>OZ024798.1:11099494-11711994 GCA_964017045.1 Omphiscola glabra | reverse complement strand
TGTTGTTCATACGTTTGATCAGTCACCGGGTCATTCTGGTACATCTATCTGACCACCTCTTCACAGCAAAACCATACCGTTACCTATATATATATTTTTTTTTTTTTTTAACGTGACATCAAATGATTTCTCCGACCACATGCCACGTGAGATTAATACTTAAATGGATATAATTTTGTATACAACTTTGAGAACCGTGACATCAGCCTTTGGACCCTGAACTCCAGTGTGTAGACGGAGATGTGTTGAAATACATGCTTATAGAAGTAATGGTCACGGTGTGTACACGAACTTGATGGTTGTTAAAAATGTCTCTAAGCAACAAGAGTCTTTTGATTGTGTGCTCCGACTAGTATCTCGTATTTTGCTTCTGGTGCCTACCCGCTTCCTCTTCAGAAAACCGACCTCCCTCCAACTCCAAAGTATTTTATATTAATAATACCGAGTGCCAAAATTAAAAAATTGTCCCGCAGCCAGCTTCATGCGTAGCGTCTGAACTCCGGTAAACTGGATGTTATTTTCGTGAAACTGCGACTGGCGTATCGTAACGCTTTGTCATAAAATGAATGACAGTATCTTGTTTTTCGACGGCTTTTTTTGGGGGGTATAACTTCATCTCCATTCTAGGATCCAGCTACTTGCCTGTTCCTATAAATCGGGTAATTTCTCGACACAAACGGTTGACGAAGGCAATGCGCTCTCACTACGCCATAGATTTTATTTGCATATTATAGAGAAGGAGAAGTTAACTCTTTTTTCTAACACCCGGACCCACCGGGTATTTCCTCAAACTACCCGGATACAGTGTGTAAAAAAAATCTGCACCCGGTTACGCCCGCTTAGTCTCCAATATTTGAAATAACCGCAGGGGACGTGGCGGTCTGGGTCGGGGTGGGGGATGCGGGCGGTTCACAGTCTGATTATCCCCACCCCCCATGCATGATTAAGTGTGTCATGATGAGAGTTCACGTGCGCCTAACAGGCAGCAGAGAAACCTCTCGAACATTTTAGGACACCGGAGCGCCGTGATCATGCTATCATAGCATGGAAATTAGCGCTATGTAAGTACTCCGATCAATCAATCAGGGCCCCCAAACACAGCCGATTGGGGATAAACTCGGACTTACGTGAGCGCTAATTTCATCACTGACAAATGCCAACACTGACATATGTCGTCATTGACTAATAATGTCAATGCTGGACTAATTTCAACTTTGACTAATGTCAACACTGACTAGCGTCAAGAATGACTAATTTCAGCACTCACCAATTTCAGCACTCACCAATTTCAGCACTCACCAATTTCAGCACTCACCAATTTCAGCACTGGCTGGTGCGAACACGAATTATTCCTCCATCTGGGAGCTGAATGTAAATGCTATTTCAATTGCAAAGGAATGGGAACTCTCTCGTTACTAACCAATAATTCAATCTTACCTCCCCTTTACTTCTACTCTTCTCCACACTCGCGGCTACCGCTAACTTTCATTTATCCGGAATTAACGTGAAAGACAGGAGGATAACTACACACACACAAAGTGTGGTGGGGGAGGTGTGTGGGGGTAGGATTTTCAGTGTCGACATTTATTTTTTCCCCTTTGTGCTTATTGCAAGGTTTCATTTGGGAGTTCCAGGACACTTTTATTGAACTGGCTAACTAAGCCGTTATAAGAGGGAAAAGGGGGGAGGCGATGGTAATGTGGGGGTTAGGGAGAAACTTTCGTGACTTACAGCTGGGGTATGTCGGGACCATTTAAGACAGTTAGGGGAGCTAGGAACAGGAAATATGTACTAGGTGGTACCGTGGAATTTTGTGGATGGCCCTTTGAAGCAATGTTTCTCAAATGGTGGCCCGCGGACCACGATTCTTACGTTGCCGGTGCGCACAGTATGAATATTTATGGTCGAATAAATAAGCAATTTGAATTAATAAATCTGGCACCGGTCCCTGATATAATTCGGTACGCCAAGCTTTAAAATTTGGGAAACGCTGACTTAAAGGACATGTTTAGTGGACCGCTGGGGGTGGATTGGTCCTGTTGTAGTCAATCAGTGGGCCGCTGTGGGAGGGTCGGTCCTGTTGTGGTCAATCAGTGGGCCGCTGTGGGGGGGGGGGTCGGTCTTGTTGTGGTCAATCAGTGGGCCGCTGTTGGTGGATCGATCCTAGTGGGGTCAATCAGTGGACCGCTGTAGGGGTTGGTCATGTTGTGGTCGGTCCTTTTGTGGACAATCACGATGTTTGGAGGAATAATTGTTTCGTCCCAGTGTTGTAAGGACATTTTATACTATTAATTGAAATCTTTGAGATTATTTCCGAATACGCCACTCTGCATTTGTAGATTTTAGTTGTTAATTTTTTTTATCACAAGCATTTAAGCTAAACACAATGTGGTAAATTAACCTTTGGCACACCCCAATGTGGAAAATTTGGAAAATTAACCTTAGACACACCTCAATGAGGTAAGTTAACCTTAGACACACATCAATGTGGTAAGTTAACATTAGGCACACCTCAATGAGGTAAGTTAACCTTAGACACACCTCAGTGAGGTAAGTTAACCTTAGACACCCCTAGGAGACTTACCACATTGCGGGAAAGTTAACCTTTGACATACCTCGTGTAATAACATGTTACAGGGTTTAATCAGGTGCAGTTTTTTTTTTTTATGTGCACTTCTCATTTTCTATAGTATATGTGGCTTTAAGAAAGAGTCCTATAGACACAACAGTAGATCCTACACCATACCCGAGGGCTTATTTTTGATTGATTTAATAGTAGCCTCCGAAGAAGTGTTCAACCTTTTCACCTGAGATCAACAGCCACGCATAACGCTTACAGCTTGACAGCTTTATTCCCCCCCCCCCCCCCACTCAGTACTATTAATATTTATACATGTTCAGTATGCGGAGATCCGGTTGTGAAAAGGAAGCAGCCAGGCCAGGAGCATAAGAGATACGTCTGATGGCAACTCCCGACAGAAGGTAGAATGAGGGGGGCATGCTCGTCATACTCAGGGTAGTGCCACAAACCTACTGACAAAAGGAAGAGGGGCAGCATGCTCGTCATACCCAAGGTAGAACCACAAACCTACTGACAGAAGGTAAAGGGTGCAGGCTCGTTATACTCAGAGTAGCACCACAAATCTACTGACAGAAGGTAAAAGGGGGCATGCATGTCATACTCAGGGTAGCACCACAAACCTACTGACAAAAGGAAGAGGGGCAGCATGCTCGTCATACCCAAGGTAGCACCACAAACATACTGACTGAAGGTAAAGGGGGCAGGCTCGTCATACTCAGGGTAGTACCACAAACCTACTGACAAAATGAAGAGGGGGGCATGCTCGTCATACCCAGGGTAGCACCACAAACCTACTGACAGAAGGTAAAGGCAGCAGGCTCTTCATACTCAGAGTAGCACCACAAACCTACTGACAAAATGAAGAGGGGTGCATGCTCGTCCAAACTCAGGGTAGTACTACAAACCTAATGACAGAAGGTAAAGGGGGTCATGCTTGTCATACTCAGGGAAGCATCACAAACCTTCTGACAGAAAGTTAAGGGTGCAGGCTCGTCACACTCAGAGTAGCACCACAAACCTACTGACAAAATGAAGAGGGAGTCATGCTCGTCATACACAGAGTAGCTCTACAAACCTACTGACAAAATGAAGAGGGGGGCATGCTCGTCCTACTCAGGGAAGCACCCCAAACCTACTGACAGAAGGTAAAAGGGACAGGTTCGTCACACTCAGGCTATTACCACAAACCTACTGACCACTGGTAACGTGGAAAAGGGGGGGGGGTGGAGCGTCTGTGTGGCTGAAGCTAGGGGGTCGTTTAATGTTGTCATCAAATTGGGTGCCTCCTATACTAATCAAGCAGAAGAAATTAACGCTAGGTCAAGGAGCTGGACAGGATTAAATAGACAACAACCCTCCGGGTAGAGAACTGAAGAATGAAAGAATTTTGGGAGATTGGAGCGAGGAGCAGTTGGAACGAGGAGCAGTTGGAACGAGGAACAGTTGGAACAAGGAGCAGTTGGAACGAGGAGCGGTGCGAGGGTGAATGAGACAAGGAAATCACGACTTTTTTTATTTTCGCCTATTCAATGGAGTTCTCAAGGTCCTAAGGGGGAGAAAGAAAATTGAGATATGTATTGACACAAACAAATGACTTAGTTATAGATATATTATATTTTTCTGAGTGTATTGCATAAGGGACAAATAAGAGGGCGGAGAATAAAGGATGGACAAAAAGAGAGGGAATTTGCGGCAAGCACTTTTTACTGAATGTCTATTTGTCAGATTTTAATTCCATTCCCGAGGGGTAATTTTGAGGGGGGGGGGTAATTTTCAAAATTGCTGCTAAAGAAGAAAGCCATAATAATTTATGAATAAATTAGTTCGTCAACAGTCATTAGTCAGTGGTAATGAGTGACTAAAGAGAGAGAGAGAGAGAGAGAGAGAGAGAGAGTGAGGCTGGGAGAGAGATAGAGAGGGCTATATACACAGATAGAGAGAAATGGGGAGAAAGATAGAGAAACGGAGAGAGATGGTGGAAGTTAGTGCGAGGCAGAGAGGACAGGGGAGAGAGAAACGGCAGGAGGGTGAGAAAGGAAGAGAAGATTGAGAAAGGGGAAGAGAGGGGGAGGAAAAAAAGGGAGAGAGAAAGGGAGAGAAGAGAGAGCGAGAGGGAAGAGATGAAACGTAAAGAAATAGCTGTTAAAGTCCTTTCACGTGAATTACGCAAGAAAGAGAAAGCCGAAAAGCTGTCAACATTGAGACACGCTTTGAAAATGTTGCGTCAAAGCGATTTGAAAAATATAGTCACCTAATCAGAACGCAATAACAGAAACAAAACAGAAAAATAAAGTGAAATATCACTGCGATGGCGACGGCCTTGGTTTCCAAGACGTGACGAAATGCCAAAAGCTACAGTGGAACACAAGTTACATCTACAATTGCAGCTTTTCAAGACGATATAAAATGCCAAAAGCTACAGTGGAACACAAGTTACAGCTACAATTGCAGCTTTTCAAGACGTTATAAAATGCCAAAAGCTACAGTGGAACACAAGTTACAGCTACAATAGCAGCTTTTCAAGACGTTATAAAATGCCAAAAGCTACAGTGGAACACAAGTTACAGCTACAATAGCAGCTTTTCAAGACGTTATAAAATGCCAAAAGCTACAGTGGAACACAAGTTACAGCTACAATTGCAGCCTTTCAAGACGTTATAAAATGCCAAAAGCTACAGTGGAACACAAGTTACAGCTACAATTGCAGCTTTTCAAGACGTTATAAAATGCCAAAAGCTACAGTGGAACACAAGTTACATCTACAATTGCAGCTTTTCAAGAAGTTATAAAATGCCAAAAGCTACAGTGGAACACAAGTTACAGCTACAATTGCAGCTTTTCAAGACGATATAAAATGCCAAAGCTACAGAGGAACACAAGTTACAGCTACAATTGCAGCTTTTCAAGAAGTTATAAAATGCCAAAAGCTACAGAGGAACACACGTTACAGCTACAATTGCAGCTTTTCAAGAAGTTATAAAATGCCAAAAGCTACAGTGGAACACAAGTTACAGCTACAATTGCAGCTTTTCAAGACGATATAAAATGCCAAAGCTACAGAGGAACACAAGTTACAGCTACAATTGCAGCTTTTCAAGAAGTTATAAAATGCCAAAAGCTACAGAGGAACACAAGTTACAGCTACAATTGCAGCTTTTCAAGAAGTTATAAAATGCCAAAAGCTACAGAGGAACACAAGTTACATCTACAATAGCAGCCTTTCAAGACGTTATAAAATGCCAAAAGCTACAGAGGAACACAAGTTACAGTTACAATTGCAGCTTTTCAAGACGATATAAAATGCCAAAAGCTACAGAGGAACACACGTTACAGCTACAATTGCAGCTTTTCAAGAAGTTATAAAATGCCAAAAGCTACAGAGGAACACACGTTACAGCTACAATTGCAGCTTTTCAAGAAGTTATAAAATGCCAAAAGCTACAGTGGAACACAAGTTACAGCTACAATTGCAGCTTTTCAAGAAGTTATAAAATGCCAAAAGCTACAGAGGAACACAAGTTACAGTTACAATTGAAGCCGAAACAGTTTCAAACAAACTGTTTTTTATGTCGATCAGTGAACCCGATGACAGATGCCTAGAGAGCACATTCTTCAAATATACCATGGTTATTAATGGAGGCGACTATTCGCACCCGTGTACCAGAAGTGAGAGGCTGGGCTTAAAGCTATTTAAAATATTATTGTTGGGTTTGTAAGACATAATTTGGTATCAAATGAAAGATAATTGAATGGACTATACGTTTGTAAACTCACCTCTTCAGTTTAACTAAAATAAACTACCACAATGACATCCGAAAAGCAATGGGTCTAATGGGACACGGGGGCGCTGCTTGGCCGGGTCCATTTTGACTGTGTGTGGTTGTTTGGTGGATGTTAGTTGGGGTGGATGTTTGCGTATTGGGGTCAAAATGGCTTAGCTCCGACTCCTCGCTAAGCTTTGCCCCTGAGGAAATTCTCTGGGTTTTCCCGTCAACATTTTTGTTTACCCTCGTGGGACAATTTCGTAGTAGACATCGCTTCACTTTTATTGTCATGGAAACTGCATGAGCGTACCATCTCAGACGTGGCCGTAACGCCAAGAGAAAGTAATCACGGGTTCTGGACGATGTCATTCATTCTCAAACAGGAAGTAAGAGAAACCGCGGGAAAAACATGGCGGCCAGGCCAGCGGATAAACCTAATTCCGTCGCCGCTTCCGAAAGGGCCACGAGCAATTCACTTTCAGCGGACATAAACTGTGTTTGTGTGTGACTGTGTGGGTGTGTGTACTTGTGCGTGAGTGTATGTACTTTTTTATGGGAGGGGGGATATATAACATAAATACATTTATAGCCAGATGCATAATTCATAAGACGATTTCTGAGAAATAGTTGACAAGGACTTGTGGCTGCTCTGAAAAAAATTTCGTCAGCCATGGGTTTTCATTAGTCGCGATGACATTACTGGCCATGGCAAATCATTTCGGAGAAGCGCTGCAGCCCGCGTGACGAAGACATGTTACAATGCTCTTGTTACAAACTCATGCGCTCCTCGTGTATCTCCCTCCCACATCTTTAATATTTGAATACTTTTTTAAACACATTTTATATGCAAATAATTTTTATTTTACATTATTTTATCAATTAGTCCAATGATATGTTTTTGTTCTGTTTTTATATATATATATATATTGTAAAGAACCTTATGCGTCTCTATGCTATAACTATATTTGCAACCTTGTTCACTCTGTCTCTCGTGTGCACCAATATGACAACTCAACGAGGGTTATAGTCTTTGAACATTTATTTGTCTTATCCTTTGACCTCACTTATTTCTCTCGCTCTCTCTGTCGTACTCCACTCCGACTGTCACGGTCCCTCTCTAACTCCCGTCCGTCCACATGCCTGCCCGGCTGAGTTCTCCCCGGCTGAGTTCTCTCCGGCTGAGTTCTGTCTAGTCCCATCCAACTGTCCCTTTTATACGCCCCGAGTACATAGAGATTTCTTCCCAGGGCCCCAATCCAATTCCTATCTCACACCGCGAAATAGGTCATCCATGCCGTCACAGGCAATCTAACAAGCTTGACCCTTTGTTTGATCAGTTGGTCTTAGGTCATAAAACCAACGCCGTCATCCCGTCGCGGGCAATCTGACACGTTGATCCTTTGTTTGGTCAGTACTGATGTGGGACCCCACCCCTTACGGTCGACTACATGTCTGGACACTCCACAGACTACAGGTCTGGACACTCCACAATATATATATATTGTTTTTTTTTTAAATTATTGTTTTATAACTTCGAACTATCACCCTTGCCGACATTCTTATAGCATATTTACTTCATTGTTCAGTACTTTGTTCTGTTCTTTTACATTATTATCCATTTATTTTACCTAACATAGAACTAAGTGTCTAATTTTGTTCAAAATTGTGTTTTGTTTTGAATTGTTGCGATGGAAGGCTTTCAGCCGAAACGGAATTTTCTTGCACCATCTTGTAATTCCAGCTGACACATACATCGTTTCATATATATATATACATATATAGATTGATAATATGTAATCTATTTATTCAAACGTAAATTTATACCGTTTTAAATATATCATTTTTCATATGGCTTGAATATATACAGTATATTTTCAACAGCTATACATGTTGGAATATTGACATCGGGAGACATGTATTATGTTTTCTCAATCCAGTCCACACAACAAATAAGAATTTTCACCGTGTCGTGATCTGAAATATTGGCCAACCGTATTTTCATCTCAAGCGGTTTCGCTTAGAAATTACGTGAAGCAGATGAAGAGGCTCTTTAAGAATGGTCCCTATTATAAAGAAACACGCACGTTGATGTCTGAGCCAAGGTTCCTTGATACCCGAGCCATGGCTCCTCCAGGGGTCGTAAGAGGATCGGGCAGCAAGATTCAAAGTTTTTTTTTTTGGTGTTACGTGTTTTTTCCAATAATATGCAATAATTCTCGCTGATCACCATGACGTAACCATTGGTTTTTTAAAAAAAGGAGGGGGGAGGGTGTGGGGGTGGTAGTGACGCAAAGTAATATCGTTTCGTTATATGTGTTGTATGTACTGCATTGTGTGAATTCGATTTCAAATGTTTAAGAATAAGTTAACTTATAAGGGCATCGATATTTTATTTTCAATTGAACAATTTAATTGGGTATAGTGTGAATCTATAACACAAATTAATTGAACGTCCAGGATTTACCTTTTTTTATGCTGTGCAGAATCAATGTTTAATCTGCACAGAATCCGGTGCCGCTGAAAACGTAAGCCGGGATGCATAAAATTAAATATATGCAAAGAAAGAAAAAGTGTATTATGTCTGATTGGAGTGAATTTATGAGACTAGACAAACAAAATAAATTTTGTCGGAAATGGAGTGACTAGCAAACCTTAGATTAGACGTAGTCAATCTTTCACCCATTTAAGCAATCGGTAGTTTTTGTTAGTAAACTACCAAAGCCGCGTCCAAGATACAGGTAGTGGAATACCTATAGCTCTCTCGAAGCTATTGGTAGTTTACTACTAATATCTCCCTTGAGGCTATTGGTAGTTTATTACCAATAGCTCCAGCTATATTTTTTTTTTTAAAAATCAACCACAACATCATCCCATGACCACGTCTTGCTGTTCTTACTTGACATGCGATTCGTTCCTTTTAAATACATAAAGACTTGAGATGTATTCTTTGACGTGAGCACAAGACTCAGTCGCGTAGCGGAGGGGGGGCAAGGGGGGCATCATGCCCCGGGCGCTACTCACAAAGGGGCGCCAAATGGTATATTTTACATATAATATTGTATGGTTTTCGAATAGGGGGGGGAGGCGTTAAAAAGGTATTGTGCCCCGGGCGCGAGTTAAGCTCGCTACGTCACTGACAAGACTCATCCTACTACGCTCACACCTGAACTACACCTGCCCAGACAGACGCCCTCAGCTTACCCACTCTGAGTGGCGTAGCTAGAGTTCATGCCGCTCAGGGTGCGTGCAAAGATTTATTTGTCGCCTCCCTTCCACGGAACGAAAACCTCTGCCTCTGGCCAAAACGTCACTCCCCCCCCACCTTTTTTTTTCCATTTAAAGAAAATTCAAGCACCGTCCGGGAAGAGCCCCCCCCCCCCTACGCACTCCCCTTTACTACGCCACTGGCAACTCTGCACTTGACTCCGTACTACATCATCTTTTTATCTTCTAAGAATTTTAGGACGTACATCTCATGCAACGAGACAAAAATTTAATAATAATGTAACAATTGCTGCATCATATACGCAGCAAAGATAAAACTGCAGAACACATGTAATGTGTTCGTACCATACCCTCAGGCCGAAGGCACTCGCCCCGGTGCGTCCTTGTGGTTCATTCAGTACAACGTGGCTGCTCGCGTAGTTCCTCAACTGTCTATATCTTTGTATCACTACACCGACACGAAATAGTTCTTTTTGCGCTCAGCTGCAAATTAGCATTGAATATCCTTTATGTTGCAACGTTGATGGTAGGTCGTGCGTTTGCTGTATTAGCAGTGACGAGGAATTAAACCACTACGCTCGCACAAAAGCAACAGATTTTACAGATGGATTAATTTTTTTTTTTTGGTTTCATTATATATAAATAGATTGGTCCAACGTTAGCAGGTCATTTTATTTCTTTACTTAGCGGCTGTTTTCTTGGAATGATATCAGCATGACAGGAAAAAGAAATGTATCAATAATTTGAAGGGCGACAAAAAAAAACAAAACATGAGCTAACGCGCAATTTATTTAATTACCAACTAAAATCCCAATTTCAAATATTCGAATTTTTATTGCGGATAACTCTTTTGACATCAGGGACGGTTAGCTTTACGATTCATGAGCGCATTTATCCAGCATACCACGGGCGTAATTTATCCAGCTTATTGTGGATCTAGTTTGTAACTGTATTGATTTACATTCTCGGCGTGAGTCTTGGGTTTGGTGTTCCCCTTTTTTTTTGGGGGGGGGGGGGCCGGGGGGGGGGGATGTTCAAATATTCCGGTCGCGAACATTTCCTGTCTTAATTTATAGGCGTAGACTACTGTATAAACAAGCGTAACCAATGGCCAGACCTTCCTGTATTGACCAATACATAGCAACGTTTCTTTTACTTTAATCTTTTTTTTTTTTATAACGTAGTTACCACTAATTACCGCGTTAGAGGACATAATTAACATTTTAAAAGTTGTCGCCCTTGAATTCGTGTGATATATATTTTTTTTAAAAATTATTTTTTCAATAATGTCAATTAGATGGGAGGGGAAAACAAAACAAACAAACCAGATGGCCATTACTGGGAGGGAGATCGTCTTATCGCGGCAGACGTATGTCCTGGCATGACAAGAGGCCATTGTTGCTTGAAAGAGGGCTAGAATAAAGGCTACCGAGACGTATGTGATGTATACCTTTTAATCATGGCAGCTCTGTACTTTCCATAAGCACTTCCCGAGGGCTGGGATTCAGTATTCTCGTACAGCCGTTCTTTCTTTTTGTAACCTCAAATCACTTGAATTCTAAATTCAAACAGAGCAGGAAGCTACGCTGAACCAATTCCTGTTCAATAATAGATATTTATTTATTTATATATATATATATTTTTTTTTTTACTACGAGTACTTTATCATCACCCTTGTCTTGTACAATATTAAATGAACCATAACTCTATCTTACTGAAAACCTCCAGAGAGAGTTATGGAGCTTGGTTGGGTTCCAGACTGCGACCAATGCTCGCCTGCGGGCCAATATTAACAGTGGATTTCATTCAATATTTACACAGAATCTTCAAATTACAAGCGTTTGTCCCCCCATGATGGAAAGGATGGAGTCTAGCCTCACTCGAAGAGATTAGCACAATGGTGTAGACAGTGGAAGATTGGTGGGATAGTAAGAGAACGAGAGGGAGAGAGAGAGAGAGAGAGAGAGAGATGGAGATAAGTGAAGATAAGTGGGCGAGATTGGCGAAGAGATAATGAGAGAGAGAGAGAGAGAGAGAGAGAGAGATAGCAATGGACAATACTTAAGGAGAGATAAGTGGAGATATATATATAGAGTGGAAAAGAGACAGAGAGCTTCAGGGGAGAGAACGAAATGAAAATAGAGTGAGCGCAAACCAAAAAAATGAAAGACAAAATTGTAGAAAGTGTTTCGTAGAAAGTGCAGTGAGATTAAGACGTACGTTGAAAAAGTGCTAAGACCACTTAAGACACCGGAGCTCTTAAGACAAAACGATCATGCACGTTCGCCCAACACTAACAGCACCAAATGGAACACTAAATTGCACACGAAATGTTTTTGAGCCCTCCAAAAAATGTGTGCACTTTCCCCTTTGTTCACAGGTCTTTGCCTCATACTTGTACTTTTTATGGTAATCTTTTCCCCATGTACTTTTATATTAATCGGAAATGTGGGAAATCACGAGATATTTTTTTTGTTCATTCTTCACGTTCTCCTTTCAAATTCTTCAAATCTTTCTGACCGAGACACGAAGATATTTTTTTAAGTGTCCACTAAAATGCCGTACGATGTAGTCACTTGAACACAATAACGTGCAGTGATGCAGATCAAACCCTTCATTAGGTTATAGTAGATCAAAGATTCGATCCTCGGACATACGGGATTTATGGCGTTAACCCCAATTTCCTGAACCGTAATAATTTTGTTTTCAATCTTATGTTGACAGATCACTTTGTGACGGTTCGGCACACAAAAAAACACTAAATTTAAAAGAAAATTCAAGACTTCCTATCAGAAAAAAAGCGGGGGGTGGGGGTGGGGGTGATTTTACGAGTTAGGGTTGGCCCACGTTGGGGAAAGGTGGGGGGAGGGTCCTAATAATTTTTATTTTATATATTTTCTCTTGCGTTATCATATTTTCCCTTTTCGATTCAAAAAATTTTGTTTGGACTCTGCACGTCAAGAAACACTTATAAAATATTTGAAAACTTTCATGTAGATTGAATTTTTTTTTTTTTCATACTGAAACCCGAGTCCGGGGTATCATACAAAATACATTTTATTTACGTCAACGGGCACTGTAGGAAACCGCTTAAATTTATTATGTTAGATTTGGAACATTGCAGAAGAAGAAAAAAAATCGGACACTAAAATATGTTAAGGTTTTCTCGTTTAAGAGATGCTATTTTATGACTAAAATCAAACGCGTAAATTTGATGCCTTGTTGATCAGCGAGAAAACACGGTAGCCTGCACTTTTCTTCGGCGAGTAAATATTGTTGTGTAGAAACGAATTAAGTACCAAATTAAACATCCCACAAAAACAACGTCTTTTTTTTCATATTAATCCTTCATTAAAATTTAATAACGAGCAATGGGGATAGGGGCTGAAAATTTGTTGGATATGTTTCTATCAAGGGGCAACGAGTCCATGTGCAAAGTTTCAGCTCGATGGGTTTGACTTGAAGTGGGTCACTAAGACGTCCAAGGATTGTTCCAGTCCGCCAGCCAGCCGGCCAACCAGCCAGCCACCGAACAAAGGTGAAGTTAACATCAAAGATTTTTTTTTTTTTTAAATTAAAGAAATAAGGAGTAAATTTTTTGTCGTGGCTTACATTAAAGAATTGCGTTATTTGATAGCCCAAAACAAAAGAAAAGAAATTTTTTTAAAAAATGTATTGAGGCGGAATTCTTAATGTGTTCATTAAAATTTAGACAAACATTTTATATACATTAAAAACGCTACTAGCTTGTTAAAGTAGGGCGCATATTTTTTTCCTCCCAGAGGAAATACTATTATAACGTAAGGATTTTTATGTTATAAACCATTTAAAGTTGAAACTCTTCTTAAAAAATGTCACATATGCTGCATTCGCATGAGTTCTGATTGAAAAATTCTGTAAAGGTTTAATTTCACATGAGTTCTGGATGAAATATTCTGGAAAGGTTTAATTTCACATGAGTTCTGGATGAAATATTCTGGAAAGGTTTAATTTCACTTGAGTTCTGGATGAAATATTCTGGAAAGGTTTAATTTCACATGAGTTCTGGATGAAATATTCTGGAAAGGTTTAATTTCACATGAGTTCTGGAGGAAATATTCTGGAAAGGTTTAATTTCACATGAGTTCTGGGTGAAATGTTCTGGAAATGTATAATTTCACATGAGTTCTGGATGAAATATTCTGGAAAATAATTAATTTCACATCAGTTCTGGATGAAATAATCTGGAAATGTTTAATTTCACATGAGTTCTGAATGAAATATTCTGGAAAATAATTAATTTCACATTAGTTCTGAATGAAATATTCTGGAAAATGATTAATTTCACATGCGTTCATAATGAAATATTCTGGAAAGGTTTAATTTTACATCAGTTCTGGATGAAATAATCTGGAAAGGTTTAATTTCACATGAGTTCTGAATGAAATATTCTGGAAAATAATTAATTTCACATTAGTTCTGAATGAAATATTCTGGAAAAGGATTAATTTCACATGCGTTCATAATGAAATATTCTGGAAAGGTTTAATTTTACATCAGTTCTGGATGAAATAATCTGGAAATGTTTAATTTCACATGAGTTCTGAATGAAATATTCTGGAAAGGTTTAATTTTACATGAGTTCTAAATGAAACAGTATTTAAACTTATCTTTTAATTTTTTCAACCACTTTTTCGCGTCTTGAAACCCAGTGCTTCCCCCCCTCCCTCCGGCCCCTCCACCGGGGATTTCCCATTGCTGTACTTCCATTTCTTTATTTTTTTCCCTTGCAGGTATATTTTGTCTTCATTAAAACTTCCTCTGAAAATATTATTCAATAAAATATTCCATTTTCTATACGATTTTACAATATTTCTGCAATATATCAGTTACAAAAAAAATAACAACTACCCTGCGATGGCTTGAACAATTTTTTTTTTTAAATAATAAAAAATAAAACAAGAACAAAAAATTCGCTACCATATTTGATTCTCAGATTTGGACTGGTACTGAATGGAGACCAACATGACTTCAGTTTCAGTCCAAAGTCGCGATTAAGAAAGACAGAATGAAATTATTAATCACCAGATAATATTTCCGCGGATCGCTGCGGGTCGATGGACGGCTACCTGAGTTGACTTCCTTGCGTGGATATCCGAGGGATCAGCGTGTGAGATTGCGGTTTGATCATGGTCGACAAACGGATTAGTTCTCCCGGTCCACCCTCAACTAGACGTCCACACAGAGACGTCCAGCCCGTCTAGACTTCCTTATCGCAACGTCAAAACTGTGACGTCAGTCACGGATGCGACGTCACGCAAGTGGTTCTCAGTTTTGCACTTGGTTCCTATTATTTTTAGGAATGTGGATATTTTAAATTTTAAAAAAAAATAGTGAAATTTATTTCTTCCAGCTATACTGGTGTAAATGACGAGTTAACACCATATGTATAGCTTGTTTTAGCATTTTGAATTCATCATTTGACTATAATTGAAGAGTTGAAACCATATGTATAGCTTGTTTTAACATTTTGAATTTGTCATTTGACTATAATTGGCAAGCTCAAAACATCTGTCCTGGGAGTGGAGGGGTGGGGGTTGCTTTGGGGAGGCCATGAAGAGCTTTGTGCTAACTCGGCGGCTCGCCGTCTCCATTTCCAAATGTACAACTTCAGTATAGCTTCTTTTGTTCCCACTATGAATTTATCTTTTGACGACTATCATTGGTTTAAGGATAGAAGAACGTTACCGAGATAGAGATTCAGCCAACATACCCCCCTCATACCTCCCCCATCTCTACCTTTGTATGTAGCCCTCATACACCCCCAATAGCATTTACACCCCCTTTACCCAAAGCCGTCCTCTTACGACTTCCCAACCCTTGACCCCCATTACACTTTCTGAACAATAACCCCTTACCCGTCCCCATCACACGCTCTATTCTCGCACCATTCACTTCCCATTACTTCATCAGCATGCTACTTATTCTTGTATCGTCTCACCCATTTCAGTGAAACCTCGGACAGGAACACGTATCCCGCCGTAATTTCGCCCCAAAACCCGCAATGTTCATTTGGCGCCACCACCCACCCCCACCCCCCCCCCCCCCCCCCCGAAATGCCCTGATTTTTAGAACCCTCGGACTGGACCGGAATTTATGTTAACCACGTCCGTCACCTTGTCATAACACGTGATTAGCTGGTCAAGTATTTTAGTCTCCAGGTTTTAATTATTGTTTGAAGTCCAGATCCGGCAGCAAGATACGTGAAATGACCAGAGACTTTACAAATACACAAACACCGCTGGGTTTTTATTACTAATCACAAGGTGCTTAGTGTAACTTTGGGGGGGGGGGGGCAACGGAGGAGATGGGTTGAGAACAAGGTGCTTAGTGTAACTTGGGGGGGGGAAACGGAGGAGATGGGTTGAGAACAAGGTGCTTATAGTAACCACGGGGAGCAATGATGGAGATGGGTTGATGAGGTTGAGAACAATGTGCTTTGTATACCTTGGGGAAATGAACGAGATGGCTTGAGAACAAGGGACTTTGTGGATTTTGAGGCAATGAATAAGATGGCTTGAGAACAAGGGACTTTGTGGATTTTGAGGCAATGAATAAGATGGCCTGAGAACAAGGGACTTAGTGTATCTTGGGGCAATGAATGAGATGGCTTGAGAACAAGGGACTTAGTGTATCTTGGGGCAATGAATGAGATGGCTTGAGAACAAGGGACTTAGTGTATCTTGGGGCAATGAATGAGATGGCTTGAGAACAAGGGGCTAAGTGTATCTTGGGGCGATGAATAAGATGGCCTGAGAACAAGGTACTTAGTGTATCTTGGGGCAATGAATGAGATGGCTTGAGAACAAGGGGCTAAGTGTATCTTGGGGCAATGAATGAGATGGCTTGCGAAACTGAAGTCAATCATTTGACAAAGATATGCATCTTCAAATTATACTTATATGGTTTCACTTTTTAGACATTAATTAGTTAAACGTGAGATGCACTTCCACTTTCTTCAGTGTGTATGCCGTCGTCCCTCTCACTTCAATCACATGAAAATTATTCCCGCCAATAAAATAATTCCCTAACTTCATGCTTCTCTCAGATATCCTTCCATTTTGTCCCGTGTGCAAAAATCATGAGTGTCGTGTGCAAAAGCATTGGATAAATTAATTATTGAAGTTTAAAAATTCTTCTTTCCTCGAGGATTTTGCGCCCCCCCCTCCCCCCCGTTTCGAGTGACATCCACAGCCCCCCCTCCTCACTGTGCCTGGCAACATTCCCGATGCGCCCCTGACAACCAATGATTAACACAAAACAATAAATGACATAGGTGGAACACCAGACCAATGGCTACCCACCTGTGCTCCAGCGGAGCCATAAGAGCTCCAGTAAATAAAATGATACCACTAACCAAGAAGACATAAGGTGTGCTTAAGTGTCTGCCCGAGTCAAAAATTGTGAGAATCACTGCGCTAGACAATTGAAGAGTAAAAGAAAACACTCGAAAACAGACCAAATGAAAAGCACAAGGCGATGGAGTGCAAATTATCGTTTTTATTTCAGACGTTGTTTGTTGATGAGATTATATCGAAAGTGCCGTCAAAGCTCAGCACTCAAGATGATTACCCCAACTAAGCACTCAACAAATGAATACCCCCAACTAAGCACTCAACAAATGAATACCCCAATCTAAGCACTCAACAAATGAATACCCCAATCTAAGCACTCAACAAATGAATACCCCCAACTAAGCACGCAACAAAAGAATACCCCAATCTAAGCACACAACAAACGTTTACCCCCCAACTAAGCACTCAACAAATGAATACCCCAATCTAAGCACTCAACAAATGAATACCCCAATCTAAGCACTCAACAAATGAATACCCCCAACTAAGCACGCAACAAATGAATACCCCAATCTAAGCACACAACAAACGTTTACCCCCCAACTAAGCACGCAACAAATGAATACCCCAATCTAAGCACACAACAAACGTTTACCCCCCACTAAGCACTCAACAAATGAATACCCCAATCTAAGCACTCAACAAATGAACACCTCAACTATTGTGCAAATGACATCGTGCATCGTGTTACTGACTCATGTAACTAGCTACTTCTAAAGTTAAGACGCATCGACACGTACTAATATATTTTGTATGGGGGGGGGGGGGGCGCCAGGACCCAAAAAAAAATTCATCGTCTGGAAATTTTCTTAAGTCCACCGGGACATTGCACAGGGATCCACACCGCCATTGGCTGCTGGGATGAACAGCAAGGGGAGCTCCTTATTTAAATCCTTCAACAACTTCAAATGTAAATGTGCCACGGGAGAAGGGTATGAATTGGCAGCACTCGATTTTTCTTTTTCTTGTGCTCACGTTGGAAGAAAATGATTGTGGAAAGCTGTGTAGCAAATTATAAGTATATGGCTGAACAACACGAAGAAATATTCTAAGATATCAAAATTTCTTTAAAAAAAGGTATTAAAAAAGGTATTGAAAGGGGTATTGAAAAAAGGAATTGAAACAGGTATTGAAAAAGGGTACTGAAAAGAGGTATTGAAAAGGGTATTGAAAAAGGTATTGAAAATGTATAGAAAAATGTATTTAATAAGGGGTATTGAAAAGTGTATTTAAAAAAAGGTATTGATAAAAATGTATTTTAAAAAAGCAAGCACTGAACATCCAAGGTCCGATACAAACGACGATTTGTTTCTGTTGAAAAACACTAAGTACGAGTTCATAACGCTTTTCTTTTCAACCACCACATCGAATCATCTTCATCTCATTTTTTTTTAAAAATAAAGACATTGATAGCATTGGATCCAATTTTTTCTTACCATCAAAAATGCAACAAGTGAAACATAATTTATGTATTTACACATGAAATTTGCGACTACAGTATTTGGTATATTACATATTGCAGCGGAGTATCGCGGGATGAGTTCAACGTATAGGCAGGAATATATCATTGCATATCTTGATTCATCTCAGAACGCAGATCTCCCCCTCATTTCATGACATAATGTGCGGCTAACAGTAATTGCTTGCTTGCTTGTTGTATTTTAAAATTCTTTACCCATCCTATGAACTTGAAATAGTCCGGAAGGGCCACTGGATCTAAATGATGAGGATGATGATGATGATGAACATGGGAATGTGCGTGTATCAAATGTGTAAGTTCAACTTTGTGAATGAAAAAATGTGAGGGACTGCGTATATTAAGTATATGCGTTCTAGCATGAGTGTATGGAAATTGTGTGTTTGATTGCCTTTATGATTTACGATACAATAGCTAATGGAGGGTTGTGAGCTATACATTGTCGTATCTTCTTGTGTCCCGTCTGCCGAGGAAGGCTCTTGGCCGAAACCTTCTTCTCTTGCTGTCCTGTCTTTCGATTCAAGCTTCCACAAACTCTGTTCTAGTATTTCCTTCACACAGGTTGAACGCATTAATCCTTGATTCGTCGAGTATGCTCTGCTATGATATCCTAGAGGAACTCTTGAAGCTTTGTTGGACATGTTGGACAGGAGAGAGGTTGAAAGTCTTGGTATGTTCGTATCTCAATGGTAAACCAACAGCGAGGAGGGGGGGGGGCGCAACTATAAGATAGGATAAAAAGTGACTGGTATGTTGGAGTTCAAACTGCAGCTAGTGCTCGACTTACGACCTATGCAACTTACGCCGATTCAACTTTACGACCACAATCACTAGCCATAGTGTATTAGATTTCAGATTTATTTCTGCCTCAATCATCAGTCGGACGGCGTTGTCTGCAATCATCGGTGGTCGTGAACATCGAAAATTATGATTTATAACAATAATAAAAAAAATTATGAAATAATTTAACTTAAATATTTTTATAACATCACTTCACATTACTGTACACATAGCGTACTCAACTTACGACCAAATAGTGTAACGACCGGTCTGTCAGAACCGATCGTGGTCGTAAGTCGAGCACTAGCTGTATGTTAAACATATGTCCTTATTTCGAAGTTAAAGACATTTATATTTTAATGTTCTAAAACTTAAAACACAGCTGATTTAAATTTTTAATCTTGAAAACGAATGGCTCGTAAAAGTATAACAAGATTTTCGAAGGTGGAAAGGGGATTCGAAACAGGAAATGTAATCGCATGCAAATCAGCGAGTAATTACGGGAACTGAAGTCTTTTAATTTGGCAGGATAATTGTGCCTTGAATTTCTACACGTGTTCTGCCCTGGGCGTGAAGACCCGATGACCTTGAGCAGATGGGATCGTGATGCAATTATCCTGAAACTCTAATTATTCTATTTGCTTGACAGTGTGTGTTTTTTTTTTTCTCACATCAAGTTTTAAATAACCGTTCGGAAAATTGGATAAAAATACATCACAATGAGTTTAGTAAATTAAACAACCCTTAAAAAGGAAGTGTTGTATAAATCCTTTATAAAAATGTAATGTCGAGCAATGAGGGGGTAGGGCTAAACAAATTTGACAAAACATGGATACAAGTAATGCACTTTATAAGAATGCCAATTAGTGCTCCCCTCACCCCCCCCCCCCCCAAGCTGGCAACCGTTCACCTATTTCACGCCCCTGAACTACATTAAAATTCTAATGATCCACCCGCTTCTGCGTCGCAGATTTATTTCAGCCAACTACTTCAGAGAAAACAAAAGTAAATTCCAGGCACCAAACGCAATGGCGATACTTTTTTGTCGAATAATCACATTTAGCGCAGCTATCGGGCATTTTGTTTCGTGAAATCAGTGGCATCATATTTCCCTCATCTTCCCCTTTATGACATTGCGTTTTTCGACATGACCAGAGGGCTGGACCCTACGCCCGTGGCAATCTGACGTTCCTTGTGCCTACGCTACTACGGCCTACATCGCCATAGCATCCACAGGGCACCGTATACTAAAATGCGTCGTAAATTCGACGCACATTTTTTCATTACAATATTTTATAGCAACATCTTTAAAGCTTAACGACTTTAACATTAGTTATGTCATTTGTAGAGAATTTAAAATTTTCCAATATATATTCATTTTGTAATTGTACTATTCAATCAACAAGACAACGTTCGGCTAACAAGTATTTTTTTAGACATCAAATCGAAGGGTGGGAGATGAAATAAAAATAATAACTGAACTTTATTTACAATTGTTAGATTTCGTTTTGATTCAGTTTATTTTAAGAATATTTGGTGGCTTTTTTTGTTTGTGTTTGTTTTTTGGTTTTTTTTTTGGGGGGGGGGGGGGGTTCCTTTTCTCCTGTTCTCAAACGAACGAACTCAGTCGAAAAGTCATGTGTATTGTTTTTTTTGATTTTATGTTGCATAAACCTTCTCATATCTGATTGTGAATACTTTCCTACACAACACAGGTTGAGCCCTGCCCCCCCCCCCCCTTGGGTCTCAATAGCATCATTTATAACCGAGCAGCTTGTATCCACGGTTGAATATTGCAATCCGATGTATCATTAAACACGAACGCGGATAGGTCTCCCCCGGGGGGGGGGGATTTGCTACCATGATAAGCCGAGGTTTCAAGCATCCCCCCAACCCCCTCCCCCCACCCCCCACCCCAATCAAAATTACTTCCACTTTAAAATTTTTGTAGGATATAATGGGCGTAATTGATAAGAAGTTCAAGGATCTCGTCATGCAATACGATGTCATTGACATTCGGTAGAAGTCTTAAAGGACAGCTTTTCATCCTGAGAATACAAAGCAACAACAACAACAACGTCTTTGAACTTCAATGCATCACTCAATTCGTCGCGACGTCCGATTTTAACAACAGCAGCACCCCTTTAACCCTCAACCCAAACCCCCCCCCCCACTCTCATCCCCATTCCTTTCAAGCCACACCCCTGCATCCATAACCACCCCTGCCACCACCCCACCCAAAAGCAAAAGACAACACCCCCCCCCCAACACCCACAAACCAGCATCAACTTTGCAGTGCACTTTAACCCCATCATTTTTACCACTGAATTATAGATGAGTTGGGGCGCCGTCATCCTTTTTGAATCCACTCTCCTTTTAACGTCACCCGCCGACTGGAAGTGATATCGCTTGAACCCGAGGAGGGCCTGGGCACAGGCTCTTTAAACCACCTCTCAGCTCTTTTAAAAAACATAATAATTGTGTGGGGTTTTTTTTAATATTAGTAATGGGGTTTCTTTTTGTGGAGGGGGCAGTGAGGGGGGGGGGCGGGGCATGCAGAGAATGAGACAGACCTCCTCTGAACGTAAACACGAATAGTACATTTCGAAATTAGATTTATATATATTTTTTTAATTTTTATATTTTAAATATGCGTTTTAACTTTAACAGAAATCATTATGAATGGTTCCATATATAAAAAGACTATTTCGTTTCGCATATTAAGGTATCATGATCTGCTGGTTCTTTTTAAATATCAATTTTAATTTTTCATATTTTTATTGTGTTTTGGTAAAAAAAAAATCTACTACTTTGTGCGATGCCAAAGAAAACAAAGCATTAGAATAGAAACAAATAATTTCAAAGAAAACAAAGTATTATCAAAGAAATAAAAATAATATCAAAGAAAACAAAGTAATATCAAAGAAAACCAATTAATATCAAAGAAAACAAATTACTATCAAAGAAAACAAATTACTATCAAAGAAAACAAAGTAATATCAAAGAAAACAAAGTAAAATCAAAGAAGAAAAAAATAATATCAAAGAAAAAAGTAAAATCAAATTAGAAAAAATGTTATGTCAAAGAAAGAAAAAATTTATAATCAAAGAAAACAAAGTAATATCAAGGGGGGGAAAAGTAATATCACCCAAACCAAAATACCTTCAATTAAGTACATTTTAAAACCCATTAGGTATTTGTAAAAAAAGTAAAACATTTTGGAGAAAACAGGCCACCTTCATGACAACATGTACCTAATATCAACGCCATGGGGGCGTATTCATGCCCTCATGTATCTATCACCAAATAATCTTTAATAATATGGCGCCACTAAATCCAATGACAAGGTAAGGTCCCCCGTCGCACGGGCCCCATTCACCCCCCCCGCACCCCACCTTGTCCTGGCTTACACATCCCCCCCCCCCCCCAAAGATAAACCACACGGCCCTGCAATAAAACCATTTTCTTACAGCCATCGATTACCGACCCCCAGCTCCCTCACTGAATCAGTGCGTGTTGCCCCAATCATTTCCCTTTAATGGAAATGCTAACATAAGTGGCACAAAGTCGGGGGGAGGGTGGGGGGAAACACATTCGTCCGGGTATTAATCGCCCTACTGGACAACCTTTCGGACCCGAGCCATCGTGTTATTGTTTTTTCATGTTTTCTTATTAGATATTTTTTTTTTTTTTAAATAAATATACATATTTCTCCCCCCCCCCCCCCTTTTTTTTTGCTCCATTTTTTACAAATCATTTTTTGACCAATTGGATAGCAATAGGAGATGTGCAGTTCTTTTTTTTATATCATTTTGATAATGCCATTGGTCGAGTGTTTCTAAGATTTTTTGACGGAAACACTCCATGGCAACAAACGGTCTATCTCCGAGAATCTTCCCCGAGTCGAGAATCTTCCCCGAGTCAAGAATCTTCCCGGAGTCGAGAATATTCCCCGAGTCAAGAATCTTCCCCGAGTCGAGAATCTTCCCCGAGTTGAGAATCTTCCCCGAGTCGAGAATCTTCCCCGAGTCAAAAAATGTATCGCTTTCAGAACTCCCCAGGAAATGAATCACACCAAGTCAAAGATTTTCAGAACTAGGTCGTCTGTGGTGTGTTAAACATTTTATCTACACAAGAGCCCTGAGTTTCCGAGAGCATATTATCTCAGACGGGGTTGATTGGAAATCTTTCTAGTCTTTTTTGTTTTGTTTTGTTTTTGTTTGTTTTTTGTTGTGCTGGAAACGTTCACGACGGAGAGGACCGCCCGCCGTATAACACATACCGTAACAATATCACTGACACACGTGTCGCTATTCTTGCTTAAATCTAGATACGCACGTGTAGTGAGTGACCAGTCTGAGATAATGCGGCCTGGAAATGTGCGACCCTGATTTACGTCTGGTGATCACCGTGTACCTGGGCCATACGTTATCATTACGTTTATACCGGTATGAGTTAAGAACAGATTTTGATATTTGCGCTAACATCTTTAACGCAATATTTCCGTAATGGTGTTCGATTATCCGTAAAATTAGGTTATTAAGTAGCAAAATATCGGGAATTTAAAGCCCTTCTGTAATAAGAAATGTTACATTTTTTTGTTTACATTTAAAAAAAAGTTAAAGCGAAAATCAGGTGAGCGCAGCGCTTTAGGATGTGACAGAAGGTTTTAAACATTAAAGTTTTAAAACTAAGGATTTAAACACTAAAGTTTTAAACTTTAAAGTTTTAAACACTGAGGATTTAAACACTTAAGTTTTAAACGCTTAAGTTTTAAACCCTAAACTTTTAAAAACTAAAGCTTTAAACCCTTACGTTTTAAACCCTAAACTTTTAAACACTAAAGATTTAAACACTAAACTTTTAAACACTAAACTTTTAAACACTAAAGTTTTAAACCCTAAAGTTTTAAACACTAAAGTTAGGTTCTTGACGTATTTTGCGTTAAAGCTGTGTGGAAGATGGCTATTTGGATATTTTTATTTTTTTTAAGGTAATCATATTTTATGTTAGTCTTATTGGAAGCATACCTTTAAAACATATTGTTATAAGGGATGACGTATTTTGAGACGCTTTGCCCGCCTTCCACGTGCATGACCTCTTTCACGTCGGTCCTGTGTTGGGGCGGCTAGAAAAAAATATCCTTTTGTTGATACTTTTGTTTACTATCGTCCGTTTCTGTGGAACAGGATCGAACGATCTAGAGAATGCGAGAAGCAGTAAGACTGCGTATTCCTTTTTCCAGAATGATCATCTGAAACTGAGTATAAAAGGGATAAGAATAAATGACGGGAGAGATTTTCCTTTCCTTGATTACGAGGCATGCTATGTGTCATTATACTTCGTTGTGTGTAGAGATTTTTATTTCCTCGTACAATTTTGTGCTCATTGTATTTTTATATACAGTACCGGTTAACAGCAAATCTGTAAGTTTATAATTTTAATCATATTTTCTCTTGCTGTTATTATTTAATTGAAGTTCACAAATTAAACAAGTTATTAATTGTAATTAGCTCTGGCATTAATTGTCGTTTTATTTGTTATTATTTTTAACCTTTGGTATCGTCCTTTATTATGGACTGTTTTTAGAACGAGCCCTAGACAAAACAACAGAGATTAAATTCTCCATCTATAACGGTCCGTAATAATATCAATTTTCACGGTATAGACTATAAGTTTCTAGCACAAGTCAACGTCTCAAGAACATTTCGCTCATAACTTTGTCATACGTGATACTGCTCTATAAGAGATGGAATAAAGGTTGTTGTTTTGGGGTTTTTTTTTTGTGGTCATCTTTTTGTTTTTTTTAACCTTTTTTCCCATAATTGTACTAATCAAATAAAAGTCGAGAATTGCAGGAAACTGGATTGTACGACAATGTCAACGGAATCCTACCTAATATGTTATGTGTCAAGTGCCATGATAGAGAGATGATTGTAGATCGTATGTGGGGTGGGGAGATTTGGGGGAGTGAGGGTGAAACATGGGTTGGAAACAAATGGTCGTCTGTGATAATCGTGTTCTGAAATAGGCGTAACGTCTTTTTAATCCAAAGTCGATAACTGAATATTTCAGCGATGTGTCGGGGCGTCTGTTGCGACGTGTGAAAGCACTGTTCTAAGTCATTTGTGTCCGACCCACGTTCTCCTAGCTCAGTTCGGTCTTTAGAGAGAATGCTGCTAACGAGTGAGTGGTCGCTGTTACATGTAAGGTGCCCCCCCCCAATCCTAAGACCACCACCACCACCTACGCCTGGCAGATCCTTTCGTATCCTCAGGGGTAGGATTAAGCCCGGGACAAGGGTGTCAAGCTATGGTGAGGAGTGCAGGAGACGGGGTAGTTGGGGTAGAGGATTAAAAGGGGGGGGGGGTGAGAAGATTTGTCACAAGGGAGAGTGTTACAGGGAATTGTTGAAGCGATAAGTAGTATTACTACGACTACATTTACTGTAATTACCGAAAAAATACTTTAAATGATGGGATGAACCGAGGTGTAAGAGAGAGAGAGAGAGAGAGAGAGAGAGAGAATGAGTAGGACGAACTTCAGAACTGTGCGCGAATACACACCCGCCTAACCACTCCCACACCCCCACACCCACAACCTTCTCTCACACCCACGTGTCAAAGGCGCGGGTAATGGGAGGGTATCATGAAGACATTAAGCTGGTCACTTAGAACTTCATCACTATATTTATTAACATTTACCCAGCTTCACGGTGCCATTTTTTAAAAATACTTGTTATGGTATTAAAGGAAGTTTCAAACGGAGATAACGGGCAGATGAGAGTCGCAGTGGTCATACTAAATGAGACTTGATGACTACAGCACCGACGTACACAAGTGGGAGGGGCCTAAAGATATAGCAGCTTTATAAACAACAAGAGATCACAAACACACCGAGAAGGAGTGCAAAAGTCGAGATAAATTGATCGTGGGCCCTTAATATATAGAGAAAAGATAACGCTTGGAGACATATTCCAAGAGATCAGAGACAGAGAAAGAGACCAACAGCTCACACATCGAAAAAAAGTCAAAGAGATCACAGATAGAGAAGGAGTCCAAGAGATCAGAGATAGAAAAAAAGTCCAAGAGATCATCGTCAGAGAAAGATTCCAAGAGAAAGAGAAGAACTCCAAGAGATCAGAGACAGAGAAAGAGACCAACAGCTCACAAATATAAAAAGAGTCCAAAAGATCATAGACAGAGATGGAGTATAAAGGATCAGAGACATACAAAGAGACCAACAGCTCACAAATATAAAAAGAGTCCAAGAGATCATAGAAAGAGATGGCCTCTAAAGGATCAGAGACAGACAAAGAGACCAACAGCTCACAATATATAAAGAGTCCAAGAGATCATAGACAGAGATGGAGTCTAAAGGATCAGAGACAAAGAGACCAACAGATCACAAATAGAAAACGAGTCTAAGAGAAGACGGAGAAGTAGTCCAAGATATCACAGATGGAGACAGGAGTCCAAGAGATTAGAGACAGAAGAAGAGTCCAAGACATCGGAGACAGAGAATGTGATCAGGAGAATCATGGCCAGGATGCAATGACATATGTTAAATGTTGGAATCATGAAAGAAAAGTTCGAATCAAAACAATCTAAAGTTAAAACGTCACTGGCCCAGAAAAGCGGCTCTCAACCTGTGGGTCGAAACCCCTTTTTGGGTCGAATCACCAATCACAGGGGTCACCTAAGACCATCGGAAAACACATACAGTCTACATTTATGATGTAGCAACAAAAACACATATACTCTACAGGTATGAAGTAGCTACAAAATAATTTTGTGGTTGTGGGGTCGCTAAAACACGAGGAACTGTATTGGAGGGTCGCGGCATTAGGACGGCTGAGAGCCACTGACCTAGAATGATGCGAGTAGTACAGTCATCTCAGGCGCGGATGAATCGTATCTTAAATCCTTGACAACCGACTCCCGCTCAAACACACACCCACATTATAAATAGGCTTTACCGCTTAGAGACGTGAAAGGAAATAATTTGAATGATTTCCTTAACGCTTGTAGGCCTGCTTGTGTTGAGAGATGTAGCCTGGTATGTATGTTTGTGTGTGTGTGTGCAAGGGGTGTGCATGTGTTAGTGTGTGTGTTTGTGTGTATGGAAGGGGGAAGGGTATGCTAGTCTGTATTTGTTTGTGTTTGTTGGGAGTTGCATGTGTGTGTGTGCGTATTTAAAGGGAGGTGCATGTTAATATGAGTTGTTGTGTGTGTTTTTCTCTGTTTTTAGCAATGACATATAAATTTACGTTTCTTTGCATCGTTTTAAATATAAACTAATGCCCCCTCTCCTCCCTCCACCACACACTAGCTCATTTAATTTTTTTTTTTTTAAATCCCTGATGTAATAACAATGTACAGTCACATAAATTACTGAACATAAACTATAACACTTTTGCACTTTAACCACCTAAACCCCCTCCCCCACACCTTTAATCCACACACCGATTTTAAACTGGTTAGTGTCGCCCCCTATAGGTCGTGCCCCCTAGTGATATAAACCGACACTCTAAAAATCATTTCACGTTATGATTATGCATTTCCTTTTTGTGTAAAACTTCAAGGTTCGGCCCGGGACAAAAAAGGGGGAGGTGATAATGTCTTATACAATTTATAGAGCCGAGAGATTCAAACAAACAAAAAAAAAGAAAAAGATTTAACCATTTTTTTCTTTCCTGTTCCCATCTTCCCATTGGAAGGGTGAGTACCCTCTAACCGGAAAGCTAACCGGAAAGCCCAGTGCTGATAGCCGTAAATGCAATTGTGTTCCCAGTGCCCGAACTAAAATTATTTTCCTCAACTCGTTGAGGGAGGAGGACACGAATCGATGGAGAGGGTTAGGTCGTGGCGGTGCTCAGGCATTCTTCGGGAAAATTGGCAAATCACAGCCCCTGACCGAACGAGGCCGCAGGTTCACGGGGAATGATAACACAAATTGAAGACTTGACATTCCCAGGTGTGTTTTGGGTGAAATCCGTATGTCATCATTTGAATTAGGCACTTTGGTTCATCGAATGATGGGATGAGATATTGTGGAATTATCATGTGTGGAAATTAGACTTATCATAACATGTGTTTCTTATTTATAAATTAATTTTTTTTTTTGTAACTCTGTCAAACCCGGACCGTGGTAGTATAGAATAAATCAGAGATATTTTTGCTGTTTCTATCGTTCATTTAAAATACTGTAATTTGTAACGATTTAAATAACGTTTTTATTTCATTAAATTTTATTTCACACTTCAATCTTTACGCAACGGGACTTATGACGTAACAATATAAGTAAACAAGATGGTGTCACGTGGGGAATGTCAGAATTAGATTGGAAAAAAAAAACGTGTTCTCGTCTCACGAATTTAAAATTTTTTTAAAAAATTAATGTAGGCAGATAAGTTTTGGAAATGAATGAAACAGAGTATACTGGGAAAAAAAGAAGAAAAACAGCGAGGGAGTCATCAGGAAGCCTTCTTCAGCGAACAAACAACAGTAAAGACAGAATTACATAAAAATAGCACTCAGCTGAAAAGTAGTGTTCTGTTTTTACTGAAACACTGTGTGTCAAACCATTGTTATATAGAACAAAGAAGACACCCATTGAAACCACTGTTTTATAGACCAAAGAAGACACCCATTGAGAACCACTGTTTTATAGACCAAAGAAGACACCCATTGAGAACCACTGTTTTATAGACCAAAGAACACACCCATTGAGAACCACTGTTTTATAGACCAAAGAACATACCCATTGAGAACCACTGTTTTATAGACCAAAGAAGACACCCATTGAGAACCACTGTTTCATAGACCAAAGAACACACTCATTGCGAACCACTGTTTTATAGACCAAAGAACACACCCATTGAGAACCACTGTTTCATAGACCAAAGAACACACCCATTGAGAACCACTGTTTCATAGACCAAAGAACACACCCATTGAGAACCACTGTTTCATAGACCAAAGAACACACCCATTGAGAACCACTGTTTCATAGACCAAAGAAGACACCCATTGCGAACCACTGTTTCATAGACAAAAGAACACACCCATTGAGAACCACTGTTTCATAGACCAAAGAACACACCCATTGAGAACCACTGTTTCATAGACCAAAGAACACACCCATTGAGAACCACTGTTTCATAGACCAAAGAAGACACCCATTGAGAACCACTGTTTCATAGACCAAAGAACACACCCATTGAGAACCACTGTTTCATAGACCAAAGAACACACCCATTGAGAACCACTGTTTCATAGACCAAAGAACACACCCATTGAGAACCACTGTTTCATAGACCAAAAAAAGACACCCATTGAGAACCACTGTTTCATAGACCAAAAAAAGACACCCATTGAGAACCACTGTTTCATAGACCAAAGAACACACCCATTGAGAACCACTGTTTCATAGACCAAAGAACACACCCATTGAGAACCACTGTTTCATAGACCAAAGAAGACACCCATTGAGAACCACTGTTTCATAGACCAAAGAACACACCCATTGAGAACCACTGTTTCATAGACCAAAGAACACACCCATTGAAAACCACTGTTTCATAGACCAAAGAAGACACCCATTGAGAACCACTGTTTCATAGACCAAAGAACACACACATTGAGAACCACTGTTTTATAGACCAAAGAACACACCCATTGAGAACCACTGTTTTATAGACCAAAGAACACACCCATTGAGAACCACTGTTTCATAGACCAAAGCAGACACCCATTGAGAACCACTGTTTTATAGACCAAAGAAGACACCCATTGAGAACCACTGTTTCATAGACCAAAGAACACACCCATTGAGAACCACTGTTTTATAGACCAAAGAACACACCCATTGAGAACCACTGTTTCATAGACCAAAGAACACACCCATTGAGAACCACTGTTTCATAGACCAAAGAACACACCCATTGAGAACCACTGTTTCATAGACCAAAGAAGACACCCATTGAGAACCACTGTTTCATAGACCAAAGAACACACCCATTGAGAACCACTGTTTCATAGACCAAAGAACACACCCATTGAGAACCACTTTTTCATAGACCAAAGAAGACACCCATTGAGAACCACTGTTTCATAGACCAAAGAACACACCCATTGAGAACCACTGTTTCATAGACCAAAGAACACACCCATTGAGAACCACTGTTTCATAGACCAAAGAACACACCCATTGAGAACCACTGTTTCATAGACCAAAGAACACACCCATTGCGAACCACTGTTTCATAGACCAAAGAACACACCCATTGAGAACCACTGTTTTATAGACCAAAGAACACACCCATTGAGAACCACTGTTTCATAGACCAAAGAACACACCCATTGAGAACCACTGTTTTATAGACCAAAGAACACACCATTAAGAACCACTGTTTTATAGACCAAAGAACACACCCATTGAGAACCACAGTTTTATAGACCAAAGAAGACACCCATTGAGAACCACTGTTTCATAAACCAAAGAACACACCCATTGAGAACCACTGTTTCATAGACCAAAGAACACACCCATTGAGAACCACTGTTTCATAGACCAAAGAACACACCCATTGAGAACCACTGTTTCATAGACCAAAGAACACACCCATTGAGAACCACTGTTTCATAGACCAAAGAAGACACCCATTGAGAACCACTGTTTCAGAGACCAAAGAACACACCCATTGAGAACCACTGTTTCATAGACCAAAGAAGACACCCATTGAGAACCACTGTTTCATAGACCAAAGAACACACCCATTGAGAACCACTGTTTCATAGACCAAAGAACACACCCATTGAGAACCACTGTTTCATAGACCAAAGAACATACCCATTGAGAACCACTGTTTCATAGACCAAAGAACACACCCATTGAGAACCACTGTTTTATAGACCAAAGAACACACCCATTGAGAACCACTGTTTTATAGACCAAAGAACACACCCATTGAGAACCACTGTTTCATAGACCAAAGAACACACCCATTGAGAACCACTGTTTCATAGACCAAAGAACACACCCATTGAGAACCACTGTTTCATAGACCAAAGAACACACCCATTGAGAACCACTGTTTCATAGACCAAAGAACACACCCATTGAGAACCACTGTTTCATAGACCAAAGAACACACCCATTGAGAACCACTGTTTCATAGACCAAAGAACACACCCATTGAGAACCACTGTTTCATAGACCAAAGAACACACCCATTGAGAACCACTGTTTCATAGACCAAAGAACACACCCATTGAGAACCACTGTTTCATAGACCAAAGAACACACCCATTGAGAACCACTGTTTCATAGACCAAAGAACACACCCATTGAGAACCACTGTTTCATAGACCAAAGAACACACCCATTGAGAACCACTGTTTCATAGACCAAAGAACACACCCATTGAGAACCACTGTTTCATAGACCAAAGAACACACCCATTGAGAACCACTGTTTCATAGACCAAAGAACACACCCATTGAGAACCACTGTTTCATAGACCAAAGAACACACCCATTGAGAACCACTGTTTCATAGACCAAAGAACACACCCATTGAGAACCACTGTTTCATAGACCAAAGAACACACCCATTGAGAACCACTGTTTCATAGACCAAAGAACACACCCATTGAGAACCACTGTTTCATAGACCAAAGAACACACCCATTGAGAACCACTGTTTCATAGACCAAAGAACACACCCATTGAGAACCACTGTTTCATAGACCAAAGAACACACCCATTGAGAACCACTGTTTCATAGACCAAAGTACACACCCATTGAGAACCACTGTTTCATAGACCAAAGAACACACCCATTGAGAACCACTGTTTCATAGACCAAAGAACACACCCATTGAGAACCACTGTTTCATAGACCAAAGAACACACCCATTGAGAACCACTGTTTCATAGACCAAAGAACACACCCATTGAGAACCACTGTTTCATAGACCAAAGAACACTTGGAGTACGATGGTCGTCTATGATAAGATACGATGAGAAAATGTTTATCGATCCCACTAAATGGACTTTTTTTTTGGGGGGGGGGAGTGTGTTTCATTCATCGCACTCATCTGCTCAGTCTTGAAAATCATTGAGTTTTTTAATTGCTCTTTCCCCATGAGTCTGTATCATCGCGTTGGTCGTATAATTGTACAGTAGGAATAACTTGTATCGCACATTCACTTAAAGGTTTTAACGTGGGCGGGCCGGCAAAAGGGGGGGGGGGGTTCTTCTTAGATATTAAACTCACAATCATCCCTATCCGCTTAATAAAATCCAAATATTTATTTCATTGCTCTAAAATCTATGACAAAATAATGCCCCCCGTCCCCTTTCACCAATTTTTATTTTATTTTTTGTTATATATATATTTTTTGAAGGAAGGAGTGCTAAAAGAAGAAGAAGTGAAATTTTTAAAAAATTAAAATTTTTAACACTTCCTCCTCCGGAAATTATATTGAATTTTTAAAAAACAGAAACTGGAATTGAAACGCGTGGGAGGGTGGCATTGAAACCAAATTCGTGAGTTCTTTTATTTCTATCTTTATCAACATCCCGGCCGCGTTCTTACTCCTCAGAAGATATACGATACCACCACTTAGGGCAGCGGTTCTCAACCTGGTGGCTCGCGACCCTTTTGGGGGTCGAACGGCCCTTTCACAGGGGTCGCCTATGACCATCGGAAAACACATATAATATACAAGTATGAAGTACTTAAGAAAATAATTTTATGATTGGGGGGGGGGGGGGTCGCCACAACAAAAGAACTGTATTAAAGGGTCGCGGCATTAGAAAAGTTGAGAACCACTGCTCGAGACCCAGTGGTTTTTTTTTCTCATATTTGACCTTAACATTAATGAAATGGTCTGTGTTATCTAAGAAAGAACAAAACAAATCAACCAAACAGATCGCCCCCACACACCCCACCTCAGACGCCTACACACCACCATCCAATAGTTACGGGGTACAGCGTCCTGGTCTTCAAGGCGTCTGTAAGATATTCTATTTGTCAAAACTGAAATGACCAGATTGTGTCTGTAAAATGAAATTTAAACATTTCTAGTAAAACGTATAATTTGGGAAATTTTTGTTCTATCCCTCGCGCTCACCCCCCCCCCCCCCAATCTCACGTATACCTGCCAGTCCCACGCCAGCCCCCCCCCCCAAATCCCTACTACCGCGACCCAACACGTCCCATCTTTTGCTCGCTGCCATCTCAGTCCTCAACAAACAGCGAACAATATCAGAACAGCTTCGTTCTAAATTACCATTTTTTCTCACTCATAAGTGACACGAAGAGTGATGCGGGTGATGGTAGCGTGGAGTTTCAAATGTGTACTCGATTACTCCAATAAATTTAGACTGATCAGATAACCGATTATGCTGATGGCGAGACAAGAGGTACTGGCGGGATGGATGGGTGGATCGATATATTACAATTTGTATAGATGGATACGTGAATGGGATGGATAGTTTTGAAGAATGTGTCGATAGATTTGTGGATTGATGTGTCAATGGATATGTAGATGCGCGGGTCGTGCTAGAAATGCAGTTGCTAAAACGGGGTAAACACACACAAATGCCGATTCAAGTAGCGGATAGCATTCAAGAAAAAGAAATTACACGGTGAAGTCTTAAAATACCAGTAAAAGGGATATGTAACACTAATAATAATAATAATAATAAAGTTCATTTGAAAAATCACGCTTCATCCCCAAAGGCTCGAAGCGCGGTACAAAAACTAAACTGGGAGATATACACTGAAGGTATGTCACATGAAACATACAACATCTCATTCTTGAAGCAATACTGAAGGTATGTCACATGAAACATACAACATCTCATTCTTGAAGCAATGCTGAAGGTATGTCACATGAAACATACAACATCTCATTCTTGAAGCAATGCTGAAGGTATGTCACATGAAACATACAACATCTCATTCTTGAAGCAATACTGAAGGTATGTCACATGAAACATACAACATCTCATTCTTGAAGCAAAACTGAAGGTATGTCACATGAAACATACAACATCTCATTCTTGAAGCAATACTGAAAGTATGTCACATGAAACATACAACATCTCATTCTTGAAGCAATGCTGAAGGTATATCACATGAAACATACCACATCTCATTCTTGAAGCAATACTGAAGGTATATCACATGAAACATACCACATCTCATTCTTGAAGCAATACTGAAGGTATGTCACATGAAACATACCACATCTAATTCTTGAAGCAATACTGAAGGTATGTCACATGAAACATACCACATCTAATTCTTGAAGCAATACTGAAGGTATGTCACATGAAACATACCACATCTAATTCTTGAAGCAATACTGAAGGTATGTCACATGAAACATACCACATCTAATTCTTGAAGCAATACTGAAGGTATGTCACATGAAACATACCACATCTCATTCTTGAAGCAATACTGAAGGTATGTCACATGAAACATACCACATCTCATTCTTGAAGCAATACTGAAGGTATGTCACATGAAACATACCACATCTAATTCTTGAAGCAATACTGAAGGTATGTCACATGAAACATACCACATCTAATTCTTGAAGCAATACTGAAGGTATGTCACATGAAACATACCACATCTAATTCTTGAAGCAATACTAAAGGTATGTCACATGAAACATACCACATCTAATTCTTGAAGCAATGATCATGCACTCATAAAACAGTGTTTTGTTATGTCTCTATTTTCTGGTTATCTTCGGTGTGCTAAGCACACAAACACACACAAAAACCGACATTTCCTTAGAACACATCTCTAGATGTCTACACCAGGCCTGCACAACGGAAAATGTGAGGCCACTAGATGTCTACACCAGGCCTGCACAACTCTAACTGTGAGGCCACTAGATGTCTACACCAGGCCTGCACAACTCTAACTGTGAGGCCACTAGATGTCTACACCAGGCCTGCACAACTCTAACTGTGAGGCCACTAGATGTCTACACCAGGCCTGCACAACTCTAACTGTGAGGCCACTAGATGTCTACACCAGGCCTGCACAACTCTAACTGTGACGCGGGCCGTAGCACTTATTGAAAAACATGCGCGCGCCGAAAGATAATAGAGACAAGTGATGAAAGCTATAAAAAAATAATAATAATAAAGAGTATTTCGTTACTTCGCGGGTCGTACTGTTTGTACAGGCCTCGATCTAGAACTAGAACATCGTGGATTGACCGTAAGACTAGCAAGTCCATTTTACGCGTAGACAGACTTACGTTGGGGGAAGGGGGGGGGGGTGTTGTCTTAAGGTTAAAATACGACTTCTTTCGAACCGGTTCGGGAGACGTGCAATAATTTGTGAAACAGCTTTAAAAAGGGGAAACGGATCAGATTTGATAGTTTAGAGTTTATCTAATAATGACAACAAAGACAACGGATCAGATTTGATAGTTTAGAGTTTATCTAATAATGACAACAAAGACAACGGATCAGATTTGATAGTTTAGAGTTTATCTAATAATGACAACAAAGACAACGGATCAGATTTGATAGTTTAGAGTTTATCTAATAATGACAACAAAGACAACGGATCAGATTTGATAGTTTAGAGTTTATCTAATAATGACAACAAAGACAACGGATCAGATTTGATAGTTTAGAGTTTATCTAATAATGACAACAAAGACAACGGATCAGATTTGATAGTTTAGAGTTTATCTAATAATGACAACAAAGACAACGGATCAGATTTGATAGTTTAGAGTTTATCTAATAATGACAACAAAGACAACGGATCAGATTTGATAGTTTAGAGTTTATCTAATAATGACAACAAAGACAACGGATCAGATGTGATAGTTTAGAGTTTATCTAATAATGACAACAAAGACAACGGATCAGATTTGATAGTTTAGAGTTTATCTAATAATGACAACAAAGACAACGGATCAGATTTGATAGTTTAGAGTTTATCTAATAATGACAACAAAGACAACGGATCAGATTTGATAGTTTAGAGTTTATCTAATAATGACAACAAAGACAACGGATCAGATTTGATAGTTTAGAGTTTATCTAATAATGACAACAAAGACAACGGATCAGATTTGATAGTTTAGAGTTTATCTAATAATGACAACAAAGACAACGGATCAGATTTGATAGTTTAGAGTTTATCTAATAATGACAACAAAGACAACGGATCAGATTTGATAGTTTAGAGTTTATCTAATAATGACAACAAAGACAACGGATCAGATTTGATAGTTTAGAGTTTATCTAATAATGACAACAAAGACAACGGATCAGATGTGATAGTTTAGAGTTTATCTAATAATGACAACAAAGACAACGGATCAGATTTGATAGTTTAGAGTTTATCTAATAATGACAACAAAGACAACGGATCAGATGTGATAGTTTAGAGTTTATCTAATAATGACAACAAAGACAACGGATCAGATTTGATAGTTTAGAGTTTATCTAATAATGACAACAAAGACAACGGATCAGATTTGATAGTTTAGAGTTTATCTAATAATGACAACAAAGACAACGGATCAGATTTGATAGTTTAGAGTTTATCTAATAATGACAACAAAGACAACGGATCAGATTTGATAGTTTAGAGTTTATCTAATAATGACAACAAAGACAACGGATCAGATTTGATAGTTTAGAGTTTATCTAATAATGACAACAAAGACAACGGATCAGATTTGATAGTTTAGAGTTTATCTAATAATGACAACAAAGACAACGGATCAGATTTGATAGTTTAGAGTTTATCTAATAATGACAACAAAGACAACGGATCAGATGTGATAGTTTAGAGTTTATCTAATAATGACAACAAAGACAACGGATCAGATTTGATAGTTTAGAGTTTATCTAATAATGACAACAAAGACAACGGATCAGATTTGATAGTTTAGAGTTTATCTAATAATGACAACAAAGACAACGGATCAGATGTGATAGTTTAGAGTTTATCTAATAATGACAACAAAGACAACGGATCAGATGTGATAGTTTAGAGTTTATCTAATAATGACAACAAAGACAACGGATCAGATGTGATAGTTTAGAGTTTATCTAATAATGACAACAAAGACAACGGATCAGATTTGATAGTTTAGAGTTTATCTAATAATGACAACAAAGACAACGGATCAGATTTGATAGTTTAGAGTTTATCTAATAATGACAACAAAGACAACGGATCAGATGTGATAGTTTAGAGTTTATCTAATAATGACAACAAAGACAACGGATCAGATGTGATAGTTTAGAGTTTATCTAATAATGACAACAAAGACAACGGATCAGATGTGATAGTTTAGAGTTTATCTAATAATGACAACAAAGACAACGGATCAGATTTGATAGTTTAGAGTTTATCTAATAATGACAACAAAGACAACGGATCAGATTTGATAGTTTAGAGTTTATCTAATAATGACAACAAAGACAACGAATCAGATGTGATAGTTTAGAGTTTATCTAATAATGACAACAAAGACAACGGATCAGATGTGATAGTTTAGAGTTTATCTAATAATGACAACAAAGACAACGGATCAGATGTGATAGTTTAGAGTTTATCTAATAATGACAACAAAGACAACGGATCAGATTTGATAGTTTAGAGTTTATCTAATAATGACAACAAAGACAACGGATCAGATTTGATAGTTTAGAGTTTATCTAATAATGACAACAAAGACAAAGGATCAGAATTGATAGTTTAGAGTTTATCTAATAATGACAACAAAGACAACGGATCAGATTTGATAGTTTAGAGTTTATCTAATAATGACAACAAAGACAACGGATCAGATTTGATAGTTTAGAGTTTATCTAATAATGACAACAAAGACAACGGATCAGATGTGATAGTTTAGAGTTTATCTAATAATGACAACAAAGACAACGGATCAGATGTGATAGTTTAGAGTTTATCTAATAATGACAACAAAGACAACGGATCAGATGTGATAGTTTAGAGTTTATCTAATAATGACAACAAAGACAACGGATCAGATTTGATAGTTTAGAGTTTATCTAATAATGACAACAAAGACAACGGATCAGATTTGATAGTTTAGAGTTTATCTAATAATGACAACAAAGACAACGGATCAGATTTGATAGTTTAGAGTTTATCTAATAATGACAACAAAGACAACGGATCAGATGTGATAGTTTAGAGTTTATCTAATAATGACAACAAAGACAACGGATCAGATTTGATAGTTTAGAGTTTATCTAATAATGACAACAAAGACAACGGATCAGATTTGATAGTTTAGAGTTTATCTAATAATGACAACAAAGACAACGGATCAGATTTGATAGTTTAGAGTTTATCTAATAATGACAACAAAGACAACGGATCAGATTTGATAGTTTAGAGTTTATCTAATAATGACAACAAAGACAACGGATCAGATTTGATAGTTTAGAGTTTATCTAATAATGACAACAAAGACAACGGATCAGATTTGATAGTTTAGAGTTTATCTAATAATGACAACAAAGACAACGGATCAGATGTGATAGTTTAGAGTTTATCTAATAATGACAACAAAGACAACGGATCAGATTTGATAGTTTAGAGTTTATCTAATAATGACAACAAAGACAACGGATCAGATTTGATAGTTTAGAGTTTATCTAATAATGACAACAAAGACAACGGATCAGATGTGATAGTTTAGAGTTTATCTAATAATGACAACAAAGACAACGGATCAGATTTGATAGTTTAGAGTTTATCTAATAATGACAACAAAGACAACGGATCAGATTTGATAGTTTAGAGTTTATCTAATAATGACAACAAAGACAACGGATCAGATTTGATAGTTTAGAGTTTATCTAATAATGACAACAAAGACAACGGATCAGATTTGATAGTTTAGAGTTTATCTAATAATGACAACAAAGACAACGGATCAGATGTGATAGTTTAGAGTTTATCTAATAATGACAAAAAAGACAACGGATCAGATGTGATAGTTTAGAGTTTATCTAATAATGACAACAAAGACAACGGATCAGATGTGATAGTTTAGAGTTTATCTAATAATGACAACAAAGACAACGGATCAGATGTGATAGTTTAGAGTTTATCTAATAATGACAACAAAGACAACGGATCAGATGTGATAGTTTAGAGTTTATCTAATAATGACAACAAAGACAACGGATCAGATGTGATAGTTTAGAGTTTATCTAATAATGACAACAAAGACAACGGATCAGATGTGATAGTTTAGAGTTTATCTAATAATGACAACAAAGACAACGGATCAGATGTGATAGTTTAGAGTTTATCTAATAATGACAACAAAGACAACGGATCAGATGTGATAGTTTAGAGTTTATCTAATAATGACAACAAAGACAACGGATCAGATGTGATAGTTTAGAGTTTATCTAATAATGACAACAAAGACAACGGATCAGATGTGATAGTTTAGAGTTTATCTAATAATGACAACAAAGACAACGGATCAGATTTGATAGTTTAGAGTTTATCTAATAATGACAACAAAGACAACGGATCAGATTTGATAGTTTAGAGTTTATCTAATAATGACAACAAAGACAACGGATCAGATGTGATAGTTTAGAGTTTATCTAATAATGACAACAAAGACAACGGATCAGATTTGATAGTTTAGAGTTTATCTAATAATGACAACAAAGACAACGGATCAGATTTGATAGTTTAGAGTTTATCTAATAATGACAACAAAGACACATTTGAGGTGGGGGGGGGGTTTTTAAGGGACTTTTCTGTCCGTTTAATTATAGGAGACAGAATGTTTAAATTTACAAATACAAATTGCTGCTGGTTTTGAACTTGACCAATTTATTCTATTTTAAGACTTTTTATATTTACTGTGGATAAAAAGAACGCCGAAAAATTTCAGCTGAAATGTCTGCAACTTTTTTTTTTTTTTTTAAATTAATTAATTTTTTTTTTTTAAATATTTTTTTTGGTGTATTATTATTTGTTTTGTTATTTATATCTTTTTAAAAAAAAAAGGTTTTAATTATTTCTTTTAATCATTCTTACTTTATTTAGCATATTACAATTCATGAAAGGAACAAAGAATGTCAAGAAAAGTTCGACTCCTGTTATGTTCTCCTCACTCACTGAAACACATGGTCATAACCATGCACAACGCTTTTTTTTTCCCCACCCTCTTCTAACGTTTCTCCACCCCAGACACTTCATTATCCACATTTCTGAAACTTCATTCCGCGATTCTTTTCTTTGTTCGAGATCGTCAGAACCATTTTTATGTCTCGACTCTTAAAAGTCTCTTAAGATGAGATTATATTATTCAGCAGACGAAGAAATCAAAGTCATAATAAAAATTAAAAAAATGTATTTAACAAAAACAAAAAAAATGCACGCCTAACAGGATTCATGGCTCAAAGAGATTTAGAGAAAGGCGAGAAGCCAATAGAAGAATGAGCCAATGCTGACTCACAGAAATGAAATATCTATTTTTTTTCATTTTCTTTAAAATCAGGGGAAGTAACACTGTGCAAACAAGGGAAGTAACTGTCTGTTTGCGGATAACAAGACTCATACGACGAGATAGTGAATTGATTTCAGAAATTTGGAAAGCTCGGAGCAGACGATGAAAAAAAAAATGGGTGGAGGTGTAGGAGGGAGGCGGTATCGATTCTATAATGAGTTGTATTTTTTTATGGGGTGGGGGGAATCGAATATATCATCTTTGTCATTAAAATATTATTTCTCATCTTAACCACGACTTCGTTACATTATCATGGTGCATACTAAAAACAAGGCGATGTTTTCTTTAAGCGACTGGGTCAGAGAGGTAATCGTGTAGATGACTGATCGAAACTAAACAAGGAATCGAATATTGTATTATCATAGCCAAGCTCACTTACTAGATTTCATTTGGGATTATGTTTTCCTTTATTGTCTCCTATTTTTCTATGAATTCTTTAGCATTTAGTGTCGGACATGAGCGCTGTAAAACTATGCACACACACACACAAAACTGTTGTTTCTTTACATTTCTTCCCTCGTGTTTGTCCTCGCCAAATGTCGGTTTAATTCCGCCCCAGGGGGAGGGGAATCATTCTCGTGTCTTTATAATGAACTCATTATGACTTATGTCCCCTGGATACGTACGCCTCTGACGAACTGACATATCAATATGTGAAACAACAACGACCGGTGCCCGTGCCGCCGGACGACGAGCTGCCAGAACTGGTGTTTCCAGCGGTCGGAACATTACAGATAATCTATTTGTCATTAGAATATTGCATATAAACTGTTCGACATTAGCATATAAACTATTTGTCATCAGAATATTGCATATAAACTATTTGTCATTACCATATAAACCAATTGTAATTAACAATGGTTTGCATATAAACTATCTGTCATCAGAATAGTGCGTATGAACTATTTTACATTAGAATATGGCATATCAAATATTTATCAAGAGAATATTACAGATAAACTTTATCGCTTAAAATATTACAAAATAAACTAGAATATTGCTTTCAACCTATTTGTCGCTAGAATATTTCAGATGAACTATTATTTCTTAACAAATAAATAAAGATAAATATTGGAATATAACAGATAAACGTTTGTGTCGTTAATATAGATCAGCGGTTGTCAACCTGTGGGTCGCGACCCCTTTGGGGGTTCGAACCATCCTGTGCCAGGGGTCCCTTAAGACAAATTGGAAAACACATGTCCTCTACAGTTACGAAATAGCAACGAAAATAAGTTTGTGTTTGGGGGCTCTCGACAATATCAGGAACTGCACTAAGGGGTCGCGGCATTAGGAATGTTGAGAACCACTAATATATATATAAAAGTTTCGGTGCTTTACGTTTATAATGTTTGTCTCTGCTTAAAAAAACAAAAAGAAAAAAAGAAAAGAAAGCAAATTCATAAAATATCGACGGAAACAATTAATTTTAAAAGCGCAGAAAGTTTTTTTTATTAGATTGACCACATGAGCTGGTACCAGGCCAGGATCAAGGTCTTCAGTGCACCCCCCCCCCCCCCGGAGACCTGGCCAACTTTAAAGGCATTGCTTGAAACAACTTTGTAGGTACGATAATTAAATAATGCTGAGAGCCCCCTGGGTTCTTTTGGCCCCCGGGGGGGGGGGGGGAGGGACAGGGCACGTCGCACGACTTACTCACTCCGACCCTGTGCGATACGTAATACCAAATAACATTGAAAATTAAGACCCAGAACTTGATCCTGAGATGAGAGGTCAAGCCATTCTCATCTTAATGTTAAATTTTAAAACTATTTTAAGAAACCCGATTTCAGTTAATGCCCACACTTTACTGACAACTCAAATAGCGTACGGAGAGGAAAATGTAAAAAAAAAAATAATTAAATAAAATAAGCAAGTCATTAAACACTGGTTAGGCCAGGCCCGGCACTGAGAACCGGTTAGGCCAAGCCTGTTTCTGAGAACCGGTTAGGCCAAGCCCGCCATTGAGAACCGGTTAGGCAAAGCCCGGCACTGAGAACCGGTTAGACAAAGCCCGGCACTGAGAACCGGTTAGGTAATGCCCGGCACTGAGAACCGGTTAGGCAAAGCCCGGCACTGAGAACCGGTTAGGCCAAGCCTGTTTCTGAGAACCGGTTAGGCCAAGCCCGCCATTGAGAACCGGTTAGGCAAAGCCCGGCACTGAGAACCGGTTAGACAAAGCCCGGCACTGAGAACCGGTTAGGTAATGCCCGGCACTGAGAACCGGTTAGGCAAAGCCCGGCACTGAGAACCGGTTAGGCAAAGCCCGGCATTGAGAACCGGTTAGGCCAAGCCCGGCACTGAGAACCGTTTAGGCAAAGCCCGGCACTGAGAACCGGTTAGGCAAAGCCCGTCATTCAGAACCGGTTAGGCCGCTTAGACCAAGCACCCCACTGATAACTGGTTAAGCGTAGCCACTCACTGAATGTTTAGGCCAAACCCCTCATGGAGAACTGGTTAGGCAACGCCCAAGACTGAGAACGGGTTAGACCAAGACCTTCGCTAATAACTGGCTAGGCCAAGCCCCTTACTGAGGACTGGTTAGACCCAGCAAGTGTCGAGGAGAGAAAGGCTAGATGAGAAATGAGAGCGTTACAGAGAATGGACAACAATTGCTATCATTCCGCTCCTAATAAGGACAAGATAGGACACCGCTTTGTTCGTGGCGACAACACGACAGGCTCAATCAGTGATTGGGTACAATCCATCAGTCGTTCATTGACCAGTGATTGGGTACAAGTCATGATCAGCCGTTCATTGACCACAGAAAAGGTGAATGGGACTAAACACCGAAATACCTTCAGTTACGGGAAATTCAATCTTCTCCCCCCAAGATTACTCACTTTGCGCACGCCCCTGAGAACTATTACCCACGATATCATCACCAAGGGCCGGGGGTCTGTCAGTGATACCGACCTTGCCCCCCACACCCTCCCCGCAAATTGTGATTGCGGACACAACAATCTATCATGATGCAGCGACAGAGAAATCTGGCCATTTGACTGGGACAAGTGGACGAGGCTCAGGCGAGGGGACTATTCGATATCGCGGTAATGCAACGCACATAATTGAAACTGTCCTCTACAAGAGCTGTCGTCGTCGTCGTTATCGCTCTCCTTGTCAGATTATGTTACCCTGCTAAACGGATAACATATTACTTCAGGTATATTTTGCCGTTAAGTTCTTGAACATTTGGTATAGATTGACTTTACAAAATTGAAAATCAATATGGCGGGCACCGGCACGTTCGTCACATCGACCCGTGTATTGCTTGTATCTATTAAGAATCGGCTGGGGGGGGGGGGGGAAAGGGAGACAAAAGATATCATATTTTTGTCTACCGCGGCTTGTGAGATGTCTGGAAGAGGAGGGAGACTAAACAGAAATGTGTCTCCAGCGCAGAAAGATCTAATGCAAATCGGCGAGTGGTTAAGGGCGCCGGAAAGATTTGATTGATGGACTGACGGGGCCATTCGCGCTACATATTTTTTTTTTTTTTTTTTTTTTTTTTTTTTTTTTTTTTTTGGATTTGATGTGAGTTGAAGGAACGCCAGATTGGATGATGTGACCTGGACATCGGAACGTGATTGACACAGATATTTACGGATAGAAACAAGGTCATTTACATACATAGATTATGGACGTGTCAGAGGTCACCAAACGTCTTCAATTGCGTTGCCAATTCGGCAAGAGTTTTTTTTTGTTTTTTTTTACTGTTTATATTTCAGGATTAAAAAGATCATGAATCGGTTTTTTGGCGGATTCATAATTCATCATAAAGGTGTAGGTGTGTGGGTGTGGGTGTGTGTGTGTGGTGTGTGGGTGTGGGTGGGTGTGTGGGTGGGTTGGTGTGTGTGGGTGGGTGTGTGGGTGTGTGGGTGGGTGTGGGTGTGTGGGTGTGGGTGTGGGTGGGTGTGGGTGTGTGGGTGTGTGTGTGGGTGTATGTGGGTGTGGGTGGGTGTGTGGGTGTGGGTGGGTGTGGGTGGTGTGTGGGTGGTGTGTGGGTGGGTGTGTGGGTGGGTGTGTGGGTGGGTGTGTGGGTGGGTGTGTGGGTGGGTGTGGGTGGGTGGATGTGTGTGTGTGTGGATGGGTGTGTGTGTGGGTGTGTATGGGTGTGTGGGTGTGGGTGGGTGTGTGGGTGTGGGTGGGTGTGTGTGTTGGTGGGTGTGTGTGGGTGGGTGTGTGTGGGTGTGTGTGGGTGTGTGGGTGTAAAAAGGGGGGGGGGTAGATTTCAATTAAATTTTGTTTTCACAAGCTGTCACGCCAGTAGTCAGCTGACTTTGGAAGAAGACTCCTTTTGCTCCAGACCCCCCGCCCTTTCCCTTTCCGTTCTGTTACGTCGCCCTATCGTGCCACTCTTAATGACAGCGTCTGCTGCTGAGGGCTTACCGCCTGGTTCTTGACCTCATTTATAATAGGTTCCCGTGCCTTAAACCATGTTTTTTTTAATCCCCATTATAAGGTGGCGGCGTTTACGCCGGTGCCATGACGTAAGCATCGGTTCCGGTACTTCTTGGGGACGTAGGAATAAACGGTTATCAGATGGACAAGGTATTTTGGTTCCGAGACAACATTGCCTCTATGACAATGTACTTTCTGTCGCCCATATTTAGCGCACGTCTACTAGAGCAGCGGTTTTCAACCTGTGGGTCGCGACCCCTTTGAGGGGGGGGGGGTCGAACGACCCTTTCACAGGGGTCTACTAATACCATCGAAAAACAAAATTAACTCTAATATTATGAATTAGCAACGAACATAATTTTTTCGTTAGGGGGTCGCCAAAACATGAGGAACTGTATTAAAGGGTCCCGACATTAAGAAGGTTAAGAACCACTGTACTAGAGAAATCTGATTTATATCGTTAAACCAAGACTATAAAAAAAAAAAATAATTTTTTTATTTTTTTTTTTTGAAAACCGAAACCTTTCGAATCCTTAAGCTGTAAGTTCATCCACTGCTAATCCACTGCTAATTCGCTGCTAATACGTTAACGACTGCAAGCCGCTATAAAGCAAATGTATAAATCTCGTGATGTTATATAGCGTAATTATTATTTTGTTCGCCGATTAATATTATTTTTTTAATGAAGAGATATCCCTTTAAATAAAATTTAGTATTCGCCCCCCCCCCCTTTTTTTTTTCCGAAAACCCCCTTGGTGTATAGGTGGGGTTCGGGAAGGGTGGTCAGAATGTCATGAAATGCCTATGAAAAATAAATGAATGAAGGAGAAAAAAACCTTTAACTTAAAACAATATTGATTATACGTTTGATATCAATTTATGAGATGTTTCAAGCAATCTTATATCTACAATCTACAATAAGCGATGGACATATTATTATTTTTTTTTTGTGTGTGGTCTTATACTCTACATTCTAAGATCTCGTCTAGTGCTTAATCTTCTATACTCTACATTCTAAGATCTCGTCTAGCGCTTAATCTTCTATACTCTACATTCTAAGATCTCGTCTAGTGCTTAATCTTCTATACTCTACATTCTAAGATCTCGTCTAGGGCTTAATCTTCTATACTCTACATTCTAAGATCTCGTCTAAGGCTTAATCTTCTATACTCTACATTATAAGATCTCATCTAGTGCTTAATCTTCTTCACATGATCACAGCCGTGACACCGTTCAAGCACCCACTATAACACCGCCCGCTGCAATGAGCTTCTGGACTCGGACTTGTATAGGTTTAGGTTAGCGCCGTTCACTGGCTGCGAGGCAATTTCAAAACCGAGTGCACCTCTCTTTGTATTCCGTGGAAACTATTTTGCTGTCTCCGGTGCGAGGTGTAACTTGGGGGGTTTTTGAGGGCGACAAAGCTCTCTTTAAATGGAAATCATGGCCCCGCTTTTCTCTCTGCAAGTAGCGAAAATAGAAAGATGATCTCGGTGATGTTACAGCTTACAGCCTAAGATCTATACTGGAGGAGGAGGAGGGAGGAGGCTTTTGGGAGAATATCTACAAAGGGGGTTGGGGTGATTTTGATGGCGTTCAGTCGTGAAAGTATATTGTGCAGGGGGGAAAAGGTGTTGTGAGAAAAAGAGAAGTGTGTGTGTGTGTGGAGGGGTGTTTAAGAGAGTTAAGTGGCACATAGACTTGTTGTTGCCAATGTCAACATATTCTTGCCAATTTTCACCCTCATCACCTAAAAATCAGTTTTTTCCTGGGTTTTTTTTTCATCAAGGGAATTTGAAGGCAATATGATGCCAATTATTTCACGAAATAGAAATCAAATAACTGCGCTAATTGAGATTTAAAAAAACAAAATAACGCAAATGTATTTGGTACGTAAAATGTTCTTTTTTTCTGAAATGGTGAAATAAATCTGCGGTGTAAAAGCGGGTGGGTCATTAGAAAATTAATATAAAATAAAATAATTTTAAAAAATACATATAAAAGATGTATACGAAAAACTTAGTTTTTAGGGGTGTGTTAAATTATTGTAACTTTCATTGCACACGTCTGGTGATAAAAAGAGTTACGTGCTCAAAACCATTTCTGCAATTTTTTTTTTTGGTCAGGTGATAAAAAACTGAAAGCCTACTAAACAACACAAAATGTTAATGCGGGCCGTCATACTTTATGAAAAACTTGGACGGGTCAAAAGGAAATAGGACAGGGGGGGGGAAGCTATTAATAAAATAATAAAGAATATTTCGTTACTTCGCAGGCCGCAAAGTGGGTGCTGACGGGCCGTATGTTGTGCAGGCATGGAATATCGCAACGCGAGTTTGTTCGTGAGTCGCTTTTAAACGCTATTTGACGCTGTAGGATTTGACAAATGCTTCATCAGCCACAGCCTAGCTATTGACATATAAATGTTTGTATATTCCAATGAAATCAGTGTTGATTTACTAGGAGGTGATTATTAAACATATTACACCAAATGAATAAACTCTTACTTCGACTCTGGCCAATAGTCATATTGGCATTATATATCTCACTGGCCGCCAGTCAGACCTATTAGAGAATAGGGAGGGAAGGGGGAGCGGGGGTCAAGATGATTAAGTTAGTGACGTAACCAGGGTTTGTGTTAACCGATGCGGTAAAACCATTGGGGGGGGGGGCGGGCACCCTTCTCCTTTTCAGTCGCCTTACTGAGTCTGCTGCAGCCTTAATCTGATGCAACCATTCTGCGGTGGCACACTGCTCTGTCTCTGGATACCCTGTTCTTGTGACATCCTGTTCTTGTGTCAGCCTGTTCTTGTGTCAGCCTGTTCTTGTGTCAGCCTGTTCTTGTGTCAGCCTGTTCTTGTGTCAGCCTGTTCTTGTGTCAGCCTGTTCTTGTGTCAGCCTGTTCTTGTGTCAGCCTGTTCTTGTGTCAGCCTGTTCTTGTGTCAGCCTGTTCTTGTGTCAGCCTGTTCTTGTGTCAGCCTGTTCTTGTGTCAGCCTGTTCTTGTGTCAGCCTGTTCTTGTGTCAGCCTGTTCTTGTGTCAGCCTGTTCTTGTGTCAGCCTGTTCTTGTGACATCCTGTTCTTGTGACCTCCCGTTCTTGAGACGGCCTGTTCTGGTGACACCTTGATATTGTGACAATCCGTTCTTGTGACATCCTATTCTTGTGACATCCTGTTCTTGTGACATCCTGTTCTTGCGACCTCCTGTTCTTGCGAATGTCTGTTCTTCCGACCCCCTGGTCTGATGACACCCGGATATTGTGGCAGACTCATCTGTTAGCACCCCCTGCTCATGTAATTAACAGAGTTCTATTTTCAAACGAACTAAGTTAACACTACATCTTTGCAATTTTTCCATGTGTCACCCCCACCCCCTACCCCCTCCTCCTAGTGAAGATACTTCTTAAAACATCCTGTGACCATTTAAATAGTGCGCATTAAATTGTGTCAGAGAAATTTGAGGATCTTATATGATTGAAATTTGAGATCGATTGATAAATCTATTTGCATTAGGTTATTTTATGAATATCTGATTGAAAGTTTAAAACAAAACTTAGGACATAGCGCTAAGCGTCAGTTCACACGATCAAATTTTTGCATGAACGCATTATTTTGTGCGCGGTTTCTTTTTTGGGGGGAATTTGATCAAAGAGTAATTTGAAAGTTGTGACAAGGCTTTATACACGCATTGCATCAAATGCTTGAAGGAGAATTTGACCGTGTGAACCGACCCCTAAGAGTTTCGGCTTCAAAAGAAAATGTCACGCCATTATTCTGCAGTGTAGAACGTGGTCAAGAAGATCTGTCTTGGAAAGAAATTAAATTAATGCATATAAAAGCTGTTTGGTTAATTGCCCTAAACCGCACAGTGGAGAAAGGGCATCAATTTACCAAGGCCCCGCCAAAGCATACTGTAAGCTTAATTGGAGGTCTTATCACAGCTATATTAACATATCCCAATTTATGAAAGTTTTATCACGGCTGTATTAAAATATCCTATTCTATGGACAGTTTTATCACAGCTATATTACAATATCCGAATCCTAAGAAGCAGTGAAATTTATCTCCATGCCGATGAACTACAAAAACAAACATGTTTTATTGGCTTACATTAAGAATTGTTTACGTGAAGCTTATGAAAAGTATTTTTTATAATTTTTTCATAAGCTTCACGTTATCCAATCGTAAACTATTCTTACTGTAAGCCTATCGCCGGTGGACGCCACATCCCACCGGGGATCTCGTTATCATAAGTTTTGGATCATGGGCGTCGATTCGAAGTGCACTTGTTTGTTATACTGACGTACTAGTAGGATACTTCATGTTTATTTGATATCATTTTGACTGTATGACACATGAAACGATCTTTAAAAAAAAAATGTACATTCGGTAACTGCTCTTAACTAAGTATTTCTTGAACTGCAAAGCACTAGGCTATTCCCTAAGAACTATTAAAACTGTAGCTTTTTGTAAGTCCGTGAATTCTTGCAGGAATTTGTTGGAATTTCCCCCCCCCCCCCCCCCCGGGACGACTTTGTCGGTATATTGGCCCAAGATGGAGTAGCGAAAAAAAGGGATGGCCGATCTATCGGCCTGAAATGCAAGCCTCGATATTGGCTGGTTGGTCTTCGTACCAGCTAATCAGATTCCTTCTTATGTATTCCTGCACATCCCGGCATTTTAATGGCGGCCTCCATTTATTGTTTACAAGCTTTTTTTTGAACCATGGGCCAGAGGTGTCTCAAGGGCGTCTACGGGCCAGAGGTGTCTCGAGGGCGTCCACGGGTCAGAGGTGTCTATTTTTTATAAATGTGTTTGTAATGCGTGTGCCGAGCTCGTACATAGTGCTTCGTCTTTCTGGCACAGACACCCCCAAATGGTTAACTATTTTAGTTAGAAAAGAAGAAATATTTTTAGCGAAACATATCGAAATCAAACCAGGATGAACCATGATCAAACCAGGATGAACCAAGATCAAACCAGGAAGAAGCATGATAAAACCAGGATGAACCAAGATCAAACCAGGATGAACCAAGATCAAACCAGCATGAACCAAGATCAAACCAGGATGAACCAAGATCAAAACAGGATGAACCAAGATCAAACCAGCATGAACCAAGATAAAACCAGGATGAACTAAGATCAAACCAGGATGAACCGAGATCAAGCCAGGATGAAGCATGATAAAACCAGGATGAACCAAGATCAAACCAGGATGAACCAAGATCAAAACAGGATGAACCAAGATCAAACCAGGATGAACCAAGATCAAACCAGGATGAACCAAGATCAAACCAGGATGAACCAAGATCAAAACAGGATGAACCAAGATCAAACCAGGATGAACCAAGATCAAAACAGGATGAACCAAGATCAAAACAGGATGAACCAAGATCAAACCAGCATGAACCAAGATCAAACCAGGATGAACCAAGATCAAACCAGGATGAACCAAGATCAAACCAGCATGAACCAAGATCAAACCAGGATGAACCAAGATCAAAACAGGATGAACCAAGATCAAACCAGGATGAACCAAGATCAAACCAGGATGAACCAAGATCAAACCAGGATGAACCAAGATCAAACCAGGATGAACCAAGATCAAACCAGGATGAACCAAGATCAAACCATGATGAACCAAGATCAAACCAGGATGAAGCATGATAAAACAGGATGAAGCATGATAAATCAGGATGAACCATGATAAACCATCTCTCTCCATCTCTCCCTTTGTCTCCCTCTCTCTCTTGCTCACTTTTCCCCTCTCTCTCCTCTCTCCTTCTTTCTCTCCTCTCTGTCCCCTACTCTTTCCCCTCCTTCTCTCCCCTCTCCCCCCTCTCTCTCTATCTCGCTTTTTCTCCTCTCTCAGTTTCACTCTATCTCTCCTCCCTCTCTTTCCCCTCCTACTATATCTCTTTACCTCTCTCTCTCCGTATCTACTTTCTCCTATCTCAATCCCTCTCTCACATTTCCTCTCTCTCTCCTTCTCTTTCCTCTCTCTTTCCCTCTGCTACCCTCTCTCTCCATCTACCCCTCTCTCCCTCTCTCTCCCTCTCGCTCCCTCTCTCTCTTCTCTCTCTCTCTTTCCTCTCTCTCGCTTAATTTATTTCCCTTTCTCTCTACCTCTCTCTCGCTCACTTTCTCTCCCCCCCTCTCCCTTCTCTCTCTCTCACTCTCTTATTATATATAAATGTATATATAATTTAAAATACAAAGTACAAAATTAAGATCTTCGAAAACACTGGTTAATACCAGGTTGACGTGAAAGGGAAAATACTCATTTTATAAAACATCTTCAAAACATTAGGCTTGCCTCCCCTACATCTCTAGGAATGCGTGGCTCTATTGGTACGTTTGATTCTCGAGATCGGGTAACCAACTAAACTATTACATTAACCCAGTCACGTTCCTTTGAAACTATCTCCATACATTTTCTAAACTATGCCACTGTGCTTGTACGCCAAATCTTCAGTGCGTAGAGGTGACATGTCTAACTTTGACATGTCCGGGTGTTTTGAACGTGTGTCAAAGTGGATTTGAGGTGTGGAGGTCTTGTGTTAGCTGCGATTTAGATTGGAACCCCCACCCCTACCCCCGCCCCTCCCCATGCCATTCAAACATTGACTGCTTGACCCCTGTCACATCGCGGTGGTTGTTTAAAATACAGACAATGTCATCGGTGCTTCGTTGCGATCTGGGTGATCCAGTGCTTATTCGCTGTTTTTGTTTCTTTTACCCTATAGTTTCACGTTGGGTTATCTTCTCGTTGTTTGTGGGTTGTCCACCCCTCCCCCTTTTTTACACACACACCTCCCTACACCATCTCCCCAACTCCCATATTCTACCAAGACGTATATTCAGTCAATGTTTATTTCTTTATTTTTATAAATCGCAATAAATATTCCATTTTTTTTAAAATTCAAACCTGGCAACGCTAGACCTGGCAACCCTAGACCTGGCAACCCTAGACCCGGTAACCCTAGACCAGGGGTCGCCTAGGACCATCTGAAAACACATATACCAATATTATAAAGTAGAAACAAAAATAATTTCATGGCTGGGGGTCGCCACAACATAAAGGACTGTATTAAAGGGTCGCGGCATTAATAAGGTTGAGAATCGTTGCATTACATGTACCATCAACAAATGCCGCAAATGTTTTCAAACATAGGAAACATTTAAAAAAATACAAAGCCCCATTATTTCATTTAGATACACCAGCGGCTCTCAGCCAGTGGGTCGCCCCAACACGAGGTACTGTAGTAAAAGGTCTCCGCATGTGGAAGGTGGAAGGTCGAGGAACACTGGTTTAGATACACTAGCAGTTATACTTTTCGGCAAAGTTGGTTTGTACAAAGAGGTGGGGGGGGGGGGGAAGGGCCAATCACCGAAGTGTCGAACTACAGTATAATTTTGCCAAAATCCCATCAATGGTTCTCTCTGTGTATCTCTAGTGTACATTGACAGTGCAATCAGAAGCGCTATTGTAAGGTGTTCTCTGTTAATTAATGACAGCAAGGATCAGGGATTCCCCAACCTGGGGCGCCAGGTACGCATTTGCGCGGGATGGGTACTGCGCGTAATTTATAACTGGCGACACTCTACGCCCGTGGTTCTCAGCCTGTTGTAAACGCGACCCCATTGGGGGTCGAACGACCCTTTCCCAGTGGTCACCAAAGACCATCGGAAAAGACATATGATCTACGGTTATGAAGTAGCAACGAAAATAATTTTGTGGTCGCCACAACATGAGGAACTGTATTAAAGGTTAGCGGCATTAGGAAGGTTGAGAACCACTGCTCTAGGGAGGACGGGCCTGGACATTGGTTTGAAAGGCACGAAGCCCTCTCCGTCCATTACCCTGCCCCGGGTCCAGATGTAGGATACACCACGATTTAGGCATGTATCAATTTCTTAAATATCGATCCCTCGATCCCTCGATCCCTCTCCGTATTTAGAAATATTGTGTTATTTTGTCTATAGCAGCATTGAACAGCGAAATTTTCCTTCATTCCATTCCTCCTTCTCTCTCATAGGCGTGGACCCTGTAATAGCTTTAGCTCTTAATAGGTCTCGCCCGGCCCCCCGCCCCACCCCAACTATTTGGGTGGGCGTGGGGTTGTGCGAGACTTTGTAAAAGATTCACATTGTTTTTTTGTTTTTTCTGCAAGAGAGAAGAAGGGGGGGGGGGGGGGGGGAGGGGTTTACAAAGATTCACATTCAATATTGAAATATTTTGAAAACACCTTGAACAACCTAACTAGACACTCCGCATGGCTTCTTCTCCTGACGTCCTTTTAACCCCCCCCCCCCCCCCCCCCCAAGTTTCTGAGAATCGTTGTACTTATAAATTGTTCTTGCGTATCATTAAGTCTTGATCTGTTGAGACCCCCACACCCCCAACCAAGCCCCCCCCCCCCACATCTTCCCCACCTATTGTACCTTGTAGAACAGGAAGTTGAACAGGCATTTCCTTTCATGGAATCGCCCGCAATGTTATTTTTACCGTACACTTATGCCTTTCATCTATTCTGCCAAGGTGTGGTAACATTTCAACACGTATTCCCTTAATAGTTCCATGACTTTTTTTAAGCAAATTTACACAACTATTAGATACCCCCCATGCTTGCAGGGATCCTTTCAATCATTATAATCATCATCATACACCCTAAAGGAGGCAGTTAGTCTGTACACATGTACGTCTCCCGGATGTCTTGAGGAGACATTGACAAAGCCATAAAAAGCTATTGTGTCAAGTGTCAATTGAAATCTGTTGTAAAGTCCTAATGTCCATAAAATGGTTTCAAGTGTTGTTCTTTGAAATCCTCAGACTTGTTGATTCCTCTTTACAGGGCCGGATTAGTCTATCAAGCCCTCGAGTTAACACGGTGTTGCCCCATGCCGGGATTTCCAAGATCTTATATTAATGAAGGCGGGGGGGGGGGGGGGGGTAACTGTCAGTGGGCATAAGACATAATTAATGAAGGTGTGGGTTAACTGTCAGTGACCAAAGGTGACATTAAGGTAGGTATGGGGTAACTGTCAGTGACCAAAGGGGACAGTAATGTAGATGCGTGGTAACTGTCTGTGACCAAAGGTGACAGTAATCTAAGTGCTGTGTGACTGTCAGTGACCAAAGGTGGCATGAAGGTAGGAGCGGGGTAACTGTATGTGACCAAAGGTGGCATGAAGGTAGGAGCGGGGTAACTGTATGTGACCAAAGTTACATTAAGTTAGATGCTGGTAACTGTCTGTGACTAAAGGTGGCATGAAGGTAGGAGCGGGGTAACTGTATGTGACCACAGTTGACATTTAGGTAGGTGCGGGGTAACTGACTGTGACTAAAGGTGACAGTAATCTACGTGCTGTGTGACTGTCAGTGACAGAAGGTGACATTAAGGTGGTAGCGGGGTAACTAACGGTTACCAAAGGTGTCATTAAGGTAGGAGCGGGGTAACTTTCTGTGACTAAAGGTGACATGAAGGTAGGAGCGGGGTAACTGTCTGTGACCAAAGGTGACAGTAATCTAAGTGCTGTGTGACTGTCAGTGACCAAAGGTGACATTAAGGTGGGAGCGGGGTAACTATCGGTTACCAAAGGTGTCATTAAGGTAGGTGCTTGGTAACAGTCAGTGGCCAAAATGGGACATTAAGGTAGGAACGGGGTAACTGTCAGTGACCAAAGGTGACACTAAGGAAGGTACGGGGTAACTGTCTGTGACCAAATGTGACACTAAGGAAGGTGCGGAGCAACATTCACTGGGAAAAGGGTGACATTACTGTGTTAAATTTGCAACCAAAATGTATTCGGTCCAATTGAAATGTTCGATCACTGGTATTAAGTCAAATACACTTGATCGATTACATTGTGTTGAAGATAATACGTTTCTTATAGTGTAATATGAAAAAGGTTGTTTCTGGTCACACCTGAAAAATGTGCCTTGATTTTTATTGTTGTTGTTGTTGTTGTTTATACTTCAAATATCGTACCGTCAGCTACAACTTTTTATCCTTAGTTGAACCACGTTTAACGAGTGAGCCACAAGAGATTTGTCGTTGAACATGACTTGTTGCGAGTCTGTGAAATGTGAAGAAGACAGTATTTTGTGTGAATAATCAAGAAACATACATAGGAAAGATGGTATTTTGTCTGAATAATCAAGAAACATACATAGGAAAGATGGTATTTTGTCTGAATAATCAAGAAACATACATAGGAAAGATGGTATTTTGTCGGAATAATCAAGAAACATACATAGGAAAGATGGTATTTTGTCTAAATAATTAAGAAACATACATAGGAAAGATGGTTCTTTGTCTGAATAATCAAAAAACATACATAGGAAAGATGGTATTTTGTCTAAATAATCAAGAAACATACATAGGAAAGATGGTATTTTGTCGGAATAATCAAGAAACATACATAGGAAAGATGGTATTTTGTCGGAATAATCAAGAAACATACATAGGAAAGATGGTATTTTGTCTAAATAATTAAGAAACATATATATACATTATAGTACTTGTTTAAATAATCAGTAAACCGACATTTAAAGAAGGCGGGATGTTTTTAACGTCAAAAACCACAAAGAAAGTTTATTCATATGAAACAGTCAAACACATCTTTAGAAACAAAACCTGTTGTTAAGACGTTAATTTAATCCACCCACACAAACTAAATCCCAGAGCGTTTAAAGGAGTAATTTAAATCAGTGGTTCCCAATCCCTGCGAACCGTACACAGACCCTAACCGCCTTGTTGCAGCGCCAATACTCGTCCGACTCGGTAGCGGCATTAAACCACGGTAAGTGACTTGTCAAACGACTTTACATGAAACAGGACACTGTGAAGATTTACCCTCTTGTGATCTCCGCAGTTAAGACACCTGAGAGGTAATGAGAAAAGGTGGGGAGAGGGGGTGATACAGAATTGTGCTGTGCACAGTTATCTGGGTGGGGGGGGGGGGGGGGGGGTCATCTGAAGCGGTTCACAAAATCTCAGTGTCAGATTTAAGAGATTAGTTTTCAGGGATTCTCAACTCGATAGGTTGTTGTTTTTTTGTCCATGTAACATTACATAGATATTTTGAAATATCATAACTGGCAGGCGTTATTTTACTACCCGTGACAAGGATATAGGGCTCCCATTGTAAATCTTCCCATCGTTATATACCAATTTATGTGGCTACGACTTGGCGTCAGTCGCGTAGGAAGAGGGGTGCAGAGGGGGATATCCACCCCGGATGGCACTTTTCTCTTTCTACGGAGGGGTGGTGTTTTCTACCAACTGCAGAGTTTTTGGTTTTTTTTTTTTTTTTTTTTTTTTTTTTTTCTGCAAGAGAGAAGAGGGGGGGGGGGGGGGGTTTACAATTTTACTTTTTTTCTTTCTTAATCTTTTAATGTGTCAATCAATAATAAAATAGGATAAGTAACACCAACACCAGAACTGTTGTGAGGGGTACGGCTGGGTGGGGCGCCAGCCATGGACTTTTTAAAAGACCTGTTTACGTATGAAGTGCAGCGAAGTCCCCCCCGAATCGATGTGTAGCATAAAAGATGTGGGGCCAGGTAGAATAAGTCGATAACGCTACTGAAGCCGCACCAACGTCACGGTGTTTTACTTCCTGGATGCAAATTTTTTTTTACGCAGTCCACGTGACAACTATCCATCAGAGAATACAGCACGGAGGTGGACGGATGGACAAGTTTCAAGGAGTTCGGAAAAAAAATAATAAAACAATTATTTCTTCTTTTTTGATTTTGTCCTCTGTGTAGGCCCTTTACAATGTTTACTGTGTAATGTTTCATGAGGACTCGAATGTATTACGCCTGTGAAGACATTCTGGAGTGAATTTATTTGTCAGATGGACTTTCCTGTTGATAAAGTATTCACCGCGTGGAAGGAGTGTTTATTATTTGAATGGATAAGAATTACAAAGACATATTACTAGAAACTCAGAAAGATTTTTTTTTTTCGTTGTTCGAACTGCATAGACGTTAAATAGTGAACAAAACTGAACATTGTCAAAAATTTCAAACATTGGCTCAATATATTCTTGTTATTTTGCACCTTCGCAATTCCATCATCCTCGTTGGAATCATGAGGAGATTACTTTCCGGGATAAGTTTTGGGCTGTTTGCCCTTGTCTTCATTTTGTTTGCATTTCAAAACAGTAAGTATGTATTTTTAGATTCCTTATGTACTCATGACTGGGTTAGTTTGCTTTGACAGTACCCACAAACCAGGAAGTGATTTCGATTTGATTAAACATAGAGATGTGTACCCGATTTTATCTTTAACACTACTATTGACTAAGATCAAAGCCAGGGATTCTCAAAACCTAGAACGAGCACCGTTTACTGGTGAGCGACGCCGGTGTGTGTTTGTTTGAGTACTTCCTGGCATGATCTACATCCGTCAGCCAAGCGAGTATGTGGTACCGAGGATGCCATCTTGCTATTATTAGAAACAAACTTTGTCATCACTTAGGCAGCCGTAAAGACGTGCCAGTGTGCTTTTCTTAGTTTGCGTACAAGAATTTAGCACTATCCAACCACACCTTATGATTAGGAAGCTTTCTTTGTAATGTGTAAATTTAAATTATCAAGCGAGTATGTAGCTGGGGTCGAAAACCGGGATCCCGACTCTCGAAAATACCGGGATACCGAACTATAAATGATCCTTGAAAATACCGGGATTGGATTTATGAAAACCGGTGTTTTTTTTTAATATCTTCCGGTATTAAAATTTTCAAAAAATCAATATCGCTTTTCTTAGTTTCCATGTGATAGTTAAAGCAAGAAATATCAATAATTTATTTCATTTTCGAGCCCCTCACACCACGTGTCTCAAGTTCAAAGAGAACATGATTACAATTTTTTCGGAAAAGAGGCTATCCGCTTTTGAACTGTCACTGAAAGATGATATCGTCTGCATAACTACTGACGGTGACAGTGTGATGATCGTATTAGGGACGTGAAGCAGCGCTTTACCATCAACGGTGTTTTGCTCACGGTGTACGGCTGGCAATCTTAGACGTCCTTTATATAATAAAGAAGAAATATGTTTAAACTCAACAACATCAACTTGAAGAAGACAGCGATTTTGATCATAAGTGATGATGATAATGACAACTGTGATGGTGATAATGACAACTGTGGTTTTCATGTTACAGTTGAGATCAATCGAAATAGTGAATTTGTTTTCAAAGATTTAATCGGGAAAGCGCAAAAATGTTTGAAAGTTTTCATCGGCATGAGTCTATGTGCCAAACATACGATTCTTCAGAAATATGAAAAGGAATAAATTTGTCGTGAGCTTAATATAATTTTAGATTGCAGCACAAGGTGGAATACTTTATCAGATATGTTAGAGAGGATAGTAAGACTTTAAAATTCCTATCAAGAAAGCGCTTTTTGATTTACAAATCGATCTTAACATGTCTCAAGACAAATTTGAACGAATGTTTTATCTCTGCAAAAATATTTTAAATTCTGAAAGCAACGGTATAGAACTGTTGTTTAGTAACGCCATTTTTTGACATCTGAGGCGGCTTTGGTGTCTATGATTAGAAAGCTTTCTTCGTTATGGGTAAATTCAAATAGTCAAGCGTGGATAATGAAATTTTTTATCAAACTACCCACGATATGTCAAGGTGAATTAAATGTCATTAACCAGAGAAATAATTACCGGGGTGCCACATGGTTGCGTTCTCTCCACAGACATGTGTACACTATTCACCAATGATACTCGGAGCCCAAGCAACACCGCTCCAATCTTTATATATTTGTCGAGGATACCACCATCGTTGGCTTAATATCTGAAGAGGAAAGCTTGGTTACTGCAACTTGGTTACAAGTTTTGTGAAATGGTGCAGTGAAAATTGTTTTCGGTTGAATGTCTCAAAACCGATTAAATGGTTGTCAATGTTTTCCGGAGGAGGAATCACCAATTTTCAGATTTCACAATTTAAAAAAATCAAAGTATGGAGCAAGTAGAGAAATAAATACCTAGGTGTCACCATTATTACTAAACTAACACGGCATGAACACCACGAAATTCTGTACTGTGCACTGAGTGACGTAGCGTGAACTGAATAACGCTGTGTGCACTGAGTAACGTAGTATGCACTAGGAGACGTAGTGCACACTGAATGACATAGTATGCATTGAGTAGCGATAACTCATCGCAGTCTGCAGCCAGCGAATTTCACCGGACGGGACATGACCCGCGGACCAGAGTTAGAAATTCAAAAAATACCTATCACGTAATCATAAACTGTTGACAATTCACGTCAGAGGTTAGAAAATGAAGTAAGAAAAAGTGTCAATATTCACTTCCCATTGTCACGTTATATTCGTGACGTAGCGGGGGACGGTCAAAAGGGGAAAACATATGTCCCCGGGCGCCAGACTGGTTCAGGGCGCCAGACTGGGTTGTTGTGAAATTTTATTCATTAAAATAAGGGCTCTCTGAGTCTCAGTTGGGCGTAAAAAATAAATCTCGTCCCCCGAATTACAACACTTCATTAATTGATGTATATTCAAGGAACGATCAAATGCTTGTCCTCCCTTAAATAATACTAAAGTTGCTTTTTTTTTAAACATGTCTTCGCGGATAATGCTTCTAATGTCTAGATCCGGGGGTCACTAAACTTGTTTCACGGCGAGCCGAATAACGGACAAAATGACGAACGCGAGCCGTAGAATCATTCTGTGCAATACTTGCAAGCCTGAACGAAAGCTCTTGCAATTTACGCAAAACAAAGACGGCTCAAAATCGTATTAACTAAAAAAAAAGTTATCAAAGAAGGTGACGTTAGCAAAAAATTTATAGCTACATCCGGATTAGGCGCACATGTCCGAATCTAACAAACTAAACAGAAAAAAAAGGGTTAGTGAGATTTGTGTAACTGACGTTTGGCTTTCCAGATATCATAAAAGTTTTGTTTGGAATTGCTGCATCCAATCAAGAGAATTGTTTTCAAATGTTCATCGGTCATTCTCGCTCGGCGTGTTATCTTCACATACTTCGTTTTCCAAAATGTTTGCTCAGAGACAAAAGTTGTTCCAAACACCGATGCCATATCAGGGGCAAATTTCTTCAGTTTCGCAAAGGTTACAATCAAACGGATTCTGGAACAGAAGAATGTCACTCCCCAATCTGTCAAGATCTGAAAATCTCAGAATCAATTTCTTCAAGAGAAGCCTGGAACGTACGTTGATTGGGTGCATTGTCTACGAATGAAGTTCACAGCAGAAACGACCTGTTTCAGTACACAAGAAACATCAATAAGTATTTTTCACTGAGTGCTCGCTGATGTATGATGTAGTGTATGAACATAGCGCCCGGAATCTTCCAACGTAGTCGTGATCCGCCCAACCTGACCTTTCCTCACTCCAGCCATGTTTTTCCCTCCATCAACCGTAACTTCTTGACGCCGATTCCACTGAAGGTTATAGTGTGCAAAAGTCTCGTTACAATTCCAATCTGTTTTTTTCCTCTGCGTACCTAATTTAAGTATTTGGAAAGCAGCGTGAGAAATTCTTCTTAGAGGAGATCATTCAGAGGTTTCATCTATGATTTTCACTGCTACATTGATCTACTACAACAAATAATTTCAGCATTGGTGACCTCTTGTTACTGAGACGGTTATTTGGATGGAAGAAGAAAAAAAAAGAGGAAAAAAAAAGGGGGCGGGGTTTATAAGGACTCGTTGGACATTATTTTGTTTTAAATCTGATTAAATTGAAGAACTTATATGTTTATTTGACACCTTAATTTGTATGTAACTGTGTTTTGCTGATTCTAATGACACTAATTGCTGCTGATTACATAGGCTGCTATGTTGCAATTACTTTTGGATGTGATAATTACTTTTAGATAATCACTTTTAAATTTATATATATGTTTTTTTTGTACGGAGGCCAAATGTGCCATGCTGCTTTCTACTTACGTCTGTAATACTTCACTATCTTTCTATACCAAAACGAATACAAATAATGTTTGATGTCTTTATGTTCAATCGGAATATATGGCTAAATGGTGGCGTTAGATAATTACCCATCGTTTAAGATAATTGTGTACCCAAATCCCAAATTTACAGAAAGGCCACTAAATTAAGCCAGAATTATAACCAAATGGCAGTGCTACAGAAAGGCCACCAGATTAAGCCAGAAATGTAGTGAAAGTGCAGATCTATCAAAAGGCCACTAGATTAAGCCAGAAATGTAGCCAAATGGCAGTGCTACAGAAAGGTCACTAGATTAAGCCAGAAATATAGACAAATGAAATATCTACCGAAAGACCACTAGATTAAGCCAGAAATATAGCCAAATGTCAGTGCTACAGAAAGGCCACTAGATTAACCCAGAAATATAGACAAATGAAATATCTACCGAAAGGCCACCAGATTAGCCAGAAATATAGCCAAATGGCAGTGCTACAGAAAGGCCACTAGATTAACCCAGAAATATAGACAAATGAAATATCTACCGAAAGGCCACTAGATTAAGCTAGAAATATAGGCAAATGAAATATCAACCGAAAGGCCATTAGATTAAGCAAGAAGTGTAGCCAAATGGGAGTGCTACAGGAATGTAACTAGCAAGACACGGTGCGAAAAGATTGATCTGTTGCTTTTAAATTTGTCTTTTTTTTTTCCATTTGGCACATTTTGGCATGAAACATAAGTAAACAAATCCCAGAAACCAAAAAGTGGTACATTGGGGACTCCCAGGGTCTAAGATATGCGTGTATGAAATATGTTTCTTATCAGTAACATACCACCTTCTTCATCTCACATAGCATGATAGTTATGTCAACTGATTTCTGCCTCCAAACACAGCATAACAATGTTATCTCCGTGTGGTGTGTGTGTAGAGGACCTACCTTTCTCGACACGCAGCCAAACGCATTACGGTACGACGCCAACACGTGACATCGTGTGGTCACGCTCCGGTGGGTGTCCATGACATCGACCTTGGACAGCCTTAACATTTATCCGTGAAGCGCCAGCGAACTTGGCAAGACGCATGGCGGGTCTATAAATGTGACAAACGTCTTGGAAATAGCACACAAACAAACAGCCAGCTATATTTTAAATCCTTAATCATTAAATTAGCTTTTGTTCTTGTGTTGAGGGCAAAAGTTTCTGAAGGCTAATTGACCCTCTATCCGTCATCCTATCGAGCTGAAACTTGTCACACAGACTTGTCAGCAATGACAAGACATTCTGTCAAATTTTCAGGCTCTTTCCTCACCCCATAACCCTTAAAAAAATCAGTTTCCTCCAATTGCTCAAGTGAACATGAATGAAATATGATTTGGTCATTGGTTGCGTGTTTTGGTGTGGAGATTAATTGTGTAGCTGTTGCTGTGTGCTTTGTATATGTGAAATATTTGGGTATTTTGGGTATGCAGTAAAAATGAATATTTTTTTTTTGTTGAAAGGGGAATGAGAAGAAAATATGAACCGTGTTTTCACTCATTTACATAGCCAATTTTTAATTAATAATAAACCACGTACAATTACATAAATGCAAATAAAATGCATATAAATGATGCATGCGCTAAACTTTTTTTTTTGTGGTTGTTTATAAATTTTCTATCAAATTCAAGCAGTCGCGGTCGTATCCGGCGTGGGGGACGATTCGGCCGGGGGGGGGGGGGTCGGGGGGGCCACATGCGTTGGGTGTCAGTAAAACCTAACAGTTGGCACCAAGTTTGTGAAATAACCACAGAACTATCTAAATTTGTCGATGGCCATTTTTTTGTTCTTCTTTTTTTTTTTAAATTATGTTTTGATGTTTCAATACTTTAAAAAACAAATAAAGTAGATCATAACTGAATGTAACCAAATCTTTTCATCAAAACAAAGTAATAGATACTGTTAACGTACTGTTATCCGTTTGGATGGAATTAACCTCTTATTTAAGTATGTGGCTCGTTGTAAAAAACTACACAACAAAAGACGATACCATATGTTAAGTACAGTAACAGAGGAAACGATACCGAAGCCAGGGCTAATTACAGTGACTAAATTTTATTAAGTAATGATGAATTGCAAAATCAAAAATTAAATTAAGTTAAAGCTATCGGCTTACCGTATAATGATTGGTTTGTACCGGTACCATGTTGAAGAAGATAAAATAAAGTAAAAGGTACAATGATGAAAAGGGAATCTACACACACACAGCAAATGTTAGTAAAAAAATTTCTGTCTCGTAAAGCAGATCTCTATGGTAAAAGGGGACTGCCAAATATCTCTCTCTCTTCCTTTTATAGTCTGTTTTACTGATATTTCTAGAAAGGGCTTGCACATTGTTTTCCTTTCCTGGGTTGTCAAGATTTCTCTACAGAATTCTAAGAATACAGGCATTGTATTTAGTCTCAAACAAGGTCAAATGAACTATTTTTATTTAGCCGCACCCAAAAATGAGGTTCCGAGCTTGGGGGTCAGCTAGAGTTATTTCACGGGGAAAGATGTCGTCTGCTTAAATGTACCATTAACGATAGTACGGTGGTTGTTAACTCCCCTCGTGCTTGTAACTTTATTCTTTGACAACTTGACAACCACCTCTCCTTAAAATGATCATTCAATGACTTAGGTGTAAAATCAAACTGAATCCGAGCTAAGAAGCTTGTCAATGTTTAAAATTGTAAGTCTCGCCTACATTTATTGAGCATTCTACGATCACCTTTAAGGTTTTGGGGGGAAAGACAAGGACAGCCTCGGTCAATGTCAGGATTTCACCTGTCTCTGTTTTACTTGTTTCTGTGCCATCTGTTTCTATGTCAACTGTTTCTGTGCCATCTGTTTCTGTGTCATCTGTCTCTGTGTCATCTGTGTATATGCCATTTGTTTCTATGTCATCTTTTGCTATGACATCTGTTTCTGTGCCATCTGTTTCTATGGCATCTGTTTCTGTGTCATCTGTTTCTATGTCCTCTGTTTCTATGGCACTTTTCTATGTCATCTGTTTCGTTGTCCTCTGTTTTTATGGCCTCTGTTTCTATGCCCCCTGTTTCTGTGTCATCTGTTTATATGTCCTCTGTTTCTATGCCATATGTTTTTATTTTTTTTAACAACAATTTCGATAACGCAATATAAGATGAAATTGTTATCAGTTCATAAAAATTGGCATGATATTTAACTTATTTTAAAAAAACTCATAAGTAATTTATTGTTTAAAATATATGTAACGTACTGTAATGGCATTGTTAACATTCCAAAAACTTCCGCTGTGTGAATTTAAACTGATAGTAATTTAAGAATGTAGGGGTTTTTTTTTTTTTATAATTCTTTCTGTATTCATTAATTTAATATGTAGTTTTCTTCCGTTGAAATATTTAATCTTTACTTCAATCATATTCTCCACAAAGGTGACGCTCAAGGCTGCAGTAGTACATACCGTGTTGGACAGCCTGCCAGTTTTACCTACTCGAACAGTTCCGCCCTCCAAGTAGAATGGAGACTCCAAGCCACTTCCAACGCTAACAGAACAATCACCTGTACCTTAGACAATAACACTTGCTCTAGCAACCCCGAGGTCATGGCCACGGCGACACCGGGACACTCCGTTCTCACAATTAATCAAATGCAAACCAGCTTCAAGTCCGTGTACGTTGTCGTGGACGGCGTGGAGTCCACAATGTGTCGTCAACTCAAAATTTACGGTAGGTTCATCCTAGTTGTTAACTTGTAAGCAACGTTGATGATGTTGTTGGATGGCTTGACATTTAAAAAAGTTATGGGATGGTTGGGGGCTGTCCATTAATTATGTCAAAAAAATTTTTGCAATTTTTACCTCCCCTCTCCCCCTTGTCAACAACTTGTCAAACTTCCAGAGACCCCCCCCCCCTGTAAAATTACGTCAACATTTGATTACCCCCCCCTTCCAAATAAAGATAAAATGGGGGAAACAAAACAATATTTTAAATAGACTAGTTCACAACTACAACAAAAAAGTGAATAAAAGTAAAATGTTTAGAAAAAAAAGTTTAATAAATTTTAAATTATGAAATTAAAGTTATTTAAAAAAAGTAACATTGTTGACGTCAACTTTTCTTGACCTCCCCCCCCTCCCCCTTGTCAACAATTGTCAAAAATTTTCAGACCCCCCCCCCCCTCCCCCAATTTTGTTGACATAATTTATGGACAGCCCCTTGGGCGAATGCACATTTATGTTGTTTTATTTAATTGATGCATGTTAATTTTTAAGTTCATGATTATGTTTGTTAAATTGTACGTACAGCGTGGTGAGCCCAGCCCTAGGTTGGGGTATTACGCTATAAAAAAACTTCTTATTAAAATAATAATAATAAAATAGTCGTAGATTTAAGTGGAGTTGTTTTATCATTCACATTATTTTTAAATTAAAAAAAAAAAAAAAAAATCGGGCTTGACACAGACATAGATCAATAATATAGTCGATGGTGAAATCTGAAAAAGAACTTCAATTTACTTGAGACCTGTTTACAAAAAAAAAAAAACAACAAACAAACAACAATAACACTCCACACTAAAATCCTTCAGATTTATCCTTTGGTTAACTGATTGTAGTCATTCAACGGTCAGGTCATATTTCCTTCTTAATTATGATGTATGTGGGGGTCAAATGAATTATCGTCTTTGAAAAAAAACCATTAATGAAAACTATTCTTGATAATGATGTTATTAAATACAAAATTATTTTTTTAAAAAAAAATGAATATTTTATAGACTGAAGAATCAGCAGTAAAGTCTTAGTACTTGTCCCGGGGAGCGTTTGACAAGGAAAGCGACACATCGTAATACGATGTAACCAGGGAGATTTTTGTAAAATAAAATACTTATTCATTTAGTATACACTTAAGTCCAAAGCATAAAAAAAAATACGTTAATGGTATGATTGATACTATACGTATCTTGGTTTTTTTTAAAAATTTTTTATTTGTTTGTTTGTTGTTGTTTTTTTGTTTCTTTTGCATCTTCAATAACCATTATTTTATTTCATTTTTTTGTTTTTTGTCTTTAACCTCTAGCACAACCAGAAAGTATCGCTTGCAGTGTTGAAAGAAATATTGGGTATACAAATGATCCTCAGATTAGATTTTCGGCGACTAAGTTTTTCCCAGCTGCAGCAAACATCATATACTTCATGTCAAATGTAATGTATCGGTCTAAGTCGTTTTGTAATGTACGTCAAATGTAATGTATCGGTCTAAGTCGTTTTGTAATGTACGTCAAATGTAATGTATCGGTCTAAGTCGTTTTGTAATGTACGTCAAAGGTAATGTATCGGTCTAAGTCGTTTTGTAATGTACGTCAAATGTAATGTATCGGTCTAAGTCGTTTTGTAATGTAAGTCAAATGTAATGTATCGGTCTACGTCATTTTAAAAAAATATTTTAATTAAATGCACCGTCAACTATAACTTTTCACGCACACAAAAAACCCACGGCCCTTGAGTTGATTAGATGGGACGGCTATGGGAACAGAATGGTGGAATAGAGCATAACATTTCTTTTGTCATTATCCCCAATACTGATGGGATTAAAAACTTGTTTTTAATTTTGGGTCTCTTGGGGGGGGGGGGGGTGTTCGGGGAAACCTATTGCATTATGTCTTTTTACTTGTTACCCTTACTAAGCATTAAGAGGTAATTTTACCATTTATATAGGTTGTCAAGCTCAGTATTCTTGACAACGTCTATAATTTCAATGTTAAAAAAGACGCCTGGTATATTTTTAACGGGATACAAATTAAAACCAGCGCTCTTTGTAAATTATAACACAAAGATGGTAATCTATCTCATCTCTTGCCCCTCCCACAATTAGGAAGGGGAAATCTCGTTCGGTGTTTGGTTGTGTACTCCAGAAAAAAATAAATTAGAAAAAATAAAACCAGCTACTTTAGTTATTTTTTTAACAGGGCACGACAATTTATCGCGGACCACTGACAGGAAGTATAACACCTGTTTCGACTTCAAATGGGAACGTCTATAGCGTCATCGAATCAAAAACGGTACCAATCCAATTTCTTCTTCGAGGGACCAATTCATTTTTCATTACCCTGGAAAGCGGATACGGCGATCTAGGAGTCAACTGCTCTATCCCTCCCATTGACATATGTGAGTATATTTTACTACTTTAAGCATGATAATAACGATAATGCAAAACAAATCATTTGGGACCTAGGGAATTTTTTTCTTTTTAAATTCCAACTGGATTATTTGCTTCTTTTCCGTCCATTGTTTTGAAAAGAATGTCTACATATTAGTTTGAGTTTTAAATTATATACTTATATATATCTATATATTTTTTATGTTTATTTTGTATGAGTTACTAGTTAACAGCACAGCCTTTTATATATTTTTGAGGGGTGGTGGTGGTGGTTGGGGATGATTTGTTTAAGGCTGCACCTGTGAAAATTGCCGCTATCTTGTTGACCGGACAATCATGCAAGCTGCTGGTGACACACCCCGACCCCATGATGGTAATCGACATGTTCTGATATACACACGTGACCGCCTATTGTCAATGAATGTCCAGCGTACGCACTTGACCGCTGACCTCGTGTGTCGACTGAAGGAACTTTCCATTGGTCGAGGCCTACCCCGGAAACGTACCCATCGTGGTGGTAGACGGAAAATAAAACAACATGGCAATCCTTCATCCTCAAGATTTACTCAACGCTTTTCTAACCCAAACAACCTCATTCGCATCGACACCTCTCCACCTTCAAGCAACAGACAGCTTCGCATCGCCTCATTTAACGCTCAGTCGCTTGGCCCTTGTGAGAAACGTATCGCAGTCTCCGAATTTATCACGATTTAGGCGAATTGACATTCTGTTTATCCAGGAGACCTGGTTTCGGCTGACTGGCGATGAAGGAAAATGTACTGATCTCGCTCCCCCTGGTTATTCTGCCAGATCATTTCCTCGTGCAACTCGTGGTGGTGGCCTTGCTGTCATCTATAATGACACGTTGTCCCGTTATCTAGCCTTTGTCACAGAGTTTTCGTTTGCTCACACATCGTTTGAAGCGGTTCAACTTACCTTGTCGGTGCCCCAGCAGATCGTTCATTTTATATGCATTTATCGCATCTGCCCTAGCAGGAAAAATAAACTTACTGATGCTGTGTTTCATCGGGAGTTCCCGGATCTGCTGGATCATTGCAACACATTGGCTGGCACTTATATTGTAGTGGGGGATATGAACATTCACTTCGACCAGCCACAGAATCCCTCCACTGCTAAATTGATTGATCTTTTGGACTTATTTAGTCTTAAGCAATTAGTCGACCAACCGACTCATAATCATGGACATATCATTGATTGGGTGCTGCATAGGCCTCATGATTTTGTAGTTACCTCTACTTCAGTCACTCAAGAGCTTTCCTCAGACCACTTCTGTGTTGTTTGTGAGCTTAACGTTAATGCATCCTCTCCTCTCCTTCAATCCAGGGAGGTCCGCAGTTTGTGTACTATAAATAGGGATGCCTTTAAGCGTGATCTGAGTTTGGAAGTGTCCCCTGCCCTCTGCCCTACTTTGAAAACACTACACAGTGCATTGCGCACTGTGCTTGAACGGCATGCCCCCCTAACCCGCCGCATTGTTAGGTCAGCACGGTCAGCTCCCTGGTATGCAACCATAAGGGACGAACTACGCAGTGCCAAGAAAGAGCGGCGTAGCGCGGAAAAGAAGTGGCTTAGGACAGGTCTTGTTGTTTTTAGGCAGATGTATTATGCTGCCAAGAAACGTGTGACCAAAATTGTTTGTCGAGCAAAAACTTTGTATTTTAGCCAAAAGATAATTATGGGTAAAACTGGCAAGCATTTGTTCGATGTTTGTAGCAATCTCAGAGGGAGTAACAAAGGAATTGCTCTTCCTTCAGTGTATCCGTTGCCCCAGCAACCAGATATGTTCTGCAATTTCTTTACAAGCAAAGTTGCTGACATCCACGCTGAGCTTGATTGTCTTGACATACCCCCCTTAGAATTGCCACCCTTTTCTTGTGTTAGTTCACATTTCGAAATTTTTAAGCCGGTTTCAGAACAGGAGGTCAAAATTACTATTCTGGAGTCTAAGCCTACGTCATGTTCTTTGGACCCCATCCCCACCCCCCTGTTGGTTGAGTCGTTAGATCATTTGCTCCCAACGATAACCAACATAGTCAATGAAAGCTTGTCATCGGGCACTGTTCCATCTATTTGTAAGTCAGCTGTCATCAAACCATTGCTTAAGAAGCCTGGTCTGGATGAAAATAATTTTAAAAACTATAGACCTGTATCTAACTTATCATTTTTGTCTAAAGTCATTGAAAAACTAGTTCTAAAACAACTTTTTGCTTACTTAAATGACAACTCTCTTCTCAGTCCTAATCAATCAGCCTATAGACCTTTCCATAGCACTGAGACGGCTCTCTTGAAAGTCACCAATGACCTCTTGCTTGCATTGGACAGTGGTGATGTCTCCCTCCTGATCCTCTTGGACCTCAGTGCTGCCTTTGACACTGTCGACCATGAAACCCTTTACAAAACGCTTGAAAATTACTTTGGCATTTCTGGTTCTGTTTTGTCTTGGTTTAGGTCGTTCCTCTCCGATAGAACGCAGGCAGTCGCTGTCGATGGCTGTATCTCCAGCAGTGCTGACTTGGTGTATGGAGTGCCACAGGGGTCCGTTTTGGGCCCGGTTCTATTTACAATGTATACCAGGCCACTGCTCCTCTTGCTCGAGAGGCATGCTGTGGGGAGCCAGTCTTTCGCGGATGATACGCAACTATACAAGCATACCCATCCCTCTCTTGTAGATTCAGCTGTCCGGACTTTGCAGGAGTGTATTGGTGATGTCAAGTCATGGATGACACTCAGCAAGTTGAAACTTAACGATGACAAAACGGAAGCACTTCTTATTCATGATCACAAATCATCCTCTAACTCAGCTCTCCCCACCTCATTTCAAGTAGGTAACTCAGACATACAGTTTACATACTCAACTAGGAATCTTGGTTATATTCTGTCTAACAACATGTCTCTAGATAAACATATATCTCACATTTGTCGCTCTGCATACACTGCTATCCGTCAGATCAGCTCCATCCGCCACTACCTCACAGTAAGTGCAACAAAAACCGTAGTCTGTGCTCTTGTTCTCTTTCGTCTTGACTACTGCAACTCTCTTCTGTCAGGTTCACCAAAACACTTCTTAGAAAGATTACAAAAGGTTCAAAACTCAGCTGCTAGGCTAGTTTTAAAGGCAAAAAAACGTGATCACGTCACACCACTACTTCATTCACTTCATTGGCTCCCTGTACAAGCACGGATTGATTATAAACTCTCTGTTCTGTGCCACCACATTTTCTCGAATTCCTGCCCTTCATATCTAACCGAAATTCTCTCTGTCTATTCACCCCTTCGACAGCTTCGCTCCTCCGCAGACGATCGTATTCTTTCTGTCCCTAAGACTCGCACAAAAACATACGGTGAAAGATCTTTCTCTTACTGTGCCCCCAAACAATGGAATTCTCTTCCACTACACATCAGAAATATATCAACCATCACAGCCTTCAAAACTGCACTCAAAACACACCTCTTTAAACTTTACTATCCTGACTGATTCCCCCTCTGAAAGTTAAACGATGCTGCTGAGTGCCGTCCATGGCTTCACATGTAAATTGTTATGGAATGGTTGGTTTTTAATTTATATGTTTTAAGTTCATTTTAATTTGCATGTACAGCGTGGTGAGCCCAGCCCTAGGCTCGGGTACCACGCTATAGAAAACTACCCATAATAATAATAATAATAATAGGTACACCGGTACCAGAAGTGAGAGGTTGGGATTAAAAAAACGATTTAAAATAGTATTGTTAAGTTTGTAAGACCAAATGAGGTATCAAATGAAAGATAATTGAATGTACTATACGTTTGTAAACTTAATTCTTCATTTTAACTAAAATAAACTACCACAAATGGCATCCGAATGGCATTCGTCAAAATGGACCCGAAAATTATTATTATTATTATTATTATATGTTGTCTTATATAGCGCGGTACCCCAGCCTAGGGCTAGGCTCACCGCGCTGTACATAAAAATATTAGCAAAGGAAACATAATCGTGACAATAAAATAAAGTGCATTTATGTGATACGAAAAACAGTTGTATAGATACAAAACAAAAACAAATTCATATTCACCCCACCCACCCCAGAACTTTTACATGACATACCATGGACGGCAGCTAGCAGCATCGTTTATCGGTCAGATGTGGGGAATCAGTCGGGGTAATAGAGTTTAAAGAGATGTGTTTTGAGTGCAGTTTTGAAGGCCTGTGTGGTTGGTATATTGCGGATGTTAAGTGGCAGAGAATTCCATTGTTTGGGGGCGCAGAAAGAGAAAGATCGTTCACCATATGTTTTAGTACGTGTCTTAGCAACGGACAGAATACGCGTGTCTGCGGAGGAGCGAAGCTGTCGAAGGGGTGAATAGACAGAAAGAAGTTCGGTTAGATAGGAAGGGCAGGAATCTGAGAAAAAGTTATGACAGAGAACAGACAGCTTGTAATCAATGCGTGCCTGTATAGGAAGCCAATGAAGTGAGTGGAGTAGTGGAGTGACATGATCACGTTTTTTTGCCTTTAGAACTAGCCTAGCAGCTGAATTTTGAATCTTTTGTAGTTTTTCTATGAAGTGTTTTGGTGAACCTGACAGAAGAGAGTTGCAATAGTCAAGACGCGAGAGAACAAGAGCACAGACTAGTGTTTTTCTTGCGCTAACTGTGAGGTAGTGGCGGATGGAGCTGATCTGACGGATAGCGGTGTATGCAGAACGACAAGTGTGAGAGATATGTTTATCAAGAGACATGTTGTTAGAAAGAATATAACCAAGATTCCTAGCAGAGGATGTAAACTGTATGTCGGCGTTACCTACTTGAAATGAGTTGGGGAGACTTGAGGTAGATGATGATTTGTGATTGTGAATGAGGAGTGCTTCCGTTTTGTCATCGTTCAGCTTCAACTTGCTGTGTGTCATCCAAGACTTAACAACACCAATGCACTCCTGCAAAGTCTGGACAGCGGAATCCACAAGAGAGGGATGGGTATGCTTGTATAGCTGCGTGTCATCTGCGAATGACTGGCTCTCAACAGCATGCCTCCCAAGCAAGAGGAGCAGTGGCCTGGTGTACAATGTGAATACAACCGGGCCCAAAACTGACCCCTGTGGCACTCCGTACACCAAATCAGCACTGCCGGAGAGAAAGTCATCGATAGAGACCGCCTGCGTTCTATTGGAGAGGAACGACCTAAACCAAGACAAAACAGAACCAGAAATGCCAAAATAATTTTCAAGGGTTTTGTAAAGGGTTCCATGGTCAACAGTGTCAAAGGCCGCACTGAGATCTAAGAGGATCAGGATGGAGACATTACCGCTGTCCAATGCGAGCAAAAGGTCATTGGTGACTTTCAAGAGAGCTGTCTCTGTGCTGTGGAAAGGTCTATAGGTTGACTGATTAGGACTGAGAAGAGAGTGGTCATTTAAGTAAGCAAAAAGCTGTTTCAGAACTAGTTTTTCAATGACTTTAGATAAAAATGATAAATTAGATACAGGTCTGTAGTTTTTTTAATTATTTTCATCCAGACCAGGTTTCTTAAGCAAAGGTTTGATGATAGCTGACTTACAAATAGATGGAACAGTGCCAGAAAACAAGCTTTCATTGATTATGTGTGTTATCGTTGGGAGCAAATGATCTAATGACTCAACCAACAGGAGGGTGGGGATGGGGTCCAAAGAACATGACGCAAAGAAATGCAGCGCCGCCGTTCGCACCCGGGTACCATTAAGCTCAATGCTATTCGGATGTCATTTGTGGTAGTTTATTTTAGTAAAACTGAAGAATTAAGTTTACAAACGTATAGTACATTCAATTATCTTTCATTTGATACCTCATTTGGTCTTACAAACCTAACAATAATATATCAAATCGTTTTTTATCCCAACCTCTCAATTCTGATACCCGTGTACCTATAGCCACTTCGTTTGTTTAATTAAGAAAGGTCTTATAATTCACAGCAACATAAATAATCACTGGTGGGGATAAAAATGAGAAGCGACGACCGTGGTTTTAGCACGTGAATGTGGCGTGGTGAAACTAGCCTCACGCCACTACTCGGGTTGGCTATACTCTACGGGGCCATTACTCGGGTTGGCAACTCTACGGGGCCATTACTCGGGTTGGCTACTCTACGGGGCCATTACTCGGGTTGGCAACTCTACGGGGCCATTACTCGGGTTGGCAACTCTACGGGGCCATTACTCGGGTTGGCTACTCTACGGGGCCATTACTCGGGTTGGCAAACCTACGGGGCCATTACTCGGGTTGGCTACTCTACGGGGCCATTACTCGGGTTGGTTACTCTACGGGGCCACTACTCGGGTTGGCTACTCTACGGGGCCACTACCCGGGTTGGCTACTCTACGAGGCCATTACTTGGCTACTAACTAACACATATTCTGGTGAAGCTCTGAGATTGTTCTCTTATGACCCCGGCTAGTAAATTGGCTACCAGTTCAATCTGTGCTGAGCTATGCCATACAACATTTTCCTCACGTAGGGTTCCCCAACCGCCCAGGCTTCCCCCGGGAGATCTAGTGAGGGACATTCGGTCAACAGATGAGCTAGCGTCTCAGGGTCCAGGCTGCAATGTCGGCAGGCAGGATCCCTGTTGCTGTCTAGCCGGCAGAAGTATGTGCCTATGGGGCAATACTCGGTGCACATTTGCGTCACTAAGCTCTGCTCATTGCGGCCTAACCCCCACCACGGGTCTTGTTTGCTAAGAGTGGGAAAATTTGAAAAGACGCCTCTTGCGGTCGTATTGTCAGCCTACTGCCTGTACCCCTTCGTCCTGAAATGGTCTGCCAGCCAGTTCTTTCTTCCCAATTAAGTAATTGGTACGTCTGGCTGAGGCTGGACTTCCCCGGTTTTCGCCAGAGTGTCTGCTTTCTCATTGCCCCTGACGTTGACGTGGCCTGGGATCCAATGCACTGTTACCTTGCCTCCAATTTCGCCGATTTTGCACACGTCACCAATGATGACGTCAACTTGGTGAGTGGTACCCTGTCTCTTCCCCAGGATCTTGAGGGCAGATCTTGAGTCCGAGAACACGATCACACCGAGATCAGCAAGCTTGTTTTCATTCAGTGTGTGGTACACGCTCTCTAGGTCCCTATGTATAGCCTCAAGCTCCGCATCAAAGTTTGAAACCGCAGTCCCACAGGGCCCCGAGAGTTCCTGACTTTGTAGTCCCCCTGCTGGGTATAGTCATATTACGGTTATGTAATTATTTATAAAAATCTTTTTGATGATGTAAATTTAAAATGATAGTGGCTTGCTGTAGACTTCGCAGGACGAAATCCACAAGGATTATTCTTTTTAGGATTATAAGTGGTTCCCTACCCCGCAAATTGCCTCTCTCCACGCAGCTGGATAACCCAAGGGAACATCATTTGAATGATACAGCTTGGCACCAGTGGCGTCGCAGAAGTTGTCGGAATCTTTCATTGTATCAATGTTATCCGCCTACGGGTTTGAATTCAGATTTTCCTTCTCTTAGATGAGTTGCCATCTAAGGTTAACGGGCCCCACCCACCCGGGGGTTGCTGGTGATGTTTTTGCTTGACTTTTTTGGCTTTGGTGGGGATTGAACTCGAGACCACGACCTGGCGAGTGATTCACTCGGCCACCCAGCACCCATTCATTCATTTAATAATTTTTTTTTAAAAAGCTCTGCATCAATGGCCTGGTCATTGCAAACTCCTTAGTGGGAAGAAATATGTGCCCTACTTACAGTTTCTTCCTCTTGTACGCATCAATGGCCAGCATTGGATTCTCAAAACTTATTTAAACCCGAGACGTCATCTGCGACAAGGCAGATGGCATATTGAAAGAAGAAATAATTTAGCGCTAAAATGGCCTTGATCTGCAGCCAAAGTACCAGGAAGCCTACCAAAAGATTGGGCTTCAGTAAGGATGTTTATATCGCTAACCTGTACTGAACTGAAGGACCATTTTTTTAATAAAAAAAAAAAAACATGTCCATAAGCTGCTTTCTGTAATATGTTGCGATATCGCTGGTTCGAGTTTATGTGTTTATTGTTGAATTAATTTTGTTTCTTAGAATTATATTTCCAGGAAAAGTGCAACTATGTTAACGTCGTGTTTTTTTTGTTCCCTTGATTTCTATTCTGTTGTTAGTTGACTAAGGGGTTTGTTTAAACTACCGTCCTTATAATTGTAGTAATGCGATGTTTCTTGTCATGAGTGGTGAGATGATGTCTGTCAAAGTGGTGAGATGATGTCTGTCAAAGGGGTGAGATGTGTCTGTCAAAGTGGTGAGATGGTGTGTATTATAAATTGTAAGATGCTGTGTGTCACAATTGGTGAGCTGTTATTTGTCATAAGCAGTGAATTGTTGTCCGTCATGGGTGGTGAATTGTTGACCGTCATGGGTGGTGAATTGTTGACCGTCATGAGTGGTGAATTGTTGTCCGTCATGGGTGGTGAATTGTTGTCCGTCATGGGTGGTGAATTGTTGACCGTCATGAGTGGTGAATTGTTGTCCGTCATGAGTGGTGAATTGTTGTCCGTCATGAGCGTTGAATTGTTGTCCATCATGAGCGGTGAATTGTTGTCCGTCATAAGCGGTGAATTGGTGTCCGTCATGAGTGGTGAATTGTTGTCGGTCATGAGTGGTGAATTGTTGTCCGTCATGAGTGGTGAATTGTTGTCCGTCATGAGTGGTGAATTGTTGTCCGTCATGAGTGGTGAATTGTTGTCCGTCATGGGTGGTGAATTGTTGACCGTCATGAGTGGTGAATTGTTGTCCGTCATGAGTGGTGAATTGTTGTCCGTCATGAGCGGTGAATTGTTGTCCATCATGAGCGGTGAATTGTTGTCCGTCATAAGCGGTGAATTGGTGTCCGTCATGAGTGGTGAATTGTTGTCGGTCATGAGTGGTGAATTGTTGTCCGTCATGAGTGGTGAATTGTTGTCCGTCATGAGTGGTGAATTGTTGTCCGTCATGAGTGGTGAAAATTTGTCCGTCATGAGTGGTGAATTGTTGTCCGTCATAAGCGGTAAATTGTTGTCCGTCATGAGTGGTGAATTGTTGTCGGTCATGAGTGGTGAATTGTTGTCCGTCATGAGTGGTGAATTGTTGTCCATCATGAGTGGTGAATTGTTGTCCGTCATGAGTGGTGAATTGTTGTCCGTCATGAGTGGTGAATTGTTGTCCGTCATGAGTGGTGAATTGTTTTCCGTCATGAGTGGTGAATTGTTGTCCGTCATGAGTAGTGAATTGTTGTCCGTCATGAGTGGTGAATTATTGTCCGTCATGAGTGGTGAATTGTTGTCCGTCATAAGCGGTGAATAGTTGTCCGTCATGAGTGGTTAATTGTTGTCCGTCATGAGTGGTGAATTGTTGTCCATCATGAGTGGTGAATTGTTGTCCGTCATGAGTGGTGAATTGTTGTCCGTCATAAGCGGTGAATTGTTGTCCGTTATGAGTGGTGAATTGTTGTCCGTCATAAGCAGTGAATTGTTGTCCGTCATAAGTGGTGCATTGTTGTCCGTCATAAGTGGTGAATTGTTGTCCGTCAGCAGCGGTGAAATATCGGTAATTATGAAGAATGTGAGAAATGGTTGTTTTTGTTTTAGAATATATATTCCTGGGATTGTGTATAGAGCAGACCTGTTTAACTCCAAACTCTTAAAATCGTACAATGTCATCACAAAATCATTCAATACATTAGCGTAATAGTAAAATAATAACATACAGTATTTGTAATTTATACACTTCAAAATCGTACATTTTACGCCAAAATCGTAAGAGTAAACAGGTGTGATAGAGTATAGGGTCAACGAAACGCATCTAGGGCTATGAGAACTGCCTGGCTCCGGAGATCCAAATTTGCCAAAGTCATGCTTCTCCTTAATGTAAGTTTTTATTGGTGCACAAAAATGAACGTCTTTCCTGAGCGCGGTGCGTAATATAGCTATACTATTTGCACGAGCACAATGTTGTTGAGTGTTACTTTGTGTTGCCACGCCCCGTGAGAGTACACACGCGCCCTGCTACTTAATGATATTAATTATTATAACAGTATAAGACAAAACTGGGATAAGTTTATGGCACGCTTGGGGGGGGGGGGGCGTTTGCCGGATACAAGTATAAGAACCACTGGTGTGTACCAGAAGCGGTTTTTAAATGTCTTAATTTTTGTGTAATCTCCTAATGTATAAAATGGAATGTATCATCCTTTCACAAACTGATGCGATTGTATGTTTTAATGCTTACACAGACCCGGCGGTAACAAGCTTCTCTTCGAATACTTCGACTAGTGTTTCATTCAATAGCTCAGTGGCCTTGACCTGCAATTTCGGGCCCGTGCCTGCTGAAACTATCACACTGTCCAGGCGTGGTACGGCAACAGTTCTTAACACAACCAGAACTGAGACATCCATAACATACGTTATACCAGCGTTTGGCTGCTCGGACCTTGATGAGTACATGTGTACAGTGGACAATAATCAGTGGTCGAAAGCGTCAAAAGTTAACGTTTCCACTCTATGTGAGTATCTCTCAATATCTTTGTTGATGTTTTATTCGCTTTTTGTTGTTGTTGTTGTTGTTGTTGTTGTTATTATTATGCAGGCGTATATCTTTTGTTTTATGTCTGTGTCAAGAAATGAATTCATTTCAAGTCTCATCGGTTTAATTGAACGTTGTTTTAACAGAACTCAATATTTTCGATCCTTGAAAAGAACATTCACAATTATTTTAATTATTTGTAAAATTTTTTTTTTTAAAACTTATTTTCTTTTTCTTTCGCAGGTCCTCCGATAACAGCACGTGCTTTTCAGAACAACGTCACCCTGACGACTGAGAACGGTGGCAGTATTTTTATCCCCTTCAAAGTGATCTCTTACACTAATGTTATTAGAGTCAATCTCTGGATCTTAGAAGATGGCAAGCGATACGCAGCCCGCACAGCTTTATACGCGACTTACACCGAGCTTACGTCCGCGTACTTCTACGACATCAACGTCGCCCTGCACGACGTCCATGACGCTGACTTTAGAGATTATGTCCTCGTGATCACCAACGGACTCAGCGGCGATGGGATCAGCTATTTTTTCACAGCCTCACAAAGTGAGTACAACCGGAAGGAGGGGGGGTGGGGGCAGTGGTGTAGTGAGGGGGGCAAGAGGGGGGATAATGCCCCGGGCGCTACTCACAATGGGGCGCCAATTGGTCCGCAAAACAAAAAGTTTAATAATTTTGTATGGTTTTCGAATAAGGGAGGGGGGGGGGGCTAAAAAGGTATCGTGCCTCGGGCGCGAGTTAAGCTCGCTACGCTACTGGGTGGAGGAGATTTGACTGGTGATAGTCTTTCACATCGTAGATATTCATGTCGATGGCCGATGGACATGGAGCTGAACGACATCTCAGAGTGTCTTAAAGAGCTGAACGATATCTCACAGTGTCTTAGAGAGCTTGCTGACATCTCACTATGTATTAGAGGGCTGAACGACATCTCAGAGTGTCTTAGGTCGATGTTGAACAAATTAAAAGACAAGAACTTACCGATAAGTCGAAGCAAAAAAATTCATTTCAAACTATTATGGCACCAACAAACTATTATGCCACCAACAACCATTATGACACCAACAAACTATTATGACACCAACAAACTATTATGACACTAACAAACTATTATGACACCAACAAACTATAATGACACCAACAAACTATTATGGCACCAACAACTATTATGACACCAACAAATTATCCTGACATCCAACAAACTATTATAACACAGACAGCATCATTTATAGACTAAAGACTTCTTTATTTAACAGTCATATGGCTTTCTACAATACAACTACACTTTCCTACCCCTTTCCATAGACCCGAAGCCCTTCATTCCCTTAACAAATGTACCCACCTGAATTGCCTTTCAATCACCTCTAAGCAATTTCATCTCAATCCCATCCTTCAGTCACCTTAAGCACTTTATCACCACTGTACCCTGAAATAGCCTAAACTTTTTCTATCCCCGTACATCAATATACCATTAAATACCTCTATCCCCGTACATCAATATACCATTAAAACACTTCTATCCCCGTACATCCATATACCATTAAATACCTCTATCCCCGTACATCAATATACCATTAAAACACTTCTATCCCCGTACATCCATATACCATTAAATACCTCTATCCCCGTACATCAATATACCATTAAAACACTTCTATCCCCGTACATCCATATACCATTAAATACCTCTATCCCCGTACATCAATATACCATTAAAACACTTCTATCCCCGTACATCCATATACCATTAAATACCTCTATCCCCGTACATCAATATACCATTAAAACACTTCTATCCCCGTACATCCATATACCATTAAATACCTCTATCCCCGTACATCAATATACCATTAAAACACTTCTATCCCCGTACATCCATATACCATTAAATACCTCTATCCCCGTACATCAATATACCATTAAAACACTTCTATCCCCGTACATCAATATACCATTAAATACCTCTATCCCCGTACATCAATATACCATTAAAACACTTCTATCCCCGTACATCCATATACCATTAAACACTTCTTTCCCCCACTTCCATATAACATTAACCCTTTCTACCAACCCCCCTACCTCTTCAAATATTTCCCCACCATGGTTAAAAATTTATCTAAAAAAGAGATTGCATGCATTTCCACCGACTAAGCTTTCAAGGCACGATGACAATTGAAATGTTCATTATGGCTGAACAAGACTAGTTCATAAAGAACTTTTAACAGATTGTGAACTATAATAATTGTGTTTAAAACATAGATGTGACGAAAATAAAGAAGAATTATCAAGTTAATGCTGTAGTGTCTTGGGGGGGGGGCGTTCTGGGAAGTGGTGGGGGAGCTAGTTAAAGGAGTTAGTGGTGTTTGTTATTTGGAGAGTACGTTCACAAAGGGGGAAGTAATAATTAAAACCTAAAACTTTTTTTGGAATTTTAGAGTAACATCCCATCCCGGAAGGGTACGGGTGATAATGTATTGCATAATAGTCTCTTTTTCCTTCTGAAAATCATAACATCTCTATTTGCAGTGCCCTCTTTATGTCTACCTTTCTACGTTGCCTGGACAAATAAGTCTTTCTTTTTAAAAAATTTCATCATGTGTTTAAATATTTCTTTTCTTTTTGTTGATGTTTGTGCTCATTGGTTCTAATCTCATGATAACAATCTAAATCTTATTTTTAGAATCATCAGTGGACGTCAGAGGCGTGGCAATCGGAGTCGGTGTCGTCGCCATTGTTCTCCTCATCGCCGTGGTCGTCATTGTGCTGCTGGTGTACCGCAGCAGGAGGCGGCGGGCGAGCCACAAGCAGGGCACGGAGACGGAGATGGTCAAGCCGCAAAATTACGACTCCACGGACGCCTCGGACGCCTCGTGGGGAATCGACAGAAAGGCCAAGGAGGCTGCAGGTGCGCGGCTTGCGTTGTTTAAACATGGGATCTAATGGGCTTATCAGAAATTTCTACAGTTGTGGTTTCAGTTATTTTATAAGCTTGGGCATACTTTAAGAATGAATAAATAGCTGACGGTGTAGGTGCAGTTGTCTTAGTATTTCTTAAAGGTAATGCCAAATTACTTTTAGGAGCTCTTCTTTATCATTTAAAATGAAAAAAATAAATAATTTTAATTTGTCCTTTTAATCTGTTTTGGGGGAAAAGAAAAATACCAAATACGGGAAAACCCAGGCACTTTTTGTTCATAAGAATACAAGCAACTTAACATTTTTTTTAAGGCAAATTGTGTATCTGGAAATTTAACGGATGATTGGAGATTTGACAGGCAAAAACGCTGCTTCGCTTGATTTAAAAAAAAAAAAATCATTTTAACTTATCTAAAAATTTTAAAAATAATTTCACTAAAAAATCCACGTAAATTTTAGAAAAGATGAACGAGCATGTGACAAAGCTCAAAAGATTAAAACGTACCTCCTAAACTAAGATAAGAGTCGAATTGCAGTTCTATAAGACTCAAAAAGAACCCAAAACATCTTGGGGAGTTTTCGAGAACATTGAACACATCTTCAAAGCACAAGGACACTTCAGTTAGATGTATTATTATTATTATTATTATTATTAGAGGTCTTATATAACGTAGTACCCCAGCCCAGGTTTGGGCTCACCGCGCTGTACATACAATTATCAATCATTATCATGAACTTAAAAAAAATAACATATATTAATGAAAATGAAAACAATTGTATAAAAAACTAAAAAATTGTATATTCACTCCACCCATTCCAGAACTATTTACATGTCAAGCCACGGACGGCAGCATCATTTATCGGTTAGAGTGGGGGGATCAGTCAGAATAGTATCGTTTAAAGAGATGTGTTTTGAGTGCACTTTTGAAGGATGTGATGGTCAGTGTAATGCGGATGTGTAGTGGAAGAGAATTCCATTGTTTGGGGGCACAGAAAGAGAAAGATCGTTCACCGTACGTTTTTGTGCGAGTCTTGAGAACAGAAAGAACACTCGTGTCTGCGAAGGAGCTTTAGTATATACAATGACCAGCAGCACTAACCATCACTTAGTCATAAATATAAAATAGAAAATAAAATTATTTCACCCTTTTTCGTTTAAGCTATACCCAACGTTTAAGCTATAATCAATTTTGTAACCTCTAACCCAGTGGTCGGCAAACTCATTAGTCAAAAAAGCCAAAAATCGCAGAATACCGATTAAAAACAATTTGAGAGCCCCATTTCTTTTCAAGAATCTGTGAAGAACCATGTTTTTTTCGGAATTAAAAACCGATTTTTGGCCGACTAGATGAGCCGCACTGAGGTCACTAAACAGCCGAATGCGATTCGCGAACTACGATTTTCCGACCACTGCCCTAAGCATATCTTTAAGCTATAACCCATTTTGTAGCCTCTAACCATATGTTTAAGCTATACCCAGTGCGTTAAACTTTAACCATATTTCCACAGCTCCCAAAAGCAAAATGCCGCCGCGTCCAGTGAAACCTACGACCAGCAGGACTGAGCCAACCTATGAGCCAATGTCAGAAAATTCCAACCCACACAGGCCTCCCCTTCCCACACCCCCTGACGATGTTTACGAGATCGAGCCCAATGGGGACAGCCCAAGACCCCACTCTGATTACGGGAACACGCCAGACCTGCCTATTTATGGCAATGTGTAGCTGTGTCTATTTCAATTTACACATTTTGTGTCAATATGTTGATAAATTTATGTCAGAATGTTATCATGTCCATGGCAATGAACAATGTTTTTGTTTCGTCTTAAATATTTTTGTTACACCACATGCTTCAGTGGGTTTTTTTTTAGCGACGAATAAAAGGGGAGCGAATTCAATAATTAAAAGTGTAATGCAGAATCATTTCCCCTTGTGGTCACTGCACATTAACGCGTGTTCAAATTGATGAAATGTGTAACACACGTGGGCAAGGGTGAAGTGAGGTTGGTGAATATTTGTAACTACGACTTAACCGGGTGAAGTTTTCTTACACGGGGCCCCGGTATTTTAAGATTTATATTTTTTTTTTAAAATGTTAACTTAGCAAAATATTACTTTAAAAAAAAATTGTTTCACAAAATAATCTACGTCATTTTTAGAAAATGGAAACGAGCGCCTGAAAGAGCTCAAGAGATTTTAAAAAAAGTGCGCCCTAAACCAAGATAAGTGTCACACCCCAGCTCTCCAAATACACGGTCGATCTAAATATTGCACCCACACCAAAAAAAATGAGTTAACTTCAGGCTTCAGACTTTCAATAATGTGCAGCGAAATCAACTGCCCCGTGTCGTAAGTGAGAGAGCGTTGCCTTCGTCAACCGCTTGTGTCAAGAAATAACCCCACGGACAGGAACACAGGCAAGTTGCCGGTTCCCGGAATGGAGGTGACGTTGTACGCATGGAAGCTCGCTGTGTCGCAGAGGCAGAAGAATAATAACAACACATGATAATAGTCGCCTGGCCTTAAAGAAACAAATAGTTAACTTATTTACCTGAGTTCAGATGTGACGCATGGAAATTATTATTATTATTAGTTGTCTTATATAGCGCGGTACCCCAGCCTAGGGCTAGGCTCACCGCGCTGTACATAAAAATATTAGCAAAAGAGACATAATCGGGACAATAACATAAAATACATTTATGTAATAAAGAACAGATGTATAGAGACAAAACAAAACAAATGCATATTCACCCCATCCACCCCAGAACGTTACATGTCAAGCCATGGACGGCGGCCAGCAGCATCGTTTATAGGTCAGATTTGGGGAATCAGTCGGGGTCGTAGCGTTTAAAGAGATGTGTTTTTGAGTGCAGTTTTGAAGGCCTGGATGGTTAGTATATTGCGGGTGTACAGTGGCAGAGAATTCCATTGTTTTGGGGCGCGGAAAGAGAAAGATCGTTCACCGCGTGACAGCATTTTTTTTACAATTAAAAACTCAGTACTATTAATATGAAACATGTGCAGCTGATTGCTGTGTTGCAGTGTGAAGAGGAAGTAGGAAGAACAAGAAACACACACATACACACACATATATATATATATATATATATATATATATATATATATATATATATATATAAGAGATTCCTTCTTGAGCTATGATAAAATGAGTGTGAGTTGTCGTTGCTGTTTTTTAACTTACGGAAAAATCCGTTTCTGACCCTTCTCTCACCGCTGACAAATATTGTCATCAGATCTGGAGAAATTCAAAAACACCTCACATTTTTGTTTCGCTTGTCATGAAGAAGATCGCATCTCAATCTCACTTATTTTTTTAGACACAAGATTGAGCCTGTCACTTCTCTAGCATCATCGTCTGAGACGCTAAGAGAATTCACTGAATAGCAGTTATTGTTTTTTTTTCACCGGTGAAATAATTTAATGTGGATGTCTCGTGTTCAAATTGTTTTATTGATGTGCCGAAAATGTACACTGCAACCAAAAAAAAAACCCATTTCCATTTGTATGGATCAATAAATAAAAAATCGTATATTATCTTATCTTACTTTCTGTAACACTAAATGTTTATCAGTTAAGTTTTGACTATGTATATTTTTTTTTTTTTTGCTGTCTAAGTCTTCTTAGCCGAAGCTGCCACCTTTTTTTTTTTTTTTTGTATGTGTCCTTCTTCGGGTTTATCTCTACCCTGTGCAAATGTAGAATTGAGTTTTACACGAGGTTAATATTTGATCGAAGTTACACTGCGATGTATACACAGATTTATTGTAATTATTGAAATCAATTTTGTCATTAAAAAAACACTAAAAACTGCTATTTTTTTGGTATAAATCCTTTATATGCATTTTTTTTTAAATGTATGTAATTGTACGTGATTTATCATTTATGTTATTGTAGCATGTAATTTTTGGTATGGGGAATGGCTTTTATCAAACGTAGTGCGTGTAAATCTTATCAGACTAAAGATATAACTAAACCCAAATTGCGCCACAAATACGATGCACAAAGCAACCGCTACACAGTTACTCTCCCACCAAAACATGCACCTATTGAACAAATCATATTTCAATAATCTTCCCCATTTGAAAAGCTGATTTTTTTTGGGGGGGGGGGGGGGTGGGGGAGGGGGTGGGGGGGCTGAAATTTCGAAAAAATGTTTTGTCATCGGCAACGAGTCTGTGTGCCAAGATTCAGCTCGAGCGGATGACGAGAAAACGGCCTTCCGACGATTTTGCCACAAACGCGCGCATAAAAAGCGAAGCTAGAATAAAGGATTTAAAGTAATACATTTTTTTTTCATAATTATTACCATTAAAAAAAAATAATTATTAGATTGTTATTGCTGAAAGGGCCCACTTGAGCCTGTTACACATACGCTCAACAAGAAAGAAATTTGTTACCAACTTTTACCGGTTGAGAGACCCAAAAAAAAAATTTTTTAAATAAAATTATTGTTTCGGAGACGCCAGTGAGCCGATTTCATAGAAATAACATAATTTTTATCGATTGGTAATACAAAAACAGCAACACAACGACCAAAAAAAAACCAAAAAAAAAACCCATAAAACCTTACGTTAGTTAGAATCTTTAAGCTAGATTTAGTTATAAATGAGACTTTCAATACATTGTAAATGGTGTGTATGTATTCGCATAAGCCAGTGGTTCTCAACCTTCCTAATGCCGCGACCCCTTAATACAGTTCCCCATGTTTTGGTGACCGCCAACCTTAAAACAATTTTTCGTTGCTACTTCATAAATATGTGACCCACAGGCTGAGAACTGCTGGTATAAACACTTATGTCACAATTGAGCTTATTATTGAGCCGGAAATGGAAGCAGTAAATTAGGAAGCCGTCCACGAGTCATACCAGAAGCGAAATAAACCGAATGTTTTTTTTTTACAACATATTCAAATTGAGAAGATTTCATTTCACGAAAAGAAAAGAAAACATGATGCACTAAGCGAAGTTGCATTATTTTAAAAAAATGAAATCATTTGGCGTAGGTATCGGGAATTATATTTTGCGCGCAATCCGGAAGTGGAACCAGTCACACCACAAGCTAAATATATACAGAGACGTATTTGTCTTTTTTTTGACGCCTAGATTTTTAAGTTCGCTATGAACAGAAACGAGCAAGCGGTAATGAAGATAATTAATTTATTTGCTACGGTTGTAAACCTCAGGGTTTTAGTCTCGAACCCTGACTTTCGGCCAAAAAAATGGCGTTACGCCATTTACTTCCTGGTAAATTCTGATAGATCTATCCGCGTCTTTTACCATGGCCGCCATCTTGGTTGCCCGACCCGCGAACTTTTACGTGTTCACGGGTCGGGACAACCAAGATGGCGGCCATGGAAAAATAAAATAACTCATGTTTTTGCTAAAACTACGAATAAAAAGTTTTTAAAAATGAAAAAATGATCTAAATCTATCCCTCACCCTAACCTGAACCCTAAATTCCTCCCTAACAGGGTTTTGACCCTCTCCCTAACAGGGTTTTGACCCTCTCCCTAACAGGGTTTTGACCCTCTCCCTAACAGAGTTTTGACCCTCTCCTTAACAGGGTTTTGACCCTCTCCCTAACAGGGTTTTGACCCTCTCTCTAACAGGGTTTTGACCCTCTCCCTAAAAGGGTTTTGACCCTCTCCCTAACAGGGTTTTGACCCTCTCCCTAACAGGGTTTTGACCCTATCGGAACCAGCGTTTTGACACTCTCCTTAGCCTAACGTGGCGCTGGGTTTTAACCCTGAAAAGTAGGAAAATTTAAAAAAAAACAAAGAAAAATGGCCAAAATTAATTATAAAATAAAGAAGTAATGAAAACCCAACTTACATTTTCATGGAATACACTTTTACACACTTTATTTCAGGTTCCAACGAAAAGAATATCCAAAAATTAATGAAACACAGCGTGCTCACCCTCTAAGATTATCTTAAAAAATGGCGCCGCTTGGCGGCGCTTATTAACGTATTTAATTGTCAACCAATGAAATTTTAAAAATTATAATTAATCAACCAATAAATATCAATAAAAATTTGCCACCGTCATATTAATGAAAATGTAACTCTGTTAAGGGGAGTGAAACCACGCATATGACGTCATGGATAAACAATTAGGAATCAGCCTACTTCCTGAACAAGAGCGGTCGTCGGCTAAGTTGGGTGTGGTTACCTTGTTGACTGCACTTGTATATTTGTTTGTTGTTTGGTTTGGGTTTTTGTTGGTTTTTTCGTTTTTGTAACCTCCTCTATGAAAAATGTTAAGATCACTGGTCTTTGAAATGGTTAGCTGCCGGTGCAATAGTGTTCTGTCATAAAGAAATAGACTGTCTAAGAACCGTACAGGACAAGCGGTTCTACTCGTGTAATCGTGAGTGCAATCAGGAAAAGCGGTTCTAAAAAGGGTTATTGTAAGTGTAACCTGGGCTGGCGGTTCTACTCATGTAATTGTAAGTGTAACCAGGACAGGTGGTTCTACTCATGTAATTGTAAAGTGTAACCAGGACAGGTGGTTCTACTCATGTAATTGTAAAGTGTAACCAGGACAGGTGGTTCTACTCATGTAATTGTGAGTGTATCCAGGACAGGCGGTTCTACTCATGTAATTGTAAGTGTAACCAGGACGGGCGGTTCTACTCATGTAATTTTACGTGTAACCAGGACAGGTGTTCTACTCATGTAATGGTAAGTGTAACCAGGACAGGCGGTTCTACTCATGTATTGTAAGTGTAACCAGGACGGGCGGTTCTACTCATGTAATTGTACGTGTAACCAGGACAGGTGTTCTATTCATGTAATTGTAAGTGTAACCAGGACAGGCGGTTCTACTCATGTAATTGTAAGTGTAACCAGGACGGGCGGTTCTACTCATGTAATTACAAAGTGTAACCAGGACAGGCGGTCCTACTTACCTAATTATAAGTGTAACCAGGACAAGTGGTCCTACTGACGTAATTGTAAGTGTAACCAGGACAAGCGGTTTTACTTATGTAATTGTTAAGTGTAACCAGGACAAGCGGTCCTACTTACCTAATTGTAAGTGTAACCAGGACAAGCGGTCCTAAGCGTGTGACGTCAAATTAACCTTACACTTCCTTCACACAGAGAATAGGGGTAAGAACTTAAGACTTACTTTTTATATCTAACATAAAATGTAACCTTGAAGTAGTTTTTTAATTTTTTTTTTATTTTAAGGAGTTATAAATATACTATCATGTGAAGTGTTCTCAACAGATGGCTGAAGTTGGATGGGGGAACAGATGGCTGAAGTTGGATGGGGGAACAGATGGCTGAAGTTGGATGGGGGAACAGATGGCTGAAGTTGGATGGGGGAACAGATGGCTGAAGTTGGATGGGGGAACAGATGGCTGAAGTTGGATGGGGGAACAGATGGCTGAAGTTAGATGGGGAATAGATGGCTGAAGTTGGATGGGGGAACAGATGGCTGAAGTTGGATGGGGGAACAGATGGCTGAAGTTGGATGGGGGAACAGATGGATGAAGTTGGATGGGGGAACAGATGGCTGAAGTTGGATGGGGAATAGATGGCTGAAGTTGGATGGGGGAACAGATGGCTGAAGTTGGATGGGGGAACAGATGGCTGAAGTTGGATGGGGGAACAGATGGCTGAAGTTGCATAAGGAAACAGAAGGCTGAAGAACTGAAAATTTGTGACGTAATATATAATTTTCGGTTCTGTCAAGGTATGTACGTCATGCGGCTGACTTCAGAACCAGTCTGGGAGATGATGCGTGATGTCATGAGACTGTAACAAATGGCGTTTGTTGGGATTAAAATTTGAGATCCACTCCACCGGCTCCCACGTGAGACACGAAGGCTTGGTATAATGTATTACCTTACAGGTTTTCGAGATGTGTGTCTGTCTGCTTGCGTTTCCCTGACATGGATTAAAATGCGATCGTGTTTCTGGTGTTAAGAATGTATAGTCAAACAACATCCTGTTCAGGGATCATTGTGTTAGAGAGTATTGTTGGGTGTATTGTTTTGTTTTATTTTTTGGCGTCTGCCTAAAAAATGCTTCAGACCTAAAAGTTCCTTACTTTCGGATATTCATCTACATGCTCAGACAGACTGCGGGATGTTACAATAATGTCTTCGAACCGAATAAACCCAAATCGTATTCAATACTGCAGTCTTCACCTTGCTGGTGGCTCGTTCAAAGAGTAATCAGTGCTGTGTGGATTCATCAGTTTCGTTTGGAAAAGAAAAAAAAAGTCACTGACCAGGAAAATGTTGCTTCCAGATGACACTATGAAATTTTTGCTTGGTATACTCTTGTGTCCTCATTTGGGTGTCTTTACTGGTTAGTTAAGTGTCTTTGTACAACATTTTTAGTAGATTCCGAATGGTGTCAATGTTTTTGTTTATATATATATATATGTGTATATACAGTGGAATACGTTTAGCGCGAAAACGCTTAACATATTAAAAAAAAGATCAGTTAACGCAAACTAAAAAAGCGGGCGCGAAAAATACTTGAGATATTTTCATACATTTTTTTTCCATAAACGCGAAACAAAAATCGTTTAGCATGAAAAGATTTCGCTACACGGAATGAACAAAATACATACCCCTGCCGGCGAGAATGTAGAGGGGTCTGAAATAAAAAAAAATAAAAAATAGCGGTGGATTCTAGTGTGAAAGAAGGCTAACTCGAAATGAATAATACAATGGACAATATCGAACAATGTGTCGACAATTTGATGCTGAAAAAGACTATGCAAATTTTTTTATTTTTTTAAAATCAGATTATTTTCAAAAAATCAATAAATTTTTATATGATTTATACAAAAAAAAATTAAATTATTAAAATGTATGAAGTTTTTATTATAGTTTGTATTCGTTTAATTGCATTTTTTTTATTTTCATGCATATGTATGTAAAAATGTCTAATAATTTGAAATGTAAATAGTGTAGCTAATATGATGTACTCTAATAAATGTAATTATGGTGAGTATATGTTATATATATATATGTATAAATATAAATATATATTGTCTGTATCGTTTAACACGAAGAAATACTTCGGTCCCCCCAGTTTCGTGTTTAACGATTTTCACTGTATATTTATATTAGGTCTCTTTTTATTTGCCCAACTCAACTGACTAGAATTGAGTTTAGAGAAATCATGCAGGCATTTCCAACCACGCGGAAGTGGAAAAACAACTGGTTATGTGTAAATGTAAGCTTCTGTTGTACAACAATTTGTACACAAGGTACTTACAGAACCAGTGTATGGGTTGAAATTATTTATTTTTTTCAAAATTAATACTTGTAATTTTTTTTAAAATTGTTCTTGAAATATTTTGTTTTAATTGTACATTTTCTTTCAATTAGTCTGTTCATCAGCGGTTGCATTGAGTTGTTCCCCGTTGAGAGATGGCCAGCCGTACTCTGTTGTGTACACTCACAACATAACGACAAGGAGTTACGAGTTTTTGGAGTGGAGGATAGAGACTGACCAGAGCCGCGACTTGTCCGCGGCCAACTGCTCTCTGTCGAATCAAACCTGCTCTCTGTCGAAAGAAACCTGCTCTGGGCGTTTCAGTGTCAAAATAGAGGTCAACAGCTCGTTCGTCCAGAGCAATTTGACGGTTCTCAAAGCCAGTAAAAATTACAAAATCTTCAAATGTCGCCTGTCACCGTCCAATGAAACGTCCTGGTCAGCGTGTAGAGTACTGTTTGCTTACAGTAAATATCATTTTTTTTAAATAACGTAGTGCGTTTATGCGAATGAGCATGTATCATGGTGTTTTATGATTAATTTGGGGGTTATATAAACACACCAAAAAAATGATGTTAAATGACCTATCAAATGAACGTTAAAACGTAATTGGTGTGTTATTTAAGCGTCTAGCTCAATCCTTCAGGTTGATAGTAAGTTGATAGCTCAGCTAGAGATTCATCAAGATGATGAGTTATAGAAAAGCTTAGACTTTCATCACGATGATGAGTTCTACTTAAATAATATGAGGTCCACCAAGATTATCAGCTACTGCCTTAGGGCATTGATTCCCCGTCTCAATTTATCAAAAAAATATCATGCAAAGCTAAAGAGACATCTCCACATTCAATAAGAATTTGTTGGTTCGAGAATCCAAAAAGTTTTGAGATTTAGAAATCTTTGAAGCAAAATATTTTGAAAAGATTTTTAATTTATCTCCTTCCAGATGTTGAAAATTTATTTTTAAATGTTAATAATAATATAGAAAAAGATTAATAATTTTAAATTATATTTTTAAAAAAATATATAAATAATAGGCCTACTCACATACATAAAAAAATAACAATTAATATAAGATAAATAATAATTACAATAATTACAATAATAGTAACAATAAAATAGCTCCAATTAGCTACTACAACAATAGACCATGATGATAACTGCTGTAATTTAATTTTTTTTTTTTTAAATACTCGTTCTTAATTTTCATTGGTGGAATTCTTTTTTTCTTCTGCCTCTTTTAAAAATAATATATTTATTTTATTAACAAACTTCTTAATCTGCGAGCAGTGTAAGCTTTACAAGCAAAATACCTTAATTGTTATTTTAAATAAACGATAATAATAACAATAGTAACTGAGGGAAGAATATTATGTTCAACAACAACAAAGGCCACATGCTAGATCAGGCGGCCTTTTAATTTACACTGAAATAGTCGATACGAAATTCGATACCATTGGGATCGATACAGTTTGAATGATACAGATCTTTTCAAGAATTGTGTGCCTTTTTGTTGTTTTTTTTCCTTTTTTTTTCTTCAGCCCCACCCGAGAATGTCACGTGTGACCCGCCAAACGTCGGCACGAATATAACTGTTACCTGCCGGACAGCCAAGGTCTCACCTGGCATAACGTGTGAATTCTTTTCACGCTGGAGTGAGGTAAGTTAAGTCTTTTAATGACTGGAGTAGGTTAACTCTTAATGACTGGAGTAAGTTAAGTCTTAATGACTGGAGTAAGTTACGTCTTAATGACTGGAGTAAGTTAAGTCTTAGTGGAGTGGAGTAAGTTAAGCCTTAATGACTGGAGTAAGTTAAGTCTTAGTGGAGTGGAGTAAGTTAAGTCTTAATGACTGGAATAAGTTACGTCTTAATGACTGGAGTAAGTTAAGCCTTAATGACTGGAGTAAGTTTTGTCTTAATGAATGGAGTAAGTTTTGTCTTAATGAGTGGAGTAAGTTAAGTCTTAATGACTGGAATAAGTTACGTCTTAATGACTGGAGTAAGTTAAATCTTAATGACTGGAGTAAGTTAAGTTTTAAAAACTGGAGTAAGTTAAGTCTTAATGACTGGAGTAAGTTTTTTCTTAATGACTAGAGTAAGTTAAGTCTTAATGACTAGAGTAAGTTAAGTCTTAATGACACGTGTAAAGTTATCATTTATAAAAGCCTGCCGCAGGCTATCTGCACGGAAAATTTTTCCAAGGACCCAAATGGCCTCATGTTTACATACGGCATGACACAAATTCAAAATTGTTTCATATCTCCAATGTCTTTTTTCCTGTTTTTTTTAATATAGCCCTCCCGTCCTATTTTTCATTATTGTGGACATGTGACTATTATTACTGTGACTATCTTATTCTTTTCTGTTATTTTTAGGTATACAAATGCTATACACACATTTATACAAATTTAATTTATATTCATATCAAAGTTTTTCTTTCTTTTACCGACGAAGGCGTTGTGCCGAAACGTTTGAACTTGTATTTTGTCTCGTCTTGATTAAGGTCCTCCGTATATTTTTTTTTTACACAAATTGTTTGTGGCTCATGAATCTATTTAACAACGTATCCCTGTCCAACGATATTAATCATTGTTAATTAGAGTTAAATATATTAGGTTCAGGGCTTGTCGTCATTGAATAAGTTTTACCAGAGGCTGAGAAGTGGTACTTGAATTAATTTCAAACTTGTTTACATGTTTCAGCCACAGAATTTCAATGTTACTAAATTTATTTAGTAAATAATTAATTTGCATAGTAAACCTGCTTGTGTACTGGTGGCCGAGTGCATTTATTTGCCCTACCCTCCCCCCCAACCAAATCTTTTAAAATAATAATATCATACGTATCAAATTCCGCCCCTGGGAGGCCCCCTAGCGCCCAGGACCTCGAGCGATTTACTCGGTTGGCTATTCCTCTGCACGGCCTTGACCGAGTGGTTAGGTGTGGAATCAGTGCCAGCATGTAAATCAACACAGATCTTGGCACTTAGGTGTTGTGGTGGTTGTGGTGTTTGTGTTGTTTGTGGTGGTTGTGTTGTTTGTGTTGTTTGTGGTGGTTGTGATGGTTGTGTTGTTTGTGGTGGTTGTGTTGTTTGTGGTGGTTGTGTTGTTTGTGGTGGTTGTGTTGTTTGTGGTGGTTGTGTTGTTTGTGTTGTTTGTGGTGGTTGTGATGGTTGTGTTGTTTGTGGTGGTTGTGTTGTTTGTGGTGGTTGTGTTGTTTGTGGTGGTTGTGTTGTTTGTGGTGGTTGTGTTGTTTGTGGTGGTTGTGTTGTTTGTGGTGGTTGTGTTGTTTGTGGTGGTTGTGTTGTTTGTGGTGGTTGTGTTGTTTGTGGTGGTTGTGTTGTTTGTGGTGGTTGTGATGGTTGTGTTGTTTGTGGTGGTTGTGATGTTTGTGATGGTTGTGTTGTTTGTGATGGTTGTGATGTTTGTGGTGGTTGTGTTGTTTGTGGTGGTTGTGATGTTTGTGGTGGTTGTGTTGTTTGTGGTGGCTGTGTTGTTTGTGATGGTTGTGTTGTTTGTGGTGGCTGTGTTGTTTGTGGTGGTTGTGTTGTTTGTGGTGTCTGTGTTGTTTGTGATGGTTGTGTTGTTTGTGGTGGTTGTGTTGTTTGTGGTGGTTGTGTTGTTTGGGGTGGTTGTGGGGAACCGTCAAAAGGAGCCCCGTTGTCTTTCGGCATACACTTGTATGGTTAAGGTAACGGGAATTAGACTAGACAGAAAACTCCAAAGCGGCGACGTAATTATCTCATTTGTGGGGGTTTTCTTGGGTCCACCAGCTGCCTTTAAGGGGGTTGGCTGTAGCTGTGGTGTTTGGGAAACAGTGAATTCACCATAAAACACATCTCGTCCATGCTTCGTCGTTTCGCTAGTCGTGTTCCCAGCGAGATTTCACCATCGGCCCTATGGAGACGGCCCGATGCCGGAAGATGATGTGAGGAATGCATCGAGAAATTGGGGGACAGGGACTTACACACATTTTAAGTTGACTGTTGGCCAAGGCGATTTTGGTGGGGGGAGGGTGTCAAGCAAGAGGCCTAAAAATAGGAGAAAAAACCCACGACCTCTCTTAAATCTCTTACAGGTCCGGGGTTTAAGCCACTGTCAAAATCAGACACGAATGAATGCGGGTGCGCTTAATGCATACAAAAAATATTATAATTTTTGAGATTTGCCATCTCTCATTCTTTGCTTTTCTGGAATATTTCTTCCTCTTTCTCGTGTAAATGAGACACAATTTGTCTAAAATTAAGGGGAAGGGTACCGCATCAAACTGCTCACAATATTAGCTTAGTCCCCCACTACAACTACTTCCCCAACATCCCCCTTCCCCACCCCCCCCCCACCCCAAAAAAAAGAATACTTTAGTTTACGTCCAGCTGTCACAGAGCGTGTCCGGAAATTTGATCGAAAGAAATTTCGTCAATGGAAAATTGATCGACGGAAATTTGAAATTTTTTAGTTTATACGTTTAAAATTTTGCGTCAAATTTCTTTTTGAACGCATTATTTTGTTTTACTATATAGTATAGTGCGTTCACAAAGAAATTTGACGAAAATTTTATCGTTTGAACTGAAAAAAAAAAGATTCGACCAAATTTCCGTTCGATCAAATTTCCGTCGACGAAATTTCTTTCGATCAAATTTCCGGTAACCGTCACAGAGAGTGCGGTTTGTGACCATTTGCACGCCTTTATTAGTGCGGTTGATTTCGACGGCATATTTCTACTTTAGGGTCGTTCACACACACACACACACACACACACACACACTTATATATTGTTGAAAACGTCTAGACATATATTTCCGTCCGAGACGCTCAAAGTCAGCGGGGAAACAAAAAACGTTCCTCGTTTAAGATGGAATGTTATGAAAACAAAATTCGGCATAACTTTAAAAACAAATAAAGTTTTGAGGCTAGAAGATCGCCACACTTTTCGATGGATTTTATTTTAATAGAATATGTGCTTTCCAGAACGTCACCACGGATGCTGTAAAGGAAAATGATCAAAAATCTTAAAGTGAGTTGGGGTTTTTTTCAAGTTGTGTTGAAATATCGCCTCCACACTGAAACTGGTTCTCTGATTTTCGGCCTACCATCCTCTGATTATCGGCCTACCATCACCCCATCAAATGTGGAGCGTGGGTTTTGAATTTGAACAGCTCGACTTCCCCTTCTTACAGCAACATAGAGAGCTTCCTGTTCTGAATCTTGAGCTGCTTTGACTTAATTGATGTGTTCAAAAAACGGATCTTTTGTTTATTTTATTTCAATGTGTATGTTGTTTGTTGTGTTTTCCGCTGAAGTAGGCATCTCGCCGAAACGTCCGCTCAACTGTCATGTCTTTTATGTTCAAGCCCAAACATATCTTGCTCCCTTATTTCTTCGATTACATATGACTGTATTTTGTTTTTAAACACATCTTATATAGTTCAAATAAAACTAAACGTATATATTACTATGATTTCTGATCAATAAAGGAGGTGAACTCTCCATTTAAAAACTCAAACTCAAACCGGTTTTCAATAAAACAGGAAAGTTTTTGTTTTTCTTCGCGATCACTTTTTTAAAAAAATGATACACACTATTTTTTTTTTCGAATAAATTTCTTAAAATAGAAACGTGAAGGTAATTCACTGTACATTACTTTTTCTTTATTCAAGATCAAACACTATTTTTTGACATTGTCTTCCAAAGGACCCAGTTAGTACAATGGTCAATGGAGCTATTGGATATAAGAACGTCGAGTACAATGTTTCTGTGGATAATGAGAGTGTACCGTACAACGCCTCCAGCTGTACTCTGACTGTACCGGGTACAAGTTTTCTGAGTGGAAGTCACGATATAAGTGTCAGAATGTTCTCGAGCTCTGACGTCAGCAAGAGTGATTCAGTGAATGGCACTGCTGGCTCGGTCACACTCGGTGAGTACGCGAGTACAAGTTGGTACTTAGTAAATGCTTGGTACCTGGTATGTGTTTGGTACTTTGTACGTGCTTGGTACTTAGTACATATTTTGTATTCAATACATGTTTGGTATTCAGTAAATTGTTGGTACTTAGTTCATGTTTGGTACTTTGTACATGTTTGGTATTTTGTAAATGTTTAGTGCTTTGTACATGTTTGGTAATTAGTATATGTTTGGTGCTTAGAACATGTTTGGTACCTAGTGCATGTTTGACACATAGCACATATTTGGTACTTAGTACAAGTTCGGCCCTTAAGTACATGTTTGGTACTTAGTACATGTTTAATGCAAAGGTAGAATTTTGGCATGCATTTCATGTGTGGTACCTAGTATCTGTTTTGTAGTACAATGTAGTCCATTTTAGTTACACAGAACATTTTTTTTCCAAGTACGTAGATAATATTTTGACGCATAGGACATATTTAGTACTCACGTAGTACATGTTTGAAATACAGTGTCTGTTTAGTAAATAGCATGAATACCACAGGCACATAATTGATACCTGTTCAGGATAGTGTGTAGCTCATTTACATAATATAGGTGTAGTTTGGTGAATAGATAATGATTATGTATTACTACTATTCTTGTGTAGTAAATATTAAGAATCTTGCAACCCTAAAATCTGTTGTTCATTTTCACAAACCTTTTATTTTTTTTTATTTTTTTTAAGTTTTCAAGTTTTTATCCTAAAATATTTCGAAACAATTAAGAAAATTTATTCAAATTTGAAAAAAAAAAAGCATAATAAAATAAGAATAAATTTATTTTAAATGTTTGTTTTTTTTTTGTTTTCTTTTAATATCATTATTAAATTTAAAAATATGCTTTAATAAACTAAAGACGCTGCTTGGTGCATGCAATTATTTTATTATTCTTTCTCTAAAGCTTCGGTGTTATATGACAAAACAGCTGTTGGTACAGGTCTTAAACACCGGTTATGGCTATTAGGCGGGGGAGAGGAGGGGGGAAGGTCTCCTTGTTATTTCAAGAGAACATTGCTCGACAGAAATACAATTTTGGCACATCCAAGTCTCACATAAGTATTGCCTCCCTCCCTCTCCCCTCCCCCTTCCACCTACGATGTAAAGAGAATGAACAAAGAGACAAATAAGCAATTTGAAGTGTATGAAGCGAACCAAAAAATTTCTCCCGGGGCCGAGTAGTCCTCTCCGTCCGTTTCCTTGCGTCCGTGCATGGCAGTTTCTTATACAATGAGTCGATCTGACAGGGCTGGGAACGCAGTGCAGATAAGGGTCAAGTCCTCGGAGGGGGGAGGAATGGGGGGGGGGAATTGGGGGGGGGGGAGCTCACCATAGACACCCAAACCTCCTACCACTCGAACCCCTGGTTGTAAAAACTGAAGACCGGTTCAAAACCGGGATTTCTCAAAACCCAAAACCGGTTTGCCGAATTTAAATAAAAATACGGTATTGATTTTCCTAGTCAATAGTATGAGATGGACGTTCAGGGATGAGTTAAAGTTGCGCATATTGAGCCCAACGAGTACAGTAAATATGTATCATAGAATGGTAACACATCAATAATCCCGAAGGGGCTGTGTTTCTTGGCTTGTCTTATCTTTGCGGTGCATTTTCACAACAGACACGAACATCACAAGCTTCACTGCGAATGGCGACAGTACAAGCTTGAGTACAAGTGCGGGCGACAGCGTCGTCTTCGACTGTGTAGTTGGACCAGCCGCCGCGCAAAATATTACACTGTTCAGGCGCGTGGGTAACGAGGCGGTCTGCTCTGTGGTTACCTCGAGCAGACTGAACCACACGATAGCCAACTTTAGCTGTGACAACGTCGATGTGTACGTCTGTCAAGTTGATGGCTCGACGAGCTCCAACAGGAGTCTTACTGTATCTACAAAATGTAAGTTCAAATGTTTTATCCCCGTATTTTTTTTTTGCCTTGTGTCAATTAAAATTTGTGAACTTTTTCGTTTTTTTTTTTTTTTTTTGGTTTAAAATCAATTCTAAAATTGCTTTGTCGGAGCTTCGGTTCCACATTGATCCTAGCAGGGCCGTCGCGCGGCCCCTGAGGCCTGAGACCATCCCCGGATATTTGAGGGCCTAACATGTGAGGCGATAAAAAAATATAATATAAACTTTGAATTGCAAAAGGCTTAAATAAAAACAAATAAATGCCAGAGGCCAGAGGGCCTCCAATAGCCAAGGCCCTGCGCCTCTGAGCCTAGTTACGACTGCTGCGTGGGCTATTAGCGGTCTTTGCTTGCTCCCGATTAAACATCGCACTCAGGGTATTAGCTAAATAACAACGAAGACGAAGTGGTTAAGTATGTTCCCCAACTCAATTATTGAAATAGATGTAAAGCATGGAACTTTAGCGTTATCCCTTTTGAAGGTGCCACATATTCTTTTAAAAATACTCGCATTACAATATCTTCTTTTATCGGCACATAATTTTAAAAAAACATAGAATACTTTCTTGTAATGACAATTTTTTGTTTATGTAAAGGAATTTTCATGATAATATCTACTTATTTCATATCTTTCAAACCAAATCCGACATGTTCCAGAAACTCTATAAGTTCGTCAGCAACTTACTAGCCAACAATCTCATTTTTTTTGTCCCTCAGGTCCTCCTAAACTCCTTACACAAAAAGTTAAAGACCGATTCCATGATGTGGAGAGCGGGGAGAGCAGCTATTTCTCATTTTCTGTGCTCGGGTGGCCCCAGAACTACACGCCGTCCCTTGAATTTGTCGAGAACGGCGCCATCTACCGGGCGAGACAAGAGCTGTACACTGTCAACTTCCAGCCCGATACGCCCGTCAACGGCTGGGTGAACTTGGCCCTGTACCAAATCAAGGACTCGGACTTTAGAAACTACACTCTGACGATGAGCAATGGGGAGGGAGGGCCGCTGACGGTCCCGCTAGGGGTCAGAAAACAATCAGGTCGATGGAACATTTTAACTGGAGGAGGAAAACATTTAAACTATTGTGGGCGGGGGGGGGGGGGGGTTCCGCATTGGATTTTTAAGGATGTAATGACAAATATTTTTTTTTTTGGCAACTGGTGTAGCTTGTGAATTTTGTTACTACTATTATTAACGCCATGTATTCTACGACGGGTCGGTCAGTACTATGGCGTGTCCCAGTACCATATTATGTGCCATTAATATCGTATGGTCCACAAATTATGTCCTCTTGTGCAACATGCCCCATGTCATTGTCCTGTCAAATTCTTCTAACTCAAAATTTAAGCCTCTGTTACGAATCTGTGTGTTTTTTTTTAAATGTAAGATTACAATGGCTTCTAAATAATGTGACTTCTAGCTAATCGGTTTTGATTTCATTTAAGTGTATGAAACCTGATCCGCCTGCGTGAAATATGTACTTTAGGACTTGGAGTCAGCGAGCCGTCGAGCCTGAGCTCTTAGTGCCCTCCTCAAAGCTGTTGAAGATCTCCTCCTGCTAGGAGACTGCATGAAGTACGTCTCCTTAATGTTATCTCAATGCTGTAGGCTCGTGTAACCTTGGGTAAAACTGTTATGCTTATCGATTGCAGAGAACGCTCACAGACTTGAATTGGGCCTGGGCCTTGGTCTGACGTTAGGCCCCGTCGTTCTCGTCTTCGCGATCATTGGGTTTTGGTGCTGGAGGACGCGCCGTGGACAAGGTCAGGCTGAGCCGCCGGAGGACCTCAAGTATGACTCTCTCAACCAGACCAATTTTGGACCGTCCTACACGTACAGGGAGCCTTCTTTAGGTCTGCTATTTGTTTTATTAATGGATGCATCTAGATCAGTGATTCTCAACCTTCCTAATGCAGCGATCCTTTTATACAGTTCCTCGTGTTGTGGCGACCCAAAACCACATAATTATTTTCATTGCTACTTCGTAACTGTAGAGTATGTGTTTTCCGATGGTCTTAGGCGACCTTTGAGAAAGGATCGTTCAACCCCCAAAGGGGTCGCCACCCACAGATTGAGAACCGCTGATCTAGATCAACCAGACAAATTTAAGACGTTCCTACACTTACAGGGAGTCTTCTTTAAGTCTGGTATTTGTTTAATTTAATGTTTTTATCTAGATCAAAGAGGGGGGAACCTACAGGCCGCGGGCCACATGCGGCCCGCCGGAAAGTTTAATGCGGTCTACAAGAACTTCCGGGAACTGGGTTTATGCTTCACTACATTCACTAATAACTATTTCTCATATGTCATATAATTTCCTTTTCCCCTTTTTAAAAAATAATTTATTTTTATGTTAGATGTTATCTCGATATAAGTATTAATTACAAACAATTTTTTTTTAAAAATGTGTTCAATTTATTTTCTTAATTTACTGACACCTAGAAATTTATGCCGCCCGCCTAAATCAATGTAATCTCTATGTTGCCCTCCGTACAAAAAAGGTTTCCAACCTCTGATCTAGACTCATAATAAACCATTTTTGTGAATGTTAACAAAATGTTTAATTTTTTTTTTTTGTTAATTTCTGCAGCTTTGAATTGTTCTCGTATTGACAAAAAAAAAAGAAAAAGAAAAAATATCTAACATATTGTAATGATGTATAGCGTCCATTAAGAGTAATAGATCTCAGAATTTATATAATTTTACCCAGACAGCGCCGCCATACACCTGCTCTCTTTTAGCCGAATATTTTCTTTAGTCATATGACATCTGGTATACACGTGATCGTGTCGTGTTTTCTTTGATCTCCAAACGATGCTTTCAGCTTCCCCAACCATTCAATCCAAATATTTCAAACGGCACACAGTAACGCTCAAACCCACGTCCAACGGTGTAGACCGTTTTTCTATTCCCACGAATTTTTTTTTTTTTTTGGCCTTAGAGAATGCTGTATGGAACTGTCTCATCGTGGTACGTGGGACTGAGTGTTACTATGTTCCGTTTGAACTGTCTCATCGTGGGAACTCCGCATTCGTTGTTCGCTCGGAACTTATCACGACAGCTGAGCGGTTTTGAAACTCAAAATTTACAAAGGCCAGCGCCGCTACTCGATATTCCTGAGCTTCGCTGTTGTTTACTTTAACGAAACAAATAAAATATGAAGATACATATATATATATCAGTGGCTGTTGCCTTACAATACAGAGTTAAATGCAGACTGACCTTTAAAACAAAACGAACGGTGTTTTTTTTCATAATCCAATATTTTATAAAAATGCAAATATCTCAAAATCATTTTTTTCCAGTACACTCATCTATAGCCGCAAGCCTTCCTACTCTCAAATCTATATTATTGGTTTTAGATGGTAGTGCTTCCATTTATAAATGTAAAATATATTTTTTACCCACGTTTTCATTCAACAATCTCCAGACAACGACCAAAGAACCCGAGCTGTATCTATGAGAAATGGAAGTGATCGATCCACGTCATCACAACAGAGGATATCCAAGGACCAGGGAGCCAGAGGCAGCACCGTGAAAACCCAGTCGCAATATGCGTCCGTCCATAGACCTACACACGACGGAACCAACGAAGCTTACTCTAACAACGACAATGAGACGGAGATGTGCGTCTGTGTAGATAATATCTACGAAAATTCTAGTACAAACGTTAATTAGTTTGTATCAGCGTTGTAAAGAGAGGAAGCGGGGGGGGGGGGGGGGAGGTGTAGAATGATTGTTCACAACGTTATTTTTCTTCATTGATATGATCTGTAAATTATATAAACGTATTATTTGCAGGCTGCCTTTAACACTGAATTGAAAAAACAAAAAGCAATCTCTAAGCGAAAATTATCATGTTAAATCATTTTTGTTTAAATGGCCAAAAAATGGACCATGAAACTGGTATAATGCGAATGGCAGAGGTATCTTAAAATGGGGCACCCGTGGCCGAAAGGTAGTCCTTCAAACTCTTAAGCTGAGAACCGTAAATATCTCGTTATCTAAAAAGGCTCAGAAGACAGAAGACATGGCCTTCAAATTGTTTTTGATTTAGCTCCTAGTAACACAATTATGTATGAACTATAAATAACATCATTTGCTTTCCTGTGGACACCGAGATGTTGTTTGCAGACGATTGAAATCATTTGCTTTCCTGTGGACACCGAGATGATGTTTGAAGACGATTGAAATCATTTGCTTTCCTGTGGACACCGAGATGTTGTTTGCAGACGATTGAAATCATTTGCCCCCAACACCCATATCACGATGTTGTTGTTTTTTAAATTTTGTATTCCGGAATGACCTAGAAAACAACACAATTCCTTAGCCTGATAGGTCGACTTTAAACAACTTCAAGAAAAGAGATGATGGAATTAAAACTAGATTGCCTGAAACAATTAGGAAGCAGACATTCATTATATTTTTTTCAATTAATTTTTTAAGTAATGCGATTGCGTGAGAGTGTCACAATTATTTTTTCTCTTTTTTTTAAACCAGAATTCATGCGCGTGTTCACAAATTTCTGTGTGTGCGTGAATGTAGTGCGAGTACGTGTGGTGCACCACTGCAGTGAATGTAGTGTGAGTACGTGTGGTGCACCACTACAGTGAATGTAGTGCGAGTACGTGTGGTGCACCGCTACAGTTCGTTTTTCAACAGGTTTTGCACTCGGAAAGCCTCAACGGCTTGCGGGAACGTCTTCGTCCAGAATGCCCTCCTGTCTTCCAAAGGAAACTGCTGGACCGAAGGTCTGTGATTTAAGCTGAGGAAATATTCATTGTCCAGATCGAACGGCCGCCACGCTGCGGTCATGTTGCGATTCAAGGTTAGCCCTGGATTTCTGAAAAGTCAAAGGAGGACAAAATTTCAATCACGAAGCTAGGATATTTAACATTAAATGCTTTACTCTACTTTGATCACGTGACTGTTTAACTTTTAGCTAAAAGAAATGCATCGGCCCTTTTAGCGCAATGTCGAAAAGTTCATCAATGTTCATCTGTGTAGTCCTACAAGTTCAGTCCAACACCGTGGTCCTCAGTCTAATCATGCTAATGTCCGTCTCATCCTGTGGTCGTTTGTCTAATCATGCTAATGTCCGTCTCATCCTGTGGTCGTCTGTCTAATCATGCTAATGTCCGTCTCATCCTGTGGTCGTCTGTCTAATCATGCTAATGTCCGTCTCATCCTGTGGTCCTCAGTCTAATCATGCTAATGTCCGTCTCATCCTGTGGTCGTCAGTCTAATCATGCTAATTTCAGTCTCACCCTGTGGTCATCTGTCTAAACATGGCAATATCCGTCGCGTCCTGTGGTCATCTGTCTAATCATACTAATTTCCGTCTCATCCTGTGGTCATCTGTCTAAACATGACAATTTCCGTCTCATCCTGTGTTCATCTGTCTATTCATGTAAATTTAAGTCTTACCCTGCATATCTGTATTATCAAGCATATGTCATTGTAACTCTAAGTCTAACCCCGGTTTCATCTGTCTGATTTCTAAAAAATTCAGTCAAACCCTGTGGTATCTATTAGTTCATACAGATGTCTGTCTTACCCTTGAGTCATCTGTCTCATCCTACAAATGTCAGCCTTACCCTGTGGTCATGAAATCCACGACAATCGACTGATACACTCTGCGCACCTCTATCTCCTCCTGGGTGTGGCCCCGGGCTGCGTCTAGTTTATAATACATCTTAAGGATGTCGCTGGGGTCGAGGTCGAACACATAAGACAGGTCAAGGGCGTGGTAGAACCCAATGAAAGGCTGCGGTACGTAGGTGGGCATGTGGTCAAGCAGCATGAAATACGACTCCCTATCCCTGTCCGGAAATCCTATTTGAAATAAAGGTGCCATGAATGAGTTAATCCAACATAATCTAAAGTGATGGTCGTTAGTGTAAAACAATATTTCACCGATTTTTTTTTGCTAAAACGAATTCGGAAAAGAATTTTTTTTTTTTTAATTTGTTGTTTTTAGCTGAAGAAGGCTTTTTGCCGACACGTCCGTTGTTAAATTTTTTTTTTTTTAAATTTCCTTCTCTTGTGCTTTTTTTTTTCATTTTACCAAACAGATCGCACGTTTTCCATTATATTTAGTGTGAGACAGTTGGCGTTAATTCATTATAAACATTGTGTACAAATGAATGAAGAAATTTTCAACATAAAATTTGTTTTTCAGAAATATTTCGTGTAATGAATCTGCGTTGTAAAATGGGGTGGGAACATTTTACTATAAATATAGTTCAGTTACAACAGAACACACTGAAAATATCAAGAATCGATTTTTATCTTGTTCGAAAAAAGGGGGGGGGGGGGGATTTCTGCAGATTCTACTAGGAAATTGGGCAAATCAATTTTTTGGGAAATGATCAACCACTCGATTCTAAATGTAACGGATCAATGCCTGGCCTTAAACACGTTATAGCTCTAATCAGCCTGACCTTATTTTTTTAAGCGTTTGATTGTAAAATGCCCATATTATAGTGTTATTATTTTTTTATGTTATTGCTTGTTTATAAAAAAATTATCGTATGAAACTACTTGTTATATTACTCATAACATTATACTGAATCTAATAAATTTGATAACTATTATGATTTTGTCATTCAATGGCCAGCTTAATACTGTTTGACCTGTGTAGTTTGTAGCCGAGTTTAAAAGGGGAAAAAAAAAGGTAATATTTCAGATAAGCGGATATCTTGTTTGTTTGTTTGATTGTTTGTTTATTGGTCGGTTGGTTGGTTTTTTTGGTTTGTTTGTGTTGGTATGATGGTTTGTTTGTTTGTTTGTATGTTTGTTTGATCGTTTGTTCATTTGTTTGTTGGTTGTTATTTTGTTTTTTTTTTGGGGGGGTACTTTTTGTTCGTTTTTTTTTCTATTAGTCTAGTGGTTCACAGTGTGCCTGTGGGGTTGTAGTCAACATTTTGACTAAGATGACAGTTGAAATGTCCTTAAAGTATCAGATGATGCCAGTTATGGTTTTCCTTGCCTCGGGTTGATCAATAAATTATTTATAGGCCATTATTTTATTTTCATTCATTTATTAAACCCACTTCATGAGGCCAATCTTCCATTATGCAATTATTTATTTTTACCAACCTTTCAAAGGGAAGGAAGAAAAAACATCTCAATTAGCTTACCACAGTTTCCCGTTAGCTTACCATGGTTTCCCGTTAGCTTACCGTGGTTTCCCGTTAGCTTACCATGGTTTCCCGTTAGCTTACCACAGTTTCCCGTTAGCTTACCGTGGTTTCCCGTTAACTTACCATGGTTTCCCATTGGCTTATCATGGTTTCCTGACGAAAAAACTTTGAGGAAGTTAAACGTTGGCATCGCGAAAACTAGATCACCGGCGATGTTGAAGGCGGGCAAGAAGTTGTTGTTCCTGAGTTCCCTGTACCACGTGACTACTTTTACGGACACGGGTATGGGCCAATGGGTCAGGTTCGTCAAGTTTTCAGGGGTAAGTGCTCGAATATCTTTTCAGAAGAAAAATTTTAAAAATTCTGAACAAAAATTGCAATGGTCAGGGCGCTTACGCTTGGGGGGGAGGGGGGAATGGGGGGCGACATGGACGAAGCCGTAAAAGTGTCTTAAGGGTTAGATTTAGCTCAAGACAATATTTTTGGAATATGCAAAACTATCTTAAGTGTATACAGTAATAACGTCGACGATATTCTCGGTGAGAGTTACACATACGTTAAGGACATGGGGTCGATAGCAAATTACGTCATGCAAAAAATGGACCCTTTTAGACCCCCCCTCCCCACTTGTCACAAAGTGTAACACATTCATTACCTCTTCCCCCCCCCCCTTTTTTAGTGTCACGTCACACCAAAAAAAATCAAAACATACATAACATTTTCAGAACTAAACTAAGATATGATTTTATTCTTTAACATTTTCACAACACGGATTAAGATTTAGTATTATTAGAAAACTGTGACGCGAAACAACGAAGTCCTCCCCCTTGGCCGAATGTACAGTGACCACAACAGTTCTTGCGTGATTTTTCAAATTATCATTTTTTTAAATTAATTGAATAAAAATTTGTCAAAATTAGAAACATTTTAGATTTAATTTCTTTTTTTTTTTTTTAAATATTGTGACGTCTCAATTTTTTTACTCCACCCCCCCCTCCCCCTGTCACAATGTGTCAAAAATTCCCGACCCCCCCCCCCCCCCCCACATCCCTGAGCGTTACGTAATTTGCGAACGACCCCCATGTTATATTCTGTTGAAGAGAATTTACTGTTTCTTTTCCTGTACTCAACAAAAAAAAAATTGACAAAATGTGTTAATCTCACAAAATATATTTACAAATTTATAGTGACATTTGACAATAATTACATTAAGTTAAATACTGTTATTCCGTGAAAACGTAAATCTTCTTATGGACATTTCTATACATTGTTTGCACCAGGAACGCAAGATCTTTCTGCACAATTTTTTACAGCGTTCATTACATCACAGCTCGTGGAGTGCTCCTTGCAATATAAGACGTTTTAGTATGTTATAAGGAAGGAAAGACTTCCTGCATCTAGTTGTATGATATACCATATTATTTGTTATTTTATTACACAACATTATATTATATTGTATTTTTTAAAATCTATTAACGGTAATATATTTCGGTTATTATTAAGTGAAATCAATGGTCTGTGGATTATCTGCCTCGTTTTTTACCGTATGTGTTTCGCCGGAAAGAGAAATTATATTAAAAGCCTAGTTTTATTCATCATGTCAACAATATTGAATAATCGATACTTTCATCGTGGGCCCTTCATATATATAGAAGAAGAGTTTTGCATCCTTTGAGGGAAAACAAGGTAAAACGGTCGGTTCACACGATCAAATTTTCCTTCTAGCATTTGATGAAATTCGTGTATGAAGCCTTGTCACAGCTTTCAAATTATTATTTGATCAAATTTTCCTTCTAGCATTTGATAAAAATCGTGTATGAAGCCTTGTCACAGCTTTCAAATTATTATTTCATCAAATTCCCGCCCAAAAAAATAATAAACCAAGCACAAGTGCGTTCATACAACAATTTGACGCGAAATTTGATCGCGTGAACGGAGCCGTACGCCACGCTTGCAAAACTTAGCCGAGCTTTATTCTAAGCCAGCCAATGTATTTCAAAGGCCGGCTGTCACTAGCTCGTCCTGAAGCTGATTCGAGCCAATCGGCTCAATTTTACTTATACAAGTCAGACCACATCAGGGACGCGAACTTTCAACATTGCAGGCTGCCACCGGACACCCTTGTACGCCTTATAAGTTCGCGCCTCAAACTTCAACTTAGAGTCGCTATGGCTGTGAATGCGTAGTTTGGCTCATTGGAACAGAAGGACATTGTTAATTTTTTTTTAGACGGGACATGAAGAGCGATTAGCTCGGTCCAATCCCCACCCCCTTCCCCCACCCCTTGAGTTCAGATTAGCGTTAATTTCATTAACGTCATGTGTTGATACATTAAGACTCACCATATCCGAGTGCGAACACACCCTGCAGCAAGATCGGACCTTCCATGTTGGTGAGACTGACGAGGTAGTCCCTAGAGTGGAAGCCGACCTCCCTCAAATACAGAGCGTCTTCCGTGAGGGCTTGCACGGTTGACGACAGGAGCTCACCGTCCTCAGATATGAACAAGCGGGTGAACCTGGAGACGATCGGAAGGACAAAACTCTCGGCGGGGAGGGATCTCAAACACTGGACAGCTGCGGTCAAGTTGGCGTGCTGGCACCCCAGTTTGTCGGTGAGGTAATTTAACAGGGTATGAGAATCGTTGTTGGCGAAGAAATCAGAAACTCCGGAGCCACTTATTAAAACGCCCTTTGAAATAGGAAGACGTATTACAGTACAAAGAGATGACAGGACACAATTTTAACAACATTAAAAACTGTGCGAGTTGTTATATTTTTGTATCAGAGATACAATGTAAATAATTTTATATTACCGAGATATTAACTTGAGGGGAATAGCACTTGGGAAATTATGATTGGTAGATTTATGCTTGGTGATATGTTGATTGCGTAGATTTTGCTTGGTGTAATGGTGATTGGGGAATGTTGCTTGGTGGTAAGGATGCATGGGAAATGATGCATGTGGAATAGTGCGCTGGTAACGGTGCATGGGGCATTGTGAGTGGTGCATGGGAAGCTGTTTTTTTTTTGTATTGGTGCTTGAAATATCGTGCTTTAATTGTGGTACTAAAAATATGTAAATACAAATAACGTGTTTGAAATATAGTACTTGAAGTATATGGTCTTTAAAATATCGTACTTAGGAGCCAGAATGATCAACACATTGATCGTGGGCCCTAAATATATAGAAGAAGAAGATTCCTTGAAAAATGAAACTGGAGATGATACATAGGAGATTTTTTTTGGATGGCACTTGAGAATTATAACATACTAGATGGCACTAGGAGATATTGGCTGATAAATTGTACTTGTGGAGATATTCAATGATAGATGGTTCTTTGGAGATATTAGATGATATATGATACTTGAGTAGATATTAGAATATAGATGGCACTTGGGAGATATTAGATGATAGATGGTACTTGGGGAGATAGTAGATGATAGATGGTACTTGGGGAGATAGTAGATGATAGATGGTACTTGGAGAGATATTACATGAATGATGGTACTTGGGAGATGGTACCCGGCTTTTATACCACTTGATGGCGGATTAAGAAGAGGTATTTGGTATATAACAGACTTTGGTCTAGAGACATTTAAGTAACTCTGCTATAAGTACCTTCGTGAAGAGCCCTTTGGCTTGCCGAGTGATGCTCAGGGCCGACACGCACACGCTGCCGAACGACTGACCTCCGACCGTTACGTCATCTGGATCCCCGCCGAAGGATCTGATGTTGTCCTTGATCCACCTCAGTGCCACCAGCTGGTCCCAGAGTCCCTGGTTACCCGGCAGCAGTGGGACGTCCCCTTTAAGGAAGCCCAGCCAAGCCAGGCGGTAGTTGAAAGTAACCACGATGATGTCTTTCTGTTTAGAGGGTTCTTAAATCATTTATATTAACTTCGCTTTTTTTCGTGTTTGACATTTCTTTTTAACTGAACCCCTGTTGACATTTTGAATCAATCGAACGCGGATCGAAGCTTTGAAGCTATCGATATCTGTTCAATAAAGTGATTCAGACGTGCAGGTTAAAGACCTCCAAGAATTAAATGCAATATATTTTTTTTAAATTTTTAAATTTTCACTCACCGTGGTGACCAGTTGACCTGGAATGTGCTGATTGGCTGATCCCATAAAACCTCCTCCCCCGTGGATGTAGAAGAACACCTTCTTACGGGTTTTGGTCGAAACATCTTTCTGATGAAGCCGGGGGAAATAAATTTGGTGAGACTGACACCTATACCATTATCGGTGCAAAATGTAAGCAAAAACTTTGGGTATTGTGTTACAAGAATTGACGTGAAATCTAAGCTGATCAATTGACTGTTCAAATTTTGTGCCATTATTTCAGCTGTCCTAAACTAGAAAACCCGAAAAGGAGAATGTTTATTGCAGTGGTTCTCAAAGTGGAGTGTGGGGTACCGCATCCCAGGGAGTGTGTAAATACACCCGGGGCGATAAAATGCAGAGTAGATTTAAGGGGGGTGGGCAATCGACTACTTAAAGGTGTGATGTTATATCAGAAAAATCTATTTTTAAATTAAAATTATATAAACTTTGAAAAGAGAATGAATTAAAATAGATAAAATCTGAAATCGAAAAAAAATGATTTCAAATTATCGGATCATTAGCAGCCTTGAAAATGAGTTTTAGTTAGACATCATTCAATCCACTACAAAGTGCTATTAATAACAAGAAATACGTATTCAGTCCAGCAGTTTAGTATACCATACAAAAGTAGTGAATCCACTTTACGTAGGAGCCTCAGATATATTTTCAGCGCATCTGCTGGACGCAGAAATAAGAACTTAAATTATAAATGGTTATTTAATATAGTTGAAACTACTACATTTAAATGCTTGTATCAACGTTGGCCTTTCAAACAAAAAAGAAAGAACAAAAATTTGTTATAATAGCTATTATTGTTGCCGCTGGCGAGAAAATCTTTAGAAAACTAAAGCTTATTAAAAAATAAAAATTGACGATCATCCATGACTCAAGACAGGATGAATTCTTTTGCAAATTTGTTTAAAGAAAGTCTTGTTGCAAAGAATACAACTACGGAAAGTCGATATAAAAATATTTTCTGATCTTAATGCTAGGGGGAAGAAATGGCCTCGGTAGGCTAATTTTTTGTTCATACCATACTACCATAGTGCTGGCCCTGTGAGCAACAGAGGCGGCATTAGGAATGTGGTTAGAGTTCCAAAAGTGAGGTTGCCGGAAAAAAAATTTCGGATTAAAACTACTGGACTATAAACAGTTTCCTAGTTGATCCTTATTTGACTTGTACGCTTGAGCTTGCTCTAATTTACACATCGACTAATTTTCGAATTAATGATAATAATATTCAGCATAACATAACAAATTTATTGAATTTCGCACCCCCCCCTTTTTTTTTTCCTCTCAACCTTAAAATAAAACTGTGTTCGAGACGTATCATCAGTAGTTATGATACAATTTTTTTTTTTTTTTAAACTTGAGATAGTTTCATTTTATTATGATGGCACAGCTGTCTCCCATTCTCTTAAAACTTCCACACCAATAAAATTTGCAATAATAAAACGTAATTTATTTAAGAAGACACATCCCAATCACCCGAGGCAGTGGTACCGTTTAGAAATACACAAATATTATATTGATAATTTCAGCAATTTTTGTTAAAACCAGATCTTTTAAGATAAGCTATATTTCAATATTGAATGGTAACCGTCGGGATGAAATCATTACAAATGGTCACCTTACAATTACCAACTATTGTTGGTATGATTGTACATACAAGTACTAATACATACTTTAATGCAGTTAAAGATACCAAGTTAAAGATACCAAGTTAAAGATACTAAATAAAAAAGTACCAAGGATGGAGCATACCTGAAATGGTACATAGATATTCAGGTAGAGACAGTCTTCACCACTGGGATACCCCAGGTCAATATCTTGAGGTTGTATGCACAGTGGTCCTCGCTTGGTGGCGTCATAAACACCCTGGACATGGATTAGATCGTTTAGTGACCAATATATGAACATCCAACAATAGAGTTGTGAGCGATGGTGAAAGCGACCAACATATCAAAAATCCATCAGTAGAGTTGTGAGCGATGAAGAAGGCGACCAACATATTAAACATCAATCAATACAGTTATGTGTGATATTTATAGTGATGAAAATATCAAACATCCAACAATACAGTTATGTGTGATCCTTATAGTGACCAACATATCAACATCCAACATTTAATTAGTTTGCTTTATCGGTAGAACATCGAGCCTCATTGAAGTTGCGGCACTTCGACAAGTGCGCCCTATGATTTTCTTTATCCTTTCGATTTAAAACATATTTATGTACTCTGGTAAGTAAAATATATAAGACTAATTAATTTGTTCCAGAAGACTCTAACGGCAACAGAGTTGTTATAAAAATTCGATTTGTCGAAAAGATCGATCAGAAGTAAAACAGTGGTTCTTAACATGTGGTTCGCGAGCCCCCTCGGGAGTCGTCTGACATGACCATCAATAAAAGCCAGTAGTCGTTTGATAACTTCCAAAAGTTGAAGTTTTTTTTTTAGTAAAGTTGAGTATTTTTTACCTTAATTGAAGCATCTTTCATTTTAAAACGTGAAAATTATTCACGTTTAGTTTCTTATTGTCAATACACAGTAAACAAACTACAGTAATCTCCACCTCTTAACTTCTCAGCATCTCAAATTGTAGGAATGATCCTATTGTGTTCCGCCGAGATTTTGAAATTTTTGTCAAGGGTTCACAGCCCTAAAAAAAAAGTATGAGAACCGCTGGAGTAACATATCAAAATATACCTGTATGTCTAGGTAACATCTCAAAAAAACTATTTACCTTATATGTCCAGGTAACATCTCAAAAAATATATTACCTTGTAGATCTATTTAACATCTCAGTTCTTGTTTTTACCTGTATTCTGGGTAAACGTTCGGGTTTGGAGAACCTCAGGTGACCAAGGGGAGGCTGGGCGTACGGAATCCCTAAGAAAGCTGTCAAGGGCTGACCGTGAGGCGACCACTCCGTTGTGCCGCGGAACGTGCCGGCCGGAGCAGAAATTACAGGAGCCGGGTCTTGTCCGCTGACGTGCGAGACAGCTGTCAACAGCAGCAGCAGCAGCAGCAAAGTCTTTGTCATTTCTAACAAAATTCAACGTCGCAATTTTTTTTTCTTCAATGTCACATAAAACGAGATATTGAAAGGATTGATAAATCCAATTGGAATTGTCGTTTACAAGTGGATATAAATAAATAAAGTATCATTTATTTTACCACATAATACCATATATTTTTATCATTATAATATACAAATTTAGATACTATCTTTATAATCTATATTATATATATTTTGCAAATGCAAATATATTTCTTGCAACTTTTTTGTATGAACATATTTTCAAATATATTTACCTTAGCATAACCCCCACACACTGGTCATACGAGAACGGTATTTTGGTGCAATCTTGCGTTGACTTTTATATAGCCTAATTTGCACGCGTCATAGATTATGTGGCACAATTTTAGGACATTGTCTTTGAATTGTTTCCTAGGTCATACCAAGTAGCGTGGCCAGGTTTGACGCTTGGAAAGGGTGGAATGGGGTGGGTGGGGGAGCGACCAGGCTCAAACAGCAATAGAAGAGATTCAACATATAAAGAGTTATGGTTCCATGCGTCTACTTTTGTATTTGAAACACATTTGCATCTAACTTTTTTTTTAAATGGCTGCTGGTACGTTCGTGGGATTGGGGGGAAAAAGGGGGGGGGGGACAAGGGACGGGGAATGACCAGGGGTTGGGGGGGGATCTAAGTTTTGTTTTTGTTAATTCTGCTTAAAGACATCTTAAATGCTGTTTAGTTTTATTTTGTCATAAATTCCTAAGTAAACAAATTACTTTTTTTTCCACTAATAACAAAATAAATAATTTTATACTTGAGAAGGCCCCACAAAGCCCCCACTTTTGGAAAAAGGGTCGGGGGGGGGGGGTGGAGCGGCCGCTACCTCTGCTTCCCCACTTGGAATGCTACAGGTCATAACTACAGTGCGTGTTCAGGTTCCTGTCTCACTACTCAAGAACCAAAGTGCAAGGTCACAAGGTCACCAATGGTAAAACGTTGCATATCAATAGACTAGCAACACACTGGGTTTTTTGTGTGTTTTTTTTTCTGAATGTCGCTTTTGTGCACCGAGGGGAAGTAATTCTTTGACAAATTAAAAGTCATGTCTTGATCTAAAAGACGCGAAAGGGGGGGGGGCGGGGTGTGGGCGAACGTTCGAACGTGCATCCCCTTCTATTTAGCACACATCATTTCTTTTCGTATACATTTTAAATCCTTAACTCCAAGCGGGGTGGTCCCCCCCCCTCCCCCCATTTGTATCCCTTAAGGTACGCCGCGGGTCAAACGGCAGGCATTTATGAGTGTTGACGGCATTGACCGACAAAGCCATTCCTTTAACATGGGGGGGGGGGAGGAGGGTGGTGGGTTGGCGCTAGGGCTTCTTGTAGCAAGCAAGGGGAAAAAAAATGGGCATTAAATATATATACAGCGGATGTCGATATTACAGTCACTGAACATGACACGCTTACTACATATGGCCACAATGTCAATGTCACCTCACACTAAAAAATCACATCATTGTTACATGGACTGAATTAAAAGGGTCAAGTTACATGGATATGACACCTCGCGGTGTTTACAAAGTCAACCGAACACGTGAATGTATCAAGGGCTTATTATTTCTCACCGTGAACCGACATCACCTGTATCATTGTTATAAAAAAAAAAAACGGGACAGGAATAATTTTTTTTACGAGACGTGAACGTCTGAAGTTGTTATGCCATAGATCAAAGGTTCTCAAGCTTTCTAATGCCGCGACCCTTTGGTACAGTTCCTCATTTTGTGGCAACCCCCCCCCCCCCCCCCCGGGGCCACAAAATTAGTTTCGTTGCTACTTCACAACTAGTAGAGCATGTGTGTTTTCCGGTGGTCTTAGGCGCCCCCTGGAAAAGGGTCATTCGACCCCCAAAGTGGGTCGCGACCCACAGTTTGAGAACCGCCGCCGTAGATGAAATTGTGCCATGACTTTACGTCAGAGTACGGACTCAATAGGGGGTGGAGGAGAGTGTGGCTGTGGGGACGGAGGAGAATATTGGTAGGGGGTTTGAGGAGAGTGGGGCCTGTGGGGGCAGAGGAGAGTTTTGGTATAGGGTTGGAGGAAAGTGGGGCTGTGAGGGCTGAATAGAGTTGTGGTATGGGGCGGAGGAGAGTGGGGCTGTGGGGGCGGAATAGAGTGGTGGTAATGGGTTCGAGGAGAGTGGGGCTGTGGGGGCGGATGAGAGTTTTGGTATAGGGGTGGAGAAGAGTTGGGCTGTGGGGGCTGAATAGAGTGGTGGTATGGGGTGGAGGAGACTGGGGCTGTGGGGGCGGAATAGAGTGGTGGTATGTGGCCGATGAGAGTGGGACTGTGGGGACGGAGGAGAGGGCTGGTATGGGATGGAGGTTGGCCGGCACTAGATAAAGGCCTATATCTCGGGCACCTAAAGCCCATTATTGGTCTTTAGATTCAGCTTGATCTTTGACTTCATAATTGACTCGATATTAAGCACGATATTCAACTACATATCCATCTTCATATTAAACCACATATGCAACGTAATATTCAATGTGATATTCGAACTGATACTTAACTTTATATCGTACTTGATAGTTAACTTGATATTAAACTTGATATTCAACTTTATATTCAACTTGATATTTAACGTGATATTTACTTTATTCAACTTGATATTTAACTTGATATTCAACTTGATATTTAACTTGATATTTAACTTGATATTTAAATTGATATTTAATTTGATATTTACTTTATTCAATTTGATATTCAACTTGATATTTAACTTGATATTTACTTTATTCAACTTGATATTCAACTTGATATTTAATGTGATATTTACTTTATTAAACTTGATATTTAACTTTATATTCAACTTTATATTAAATTGATATTTACTTTATTCATTTTAATATTTAACTTTATATTGAACTTGATATTTAACTTTATATTTACTTTATTTACCTTGATATTAAACTTGATATTTACTTTATTTAACTTGATATTCAACTTGATATTCAACTTGATATTCAACTTGATATTTAACTTGATATTTACTTTATTCAACTTGATATCTAATTCAGTATAACATTTGATCTTGAACGTCATAATTTCATATTCAAGTTGATATGTAAAAACACAAATGCTTAAACTCGTGGCAATAACCGTACAAGATAAAACACATACACAGTAAATAAACTCAAGAATAAATCCATTCTAGAAGAAAAGCCATCCATGAATAAACACCATGCAAGATCCAAAAAACATTTAAGACCAAAAATAAATTAACATTTTATTTACAATCGAAAATTTTCCAGACAGCAGTACACAAATTTTTACAATTATTTTTTTTTACGGACGTGTTTTGTTTTGTTGGTTTGGGGGGGGGGGGGGGTTTCGCCCACGTAGGCAAAATGTTTTGTGTTATCAGTCGGACACAAAGATCTCACAGTATTTTGTACAATAGGTGCGTGAAATTACGTCTATAGTCAGAAACAAGAGGTGTTCTGTTTTCACGTCGATAGTATAGCCGTATGTTTAGACATGACCAGCTGTGGTTGTGCATGGCTAACGTCTGGTCGGATCGAGGTGCTTTACTGTCACGTCAAGGGCGTGTCTTGTTTTTCTAGACGGACAAGTTTCTATCTTTACGTCAATAATATCTAAGTCTAGTCAGAAGAAGGACATAATTTCATGTCCAGAAAGTCTTAAGTCTAGTCAGGACAAGGTCCTAATTTCCACATCCATAATGTCAAAGTGTAGTCTGTACAAGGTCCTAATTTCACGTCCATAATGTTCTAGTCTGTACAAGGTACTAATTTCACATCCATTATGTCTAATTCTAGTCAGAACAAGGTCCCGATTTCCAAGTCCATAATGTCTAAGTCTAGTCAGCGCAAGGTTATAATTTCACGACAATAAAGACATTTCAAATTACACAGGACACCTTCGTATTCTTACACAGAGATGGTAGTATGATGGTAGGATGATGGTAGTAATATTGTCAAGTTAAGTATTTACAATTTCTCGATTAGTACACTGTTAACACACACACAGTTTTATCTCTTTCTCTCGATGTCCTTTCTTATATTGCTCCCCCCTCCCCTCCAACATCAGAAATTATTTGTCACACTCCATTTTTCTCTCTTTCTCTGCCCCGATCTCTCACTTTCCCTCTTTATCTCAATCGGGGTTACTCTCCAACAAATAAATATTGTGTTTATTTCTCTATCTCTCTCATTCTCTCTATCTCTCTCTTTTTCTATCTCTCTCTCTCGTTCCTTTTCCGTATGTCTCTCTCTCTCTCACTATCTCTTTCTCGCTCCTTCTCCGTCTGTCTCTCTCTCTCTCTCTTTCTCTCTCTTTCTCGCTCCTTCTCCGTCTGTCTCTCTCTCTCTCTCTCGCTTTCTCTCTCTTTCTCGCTCCTTCTCCTTCTGTCTCTCTCTCTCTCTCTTTCTCTCTCTTTCTCGCTCCTTCTCCGTCTGTCTGTCTCTCTCTCTCGATCTCTCTCTTTCTCTTTCTCTCCGTCCCTGTCTTAAATTGCATTACAAAGTTGCAATGCAATTTTATATGATAAAATTTCATCTTTAACCAAAAAAAAAACTATTATGAAAACGTCCAGTGTGTTGGGAATCAACACCAGAATAACGAGACTGTATCATGAAACACGTAAAACATATGAACGTATACAACCCCAGTCAACTCGGACTTGTGTTTAAACGCTGACATGAAGCTCGCTCTTCAGTAACACGTCAGTAATTGTTCTTGTTTCCCTTGTGTAGAATAATTCACCGAAACATTCCACAGTCAAAATAGTTCGTCTAAGTCCTTGGCGTATCTGACGTTCACATTCTAAGACATATTTTGTGATCTTATGACTTTGTACTTTTTGGGGGGTAAAAATAGTATTCACAATTGCTGCACAAGGTGTCATATTTTTTAATAAATATAAAATCCTTTTGTGTCGAAATTTACCGTTGTTCCACTTGAACACACATGAAAGGATAAAATATTGCACTCGTTGGATCACTCTTCCTCTTCCGTGCTGCTGGGATCTCGTATCAGCAACCACAAGAGCAGGCTGTGATGACCGGGTAGTTGATATTGATCCAACTACAGTTCACCTTTGACCTGGAGTCCCCGCAGTGCCATCTCAGTATCGTCTTGTATGTCTTGGCGCTGGGGGCGCACATCATGCCCTTGGGTATGGAACACGACACCTTGGCGGAGCACCTTGCCTCCTTGATCCACTGCTGCCAGTACAGCGCCCCGAGATTTCTCCACGTGTACACCACGGGGCACAGCGTTAGGGCCCAGATGTAATTCTGGACCTTTTTTCGGGATCTCTCGTCGATTCTCAGCTTGATCTTTGTTCCTTCCTGAAGGCGCGCTCCTCTCAGAAGTTTGAGGAACGCGGGACGCTGACCCTTGGGTCTTCCGTTGATGAACTGGATGGCGGGTCGACTGGATGAAAGAGACGGGTCGTTGATAGACATGTAGTCTCTGTCAAAGGATCTGCCGAGCTGTTTCTGAAGATGTTTCGCGTCGATTTTTATTGCGTCCTTGCTGCCGGGGTCGATGCTCGTTGAGACCCGCTGGTCCTCAACTGTGTGGTACCTGCTGGCTCGCACACACTACCCATGGCTTTGTCACGTGATGCAACTCAATTAGCCTGGGTCATGCACATATCACTTGCTATATTAATGACTCATATTGATAAACAATGGAAATTTACCAGTCTACCAGGAAATTGGTTAGTGTAGAGAAACGTAGCCCATGTCCATAGCATCTGGTCAGCGTCGGGTCAGCCTATGAACCAACGGTTGACCCAGAAATCAGCATCATTAACAAAGACCAGCGCCGCTACTCAATATTCCTGAGCATCGCTGTTGTTTCTTTAACCAAACAAATAAAATATAAAGATACATATATATCTCAGTGGATGTTGCCTTACAATATATAGTTAAATGCAGACTGACCTTTAAAACAAAACGAACAGTGTTTTTTTTTCAAAATCCAATATTTTATTAAAATGCAAATATCTCAAAATCACTTTTTTTTCCGATACACTCATCAATAGCCACAAGCTTCTCTCAGATCTATATTATTGGTGTATTATGGTAGCGCATCCATTTATAAATATAAAAATTATTTTACCCACGTTTTATTTCAAAAATCTCCAGACAGCGACCAAAGAACCCGAGCTGTATCTATGAGAAATGGAAGTGATCGATCCACGTCATCACAACAGAGGATGTCCAAGGACCAGGGAGACAGAGGCAGCACCGTGAAAACCCAGTCTCAATATGCGTCCGCCCATAGACCTACACACGACGGAACCAACGAAGCTTACTCAAAAGACGACAATGAGACGGAGATTGACGTCTGAGTAGATAATATCTACGAAAATTCTAGTATAAATGTTATTTAGCTTGTATCAGCGTTGTAAAGAGGGGAAGCGGGGAGGGGGGGGGATTGTAGACTGATAGTTAACAACGTTATTTTTCCTCATTGATATGATCTGTACATCATATAAACATATTACTTGCAGGCTGCCTTTAAACACTGTATTGGAAAAACAAACAAGTTCCAACCAAAAATTATCATGTTAAGTCATTTTTGTTTAAATGGCCGAAAAATGGACATTGAAACTGGTATAATGCGGATGGCAAAGGTCTTTTAAAATGGGGACCCCATGTCCAAAACTCTTAAACAGAGAACTGTAAATATCTCTTTAAAAAAAAAAAGGCTCACTGGACCGAAGACTTGACTTTCAAACTGTTATTGCGCGGACCCCATTGCTTTTTATTTAGCTTTTAGTTAGACAATTATTTATGAACTATAAAAAAGGTCATTTGCTTTCCCGTGGACACCAAGATGTTGTTTGCAGACGATTGAAATCATTTGCTTTCCCGTGGACACCGAGATGTTGTTTGCAGACGATTGAAATCATTTGCCCCCCAACCCCCACACCCGATGTTGTTATTTCTTTCATTTTCTATTTCGGAATGACCAAGAAAACAACACAATTCCTTAGCCTGATAGGTCGATCTTAAACAACTTCAAGAAAAGAGATGATCGAATTAAAACTAGATTGCCTGAAAAAATAGGAAGCCGACATTCATTATATTATTTTTAATTATTTTTTTAATTAATGCGATTGCGTGAGAGTGTCACTACAATTATTTTTTCTTTTTTTTTTTTAACCAGAATTCATGCGCGTGTTCACAAATATCTGTGTGCGTGAATGTAGTGCGAGTACGCCTGGTGCACCATTACAGTGAATGTAGTGTGAGTACGCATGGTGCACCACTACAGTGAATGTAGTGTGAGTACGCATGGTGCACCACTGCAGTGAATGTAGTGTGAGTACGCGTTGTGCACCACTACAGTTCGTTTTTCAACAGGTTTTGCACTCGGAACGCCTCAACGGCTTGCGGGAACGTCTTCGTCCAGAATGCCCTCCTGTCTTCCAAAGGAAACTGCTGGATCGAAGGCCTGTGGTTTAAGCTGAGGAAATATTCATTGTCCAGATCGAACGGCTCCCACGCTGCGGTCATGTTGCGATTCAAGGTTAGCCCTGGATTGCTGGGAAGTCAAAGGAGGACAACTTTTCAATCACGAAGCTAGGAAAAGTAACATTAGATGCTTTATTCTACTTTGGTAACGTGATTGTTTAACTTTTAGCTAAAAGAAATGCATCGGCCCTTTTAGCGCAATGTTGAAAAGTTCATCAATGTTCATCTGTGTAGTCCTACAAGTTCAGCCCAACACCGTGGTCCTCTGTCTAATCATGCTAATTTCCGTCTCATCCTGTGGTCATCTGTCTAATCATGTAAATTTAAGTCTTACCCTGCATATCTGTATTATCCTGCATATGTCATTCTAGGACTAATCCCGGTTTCATCTGTCTAATGCTACAAATTTCAGTCAAACCCTGTGGTTATCTATTAATTCATACAGTTGTCTGTCTGACTATGTGGTCTTCTGTCTTATCCTACAAATGTCAGCCTTACCCTGTGGTCATGAAATCCACGACAATCGACTGATACACTCTGCGCACCTCTATCTCCTCCTGGGTGTGGCCCCGGGCCGCGTCTAGTTTATAATACATCTTAAGGATGTCGCTGGGGTCGATGTCGAACACATAAGACAGGTCAAGGGCGTGGTAGAACCCAATAAAAGGCTGCGGTACGATGGTGGGCATGTGGTCAAGCAGCATGAAATACGACTCCCTATCCCTGTCCGGAAATCCTATTTGAAATAAAGGTGCCATGAATGAGTTAATCCCAAATAATCTAAAGTAATGGTCGTTAGTGTAAAACAATATTTCACCGATTTTTTTGCTAAAACGAATTCGGAAAAGAAATTTTTGGTTGTTTTTTTAACTTGTTTTTTAGCTGAAGAAGGCTTTTTGCCGACACCTCCGTTGTTAATTTTTTTTTTCAGGTTTTCCCTTATATTGTGCTTTTTTTGTGTCTTACCAAATCAGATCGCACTTTTCCCACAATATTTATTTTGAGACAGTTGACGTTAAATCATAATAATCATTGTGTACTAATGAATGAAGAGAGATTCATATAAAATTTTGTTTTTCAGAAATATTTGGTGTAATGAATCTGCGTTGTAACAGGAGGTGGGGACATTTGTAAATATATTTATTTATTTATTTTTTTTTGGGGGGGGGGGGGGGAGATTCTGCAGATTCTTTTAGGAAATTGGGCAAATCAATTTTTTTGGAAATGATCAACCACTTGATTCTAAATGCCTCGGATCAATGCCTGGCCTTAAATACGATATTGTTCTAATCACCATGACCTTATTTTTTAAGCGTTTGATTGTAAAATGCCCACATTATAGTGTTATTGTATTTTTATGTTATTGCTTGTTTATAAAAAATTATCGTTTGAAACTCCTTGTTATATTACAAATAACATTATACTGACTCTTAATAAATTTGATAACTATTATCATTTCGTCACTCAAAGGGCAGCTTGATACTGTTTGACCTGCGTAGTTTGTAGCCGAGTTTAAAAGAAAATATTGACTGTTAATGTTTCAATTAAGCGGATAATATGTTTGTTTCTTTGTTTGTTGGTTTGTTTTTTGGTTGGTTGGTTGAATGGTTTGTTTGTTTTTTTGTTTGTTGGTTGGTTGGTTGGTTGGTTTACTAGTTTCATGGTTTGTTTCTTTGTTTCTTTGTTTGTTTGCTTGTTGGTATGTTTGTTTGTTCATTTGTTTATTTGTTTGTTGGTTGTTGTTGTTGTTGTTGTTTTGTTGTTGTTTTTTTTGGGGGGGTACCTTTTGCTAGTTTTTTTTTCTATTAGTCTAGTGGTTCACAGTGTGCCTATGGGGTTGTAGTCAACATTTTGAATAAGATGACAGTTGAAATTCCCTTAAAGTATCAGATGATGCCAGTTATGGTTTTCCTTGCCTCGGGTTGATCAATAAATTATTTATAGGTCATTATTTTATTTTCATTCATTTATTAAACCCACTTCATGAGGCCAATCTTCCATTATGCAATTATTTATTTTTACCAACCTTTCAAAGGGAAGGAAGAAAAAAACATCTCAATAAGCTTACCGTGGTTTCCCGTTAGTTTCCCGTGGTTTCCCGTTAGCTTACCGTGGTTTCCCGTTAGCTTACCATGGTTTCCCGTTAGCTTTCAATGGTTTCCCGTTAGCTTACCATGGTTTCCCGTTAGCTTTCCATGGTTTCCCGTTAGCTTACCATGGTTTCCCGTTAGCTTACCGTGGTTTCCCGTTAGCTTATCATGGTTTCCCGTTAGCTTACCATGGTTTCCCGTTAGCTTACCATGGTTATCCGTTAGCTTACCGTGGTTTCCTGACGAAAAAACTTTGAGGAAGTTAAACGTTGGCATCGCGAAAACTAGATCACCGGCGATGTTGAAGGCGGCCAAGAAGTTGTTGCTCCCGAGTTCCCTGTACCAAGTGACCACTTTTTCGGAAACGGGTATGGGCCAATGGGTCAGGTTCGTCAAGTTTTCAGGGGTCAGTGCTCGAATATCTTTTCAGAAAAAAAATTTTAAAATTCTGAAAAAAAATTGCAATGGTCAGGGCTGTTGCGCTTGAGGGGAGGGGGGGGGGACGGGGGGCGACATGGACGAAGCCGTAAAAGTGTCTTAATGGTTAGATTTAGCTCAAGACAATATTTTTGGAATATGCAAAACTATCTTCAGTGTACAGTAATAACTTCGACGATATTCTCGATGAGAGTTACAATTACGTTATGGACATGGGGTCGATAGCAAATTACGTCATGCAAAAAATGGACCTTTTCAGACCCCCCTCCCCCCCTATCACAAAGTGTAACACCTTCATTACCACTCGCCCCCCCCCCCCTTTTTAGTGTCACGTCACACCAAAAAAAATCAAAACATACATAACATTTTCAGAACTAAACTAAGATATGATTTTATTCATTAACATTTTCCCAACACGGATTAAGATGTGGTATTATTAGAAAACTATGACGCGAAACAACGAAGTCCTCCCCGAGCAGAATGTACAGTGGCTGTGAATGCATAGTTTGGCTCATTGGGACAGAAGGACCTTATTAATTTTTTTTAGACGTGCAATGAAGAGCGATTAGCTCGGTCCAATTCCCCCCTCCCCCCCCCCCCCCCCCACTTGAGTTCAGATTAGCGTTAATTTCATTTACGTTATGTGTTGACACATTAAGACTCACCATATCCGAGTGCGAACACACCCTGCAGCAAGATCGGACCTTCCATGTTGGTGAGAGTGACGAGGTAGTCCCTAGAGTGGAAGCCGACCTCCCTCAAATACAGAGCGTCCTCCGCGAGGGCTTGCACGGAGGACGGCAGGAGCTCACCGTCCTCAGATATGAACAAACGGTTGAACCTGACGTCAATCGGAAGGACAAAACTCTCGGCGGGGAGGGATCTCAAACACTGGACAGCTGCGGTCAAGTTGGCGTGCTGGCACCCCAGTTTGTTGGTGAGGTAATTTAACAGGGTGTGAGAATCGTTGTGGGCGAAGAAATCAGAAACTCCGGAACCACTTATTAAGACGCCCTTTGAAATAGGAAGACGTATTACAGTACAAAGAGATGATAGGACACAATTTTAACAAAATTGAAAACTGTGCGAGTTGTTATATTTTTGTATCAGAGATACAATGTAAATAATTTTATATTACCGAGATATTAACTTGAGGGGAATAGCACCTGGGAAATTATGATTGGTAGATTGGTGCTTGGTGATATGCTGATTGCGTAGATTTTGCTTGGTGTAATGGTGATTGGGGAATGTTGCTTGGCGGTAAGGATGCATGGGAAATGATGCATGTGGAGTAGTGCGTTGGTAATGGTGCATGGGGAATGGTGCATTGTGAGTGGTGCATGGGAAGCTGGTTTTTTAGTGGTGCATGAAATGTCGTGCTATAAATGTTGTACTTAAATATATATTAATACAAATTGATTGTTTAAATATAGTACTTGAAGTATATGGTCTTTAAAATATAGTACTTAGGAGCCAGAATGATCAACACATTGATCATGGGCCCTAAATATATAGAAGAAGAAGATTACTTGAAAAATGAAACTGGAGATGATACATAGGAGATATTTTTTGGATGGCACTTGAGAATTATAACATACTAGATGGCACTTAGCAGATATTGGCTGCTAAATTGTACTTGTGGAGATATTCAATGATAGATCATACTTTGGTTTAGAGACATGTATGTAATTCTGATATATTTACCTTCGTGAAGAGCCCTTTGGCTTGCCGAGTGATGCTCAGTGCCGACACGCACACACTGCCGAACGACTGACCTCCGACCGTTACGTCATCTGGATCCCCGCCGAAGGCTCTGATGTTGTCCTTGACCCACCTCAACGCCATCAGCTGGTCCCACAGTCCCTGGTTACCCGGCAGCAGTGCGACGTCCCCTTTAAGGAAGCCCAGCCACGCCAGGCGGTAGTTGAAGGTAACCACGATGATGTCTTTCTGTTTAGAGGGTTCTTAAATCACTTAAATTAGCTTCGCTTTTCTTCGTGTGCTTGTGTCAAGATCTTCGGAAGGCCAAATGACCCACTTCCCGTCATCCGATCGAGCTTTAACTTGGAACATAGACTCTTTACCGAGGACATCCCATTTTCTATTAATTTTTTCCATCCACATATCCCACATCAACCCCACAAAAATAGGTTTGTCCCGCTTTTCGTGAGGAAGATGAATGATTTATGATTTGTTCAATCGGTGCGTGTTTTTTTGTGGAGATTAACATTAATTGTATAGTTGCTGCCATTTGCTTTGTATCTGTGGCGTATTTGGGTTCAACTATACCTTTAGTCTATTGGATCTGACATTCCCATACCAACAACCATTTGCTACAATCACACAAATGATAAATCCCAAACAATCACATCAGTGCGAACAAAAATGCATATCAAGGATTTATACGAAAAAAAACTTTGGTATTTTCCGGGCGTTTAATTACGCTTTGGGTAATTTTTTTATACAAACGGCAAAAATAGCTCACCGAAAATTGTCGTTTGAGAACATAAAATGTCGAAGTAATAAGCAGTAAACACTAAACACTACAATAGAACTTATTAAGTTAAAAAAAAAAGACTATGTGTTACTGGTTAAGACGGAGTCATCAGTATAATAATGGTTTGTTTTTTTTTCTTTTTTTTCTTGTTTTTTTTTCTTTTTTTTCTTGTTTTTTTTTTTTTTCTTTTTTTTTTTTTTTTTTTTCATTTTTTTTTTTTTTTTGTTGTTTTGTTTTTATTTAAAGTGTTAATAAAGTTACTTAAATAATGTAACTTTGTAAACTATTTGACGACATTTTTTTTACTGAACCCGTGATGACATTTTTAATCAATGGAACGCGGATCGCAGCTTTCAAGCGTATCGATATCTGTTCAATACAGTTATTCAGCAGTGCAAGAATTAAATGTAGACATTTTTTAAATTTATTTTCACTCACCGTGGTGACCAGTTGACCGGGCATGTGCTGATTGGCTGATCCCATGAAACCTCCTCCCCCGTGGATGTAGAAGAAGACTTTCTTACGGGTTTTGGTTGAAACATCTTTCTGATGAAAACGGGAAATATATTCATTGAGACTGATACCTATACCATTATCGGTGCTTAACGTGGCAAAAACTTGGGGATCGTGTTACAAGAATTGACTTGAAATCTAAGCTGAAGAATTTACTGTTCAAATTTTTTGCCATTATTTCAGCTTTCCTAAAAATAGAAGACCTTGAATGGAGAATGTTTAAAGCAGGGGTTCTCAAATTGGAGTGGGGGTACCGCATCCCAGGGCGTGTGTAATACACTAAGGACGATAAAATGCGCATTATATTCAAAGGGGGGGGGGGGAATTGACTACTTAAGGGTGTGGTTTTGGATTATATTGGAAAAATATAATCTTAAATTAAAATTATATAAAATTTGAAAAAGAAAATGAATTCAAATTATTGGATCATTAGCAGCCTTGAAAATGAGTTTTAGTTAGACATCATTCAATCCACTACAAGGTGCTATTAATAACAAGAAATATGTATTCAGTCCAGCGGTTTAATATACCATACAAATGTAATAAGTCCACTTTATGGGGGAGCCTCCTATATATTTTCAGCACATCTACCGGACGCAGAAATAAGAACTTAAATCATAATGTTTATTTAATATAGTTGAAACTACTACGTTTAAATGCTTTTGTCAATGTTGGCTTCTCAAACAAGAAAGAATGAAAGAAAAAATGTGGTAATAGCTATTATTGTTGCCGCTGGCGAGAGAGGCTTTTGAAAAATAAAGCTTACAAAAAATTTTACGATCATCAATGTCTCATGACAGAAAGATATTTGGCAATTGTATCTATGGAAAATGTTATTGCAAAGAATATAACTACAGAAAATCCAAATAAAATTATTTGCTGATCTAAATGCTAGGAAAAAAATGGCCTCGGTAGGCTAATTTATAATGTTCATACCATACTACCATAGTGCTGGCCCTGCGAGCAACAGAGGCGGCACTAAGCATGGGGTTAGAGTTCCAATGGTGAGGTAGCCGAAAAAAAGGTTTGGGATTAAAACTACTGGACTATAAGCAATTTCCCAGTTGCTCCTTATTTGACTTGTACGCTTGAGATTGCTCTAATTTGCATATCGGCCAGTTTTCTATATAATGATTATAATATTCAGCATAACATAAACAAATTTATTGAATTTCGCACCCCGCCCCCTTTTTCCCTCAACCTTAAAATAAAACCGTGTTCGAGACGTATCATCAGTAGTTATGATACATTTATTTTTGTTTTTAAACTTGAGATAGTTTCTTTTTATTATTATGGCACAGCTGTCTCCCATCCTCTTAAAACTTCCACACCAATAAAATTCGCAACATTAAAACGTAATTTATTTAAGAAGACACATCCCAATCACCCGAGGCAGTGGTACCGTTTAGAAATACGCAAATATTATACTGATCACTTAATATAAGCTATATTTCAAAATTGAATGGTAACCGTCGTGATGAAATCAGTACAAATGGTCACCTTACAATTACCAACTATTGTGGGTATGATTGTACATAAAACCTGCTTTAAAGCAGTTAAAGGTAAATCTAAAAAAAAGGTGCCAAGTATGGAGGATACCTGAAATGGTACATAGATATTCAGGTAGAGACAGTCTTCACCACTGGGGTACCCCAGGTCAATGTCTTGAGGTTGTATGCACAGCGGTCCTCGCGTGGTGGCGTCATAAACACCCTGGACATGGATTAGATCGTTTAGTAACCAACCTATGAACATCCAACAGTAGAGTTGTGAGCGATGGTGAAAGCGACCAACATATCATAAATCCATCAGTAGAGTTGTGAGCGATGGTGAAAGGTGACCAAGATATCAAACATCCATCAATACAGTTATGAGTGATCTTTATAGTGAACAACATATCAAACCTACAGCAATACAGTTATGAGTGATCCTTATAGTGACCAACATATCAACATCCAACATTTAATTAGTTTGCTTTATCGGTATAACATCGAGCCTCATTGAAGTTGCGGCACTTCGACAAGTGCGCCCTATGATTTTCTATTTCATTTTGATGTAGATCATAATTATGTACTCTTGTAAGGAAAATATATAAGACTAATTAATTCGTTCCAGAAGACTCTAACGGCAACAGATCTGTTATAAAATTTCGATTTGTCGAAAAGATCGATCAGCACTAAAACAGTGGATCTTAACATGTGGTTAGCGAGCCCCTCGGGAGTCTCCTTACATGGCTGTCAATAAAAGCCGTAATCTTTTGATAACGTCCAAAAACTGAAGTTTTTAAGTAAAGTTGAGTATTTTTTTACCTTAAGTGAAGCATCTTTCATTTTAAAACTAGAAAATTATTTACTTTAGTTTCTTATTGTCAATACACAGTAACCAAACTACAGTAATCTCCACCTCTTAACTTCTCAGCATCTCAAATTGTAGGAATGGTCCTATTGTGTTCCGCCAACATTTGGAAATTTTTATTAAAACTCTAAAAAAAAAGTATGAGAACCGCTGGAGTAACATATCAAACTTACCTGTATGTCTAGGTAACATCTCGAAAAACTATTTACCTTATATGTCCATTATACGTAACATCTCAAAAAAATCTATTACCTTGTATATCTATTTAACATCTAAGTATTTGTTTTTACCTGTATTCTAGGTAAAGGTTCGGGTTTGGAGAACCTCAGGTGACCAAGCGGAGGCTGGACGTACGGAATTCCTAAGAAAGCTGTCAAGGGCTGACCGTGCGGCGACCACTCCGTTGTGCCGCTGAACGTACCAGCCGGAGCAGAAATTACAGGAGCCGGGTCTTGTCCGCTGACGTGCGAGACAGCTGTCAACAGCAGCAGCAGCAGCAAAGTCTTTGTCATTTCTAACAAAATTTAACTTTGCAATTATAATTTATTTTTTCCTCAATGTCACATAGATATAAATATGGGAAAGGAAATCCAAGGACTGATAAATCCAATTGGAATTGTTGTTTACAAGTTGATATAAATGAATAAAATATCATTTATTTTACCACATAATACCATAAATAATTATCACTATAATATAAAAATGTAGATAATATTTTTTATAATATATATTTGTATATATATATATATATATATATATTATGATGTGTATTTTTTTAAAATCTTTATAAACAATTACATATCCTGATATATTAACTACTGCCGGATAGACTTTTTCTTGTATGAACATTATTTTCAAATATATTTACCTTAGCATAACCCCCACACAATGATCACACGAGAAACGGTATTTTGGTTGCAATCTTGCGTTGACTTTCATATATTGCCTACTTTGCATGCGTCATAGAGTATGTGGCACAATTTTATGACACTGTCCTTGAACTGTTTCCCAAGGTCATACCAAGCAGCGTGGCCAGGTTTGACGCTAGGAAAGGGTGGAACGGGGGAGGCGGACAAAGAGGCCCACGCAGCAAAAATAATAGATTCAACATATTATTGTTATGGTTCCATGCGTTTACTTTTGTGTTTGAAACACATTTGCATCTAACTTTTTTTTTAAATGGCTACTGGTACTATCAACAAACAAAAAAGGGGGGGGGGCCAAAATCGAGGGAGGGGGGAATGACGAGGGATTCCGGGTGGGGATCTAAGCTTTGATTTTGTTAATGCTGCTTAAAGGCATCTTAAATACCGTTTAGTTTTATTTTGTCATAAATTCCTAAGTAAACAAAATACTTTTTATTCCACTAATTAAAAAATAAACAATTTTATCCTTGAGAATGCCCCACAAGGCCCCCACAAGGCCCCCACTTTTGGAAAAAGGATCTCGGGTTGGGGGGGGTGGGGCTCGAGCGGCCGCTACCTCTGCTTCACCACTTGGAACGCTACAGGTCATAACTACAGAGGGTGTATAGGTTCCTGTCTCACTACCCGAGAACCAAAGAGCAAGATCACCAATGGTAAAACGTTGCTTATCAGTAGACTAACATAACACTGGTGTTTTTTTTTTTTTTTGTGTTGTTTTTTCTGAATGTCGCTTTTGCAGACCGAAGGAACTAATTCTTTGACAAAGAAAAGGGCGTGTCCTGATCTAAAAGACGCGAGGGGAGGGGGCGAACGTTCGAACGTGCATCCCTTTCTATTTAGCACACATCATTTCTTTTCTGATGCCATAGATCAGTGGTTGCCAAGCTTTCTAATGTCGCGACCCTTTAGTATAGTTCCTCATGTTGTGGCACCCCCCCCCCCACCCCTATCCCCGGGCCACAAAATTATTTTTTTCGTTGCTACTTCACAACTAGAAGAGCATAATATGTGTTTTCCGATGGTCTTAGGCGACCCATGGGAAAGGGTCATTCGACCCCCAAATGGGTCGCGACCCACAGGTTGACAACCTCTGCCGTAGATGAAATTGTGCCAAGACGTTAGGTCAGAACACTGGACCCAGCCGTGACCCTGCTTAATTCAAGAAAAAACGACCGGCTTTATCTACCGCCAGCTAGACGATATGACCTGAATCATACGTAACAGTCCAAAATGAATGTCTCGACTTGAAGAAGCGAATCAACAATTTTTTTTATATTAAGTTATGCCCAAAACATAATTTTTATCAAGCTATGTATTTTTTATCAAATACCTCCCCCCCCCCCCCCCCCCCCCTTTTCCCAAACACGTTCCAAGGCAAAAAAAAAAGTGAAATCAAAGGGTTCAATTAAAACATAAGAAGTTAGATTGGAGAGCAGAGAGAAATTTATTGGGGAAAACGTGTGAGTGCCGGTGGAGGTGTGTTGGTGTTGGAGAGCGGGGCTGTGGGGTGGAATAGAGTGGTGGTATAGGGCGGAGGTCAGTGGGGATGTGGGGGTGGAATAGAGTGGTGGTATGGGGCGGAGGAGAGTGTTGGTATGGGGGTGGAGGAGAGTGTTGGTATGGGAGTGGAGGAGAGTGGGGTTTTGGGGGCGGAATAGAGTGGTGGTATTGGTGTGGAGGAGAGTAGGGCTGTGGGTGCTGAATAGATTGGTTGTATGGGGCGGAGATTGGCCGGGAACTAGACATAGGCCTATATCTCGGGCACCATATAGCCCATTATTGGTCTTTAGATTTAGCTTCATCTTTGACTTCATAATAACTCGATATTAAGCTTGATATTTAGCTGCATAGCCATCTTTATATTCAAGCACATATACAACTTGATATACACTGTGATATTCGATATGAAACTTAACTGTATATCATACTTTATATTTAACTTGATACTCAATTATGTAACTTGATATTCAACTTGATATTTAACTTGATATTCAACTTGATATTTAACTTGATATTCAACTTGATATTTAATTTGATATTCAACTTGATATTCAACTTGATATCTAATTTAGTATAAAAATTGATATTAAACGTCATAATTTCATATTCAAGTTGATCTTTAAAAGCACAAATGCTTAAACTCGTAGCAATAAGCGTACAAGATAAAACACATATCCAGTAAACTACTCGAGAAGAAAAGCCACCCATGGACAAAAAAAATTCAAGATCCAAAAGACATTGAAGAACAAAAGACATTCAAGGACAAAAAAAAGACATTCAAGGACAAAAAAAAGACATTCAAGGACAAAAAACATTCAAGAACAAAAATAAATTAACATTTTATTTACAATCGAACATTTTCCAGACATCAGTACAGAAATATTTACAATTATTATTTTTAACGGTTGTGTTTTTGGTGGGGGGGGGGGTTCACCCCACATAGGCACAGTTAGACACATGGATATCACAGCGTTGTGTACAATAGTTGCGTGAAATTACGTCTATAGTCAGAAACAAGAGGTGTTCTGTTTTCACGTCGATAGTATAGCCGTATGTTTAGGCATGACCAGCTGTGGTTGTGCATGGCTAACGTCTGGTCGGAGCGAGGTGCTTTACTGTCACGTCGAGGGCGTGTCTTGACTTTCTAGACGGACAAGTTTCTATCTTCACGTCAATAATATCTAAGTCTAGTCAGAAGAAGGACCTAATTTCACGTCCAGAATTTATTAAGTCTAGTCAGGACAATGTCCTAATTTCATGTCCAGAATGTCTTAAGTCTAGACAGAACAATGTCCTAATTTCATGTCCAGAATGTCTTAAGTCTAGTCAGGACAATGTCCTAATTTCATGTCCAGAATGTCTTAATTCTAGTCAGAACAATGTCCTAATTTCATGTCCAGAATGTCTTAATTCTAGTCAGAACAATGTCCTAATTTCATGTCCAGAATGTCTTAATTCTAGTCAGAACAAGGTCCCGATTTCCAAGTCCATAATGTCTAAGACTAGTCAGCGCAAGGTTATAATTTCACGACAATAAAGACATTTCAAACTACACAGGATACGTTCCAATTCTTACACAGAGATGGTAGTATGATGATAGGATGGCGGTAGTCGGTAGTAGTATTGTCAAGTTAAGTATTTACAATTGCTCGATTAGTACACTGTTAACACACACACAGTTTTCTCTCTTTCTCTCGATGTCCTTTATTATATTTCTCCCCCTCCCCCTTTTCAGAAATTATTTGTCACACTCCATTTTTCTCTCTTTCTCTGCCCCGATCTCTCACTTTCCCTCTTTATCTCAATCGGTCTTTCTCTCCAACAAATAAATATTGTGTTTTTTTATCTATCTTTCTCTTTCTCTCTATCTTTCTCATTTTCTATCTCTCTCTCTCTCTCGTTCCTTTTCCGTATGTCTCTCTCTCTCTCACTATCTCTTTCTCGCTCCTTCTCCGTCTGTCTGTCTCTCTCTCTCTCAATCTCTCTCTTTCTCTCCGTCCCTGTCTTAAATTGCATTACAAAGTTGACATGCAATTTTATATGATAAAATTTCATCTTTAACCAAAAAAAAAACTATTATGAAAACGTCCAGTGTGTTGGGAATCAACACCAGAATAACGAGACTGTATCATGAAACACGTAAAACATATGAACGTATACAACCCCAGTCAACTCGGACTTGTGTTTAAACGCTGACATGAAGCTCGCTTTTCAGTAACACGTCAGTAATTGTTCTTGTTTCCCTTGTGTTGAATAATTCACCGAAACATTCCACAGTCAAAATAGTTCGTCTAAGTCCTTGGCGTATCTGACGTTCACATTCTAAGACATATTTTGTGATCTTATGACTTTGTACTTTTTGGGGGGTAAAAATAGTATTCACAATTGCTGCTCAAGGTGTCATATTTTTTAATAAATATAAAATCCTTTTGTGTCGAAATTTACCGTTGTTCCACTTGAACACACATGAAAAGATAAAATATTGCACTCGTTGGATCACTCTTCCTCTTCCGTGCTGCTGGGATGTCGTATCAGCAACCACAAGAGCAGGCTGTGATGACCGGGTAGTTGATAGTAATCCAACTACAGTTCACCTTCGACCTGGAGTCCCCGCAGTGCCATCTCAGTATCGTCTTGTATGTCTTGGCGCTGGGGGCGCACATCATGCCCTTGGGTATGGAACACGACACCTTGGCGGAGCACCTTGCCTCCTTGATCCACTGCGGCCAGTACAGCGCCCCAAGATTTCTCCACGTGTACACCACGGGGCACAGCGTTAGGGCCCAGATGTAATTCTGGACCTTTTTTCGGGATCTCTCATCGATTCTCAGTTTGATCTTTGTTCCGTCCTGAAGGCGCGCTCCTCTCAGAAGTTTGAGGAACGCGGGACGCTGACCCTTGGGTCTTCCGTTGATGAACTGGATGGCGGGTCGACTGGATGAAAGAGACGGGTCGTTGATAGACATGTAGTCTCTGTCAAAGGATCTGCCGAGCTGTTTCTGAAGATGCTTCGCGTCGATTTTTATCGCGTCCTTGCTGCCGGGGTCGATGTTCTCCATTAGGTTAATGGGGAGGAACTCGGGCGCGGTAGATTTTCGACCTTCACCTTCATTAACTTTTAGATCATCCTCGGGTCTCAACATACGGAATAGCAGCTCGGATTCCGAAATCCTAGACTGACAGGAAGTGATGAAGAAGCAAACGACAAATGAAGATAGTGAACATTTCTGGGGAATCATGGTGACAGACGATCTGGAAATGAAAGAGATTTGTTACAATATCATTGAACAGTTTGGTGCAGTTACCTAAAATGATTTTTACTCATTTGTTACACAAACGAAGTTAATTTATTCAGCATCTCGTTAAAGATGTCGCACGCGACTTCGAGTGCACTGAAAAGAAATTCTAAGGTCACCGAATTTTTGAACAGAAAGCAAGGACTTAGAGAACTTTTGTTTATCAATACACTGCGTCATGCAATGACGTCAATCGTCTGCGGGAAAAAAGTGTCTCGTTTGTATAAGATGGGCGGCACTTTGGAAAAGAGCGTTTATTTTAAAATTAGCTAACGATTCCTACTTGACATCGTGCCGTGTACCTATTCTGAGAACCGCTTGCCTGAATGCTGGTTATCAAGGGAGTTTGTTTAAGCTACACTTAACAGTTGTTTAATCAGGTGACGATTGGGGGTGGATTAACCGTGCGAACTGATGGGACATACCGTTTGGGTTCACGGAGTACACCTCACTACAAGATCAGCCACGTGACGGAGTCTTCTTGAAACTATACTAAAAAAATTGATTTTTAAAAAATTAAAAACTCATTTGTTTGACTTCCAAATATTTCTGCAGTTTCTCATCTCTTTGCTGCCAACGTCCACCTTTAAATCCGATACCAGTGTCTCTACGGGGGAAAACCCGTTAAACCATTTACTGATGTACAAACTCAGATTCACTAGAGGATTCACCTCAACTTGTGTGTATATAAAACACTGCGAATGATATCACGTATCGGACCAGCTGGTCATTGACGTGCACACATCATTTTGCAAATATTGGGGGGGGGGGGGGGCTCAAAGTATTGATAGTTAAATTGGGGAACGCCAGATGTAAAAGATGAGGCAGGATCGAGCTTAAGGGCGTGCACGATTAGACAAATACGTTAAGCATTTCGACTAAAAAGACATGTATGCCATTTCCGTCATTGGCCCCGAAGCGCTGGGAGTAATAGTTGGTAAGGGCTACAATATGTTTTAAAACGTCCGCGTATTGAACATCATTTACTTGACTGTCCCGGCAGGGGAATGGAGGTTTAACATTGTTACTAGGATACTAGTCATACAGACCTGCGTGATTTAGAAGTTTTAAGGCTAATAATCATGAGGGGGAAAAACATTTCTTTTCAGGAAACTGTCAAGAACCATGTTTATCGTAATCAAACCCAATTTGTGGCCGACTGGCCGAGCCGCACTCAGGTCGCTAAAGAGCCGCATGCGGCTCGCGAGCCGCGATTTTGCCGACCACCGGGTCTAGGTGGTTACCAAAAACTTTCTTCAAGTAAGATGTAAATCTGGGTAGTTCCCTCCATAAAATTTGTATGGGATCTAACCAGGCTTGTATTAAGTTACACCGAGCAACGGAGCAAGATAGACATTGTATAACAACCCGTAGATGTCGCTATTGTGTCCTTCCGAGCCCTTAAACTTAAAGCGTGTCACATGGTTCTTTTGGTCCTCCCCTCCCCCCACCGCAACACCGCCCACCCCCACCCTCAACCTTAGATTCTTTACAAGTTGGTTTCAATGTAGTGCACAATGCATTTCAGTCGCTGTCGTGGTTTCAAATAGGTTTTACAATGCATTTAAGAAATGAAAAAAAAAATGTAAACAGTTGACCTTCTTGAATAAGTGTAGTAAGGCCGTGTAGACATTTTGGCACTGAGGTATTTTTTTTTGTTGCTACATGTACCAGCGGCGCAGCCCGTAGGGGCGCGAGGCGGCGTCAGTTTCCTAGATATAGCATAGGTTTTGTGCCACCCGGGTCGGGGGGAGGGGGGCCAAGATTACAGCCGTCCCACATCCACGCACAAGGCTTGGCGGCTGCCGGGGTGTCCACGTAAACCAAACAGTAGCTTACTTTTTGAAATTAATTATGAAATAGTTAACGTCATTGTCCACAATAACTTGTCTCTATTACAATACGGCATTTCAATAGCAAATTAATCTTTTTTAAAAAAAACACAAGTATTGAATTGACTGACGATTTTATGGAAAAAAAATAATTATTAAACAATAATCCAAATGTATAAAGACAAGTAAAAGTTTTTTGATTAATTAATTGATTAATTCATTCATTGACCAGAGATATGGTGTATCAACAAAGTGTCAGGGGGGAAAAGGTGAACCCGTTTTGATAATTGGTTAATGGAGAGCCCCATATGGCAGCCTCTGTTAAAATATTGGTGAACTCTTTGAACACAAGCTAAAGGGGAATAACATTTAAAATTGCGTTAGAATTAAAATGAGTTTTGGCATTATAAAAAGAAAAGAATGTTAACAATTTGACACTGGTTTCCATCGTGAATAAGAAGGGTTCCATTTCTTGCGGGGTGCAATGTATATTCATTGAAGTAAGAGTGAGTTAGTTTGTCAATGGTAAAGGAGCAGAAAATTAATTACCCCATAACAGAGATTGTTTAGTTCTACATATTATAATGGCAGTAGTATTGTGTCATATTACAATAGCAGCGCCGCCATTCGCACCCGGGGCCCATTAGACTCAATGCTATTCGTATGTCATTTGTGGTAGTTTATGTTAGTTAAACTGAAGAATTAAGTTTACAAACGTATACTCCATTTAATTATCTTTCATTTGATACCAAATTTTGTCTTACAAACCCAACAATAATATTTTAAATAGTTTTTTTTAATCCCAACCTCTCACCTCTGGTACCCGGGTGCGAATAGTCGCAGACTTTTTTTAATACTTTCTTGGCTTCTGCACGCAACGAACTAGTTTTTCGGGATCAAAAATTAATTTGAATGGCTGTCTACGTCTTTTTTTCAGTTTTCAATACAACGGTACTATGTCAGTATGGTAAAACGTATGAATACATGTGAAGATTTTTGTATTTAAATCTAGATTATTAAAATAATGTCAAAAGAGCTTTTAAAGACTTTGGAAAAAGCTGATCGATTTTTTAAAATATATACAGTAAAATAATATAATTTAAGAGATGATATTTCTACGTACGCACTGAAAAGTGTGTCTGTTGCAGAAGAGGGGTGGGGGGAAGTTGGGAGACCTGACATAAGGCTTTGTATGGCTTATGACTTATGAGACTTTAACATCAATCTGTTCAGACTTAGCGGGATGAAATGATGGTGTAAATGAATAACGCAATTTATCTCAACATAAGTTTGAATTTTTTTTTAAACTCTTGATTGAAATTTTGCTTAAATTGTGTCTATGCTTTTGGGGAGAGTGGGGTGTGTGACAAAAAACATTCCTATGAAAATAGTTTTGCCTCCATTTGGAACTGCTGAGTTACAATGACTGGTTGTTACATCCCAGATATCACACTAAACAGGTGAGTGTGTGACTAGGTCAAACAAGTAAGACTTTAATTAAGGTTAACGGTTCACATGTATGAACATTTCCACAGCTTCTTATCTAATACTGTCCTATATGTCACACATGTGTTACAATTATTTTTTTTTAAATATCTATACAGCTACATACCTTGGAGGTGGGTAAGTCCAATCCGAAGAATTTCACAACCAAGAATTTTTTTATTTTAATCCACAGAACCAAACCTGTGAACTCTGAACTGGAAATGGTCTCGACTCCAAAGTGCCTAAATCGATTCCACTCGAAATAAATATCTCACCTAAAGCGTTCTGTCCACTTTATACTCACTGGTCATCTTGTCACGCCCCAACCCCCACCCCACATCCACCCTTTCTTTTTTTTTTTTTTCTCTTTCTCTCTCTCTCTCTCACTTCGACCCCGAAAATACTTCCCGAACACATCGGAATAAGAGATACGAACATCTTTGATAACTAGGATTACGGAGTTAGCGATTAGCGGCTCCACACTCGGGGCGGCGTTATCAGTCAAGACAAATCGAATGGCTCACTGTAAGCATTATCACCTTGGCATTATCGCCGCCTCTGCGGACGTGTGACTCGCACGCACCGCAACGCACAATCAAAAAGGTAGATAGAATTCCTCGGCGGCCGGCAGATAAGCTGACCAGTCCGACGACCTCGGCCGGGAGGGAGGAGAACAAAAAACTTCAAAAGCAAAGACACCAGTGAACCGATATCGGTGGTACGGAGGCCAAAAAATGGTGGCCCTTTGTTCGGACCTCTGATAAGCTTACAGATTGTCAGCTCATCGTTAGTCATTTCAATTTGTCTTGAGGTGAAACCCCCGCGCGCACACGGTCACCAACAAACACCCCCCTCTCGCCAGTTTCAATCACCATTGGGATTGCATGGATTGGTTTTTAGTTTTAGGAAAGTTGTGTGATCACGGGGTGATCCAACCTTCTCGGTTTTTTCCATTATTCCGTATTTAAATATATTTATACTTTTATAATTAATAGCTGGTTTGTAAACAAAAACAAATTTTGGAGCAAGATATGTTTAGCCATGAAAAGAAAAGGAAAAAAAGACGGAACAATTAAAAAAGAAGTTTCGGCTAACCGCCTTCTTCGGCATACGAAACAAAACAAGAAATAAATAATTTGAAATTACAAATTTAAGTGTTCCAAGATCACAATGTAGCTCTCTCAGATCACAATGTAGCTCTCTCAGATCACAATGTAGCACTCTCAGATCACAATGTAGCTCTCTCAGATCACAATGTAGCTCTCTCAGATCAGTGTAGCTCTCTCAGATCACAATGTAGGTCTCTCAGATCACAATGTAGGTCTCCGATATAACAATGTAGCTCTCCCAGATCACAAAGTAGCTCTCCCAGATAACAATGTAGCTCTCTCAGATCACAATGTAGCTCTCTCAGATCACAGTGTAGCTCTCTCAGATCACAATGTAGCTCTCCCAGATAACAATGTAGCTCTCCCAGATCACAATGCAGCTCTCTTAGATCACAATGTAGCTCTCTCAGATCACAATGTAGCTCTCGCAGTCTGTGTGTAGAAACAAAGGCCAATACAACCCGGAATTCCGCAGTCTATATCAGGATCCCACGCTAGTAGAAGATTTCTTTTTTAAAAGTCAGGGGACGAGACGCTTAGAGAGAATGCCAAAAGACAAAGGAGTGAAGATGATACTTCACCGAAAGCCCAGAGGAAAACGGCCCACAGTCACAGGCAGATCTAGGCTTAGATGGATGCATGATGCGGAAAAAAGATCTACAGCAGCTGGGAGTCCAAGCATGGAAGAGAAAAGCATTAGTTAGGTCTCAGTGGAAGGGGGTGGTGATGCAGGCCAAAAGCCCTACACGGGCTGCAGCACCACAGGGATGGATGGTTGTTTTAATTTACAAACTTAATGATTGTCCAACCGATAAACGAATTTCGATATTTCAATTATCTGGAGTGTGCCGGGCTACGAATGGTGTCTTCTTTTTTCGTTTTCTTTTGACATGTTTAACACTTGTATGCATTAACTTGTCTTTTTTTCATGAGTAGCTGTAGGACCTTCCTGTCTAGCTATAGGGCCTTCCTGCCTAGCTATAGGGCTTTCCTGCCTAGCTATAGGGCCTTCCTGTTTAGTTGTAGGACCTTCCTGCCTAGCTATAGAGCCTTCCTGCCTAGCTATAAGGCCTTCCTGTCTAGTTATAGGACCTTCCTGCCTAGCTATAGGGCTTTTATGCCTAGCTATAGGGCCTTCCTGCCTAGCTGTAGGGCCTTCCTGCCTAGTTATAGGGCCTGTCTAGCTATAGGGCCTTCTTGCCTAGCTATAGGGCCTTCCTGTCTAGCTGTAGGGCCTACTGCGCTCATCATTGTCTACATTTTTGTATCTGTTATTTTTCAAAGTTTAATATATATTTTAACAGTGTTGTTGTCACCTTTGTGCAAAAGAAAATATCTTCGAATTATCAACGATGAAATTATAATGTGTTGCGGTTTCAACATCTGGCCGCGGAGGTGGCGTAGCTAACGCCGGAGGATGTGACAACCGTTTTGCTTTTTTTTTTTTCCAATTCTGGGAACTCTCCTCGGTCGGAAGTAGTCAGGGTGCGCCACGTGGCTTAAAGGTTCCATCTTCTTATGCATACCACGCCCTAGATCTATTTAAGAGGCCGAAAACTAGAACATGCCCAACGGTATTCTGTAGAAGCATTTAAAATGAGAACAACAATAATATATATCTTCCAGATATAGCCCGCCAAACATTGGCGGCAGCAATGCGTGAACTTCCCATCTACTAGAAATAGCCCGCCAAACATTGGCGGCAGCAATGCGTGAAGTTCCCATCTACTAAAGTTACTTGACAAAACACCCCCCCCCCCCACACACACCCCACTTGATACGTCACTGCACACTTTTTATTTCACGCCCATAAATTATATTACATAATTGATATACCAACCACTTTTAACCGGAATATTTTTACACCATATTTGAACCGAGACGATTTCCTTTTCCGAAAGGAAAATATTACGCGCCTAACGCATCTGCGTTATATTAAAAATATATCATTTGGCGTAGATATCGTGAATTATATTTTGCCCGCTATTGAACTCATTATTGAACCATACTTTCTTTCAAAACATATAGAATTATTTGTAATAGCAAATACGCTGAATAGAAAGGAACCGGAAATGGAAGCAGTCAATTAGAAATCAGCCCACGAGTCATAACAGATGCGTAATATATATATAAGAAAATGTATATTAACAAATAGATCTTCATCACAGCCACAAAGAAGTTGCATCAGCACTCAAGTCATTATAATCTCGTGACAGCGCAATCCGTCATCTTATCACCTGTGTGTGTGTGTGTCACACACATCTACTAAGTCACGAGTAGCACCATTAAGTAAATACGTTACATCATTTCATCCATCAGGCCAACACCCGACTCCTCCGCCACCACCCACACCCTCCCCCCCCCGGACCCCTATCCATGACAGCATCCCTAAATTAGGATAAACGAAGTGTGTGTGGTGGCAGAGGCGTAGCGTAGGGGGGGCAGGGGGTGCAGATGTACCCGGGCGCCAGCTAGTTAGGGGCGCCAAAATGTGCTCTGGTATTACTTTATTGATGAAAATAATGGGTTTGAGAGTTGAAAAAAAGGAAAAAGAGGGCGCTTTAAAATGAATCTTGCCCCCGGGCGCCAAACACTCTAGCTACGCCACTGTGTGGTGGGGGAGGGTGGGGGTCGAAAACAAAACGTCAGAACATATATATTTTATCCTGAAGACAATGTTGAGCATTTACACGACCAAAGTCAAAGGAATACAAAAGTAGAACAAGTTAGCAATTACAATTAATTACTCAAATTTTTTTTCTGAGGGGTGTGTGTGTGTGTAAAAATGAGGGGGGGGGGAGAAGATGGAGCCTGACAGGGGTACGATAAGTTGGCCCCTGTTCATTTAAACAAATGTTGAGAGCATGTTGTGTAAACTTGGACCATAAGCGATCAATCGCAAATCGCACATACACACACACACATACATACATATAAATATATATATATATATATATACCAGCCGATACAGTCATGTTTCATAAAAATAGGCTTACCTCTTTTTAAATTTCAACATACTAAATTATTTAACAGTGTGTCTGCGTTTGATGCTTGAAATTTCATTAAAAAAAATTTTTTTGTATTAGTCAGAATGTGCATTGTATTATTTGGAAATCTATCTGCATCTATACAGCGTCAGTAGCAAGACCCCACACTCTCCCCTCTCTAGGGTTGTCAATCGTCTGTAAATGTACGGACAGTCCGTAAAAATGTATCTAAAAAAGACATGTCCTTAAATGTCGTAAAGAACTTAGGAGGTCCGTAAGAATGTATCTAAAAAGACATGTCCTTAAATGTCTTAAAGAACTTAGGAGGTCCGTAAGAATGTATCTAAAAATACATGTCCTTAAATGTCGTAAAGAACTTAGGAAGTCCGTAAGAATGTATCTAAAATGACGTGACCTTAAATGTCGTAAAGAACTTAGGAAGTCCGTAAAAATGTCTCTAACAAGACATGTCCTGAAATGCAGAGGCGTAACTGAGTTTTTGGCGCCCTTGGCTAATTTATTTTTTTAAATAATAAACAAGTAAAAATTAGAGATTTAGCGGCGCCCTTTTGAACTGGCGCCTACGGCGCCCTTGGCAACTGCCCCAATGCCAAGCCGTTGTTACGCCTCTGCTGAAATGTCGTAAAGAACTTAGGAAGTCCGTAAAAAAAAAGGGACATTGTAAACAATATATATTATATCTTTTGAAGTGAAGTGAAACGGGATTTCCCCGTGTTTTGAGATTGTTTTTCCCCTCATAGTGCTGAGATGAACTGGTGGCAATGCCATACAATAAACTAATGCTAAAAAAAAAACCTGGTTCATTTCTCATAGTCACATGACATGCGGTCATGTGTCATGGAAACATGCCGCATTCGTATTTGACATCTGACATTGTGCATGAGTCATAGAAACACAGCCTTGCCAATATCTCAACTGATTTTGTTTTGGTTTTTTTCGCTTGATCGTTTCAACACGTTACATTTTTTTAAAAAAAGTATGTCGGTAAAACAGTTTTCTCGTCCCTGCAATTGTGGATATTTAGAATCTTTTTTTTCAGGTAGGTCTTTATTGTATTTCATTGAGTCGGTGACCCTGCAAACCCCCCCCCCCCCCCAGATACCCACCCCAACCCTCAAATGAGAGACTACCAAAGAACAAACATCAAAATAAAACTTGCCAATTGTATAATTGTATAAATGTATTGCGTGTTGGTTTGATACATTTGAAGAAAAACAGCCACGGTCTCCAACACACATTATCACAAGGGAAATTAGAATACATTGATTTTTTTTTTATATATATATATAAATAAACACCACTAAACCATGGGTTCCTCGACTGGGGAAAGGGAGGGAGGGTGGGTTTGTGAGATGACTCTTCAAGAGGGTTTCTAGGAAAATCGGTTGCATGAACAGAGGAGCCTCTCTCTATATTTATACATATATACATACATATATTCTTTTTCTTCATAAACTTAAAGTTTATGTGGGGCAATATCTAAGGTCACGGGTTCACTTTATCATTTCGACAGTTCTCTTTATCATTAAATTTATATACAATTTTTTTTCTATTTTAAAAAAGTCTTATTTTTTTCAAAATTTTCAAAATGCATACTTAATTTTTGAGGCGGTCCCGAGGCTTTAGAAAAGGTTGAGAATCCCCGCGTTCAATGAACACACACTGAAGATCAAACATCAATTGTTACCGAACGAACAAAGGTCAACGCGCGCCGCGAAGGGACCAATGTTGTTTGTGGCCCCCATGAATGGACATGAAAAGAAGTTCTCACGTGGTTGGTGGACGGTGTTTGATGTGGAGTTTTGTCACCTGGAGATCCACTCACTATTTGATGTTTATCTAATCTGCCGTACCCGTGGGGGAAAATATCGAAAGCTTGTAAAGTGGGGAAAGCGTGGGGGGCACCAATTGCAATTTGTGGCCAGAACCCTGGGGGGGGGGGGGGGAGGGAGAGAGAGAATCTGTAGCGAATAAAAACAATAGAGATTACGAATTGGAATCGAACAAACACACTTAACATTAAATTCCTTAGGCTATGAAGTATTTAAGAAGGCACAGGTGCACAAGCAATTTTGAACCGCCCTCTCATTGTTATAGAAGCCAAGTGACCAGCGAACCTGTGACACACACACATACGTAACCAGCGTACGTAAAGAGAAAGCTTATACAAAATGTACGCAGCATTATAAAAGTGTGGTACAATTTTAGACTTCGATTTAAAAGGAAATTTTTTTCAAAATCATAATTTTTTAAAATTAATGTTTCCCTCGGCGGCCCCACAGAAAAACTCAGCGTATTAAGCTTAGCATTTGGGGGCCCAGTGCAAAGAAAGAAAAAAGAGAGAGAGAGAGAGAGAGATTAAGAGGCCCTTTCCGGTGAAAAGCAAAAACTTAGCACCCGTCCCCCCCACACACACATTACATTACATACTTTTTTTAACACCCCTTAATCTGTTAAGTTCCGGACCGGGGCCTTTAGGGCGCAAAAAGGGGTGAGGGGGGCGGGGGCATTTGAATGTTCACACCCATGGATTAGGGTCCCACCGATTAGCGAATTGTAGGATTACCGATTTATTTACCAGCCTGCCCACATCGGTCAATACCGATTAATAGGCCGCTGGTAAATTATTATATACTTAGCTTTGGGTACCTATTGTAATGATACGTTTTAGGGCGTTTATTTTACTGTTTCATATTACTATAGAACTATAACTTAGATTACGGAAAACCCATTGTTATGAAACGTGGCAGTGGCCGTAGGGGGGGAAGTCGCCTTGAAGCGACATTTTTTAAAGTTTGATTCACTACTCATGGTCAGTACTCGCTGCGAACCAACTTTTTAAATTTTTTTAAAAATAAATAACAAATTATATTAAAAACATTCTTGATCATTTTTTCTGTACAATCTATTTTTTTACGCCACCTCCTCAGTGATTGTAATGTACATGCAAATTATGGATAAAATTATTGTTGTAAAACAATCTACTCCAGTGCTTACAACAACAACAAAGAGAGATAACCACGGGGCGTATCACGCTAGTAGAGTTTTAATGAGTGGTAAATAAAAAAAACAGAAAATTTGGTTACAGCAGGACACGTCACGTGACTTTACTTTAGAGATAGAGCGGAGCTGAAGCTGATAAACTTTCTGAACTACTGCGCGATCAAACTTGTAATTAATTAAATACAAATTCAGAGTAATTAAAAATTTTAATTTGTAATAATTAGTTTTATTAATTGACGCTGTACTCGTCTACCAGCTACGTTCCCCTACTCCTATACCAGATATGTTACCCCTCTCCAGGGCCGGATTAAGCCATTTTAGTTCCCAAGGCACAAACCCACATGGGTGCCCCCTCCTGCCTGGGGCCCCTGATCTTTCACTGACCGTGACCGCTGGTATGTTCAATATTATTCAAAGAAAACAATTGTTAACAAATGTTTGTAGTTTGTATTATTATCACTTATATAAAACCTACAAGAAAGTATTTCTGTATTAAGATTATTAGTTAATAAATTTTGAAATAATAATAGACAAAAATACTTTATTTTTTATTAGATGAAAAAATCAAAAAATTTTGTCAATTACATTTTAAAGATTTTTTTCCTAGATTTACATCTAGCGAAGTTTTTGAGTATATCGTCAAAGTTAATTTTGCGCAACACATCTGCCTCGATCATAAGCAGAGATAAGGAATCGATCCTTTCTTGTTTCATTGTTGATCTATTTGGATTTTTTTGTACGTTTCAACTGAGAAAAAGAGCGCTCAGTTGAACAGTTAGTAACCATTAATTTTAAAAATATGCGCAAGGCGATTTCAACATTTGGAAAGGCACACTCGATGTTCTCTCTAACTATTACTTTGTATAATTCTCCATGATTGAACGTGTTGTTTTCCGATTTTGATGCAAGAAACTTGTGGCGAATATATGAATGAAACTGTTGTAGTTCAGTACATAAATTATTGTTCAGATCTTTAGGATAAGCATTTATTAGTTCTTCACAACACTGAGATGTTTGTGATAGTGATACATCGACCAAACAAGAACATCGAACTGCTACATCATTCTACACCTGGTGGTATTATTTTTGCAGCTTCTTCAAATCTTTCAAATTCATTCCTAGATTTATGCAAGTGATCTGCTGGTGAAGAATACAAATCACCACACGTTTTCAAGTTCACATGCTCATTTTGTGTCTTTTACTAAGGGGTTCCCGGTCGAATTAATTAATTAATGTAATTATTTTAATATTATTTATTGAAAATATAAAAATGGTTTAAATTTTTTTATAAAACTTCCCAAAATTTTTTAAAATTCGAATACGACCGCATTATTTATTTACAAGCCGAGTGAGTCCGCATTTTGCTCATTACCATTTACCAGGAGTTTTTTAATTTTTTTATGCGCTTAATTTTTAAGCATTCAACTATAAGATTGTACCAAACTTTGAGTGTGAATTTTTATCATAATGTATTTCTTCATTTTCATAGCAGTTGTTCAATTTTCAGTTGTTTATGGACTTAAATTAGTTCAAAAAAAAAAATTCTTGAGGACTTGTGGTGCCCCCAAACGCTTGGTGCCCAAGGCACGTGCCTTGTTTGCCTAGAGGTTAATCCGGCCCTGCCCCTCTCCTACATCTGCTATGCTTCCCCACTCTTCTAAAGCAGTGTTGCCCCATTCTTCTACAGCTATGTGCAGCACTCTTCTACCAGCTGTTGCCCCACTCTTCCACCAGCTGTCGCCCCACTCTTCTACCAGCTGTCGCCCCACTCTTCTACCAGCTGTTGCCCCACTCTTCTACCAGCTGTCGCCCACCTCTTCTACCAGCTGTCGCCCCACTCTTCTACCAGCTGTCGCCCCACTCTTCTACCAGCTGTCGCCCCACTCTTCTACCAGCTGTCGCCCCACTCTTCTACCAGCTGTCACCCCACTCTTCTACCAGCTGTCGCCCCACTCTTCTACCAGCTGTTGCCCCACTCTTCTACCAGCTGTTGCCCCACTCTTCTACCAGCTGTTGCCCCACTCTTCTACCAGCTGTGTAATGATAGACACGTTTCTTTACACACTTCGCACCAGCGGAGCAGACGAAAATTTGTCCGGGGCTGAACTCGGCCGAAAACGTCTGCTCCAGATCCCTGCCTAAGAGAGACAACCACACCCCCCACACCTGCCAGTTTTCGGAGTTTTGCCCTCTTCATTTCAAAACTGAGAATTTTAATTTTGTCCAAATGACAACTTTGAGCCACTTAAATATTCTAGCAGCCTCCCTTCCACTCCCCCCCCCCCCAAAGTCCCACCCATGTAGCCACAGAGTTTGCAGGACCCACGAGACTGCATCTGGCCACATCATATTATGCAGCCATTCAAATCCTAGCTCAGGAGAAAACCAAAAAATACGTTATAGTTGGTGTCGCTCGTGCCGTTGTGTGAACGCTGACGTCACAGAACGTATAAAGCAATAGGCAGTAAACGAATGAAGGTAATGTCTAATAGCAGGCGGTCTTGGTCAAACCCAATTAGGTTTAAAAAAAAATTGTATAACTATATAGATTTACATCTATTATTAAATGTAGGCCGATTATCGTACCAAACAAAAAAAAGCCGATTGCCGATTTATTGGCCAAAGGCCTGATTTTGATGATTACCTGTTTGTCTATTACCTATCAGTCTATTACCTGTCTAACAATTACCTTTCTGTCATTTACCAATCTATCTTACCTATATATCTATTACCGATCTGTATATTACCTATCTGTCTATTAAAACCCTGTATGTATATAGTCTAAGAGAATTCTCCGAACAACTCAATAGAAATGTCTATTCGGATGGAAAATCTGGCGCTCAGTCCAGAACTCAGGAGTCATAGAGCTTTAAGCACTTTAGCCTTTATCTCCCAAACATCCCACATTTCAACGCATGCACCCCTAAGGGGGAGAGGGAGGGGGAGTGGCAGAGGCGTAGCTAAATTGGTGGGGGGGAGTGGGGACAGATTCCCTGGGCGCCAGACTATAGTTAGGGGCGCCAAAATGTGCTTTTATATTATTTTATTGATGAAAATAATGAGCTTGTGATTTGAAAAAATAAAAGGAGGCTCTTAAAAATGAATCTTGTCCCTGGGCGCCAAACTCTCTAGCGACGACGTGTAATTTCAACTTTGAAAGGGCGCTGAAGTGTTATAGCATGAGCGTCTTGGTGTAGAATTAATGTTGCGAAGCGTCTCGTGATTGGAATGGGTGGAAGTGAAGAGGGTCGTCAACTTTTTCGGTAAAGATGTGCCAAAGCATCACTTCTCATCCATTAGGCGTGCCACAAAAACCTGTAAGTATACTCTATAAGTCTAATCTATAAAGTCTAGCCTATAAGTCTAACCTAGAAGTCTAGCCTAGAAGTATAGCTAATAAGTTGCATTCTTTAGTCCTTTACTAAATTTTTTTTTTTTTGGGTCTTTCAGTGGCCATTGAAAATCGCCCCACGTGCCAAGTCTGACACGCGTGCCTTATGTTGCCGACCGCCGCACTAACGACTTGTCAGCTTGTCTCCGGGTACTGGGGAGGGGGGGGGGTCGTTAGGATACGACACTAATAAAAAATATGGCCGTACTGAACTTGGTGAAAAGATAAACTATACTTAAATTAGCTGTACAGACAAGTCAAGAAATTAATAACACACATTCTTACAGATACAACAGTACCGTACACTTTTTTTGTTATATATTTTTTTTTGTTAAAAAAGTCTTTTTATTAATAGGATATAGTAAAAAAAACGTATACACAAATCTTATTAAAATAACGAACACAAACACTGATTTGATGTTACAAAGTCCATTTCCCAATTAACACGGCAGATTTTTAATTAACCCTCCGCACACCAGAGACAGCGCGTATAATAGTAAAATAAATATTTAAAAAAGAGGCTCTCTGTGTTACAAAAAAAAAAAGAAATTGGTTACAATGAAAGTAGAGATATGACTAGGTTGTTAAACCAGGGGTTGGCTACTAGTAAAAGTAACAGGTGCAGTGCACTAATGTAACAAGTGCAGTGCGATAACGTAACAAGTGCAGTGCGATAACGTAACAGGTGCAGTGCGCTAACGTAACAGGCGCAGCGCACTAATGTAACAGGTGCAGTGCGCTAACATAAGAAGCGCACTGCGCTAACGTAGCAGGTGCACTGCGCTAACGTAGCAGGTGCACTGCGCTAGCGTAACAGGTGCACTGCGCTAACGTAACAGGTGCACTGCACTAATGTAAAGAGTGCACTGCACTAATGTAACAGGTGCACTGCACTAAAGTTACAGGTGCACTGCACTAACGCAACAGGTTTAATACAATTTTAAAAAATCTGTTGTAATACAAGAAAATACTTGTTGAGACACGTCACTAAATAATCACACATAATTAACCCTTGCCGCATCAAAGTTGGAACAAAATCTGCAGGGCCGTGATACTATGTGTTTACTATTTTTTTTATAAAATTTCTCATAATACTTTTGAGTGTGAAGAGACAATAAAACTTTAGTTCGGGGCTACTGATGACCTGGGTGCAGAGGCGTAACTGGGTCTTTGACGCCCTTGGCTAATTTATTTTTGGCGCCCTTGATATTCAAATAAAAATTTAAAAATTAGAGATTTAGCGGCGCCCTTTTGAACTGGCGCAGGCCGGCGCCCTTGGCAACTGCCCCAATGCCAAGCCGTTGTTACGCCTCTGCCTTGGGTGATTAAATTTGAGGGGCTGCGCCCACAATGGCAGGATGTTTGAAGGGACAAGAAAACTTCATTTCAGGGCTACTGATGTCGTGGGTGATTAAATTTGAGGCGCTGTACCCATAATGCCAGGATATGGTGAAGATGACCAAAGAAAATCAACGTAAGCTGTTTTGAACAAGAGTCTACAGAGTTATGGGGTGGAGCGGGGGGCCGACACAAAGTCATGAGAAGATGAGAGGAAGCACACTAACGAACCAGTTTCTTCTAGTCATTGGTACGCAACAATAAATGGCAAGGTTACAAGAACATTTTTTTTTCCTCTTTTAAAAACAAAACAGATAAATAATAAACATCATTCAAATGGAGCAGCTTTCTAGCGATGCTGTGATTGCATAACGACAAAATACACACACACACACACCATAAAACACATGTTATGATTAAATAATGACAAATACTGACAGACATAATAAGAATGATTTTCTAAATTAATTTAAAGCAGGAAAGTACTGGACACACGTCTCAGGCAAAAATCTTATAAATAATGAAAATGGAAAATAAATAAAAGCTTTAAAAATACTATTGTATTTATACGACAGCTGTAGCAGTGCTGCTTTATTTATACGACAGCTGTAGCAGTGCTGCTTTATTTATACGACAGCTGTAGCAGTGCTGCTTTATTTATACGACAGCTGTAGCAGTGCTGCTTTATTTATACGACAGCTGTAGCAGTGCTGCTTTATTTATACGACAGCTGTAGCAGTGCTGCTTTATTTATACGACAGCTGTAGCAGTGCTGCTTTATTTATACGACAGCTGTAGCAGTGCTGCTTTATTTATACGACAGCTGTAGCAGTGCTGCTTTATTTATACGACAGCTGTAGCAGTACTGCTTTATTTATACGACAGCTGTAGCAGTACTGCTTTATTTATACGACAGCTGTAGCAGTACTGCTTTATTTATACGACAGCTGTAGCAGTACTGCTTTATTTATACGACAGCTGTAGCAGTACTGCTTTATTTATACGACAGCTGTAGCAGTACTGCTTTATTTATACGACAGCTGTAGCAGTACTGCTTTATTTATACGACAGCTGTAGCAGTACTGCTTTATTTATACGACAGGTACATCAATACTACTTTATTTATACGAGAGCTACAGCAATACTACTTTATTTATGACAGTGGCAGCTACAGCAATACTACTTTATTTTAATGACAGCTACATCAATACTATTTTATTTATAAAACAGCTGCAGCATTACTACTTTATTTATACGACAGCTACAGCAATACTACTTTATCTATACGACAGCTACATCAATACTACTTTATTCATATGACATAACTGCCAAGATACCAGACCTTCTACAGATACTGGTCAGTTGACTGGTAAGCCTTTGTATGGCAGCAATTGTTTACACTGCTGCTCATTGTAGATGATGTTCTTATACTTAACAAGAAAGAAAATATTTATTTTTTATTTTTTTAAACTTCCACATTTATTATTTGTTCTCTCTAGCGAGGCTATTTTAGCAGCAAGACAGCACCGACTGAATGAATCGCTGACTTTGAAATTAAATCTGTACCTGTGCTCTGATTGTAAAAAATATTTTAAATACTGACCTGAGAACACAGTTATCACTCATTGATGAAAGAAATTATCGAATGACACATTAGCCAAATGAGTTAACTAGCTGTTAGATGTACTGGCTCTGGTTAATAAGAAATATAGTTCACAGGGTAGGGGGGGAAACCCTAAGGGATGACCAAACAAAACAGCAGATGTTTCTTCTGGAAGCCTTCAAAAGCACAAAAAAAAGACAAAAAGTTATGGTCCTGTAAAACCCCTCTATTTTCGTGTAAGACCCCTCGCTATAATGTCCTGTAAGAACCACTCTGAGCCAAGTTGCGGTTTTATTCTGTTATTTTTTTATGCTGTCAAAGGCTTCCAGGCGAAACTTCCTTTGTTTTGTTTCGTCTTCCTTCAGGTTTTCCACTACCCTGTGTGCGATGTATCCTGAACTCAGTCCTCCCCATATTACACATTATATTAAAAAATGCTAAAATAACTGAAGTTGAATCAGAAAATCTGACAAAGCACAGGTCAAGTTGGGTCAAAAAGAGGAAAAAATTTATGAAACAAAAATTGACGTATCAGCATCATATAAAACGTTAGCTAAGGTTAGCTGAGGTTAGCTGAACCGCAGAGTTTTCTGCACAACCTGAACTGGCCCCACTGAAATGATACATACATGCATTGGTAGAAAGAACGGCATCAACACAAAGAAAAAAAAAACATTTTAATTTGAAATGGTTAAATCTAATGGTGCTAAAGACTAGAGTAAATCTGGAATAATAAATCCTTATCACAGGAGAGTTACATTCACTGGTGCGTTACAGTTAAAGGTGCGTTACAGTTAGAGGTGCGTTACAGAGCACAGTAGTTTAATTAAAGCATTTCCAAGAACAGTCTCAGGAGATCAAGTCAACATCATGATACCGTTATAATGGTGTCAGTTTATACAATAAATATGGCCGGGCTGACAATAATTTAATTCATTTTAGTCCATGACATGCCAGGATTGGATTAACAAAATAAGGCAATGATTGAGAATGAGACTTGCTTTAAGATTTACAGAAACAATTTGTGTCTATTAATTGCAATAAGTTACTTCACTGTTCAAAATTAAAGCTGTGATAGGCCAGAGATTAATCTATATATTTAACCTCATTTAATTGAAATCACTATTAAAACATTGTCAAGTAATAAATTATGTGATGATGGTAAATATTTTTTTTTTTTAAACAATAATGGAAAATTTTAAATAGGATAAATGGGATGATAAATGGCGGAGGGGGGGAAGTAGAAAATACTGAGGCGTCTATTGCAAACTGGTTTAAATACTAACGAAAGATACAAATGTAACTAATAAATATGTCTGGATCAAAACCAGTTATGGGCATAAGGGCTTCTCAAACTTTTTAGGTGTGATACACTGGCAAGAATTATCTGCATTTCAGCAGTGACCCAAGCCTAGTTTATTGACCTTTTTAAATATTTTTTTTTTTTTGCTATTCTTTAATTTTTTACCCTTCGCTACAAATACTTGGTCAGAGGACATGCAGATTGAGAATCATTGATTTGGATGATCTTGAAATGATTCAGGTTAATTTTTTTTTAAAAAAAATAGCTGTCCGTCAGAAATAATTTAATTTACAGCATCAGATTAAAATATCAGTGGTGTCTGAACCAGGCCAGCACCTAGGGAAATTCTGATCCCCAGGCCCCTTTTTGTGTTTCAAACATGTGCGTATATTTTAAAAACTCGAAAAAAGGGGCGGGTCCCTAACTAGCTCAGGGCCCTGGCAAGTGCCATGGTAGTCCCCTCCCCCCCCCCCCGGGGGCCCCCTGGGTGCGGGCCTGTCTGGACAAGAGACAATGATTTCATAGCAGTATTAGCAGGCACAGGATTCAGTCACGATCGATGAAAGGAAAAAATCAGCTGAAGAAATCGGGCGTGTATAAATGACTAGCAGATGTAACTATGGCGGTGAGAGGAGGCAAAAAAAAATGTAAAGCAAAACAATTTAACATTCAATCAATGAAATAAATAGAAACAAATTAAAAAGCAGTTGATTACATTGAATAAATTAAATACAGTAAAAATCTTAAAGCAACTTCCACAAAACTGTACCGGTAGGTTTTTAAAAAAAAAAAAACAAGAGAGAAATCATGTTTTTAAAAAAAAAATAAAGCATTATAAAGATAATACTTTGTATCTTCTCCAAAAATCTAGAATGAGTTGTATCACATTCAAAATGCCACATCATGGTGATTGCATAAAGATTATGGGTTTTTTTTTTTAAAATAAATAACATAAAAGTTATTGGAGCACATGATTAAACGGTAAATGATAAATGAAATCAAGGGAATGAAAGTTTTAATTCTAAGAAAAGAAAGCAGAAGAAAAGAATGGTTTACACTAATCACAGTACCAAAAAGAATTGTTTTTTTTTTTAAATGTGTACAAGTGTTTGTTAAAAAGTAATGAAGATCTCCATATCTGATCAAAGGTACTGAGTAATGTTTCCAGATATCTTTTATTTACCTGACTTGAACAAAGGGGGGAAGTAAATCAGACACATTCGGACTATTTTGTTAGAGAGTAGTCACAGCTGTCTGCATGCATCATTATAAAATCTTTTTTAAAAAAAATTAAAATTCTTGAGTAAATGGATCACCAAAGAGTGTGTTATCAATCTGTGTTACATTCCTTGTGTATGATACAGTACGAAATTCTTCGGTAGTATCCTGGTTTATGATAGATATTATGTGTTATTTCAATGAATCTTAAATCAAATTTTAACAATACATACATATTTATGAATTAATGCACTAAGCTGTAGTTTTTTTTGTAACATGATGGACCAAAAGGATGAAATTTCAAGACGTTTCAACCAACCCACATCCACTTAGTCATATAAAGGTCAAGCGGTCAGTCAAAGACCATCATCACCATCTTAATATTGGAGCAGGACTGTATGTATGGAATGACCATGTAACAACATTCAGGGATTTAAAATTACTGAAATGAGAGGGCTTGAAATGTTTTCACTGGTTTATAATAAATATCTGACTTCAATTTTTAGCTTGATAAATTACTGTGTCCCGTTGCAGGAAACCTGATTGGAAACTGAACTTGCATTTCCTAAGCCTAAACAGGCATGGAAAAAAATTTCTCATGAAACATTTAGTGTGGTTCAAAATTTGTAAAAATTATTTTTAAGAAACAAAATTAGGTCTTAGGGAAATGGGTATTCTAAACTGGACCACAAAGGGGGGTGTGTCCTTTTATGTGCACTAGGACCAGGCAGCAGAGAAAATTTTAATTTTGAGACAAAGTTACAGGAAAAGTTGTTTACCGGACATTTTTAAACATTTGTTTTGAAAAATGAACTTGCTAAAGCGTGTCTGCACATTTTAAGAGCAATTAAAATTTCACAAGTTATTTCTGCTGCTGGCTTCAAATATTTAATGAGGTGGAAAGCAATTGATGTTTTTTTTCCCTAGCTTTGATTGATTTCAATGGGCCAGAATCAGTTGTCTGTTTGCTAAATTTTCCGATTCCATAATTCATAATCCACAGTTACTGGGGATAAACAAAATAACTCTGATCCCAATGAAGAAGAATAATTTTTCTCTACCCCATTTACAATAAAAAAAATTTCAGCTCCTGAAAATGGAAGACCTTCAGTTTTAAAACATAAAAATTTAGTGCAGTAAAACAGGCTTTACAGAATTAGCCATAATGTTTTAGAGAAAATAATTGTATTTCTAAAACTGAGTGAACAACATGTCATCCTAAAATAGAAATAATGTTTAGATTAGCACCCTTCACAACCAAAAACACTATCTCAACTAAAAATTTACTACATTAACACTAGGGACGAGGCAAACAAAAAAGTCTCGCTTTGTGGGTTTCAAAAAAAAAATAATAAACTCAAAATTGATTTTAAAAAAAAATCAAAATGTATAAATTTAGTGTCTTAAAATAGAAGGCAAAAACTAAACATTTGTTTTCGAACGGCTAAAATGTGGTTTTCCTATTTGAGAAAGAATTTTTTAACACTTTGTAAAATTTGTCTTGTACATTGTGTTAAAATGTGGACTTGCTAATGGCAAAACATGGTTAAGACAATATAGCTGCAATTCATACAACTAGCGAACAACTCAGTTTAGTATATTTTTTTTAACAACATTTTTTTAACACTTCAATTTTCAATTATCATAACAAGCAACAATAGCCCAATTTCAATGCCACTTTAGTTACATTTCAATGCAGCAATAAATAATTTTAAAATTACTACTCCCCCGTGTTGCTGCATGTAAATCCATATGTTTTGTTGTGGTAAACCTATCACTGTGGTGAACTATTGACCTATCCACTCTAATAAGAAAAAGAAACCTTGACCTTGCACAGGAGATGCCTTTTGTTGCGTTGGCCCATGTGTTGTGTACAGCTTATCTTGTAGAGTCAGTCCACCCTCAGCTATTGGGTCAGCTGTCAGCCACCCTGCTCCTCTTGATGAGATCTGCTGCCCTCTCTGCCATCATGATGGTAGGAATGTTGGTGGCACCAGAAGTGATGGATGGGATCACAGAGGAGTCTACAACACGCAGGGCTTTCAAGCCTTTTACTCTGCGACATACCAGGGAATATTTAGTCATTATGAAATGTTGAGTTATTATGAAACGTTTAGTCATTAAGAAATGTTCAGTCATTAAGAAATGTTCAGTCATTAAGAAATGTTCAGTCATTAAGAAATGTTCAGTCATTAAGAAAGGTTCAGTCATTAAGAAAGGTTCAGTCATTATGAAATGTTCAGTCATTAAGAAAGGTTCAGTCATGAAATGTTCAGTCATTAAGAAATGTTCAGTCATTAAGAAATGTTCAGTCATTAAGAAATGTTCAGTCATTAAGAAATGTTCAGTCATTAAGAAATGTTCATTCATCATGAAATGTTCAGTCATTAAGAAATGTTCAGTCATTTTGAAATGTTCAGTCACACATGTTCAATCATTAGGAACCTTATCAACCAACCTTCTTGTGAATCTTCCTTTATCAATTAAGTGACCAATTCTGACAAGATGTTTAATTTCAATGGCATTAAGGCTCAGTTTAAACAGCAAACACATTCACAGCTACAAAATGGGCCAGAAATATTTCCGGTATGAAGGGTTGATACATTCAAGTCTAATGTTACCTCAACTCTGGATCAACGACAGTGTCAGCTTGATTGACATCTCCCATCCTGCACGTCCCTACTGGACTAAACACAGGCTGGGCCCTGCCCCTGATCATACACCGCCAGTAGTCGTCACTGTCTGAGAGAGAACCCCCGCAGGCCGCGGCGGGACCCTCCGCATAAACGGCCTCAATCTGCTTCATTGACGGCATGTCCAGGAGCTTCTTACATAACCTGACGCCTTAGGAAGGATTAGAAAAGCAGTTGGCAGAAAACCTTTTTTTTTTTAAAATGGCAAGATTAAAGACATCAGGGAAAGGCCAAAATAATCTATCAACATAATGATAACGCCATTATGAAAAGGGAAAGGCCAAAATAATCTATCAACATAATGATAACGCCATTATGAAAAGGGAAAGGCCAAAATAATCTATCAACATAATGATAACGCCATTATTAAAAGGGAAAGGCCAAAATAATCTATCAACATAATGATAACGCCATTATGAAAAGGGAAAGGCCAAAATAATCTATCAACATAATGATAACGCCATTATGAAAAGGGAAAGGCCAAAATAATCTATCAACATAATGATAACGCCATTATTAAAAGGGAAAGGCCAAAATAATCTATCAACATAATGATAACACCATTATTAAAGATTTCAAAATTTTAATTCCTGCTTTAATCCATTTGGTTCCATATTTCCCCAGCCGCCCACCAATCCGATTTTCTTTTAGCATATTAAGTTCCATTTAAAGGGTAATATTTTAATACATGTTCCCCTCATTAGTAACTAAAGTTAAGAAGTTAATAAATGACTGAAAATTATGCACTAAACAAGGGGTGGACAAACTACGGCCCGCCAACTGATATTATGCGGCCCTCGAATGCATTTAGAAATTTTCAAAAATACTTTGTTTTTGTTATTTTGTTGAATTTTACAGAATTTCAAGTACCGTTATGATTTTGAAAACATTTTTGATCAAATTTATTTCTAGTTTTCAATTTTTTAAAACAGTCCTTGACTTTTGTCATGTGAAATTTTCAAAAATACTTTGTTTTTGTTATTTTGTTGAATTTTACAGAATTTCAAGTACCGTTATGATTTTTAAAACATTTTTGATCAAATTTATTTCTAGTTTTCAATTTTTTAAAACAGTCCTTGACTTTTGTCATGTGAAATTTTCAAAAATACTTTGTTTTTGTTATTTTGTTGAATTTTACAGAATTTCAAGTACCGTTATGATTTTTAAAACATTTTTGATCAAATTTATTTCTAGTTTTCAATTTTTTAAAACAGTCCTTGACTTTTGTCATGTGAAATTTTCAAAAATACTTTGTTTTTGTTATTTTGTTGAATTTTACAGAATTTCAAGTACCATTATGATTTTTAAAACATTTTTGATCAAATTTATTTCTAGTTTTCAATTTTTTAAAACAGTCCTTGACTTTTGTCATGTGAAATTTTCAAAAATACTTTGTTTTTGTTATTTTGTTGAATTTTACAGAATTTCAAGTACCGTTATGATTTTTAAAACATTTTTGATCAAATTTATTTCTAGTTTTCAATTTTTTAAAACAGTCCTTGACCTTTGTCATGTGATGCTAAAATGCGAAATTATGGATTTTAATATGGAGAAATGTTTATCCATGTAAACATTGGACATAATATACATGCGGCACCCCAAATAGCTTTAACTTTGTCAATGCGGCCCTCTGCACAAAAATTTTGCCCACCCCTGCACTAAACAAAGAGTACGCTACTCAACTCCACCGACGCTAACTGTGTTACTTAGTGAGAGAAAATAGTTGAAAATTGAACAGGAAAATCACCTGGGTGAACAAAGTTTTCAATTCTTTATCTTACCATCCCATGAAAGAAATCATGTAATTATTTTTTTGAAAACAGACATGAGGCAGACAAATCTTAATAAACATGAAGTGTTTTTTTTTTTTATGATGCACAACAAGAGAGCTTGCAAGGCACATGTGACGAAAATTTTGGACAACACTTAGGGTCAGTCTAGAAATCTATCAGGGTAACTGTGAAGCAGACAAACCTGTGAGGATGACCTCCACGTCCTCCTCGTACGCCAGGTAATTTGGATCTATCAGCGGCTGGCTCTTGGGGTCGGTGTTGAGAAGCCTCAGGGAGCCCCGACTTCTGGGCCTCAGCCCAGTACTGAAACAGGCCATGCCCTCTTTGAAAACTGCTGCGCGTGCTGAAAGTTCAGTTAGCGTCTGCACAGAGAAGAGAAAAAAAATTTGCATATGGTTATAAGTATAATATAAGACTTTATCCCCCAGTTCAAATAGAACATTTCCTACCATCGTCATTAGGGTCTCTGCCGGAAGTCACAAAAACTGATATCCAATAATTGGAGGGCATTCATCATGAAAAGTGAGAATCAAATTCAAAGAAACAAAAAAGTTGCAAATAGTATTAGTGAATAATTGTAACTTGTCATCAGAAAATACTGTGGAACCTCTCATAACGAGCACCTCTCGTAACGAGTAATTCGCATAACGAGCCAAAAAAAATGTGTAGACGTTGCTCACTTAACGAGCGACATTTTGCATAACGAGTTACGCAGAAAGGGGGAAGTCCCCTTTTCCCGAAAAATATTTGCTTGAGATGAATCTTCCTCTCAATGTCTTGCTTGTTATGGACAATGCGCCCGCCCATCCTCCAGGCCTACAAGATGATATTCATGAAGAATTTAATTTCATCAATATCCAGTGTCTGCCCCCCAACACGACTCCGTTACTCCAGCCTATGGACCAGTAGGTTATTGTTCTGCCTCCCAACACGACTCCGTTACTCCAGCCTATGGACCAGCAGGTTATTTCTAACTTTAAAAAACTATACACTAAAACACTCTTTGAGCATTGTTTTGAAGTTACTGAAGAGACAAATCTCACTCTTAGAGAGTTTTGGAAAGATCATTTTCACATCGTTGCTTGCCTCAAGATGATTGACAAGGCTTGGGAAGGAGTTACCAAGAGGACCCTCACTTCTGCTTGGAAAAAAACTTTGGCCAGAGAGTGTTGTTGAATGAGATTTTCAAAGAGTACCCGTGGAGTCTGCAGTTAACGAGATTGTGTCATTGGCCAATAATATGGGACTCGAGGTGGACAACAACAATATTGAAGAGCTTATGAAAGAGCACAGTCAAGAGTTGACCACCGAAGAGCTTATGGAGTTGCATCGTGTTTCACAGCAAGAAATTATGGAGGAGAGCTCATTAATGGAGGAGGAAGTAGCAGAGCAACAATCTTCTAGCGCAATATGAGAAATGCTGAGAGCATGGGAAACTGTTGCATCGTACGTTGAGAAGCATCACCCTAATAAGGAGGTGGCTATTCATGCTACAAATGTATTCATTGATAATGCTGTGACACATTTTCGTCAAATTTTGAAGCGTCGGCAAAAACAAATGTCTTTAGACAGTTTTCTAGTTTAAAAAGATGGAATGCATTATCGTATTTTACATTGATTTATATGGGAGAAATTGTTTTGCTTAACGAGTGTTTCGCTTAACGAGTAGATTCTGGATCGAATTATGCTCATTATGAGAGGTTCCACTGTATTTATTTTAGCATGAAGTATTCTTTGTATCTAACTTCTAAATTTATAGAATGATGGGATGAATCAATTGCCTTGAAAACATGCAGCAACAGAGCCCACCAGCAATGACAAGTTTGACCATCAAAACTGACACACTGTGCCTAATCTCTCCTAAGGACAGAATGATTGTTCACAGAAGTAGGTTTTGCAAGAAATTTATACCAGGAGTTAAAGCCCATATTTCAGCAGTAAATGGTCATCTCAAAAAGGTTGGCCAGTGGCCTGTAGTTTCAAATTGACTAAAGAGTAAGATATAACAGATGATGCACCACATTGGACAGGCCCAACATTTCCCCATAAGATATAACAGATGATTCACGTCATTGGACAGGCCCAACATTTCCCCATAAGATATAACAGATGATTCACCTCATTGGACAGGCCCAACATTTCCCCATAAGATATAACAGATGATTCACCTCATTGGACAGGCCCAACATTTCCCCATAAGATATAACAGATGATTCACCTCATTGGACAGGCCCAACATTTCCCCATAAGATATAACAGATGATCCACCTCATTGGACAGGCCCGATATCTTCCCATAAGACTAACCTCATTGGACAGGCTCAACATTTCCCTATAAGATATTACAAATAATTCACCTCATTGGACAGGCCCAACATCTTCCCATAAGACTCACCTCATTGGACAGGCCCAACATCTTCCCATAAGGCTCTCCATGCAGCATCCCCTTGAACTGCAGCTGCAGGTCAGGCCAGTCTTTCTCTGAGCTTCTCGCACTGTTGGTGAAAGCTACAACCTCTACACCATTGGGCGAGGCTAGCATCCCTAGTGGAGGAACCAGAAAAGACAATGACATCAACTTCTGTGTGGTGAAGGCCCAAAATGAGAACAAATGAATGGAGGGATTGGAAAGCTACAAACTCTACACCATTGGGCGAGGCTAGCATCCCTAGTGGAGGAACCAGAAAAGACAATAACATCAACTTCTGTGTGGTGAAGGCCCAAAATGAGAACAAATGAATGGAGGGATTGGAGAGCTACAAAATGTCTTATCAGCCTCGACACAAGGGGTTGAGAGCCCCTGATCTAGAGAAATGATCAAATCAATCAATTGCCTTAATCCTTTGAGCCCGTGATATCGATTTGAGCGTTAAAAATCCACACCCCGCCAGACTAATTTTCGGTCTCCCATACCTCGCCGTAGATCGACAGTCTGTACATAAAAATGTGTTGTAAATACTGTTTTCAGGTTTTACCGCATGACAAAAGATCACAGTAATGGCCGCACTAATGGATGAATTGTTTTTGTTAAGTTTTAGTAATGTCTTTTGATGTACAGAGGTGACGAAAAGGCAAAAATTGCTATTCTAAAGGACTCAAACTAGAGTGGGTAGATGATTAATGCAAATGATTCAAGGATTATTATTATGTTTTTATAAAAGAATTATAATAAAGCAAACAGACAGTGATGATCGATTGACTTCAACAACTTCCGGCGCAATTAATGTAATCCAAGAAGAAATTGTGGTCAAAGAAGACATGCAATCAAAGAAGAAATTGTGGTCAAAGAAGACATGGAACCCAAGAAGAAAGTCCCCACCTTTCCCAACCAGCTGGTATTTGACCTGCTCCCAGAAGGACTCAAGTTTTTCCTGTGTGATGCTGATGGCCGGCTTGATGGCAATAGGGAACTCATAGGTCATTCTGTCTTGGAGGTTGTCTCCAACGGGCAGGTCGGCAATGACAGGTATCTGGAAACGATACATTTCAGGGTGGAGGGAGAAATAAAATCAGATAACTCCAGCAGCACAATGTCAGCAAAGGAACTAAAATATTGGAAGTGTTTAATTGAAAGAAAGGAAAATTATCTTAAAATGTCAATTATAAAATTTCTCCGCCTCAATGCAGCAAATTAGGGATGGTTAACACATTCTAAAATCAGCTTTTATATAAAAAAAAAAAAATTTCTATAAATGCTCTCTACTGGATGAGTCTCACAACAGAACTGGAACAAAAAAATTTTTAGACATTCATTAACCACTCGATTGGTATAATTATATTTTGTCCAACTATGAAAACAACATTTCTGTGTTAAAATGAACCAAACCTTCAGTTTCTCCAAATGTTCTTTGGGTCCGATTCCTGACAGGAGCAACAGCTGGGCAGAGCCAACCGTTCCAGCACTGAGCAGAACTTCCTGTCTGGCCCTCACCGTGGTCAGCGTGCCATTCCGCTCAAACTTAACACCCACCGCTTTCTTGCCTTCGAACACAATCTGTTTCGAACATTGAAAAATCACATCAGGGGAAGAGATAAAGCCAAGACGGGTTGGTGGACATACTAAATTTTTAAATTTGTAATAGTTTCCCTTTCCCTTTGTCCCATGTTTTTTAAATTGCAATTTCCACAAGATATATTATTGGAACAATTCTTGCCTGCCATGTATCTAACACTTCAACATTTTTATTTCTTCTCCTTTAATTTTTTCTTATTTTTCAGCTATTAATATTAGTATTTCATTCCTTAAACTATTGTACACGACTTAAGTGACACCTAAATTAATTTATTTAATTTTTTTAATAATTACAAATCTTTAAAAAATTACTTTATTATCCTAAAAAAAGCTCTTTTTTTTCTGTAATTTTGGACACAGGTTAATAACATATTTGAGCTGACATCAAAAGTTGCATATGTTAACAGCAGAACAACAATGATTTTTATGATTAGGTATTCTTACTTGTGTGACCAGTGAATCAGTAAGCACATCAAGATTCTTCCTGTTCAGGACGGGGTAGAGAAAAGCCCTGGAAGCACTTTGCCTGATGCCCTTGCGCAGAGTTGACTGCACTTCAACAAACCCTGACAGCAATAAACAGGAGGGGACATGTTTTAAAAATCAACCTTCCCCTGGTGGCTGTTTCTAACAAAAATTCATAATTACACTGACGCTTGCAGAAAGTCAACTATTTTAATTTATATATCAAAATTCTAAATAAATCTTCACACATTTTTGTTTAAAAACATCCACATGTTTGCAGATCTGAATCAAATCAAGCCATCAAAAGTGTAATCAAGAAAAAAAATTAAATCAGTCATTTTGCTCTTTCTCAGAGGAATTTATGTGGATTATTTAAAAACTAACTGATAATAATGGGATGAAGATTTCTTTAACAGTAAGAACACATGAAAGAACTATTTTAATGAGATCAATTCAGCAGTATTATTTCCCTTAGGATAGCGAAAACTAAAAATATGACGATTGTTTCCTTTCTATCTGGCGTTGAGTGTCTAACTCACCTTCGGACCACTGGCTGTTGATGTCTATAATTTTATACCCCATTTCCTTCCCTGCTCTTACAAGAAAGTTTGTTAAGCTGTGAGTTTTTGATCTACCAACTTTCAGGGGGCCGCCCATCTTGTGGAAACCTGAGAGTTGGACACATGGAGAGCAAATCAGAGATACAAATTAATTAGGGCAGACGTGTTAAATTATCATCAGTTATAAGTAAACACAAATGCAAGGCAAAATGTTGGAAGTAATTTATATCACTTCTCAATTTAATTATTTGTCTACTGAGTTTTACTTTGGGTTAGGACTGAGTCAAATTCTGGCGAATGAACAAAGAAATTAGAAATTGACAGACAACATTCAATAACTTTAGAACCAAGAGCATTGAGTTTGATATACCTAGGGCTGAAAGGAGAGTTCAAATATAAAACATGCAACACATTCAAACTATTAGGAGGTTGATTGACAGCCCCAGGAGAGAATAATTACAAAACGTCCCCCACATCCCTCTGCAATATTAGGATTCATGCATAGCTTTCATTTTAAATCATTTATTGAATGATTAAAAAATGAGTTAGAAACTCATAAGGTTAGGTCTGTCATAAGCAAAACATTTTCTTATGTTAACTTATAAGCTCTGTGAAAATAAGGACTGATCACAGAGAAGACAGAAACTTATTATAACTCATTGGTCAGTTGGTCAGTATTTAGAGAGGATATATTGGCACACAGTTTTCAAAGCCTTAATCACATTTAGCCAAATTAATAGAATTTTAATATTTATTTTTCAAATATATTTATGTATATTAATATGTAAATATATATATACTATATATATATATATATATATATATATTTTATATATACATTTAAATGTATATAAGTAAAGTAAGTAAGACTCACCAGTCTTCACAAAGTCTGCATTCTCATTGTCCTCTGACTTCAAAAAATAAGGTAACACATCTTGAAAAGCCCACCCTTGGATGTTCCAACTGTCATAGTCTTTAGGAAGTCCTCTTGTGTATATCATCTCATTGACATTGGAAGTGCCCCCAAGGATTTTCCCTCTGTGCCACCAACCAGTCTGTGTATATAAGAAACAAACTGGCTATGAAGCATCCATGTAAATGTATGTAGTATGTCTTTATTTCTCTTTTTTTTTTAATGATCTTTATACAATTTCTCAAAATTCTCATAACTTCAATCATCATAAATGTAACCATTATTTCAAAATCCAGTAATGAATAGATTTCATGAAAATGAAGTTGCAAAGATTAATTTTTAACAGTTTCAAAATGCAATTATTAGCCAACCATAATTCTGTAAAAAAATACAAATTTTTAATGGAAGTTACCTGATTTGTAAATGCCTTGAGTGCATGCTTCTGAGGAACTGTGTAATAATCCCAGTCAATTTCAGAATGAGCAGACTCAAAAGCACGAGCAGGAATCGAGACAGTTGGGTGATTTCTGTCATCGTGACCTGCTTCCAACAGAAGAACTTTCTTGGAAACATCTTCAGAAAGTCTGTTTGCCAACACACATCCTGCTGAGCCACCACCAACTAAACAAAAGAAAAAAAAAACTAAATGATAATAATTTTTTTAAAATTAAATAGCATTGTAGCTGTCATCATTATTGGGAGATTTATTTTAAAAAAAAAAAAAAACACAACAGAGACATTACATGAATAATACATTTAGGAGGATTAGTTTATGAAAATGTATTTTCTAAGCAGAAACATTATATGTTGCTTTTTTACTATTTTAAAAACTTAGGATATTACAACTGAGAAATTAAAATTGTCATTGACCACAACCACTATAATTCAAGGTTGCCTATACATTTAAAAATGTTTCTTTTTATTAATGAAAGTTATATATTGGTAATGTGAACTACAAGTGATAGGTTATTTTTATTAATGCAAGTTATATATGGGTAATATGAACTAAAAGTGATAGTAAAGCAATATATTTGAAGCGCCTATTTTGTTTTAAACAGGTAATCACAAAGAGAAAGTCCACTCACTGATAATGTAGTCGTATTCTTGATCCGCTTTTGTGGCCAATTCTGGGAGTTCATTTAGTTTTCTTTGTATGAACACTCCCACTATTAACGCTGTGCTTGACAAAAGCAAAACGTAAGACCACGGACCCATGGCCATGGTGATCTGAAGACAAGTAGTAAACAAGTAGTTGTGAAATATGGCTTTGACAGTATTTTGAAAAAAATGTTCAAAGAATTTCTTTGTCTTTGAAAAGCAAACAGGATAGTATGTTGAATCCCAAATTAGTTGGTTGGTTCTAATTAATTGAAGTTCATTTTTTTGACGTCCTCTTTATGTAATGTGCGACTGTCATTTACAAAAACTTTCACAGATCTTAAATTTACTTTACAAACCAGGGCCTATTCTTAATATTTAAACATATGTGGTACAGCAAGGACAAATAAAGATGGTATTGCATACTATTCAGATGTAGATGGGTACCTTAGCCTAAGTTCGCCAATAATGTGAATGTTGTTGGTTTCATAAGCATGCTGACCAATTTTGATACAGTAATATTTTACCAGTTTAAGGGTATTTATACAAACAGTGTTCAAATAATTTCAGCTGCTATAATAGTTTCTACTTATACTTGTGCAAAAATGCCCATTGCCCATTGGATCATGTCTGAAGGCATTCAATGAGGAATAAGAATACAATTATTTGAATGATAATCAAACAACCACAGAAAACAAAGTTTTTAGTTTCAATTATTTATAAAATGTAATATCAAGCAATGGGGGTCTGGGCTGAAAATTTGACAAAAACATGCTTTCAAGTAACACACTTTATAAGAATCTCATTGGTGCTCTCTCTCTCTCTGTGTCCCTCACCCCCCCCCCCCCCCAACCATCAGGCTTGCAACCGCACAATTTTTTTCACACCCATGAAGTATATTAATATTCGGCAATCCTCCGAAGTCCGGTCCCAAATTATTTCCAATGATTACTCCTTACTTAAAAGACTTAGGCATCAAGTATTACGTCATTATTCCATAGCGACGCGTTGGTAAGTGGGTTGTCGACTTGGTTGAGCGTGGTAGTGGACGATGTTGGATGAAGGTTGTCGGCTTGGTTGAGCGTGGTAGTGGATGATGCTGGATGGAGGTTGTTGGCCATCGAGATGCACAAACATTCAAACAAATTTTTTTCATATAAAATAATTTTGGACCGGACTTTGGAGGATCGCTTAATATTCTAATGACCCACCCCATTTTACAACCGCAGAATTATTACACCAAATATTTCAGACTCAGCCAAACAAAAGAAAATATTTTGCACCAAAAGCACTTGCAATTTTTATTTTTTTTTAAGATTCTCATTTCTGATCACCAAACCACCATCTCTGACCTTCATCAATTGCCATCATCACCATTTTCTCACATAGGCTATAGGCTAGACACTCACATAAAAAAAATTTTCATTAATATTCATGCCACTCTCCACCCCTTTTCCAACCCTGTGCCAGTGGGATTATAGATGCATGATTTGTTTCCTGGTACACCCATACTGCATTTTGGCCTTGTTGTGGGCCTTTTTCTAGGTTATTTTAAAAACCAATCTGCCAATCTATTTTTCTTTCACTTTCATTAAACTAAATTAATAAACTTTCTTTCATTGTACAAGCGTTTTATTTTTTTTTTATTTTTAGGCCTACTGAAGTCATTAGGCTGGCCTATCCTATGCATATTAATAATTATGGCTGTTGGAAACTTTTTTTTTTAATTTAGAAAATACTATATTACTGTTAGTTACTTAGGACAATTAGTAATTAGACTTTGGTCTTTTAATTTTAGTAGGTAAATATTTGATTATTATTATTTTGGCCTATTAATAACTCTAGTAAAGTATTTATTTAAAAATAAAAGATAGTGATTGTAAACTTTCATCCAGTACGCTTTTAAAATTATATAAATCATGATAAATTTAATCACGTCATATGATTAACACCAGTGGTGTCACCAGACCAGTCATCTGTGTCGGTGAACTCGGTGTCTGATGATTTGTTACAATTTGTAAATTATATTATGGCTAATTACGTTTCTACGAGCTCTATCTCTCTGAGATTTCCTTTTACCATTTTTATAAAGAACTTAATAATTGAATTCTTTAATGTTCCATTTTAAGTTGATACTAAAGTATATCCACTCAAAGAAAGAATAAGAAAGTGAAAGAGAAAAAGCTAGACTAATATCTGACCGATGAACTCTACAGCCTCACCACAGCGGCGTACTTAACGATAGCTAATCTTTATTTCCGGGTCAATCTTTCTGTAAAAATATTTCGCAGTCTTATATTTAAATTAATAAAGTTTGGGGTGTGATGAAAGAGAGAGTTTAAAATAAGCGTGGAATCGCATTTAGAATAATAATGAGGTCTCGGAAAAATCCCGATGGGCCGACGAAATTTGGGCCGCCTGGACCGCTTTTACGTCTACATTGCAAGAATACTTGCATATTACTCAATAGCATAATACGTACTCTCACCACTTAAAGTCTATGCCTCAATGCTCACAATAATAAGATGTCTAAAATAAAGCTCATTAGCGACTATTTAGCGGTAACAAGAGTAGAAACCGCTGTTTTAAATCAGGGCTCAGCAAACTCTTTGATTGTTAAAGCGCCATTTGATAAATTACATCTGGTAATTAAAAAAAAATTTGGGGGGGGGGGGGGGTTGCTGCGGTGGTCGAGTGGTCCAAACTGAGTCAATCGCAAGTTCGTGCGTTGGACAGCAACCACGACCTACTAGAACTCTAGTGGGTCATGCGGCAACTCATCTAAGAGTAAGAAACTCAGAATTCAAACCCGGAGCTGGAGTCCCGTAGGCGTAGGCTATAGCATTGTCATTGACACAATGAAACATTACAACTCCTGCGACGCCACTAGGACCAAGCGCGGAAAGAGGCGATTTGCTGTCTAGGGAACCTGCTTATAATCCTAAAAAAAAATAATAATCCCAGGCCTTGTAATTTCTTCTTTCGAAGTCCACACCATCGTCACACTGAGTCGGACGGATGCCAGTAAAAAATTAAAATATAAAAAAAAAAAACGTTTTTGGAGACGAAGATAAAACTTAAAGGCCGGCATATCTTTTTGAATTTAAAACATTTAATCTCAGTACTTTATGTATTTTAATATACTACACAAATAATAAATGAACTTAAGATAATATAATTATAACAATTGATGAATACAATAATCATATTATAAATTATCTTTGTAAGCTGAAGAACTACGCACATTTGTTTTTTTGTTTTTTTAAAAGAGCGTGAATCAAACCCTATGATCTCCCGAGACTTGAAAACCCGATCCAGTAGCACGTCTAGACGGCGCTTTCTCTATATCAACAAGACTACGAATAAATAATTGAACATACGTGGACAAATATTCCTATACAATACCTTTCATGCGCCCTGGGTACTGGTGTGATAAATCCATTTAAAACTCCATATTTATTCATTATACTTCATCCAGCTGTTAGTAAGATGTTCAATTTTTTCGTTTGTTTTATAACTTTCTCATTGTAATTAAGGTGGCCTGCAACATTGGCTGAAAAAGATACAGGATCGGATAAGGCCAGGACTGCTTCTTATTTTTGTCCCGGGCCGCTCGGCCACCACCACTGCCGATACAAAAGAACAAAAATCAAACATGGAGCGGATCTACGATATGTGCGTAAGTGCTGCTGGTCGCTGGCTGGTAGCAGTTTTCATTTTCAAGATACCAACGCACATACATAAGGGGTAAGCAATAAGTATTACTGTCCTTCTAACTGTGGTATATTACTTATATCAACTTCAAGGCGATTCCATCCAAGCCATCAATCAGTTCAGCCAATGTCAATAGGGTTTGTCATTTCTAAAACTGGAAAACGTCACATCACACTACGTAATGTTACTATTTTTAGACAATTTTTTCGTAAAACATGGCTTCCAACAATGTATATCCGCATATATATAGCAGTAACTATTTATTTGTAAAATCTTTCGTAAAATAAAGTTGCAAACACGTTTTCGTCTTGGTTAAGGTTCCCATTAACGTAGAAGTACCGAACAGCTGTTGAGAGATTGGCCAAACGGAATACCAGGATGTTTTATTAATATCTTAATGAGGTCGGTCAGAATGTACGCCCGGATGTTCTATTAATAGATTTGCTCCATTAAATGACAAAACCTATTGCCCGAATTATTAAATCCGTGTAAAATAACATTACTTTTATTGAAAACTGTGTGTCACAGAATGAGATCTTCTAAGTTATGGCCCTTCGCGTACCAAGTAATATTGGTGTTGACTAATGCGGGGCTGTTCCTCTCTGCGAAAGTTCAGTATCCAGACGTTGAGGATTTTAACGAAGACAACACAGACGTTAATGAATAACCAAGGAATTCCTCATTAACAATAGTAAACAAGAGAATGTATTAATAGATTAATATAGTCTAGTAATGTTTCTTCAACTTTCAAACGCAACGTTAACCTCCATTAATCTCAACCTCCATAAGCTCTCCTCAAATCCCAACCCAGTCATTTGTGACATATGTCCCCCCCCCCCCTTTTTTCAAGAAATTTTTCAATACATTGACAAATTTCAAAAACTCCACAAATGACCAACCTACTACTATATGCACACCACTATGACATGGGTCCAGCTCCTAGTCTATGCACACCACTATCACATGGGTCCAGCTCCTAGTCTATGCACACCTTTATCACATGGGTCCAGTTACTTGTCTATGCTTCGCAACGTCCATTATCACATTTCCTCATCTTCAGTTTTTTCAACCAAAATAATTAACTTATAGCGACACGAAACATCATGCATATGTCAATAACAAGCAACAAAAATTAACAATCGCCTATAACATCGTCAACATTGTACCTTAAAAACTCTAAGCTAAACAAAAAAAAACTTAATTAAACAATTCCGCTCTGTCATAAAGATATATTGATCTCAGAATCCTGGTTAACTCTGCAATAACCAGATACAAAAATCATCTTCAATTTCCACATTGACAATATCTTCCTTAGTTGCATCCTCAAAATCACCATATTCCATGCAACTTCTGGACATGTGTCTCTGACATGATAACTCTAGACTACTATCATAATAGACTTAACCCCTAAGTCTTCATCTCTTCATCCGATTCCACGGATTTGGTCAGCTGATTATCCATTTCTAACTCACACATTCACACATAGTGTAGGGTACAGCCGCCCAGCCCATGCCATACCCACACATTACCCAGTGTGGGAAATAGCTAACCTAACCAAGCTATCCTACACATTACCCAGTGTAGGTTATAGCTGACCACCTCATGCTACTTTACACATTATGTAATGTAGGCTTACTATCCATCCTTTGTTATCTCACACCTCTCTAAGTTAGATTGACTCTCTCTCTGTAATGCTGTCTTAGTTTAGACCAGCCATGCACCTTATACTTATACTATGCCATTATCAAACCCACCAACACAAAAAAGCCCATTCTATTTGACACCATAGACATCGTCTATACCACAAGCCATTATGTGCCCTGCACACTCTTGTGTAGACGAGTACCGGTGATGTCCATAACAGCATCCTTGTTATGATAATATAAATAACCATCATAACTGAAACATTATAAATCCACCTACACTGTCTACTTAATAATAGCACAGGGGCAGCGACCCGCATATATAATTCATTACAAATATGTATAACACAACCCAACAAGTGTTAAAACACATGATTATACTTATCAGCATTATTTAAATTACACAAGTTTTTTTTTTTTAAATGGCCATGTGAAACTGAAAACTTAAATCAAGATACCACAATTACATTAGCTAAAGTTACCAGAGTCTTAAAAATATACATAATGTCTCTTTCACTCACTTTCAGAAAATCTCCTTGATGACGCCATAGAAATATTTCTCATCCCATCTGAGCACTCTATCTCCGTCTACCAAAACTGCCTACAAACTGTAATCACTCACATAGAAATACTAAACTACTTTTTTCCACTATGACGTCGTTGGCACGAGATCAAAAACAGAAATCTTGTTTAGGCCTCGATAGTCAACCAGGCTCGGTTTGATCCATCCTTTTTCTTCACTACAAACACGGGTGATGCATTAGGTGATGTGCTTTTGCGAATAACACCTAAATTCTCAATTATAAGCACCTCGGCCTGGAGGGCATCACGAACTGCGTAAGGAATTTGGTATGGCCTTGATCGGACGGGGGCATCTGATGTCAGTTTGATATAACGTACACTCAAATTTGTGGCCCCTGGGCAGTCAGTCAAATTGGTGGCCCCTGGGCGGTCAGTCGAGATCATCTGATATTCCGTTACTAATTCAGTGATTTCTTGAAGCTGTTCAGACGTTAACTGCTCACAATACTGTACATCTTGGTGTGACTCCTTTGGTGACCAAATACCAAGTTCAGACAGAACCTCGGTGCGTCCACTTTCGTCATCCTCTTCATAATCCTCTAGCACCCCGACACCAGCTACAATCCATGTCTCTGATTTCTCTTCACTTTTATCACAATCGATGTTCTTAACAACTGCATCTTTTCCTTGATCTGTGTCACGAGACACATATTTATTGAGGAGGTTTGCATGAAATTTCTTCTTCTTTCCCTTCATATCAACACAATAGTCACAGGGCCCTACGACACCGGTGATTAAATAGGGTCCCTTCCACTGCATCAACAATTTGTTGACCTTATTTGGGAGCAATACCAAAACCTTGTCACCTAGCACGAACTTTCTATCTCTCGTCCCTCTTTCATAGTAATATTTGTGTCTTCGTTGTTTCTTGTCTTTAACGGCTCTATCAACTACGCCATCTTTAAAATCAAAGATTGTATTGTTCTTTTGTTCCGAATCTTTCTCTTGTGGCAATGAGCAAATAACAGGATCGCCTTGTTGCAGCTGTATGAGAGTCTCGCGACTCACCCCCGGGTGCTTTTCCACCACAGATATTTTTAAGTGAGATATATCTTCAGCCCTTTTATCTTGCGCTCTGGTGGTCACCATGGGCACCGTCATTGTCTTGTCTGGGTCATCAGCGCCGCTCGCGCCATCCACATTTCCCACTATAAGGTCCACTATAGATTTTGAAACACAGAGCACCTCTACTCTTCCACTAAGGTATGGTGTTGCTGTGTCGATGATAGCCTTTTCTGCTTTTACAATGTCTGTGTTCAATAGCTCAATGAATCCTACTCCACCTGTTAGCTGGTCATCCCTTACAAACTTTCGCTTAACAATTATTGCTTCACATTCAGTGTCTCTTAACACCTCAACTTTAGTAGACCCGATAAAACCTTCCAAAATCGGCAATCTCCTCTTTCTTTTCGTTTCATTGTGCTGCTAACTACTAATCTCTCCGCAACATTTGATATCTATCTTTGTGTCAATCTCTTTATTTTCTTTTGGCAATCTGTTTTTATTTTGTCGCCTGTTTCCCGAAAGTTGCTTCCCATGATAAAATATTGCTGATGCAGCCATTTTTTAATCATTTTTACCCGATTCACATACATTAGGACAGTATGGGGAAGTCCCGAACAAAACACATTATATTATATAAGTTACATGAATATCAATGGCGCACCATATTTCAATCCCAACCCAGTCATTTGTGACACTGTGGCAGAACTTAAGAGAAGGGATACTCTCAGTATCATCAGCTACTAAGTGGAGTTATCACGAAGTGCCCAGAGCTGCACTAAAACATAAATTTTAAATTTCTCATTGTCTTGATCCAAAACTGTTCAAAAACAATAGTGACTTATATGTACGTAAGAACGGCGCAAAGATTCATTCTCTGGAGTGTCAACTCACCCACGGCAATGCAAGCTCTTATATTATGCCACACTGTACAACTAATCTTCTTTCAGTGGCTCTCAACCTTCCTAAAACCGAGACCCTCATGATCCTCATGTTGTGGTGACCCCCAACCATAGAATGATTTTAGTTGCTACTTTAAAAAATTTGTGTTTTCCGATAGATTAAACCACTGTCTTATATATATATATAAGTGAAACTCACTTAATGGCCGGTAGTATCAATATTGCACAAACTGTTACTTTTCTGATGCAATTATCAGACATTGCAGTGTTGTGTGGTGCGCGCAAGCGGTCAGAGATATTTTTCAAATTAAAACAGTAAACCATACCTCACAATCGTCGACTACTTGGCAAAGTAAATTAGATAATACTAAGAATACTCAGCAGTTCACAGTGTCCAGCTAGGCATGCACGTAGTGTTGTTCTTCAAAGTCTGGTAGGTCTGTCTGAACAGTAGATGAAAGTTCTAATCAAAATTCGTTGTGTGACAAAATTATATGTGATGTCTCTCATGTGGATGTCTACCATGATGATGTCTCTCATGATGATGTCTCCCATGATGATGTCTCCCATGATGATGTCTGTCATGATGATGTCTCTCATGATGATGTCTCCCATGATGATGTCTGTCATGATGATGTCTCTCGTGATGATATCTCCCACGATGATGTCTGTAGTGATAATGTCTCTCATGACGATGTATCCCACGATTTTGTCTCTCATGATGATGTCTGTCATGATGATATCTGTCATGATGATATATGTCATGATGATATATGTCATGATGATGTCTCCCATGATGATGTCTGTCATGATGATGTCTCTCGTGATGATATCTCCCACGATGATGTCTCTAGTGATAATGTCTCTCGTGACGATGTCTCCCACGATTTTGTCTCTCATGATGTCTGTCATGATGATATCTGTCATGATGATATATGTCATGATGATGTCTCTCATGATGATGTCTCCCATGATGATGTCTGTCATGATGATGTCTCTCGTGATGATATCTCCCACGATGATATCTCTAGTGATAATGTCTCTCGTGACGATGTCTCCCACGATTTTGTCTCTCATGATGATGTCTGTCATGATGATATCTGTCATGATGATATATGTCATGGTGATATCTCCCACGATGCTTTCTCTAGTGATGATGTCTCTGTCTCCAGTGATGATGTCTGTCAAGATAGTGTCTCTCATGATGATGTCTGTCCTGATGATGTCTCTCATGATGATGTCTGTCATGATGATGTCTCCCATGATGATGTATCTCATGATGACGCATCTCATGATGATGTCTCTCATGAGGATATCTTTCGTAGTGCCTCTCATGATGATGTAGGCGTGTTCTTTCTTTTTTAAATATTAAATGTTACAAATTTATATCCTTAAAGACCAAACTTAGAATTATGATATTTATATTCTGAAAAACCAAACTTAGAATTATGATATTTATATTCTGAAAGACCAAACTTAGGATTATGATATTTATATTCTGAAAGACCAAACTTAGAATTATGATATTTATATTCTGAACGACCAAACTTGGGATTATGATAATTATATTCTGAACGACCAAACTTAGAATTATGATAGTTATATTCTGAACGACCAAATTTAGAATTATGATAACTATATTCTGAAAGACCAATGCTGTTCAGAAGGATTCTGGTGTCATTGTATGATTCTAATTCCTGTCTTCCGTAAAGAATCGCAAGAAAATCTTTGCCTGATAGCATAGCAGTGTTGTTTGCTACACTTAATACTTTTGTTTTAAATTGACAATCTTCGACGATAACAAAAACACTCTTCATTTAAGCATGCATTGATTGAATCGCCTTACGGGGACAAGGCCACTGCCCCCCCGGGGGCCCGTCACCCCCCCCCCGGGGGCCCGTCACCCCCCCCCCATCGCCCGCACTTCCTCCCCCATGGTGAGAAATGTGAACAACAATAAAATAAAAATATTTGAAACAATAATTGTAATTTTTTTTCTTCAAATGAGTAGCAGTGGTTTAGATAGCCGTCTGTGTCATATGGGGGAAAAGAACAACGCAAACAAATTAGTTGAACGATAATTATTGTGTTTATTTTATTTTTATTGGGTTTTTCTTCGAAGTTGTTTAGTTTTCGTTAACGTTCACACTGATACTCAGCCTCACACAAATCAAGTGAACCTTGACACTCGTCACCGCAAGACTTTCTGAGGTCATCTATACCGACAGTGGCACAACCTAAGAGGAAGCAAATACACAAGTCTGCACAGTCTTAGAGCTAAAACTTTTTATTTGTTCTGAGAGTGTGGCAAAACGTAAACAGATAACAAACATATACATATAGCACCAGTGAGGTAAAGCTACCGATATCAAAATTAAACATAACTAAGTAACAAACAGGCAGGATAACACCGAACAGCGAACGCTTCACAGTTTATTCAAAGCGTGACAATCTTTAAATAAACATGGATTTTACAGGCTATTCAAAGTATAACAATCATTCTATCAACATGGGAGCTAACTCTGGATTTTACAGGCTATTCAAAGTATGACAGTCATTCTATCAACATGGGGGCTAACTCTGGATTTTACAGGCTATTCAAAGTATGACAATCATTCTATCAACATGGGGGCTAACTCTGGATTTTACAGGCTATTCAAAGTATGACAGTCATTCTATAAACATGGGGGCTAACTCTGGATTTTACAGGCTATTCAAAGTATAACAATCATTCTATCAACATGGGGGCTAACTCTGGATTTTACAGGCTATTCAAAGTATGACAATCATTCTATCAACATGGGGGCTAACTCTGGATTTTACAGGCTATTCAAAGGCATGACAGTCATTCTATAAACATGGGGGCTAACTCTGGATTTTACAGGCTATTCAAAGTATGACAGTCATTCTATAAACATGGGGGCTAACTCTGGATTTTACAGGCTATTCAAAGTATAACAATCATTCTATCAACATGGGGGCTAACTCTGGATTTTACAGGCTATTCAAAGTATGACAATCATTCTATCAACATGGGGGCTAACTCTGGATTTTACAGGCTATTCAAAGGCATGACAGTCATTCTATAAACATGGGGGCTAACTCTGGATTTTACAGGCTATTCAAAGTATGACAGTCATTCTATAAACATGGGGGCTAACTCTGGATTTTACAGGCTATTCAAAGTATGACAATCATTCTATCAACATGGGGGCTAACTCTGGATTTTACAGGCTATTCAAAGGCATGACAGTCATTCTATAAACATGGGGGCTAACTCTGGATTTTACAGGCTATTCAAAGTATGACAGTCATTCTATAAACATGGGGGCTAACTCTGGATTTTACAGGCTATTCAAAGTATAACAATCATTCTATCAACATGGGGGCTAACTCTGGATTTTACAGGCTATTCAAAGTATGACAATCATTCTATCAACATGGGGGCTAACTCTGGATTTTACAGGCTATTCAAAGGCATGACAGTCATTCTATAAACATGGGGGCTAACTCTGGATTTTACAGGCTATTCAAAGTATGACAGTCATTCTATAAACATGGGGGCTAACTCTGGATTTTACAGGCTATTCAAAGTATAACAATCATTCTATCAACATAGGGGCTAACTCTGGATTTTACAGGCTATTCAAAGTATGACAATCATTCTATCAACATGGGGGCTAACTCTGGATTTTACAGGCTATTCAAAGGCATGACAGTCATTCTATAAACATGGGGGCTAACTCTGGATTTTACAGGCTATTCAAAGTATGACAGTCATTCTATAAACATGGGGGCTAACTCTGGATTTTACAGGCTATTCAAAGTATAACAATCATTCTATCAACATGGGAGCTAACTCTGGATTTTACAGGCTATTCAAAGTATGACAATCATTCTATCAACATGGGAGCTAACTCTGGATTTTACAGGCTATTCAAAGTATAACAATCATTCTATCAACATGGGAGCTAACTCTGGATTTTACAGGCTATTCAAAGTATGACAATCATTCTATCAACATGGGAGCTAACTCTGGATTTTACAGGCTATTCAAAGTATGACAGTCATTCTATAAACATGGGAGCTAACTCTGGATTTTACAGGCTATTCAAAGTATAACAATCATTCTATAAACATGGGGGCTAACTCTGGATTTTACAGGCTATTCAAAGTATAACAATCATTCTATCAACATGGGAGCTAACTCTGGATTTTACAGGCTATTCAAAATATGACAGTCATTCTATAAACATGGTAACTCTGGTTTTAAAAGGTCATTCAAATTATGACAAAGATATATAATTAGCCATACGCATTTTTTTTCTTTTCATAACGAGCAATAATCCTGTTGCATAATAAAGTTGAACAGCAACGATGATTAATTATAAGAGTAGACCCAACAGGAGTATCCAAAGACCCAACATGAGTATCCAAAGACCCAACATGAGTATCCAAAGACCCAACATGAGTATCCAAAGACCCAACATGAGTATCCAAATGGAAAATAGAAACATCCTCTAATAACATTCAATTATTACTGAGCTTATAATTTTGGGGTTTAGCTTGTATGAGAATTGCGCTTGGAATCAATGTGAGAAGCTAGGATGTCCAGTACAATCTCAATATATTTACGTTCGCAAATACCCCGTACCTATTTTAAGCACAGAGACCCCCGAGGTAACCGAGTACTGAGTTAAGCCACAATTCTGGATATTTGACTTTCAACAATATGATGCCGAATCGTGTGTCTGTGTAAAACTTAACCGCACGGCAGTGCATTTAACTGTAATGATGTGACTGTTAGGGTTCTACAGGCGCAAACACCAGATCTGTATGCGGCTAAGCGCATGACAGAACGTTTAACCCGAGCACTACAAAGTACAATCTATTGTTGGATACTGGTGTACGCGCATAGCTTATCTAAGACTTAGCGCATTTCCGCATGTGTCTCTAGAACGATATAAATTATAGCAGTTGGCTGTAAACGCCCGCACACGTGGGTCTATAAAAGACAGGGTGCGCGGTCGTATGTCTAGCTATGGCGATATCATTCTTAAGGGGTATAGTCCATGAGCTGGACGATTAATCAAACTACAACACTGCTTGACATGATCAGTAATGAACAGGTATCGCCAATAAAAAATACATGTCTCTTCCATCATAAAATTTACCCTACACCTTAAGGATATAAAACTCATGTTGTTTGCTACTAGTCGTCTCTACCGATTCAAAATGAATGTGTCGTGCCTGATTTAGAACACCCAGGCGAACAATGACTTTAGCCTCACAATTTGGTCACGGGACTCACCGCTTACAATTAACCAAACAAGAGGTTGGACCCCCCCCCCCCCCAGCGCGGTGTTGTCCGACTTTTACATCCAGTGTTAATGTCTAGCCTGGGGGTTTACTCACAACGGTGACACAGCGCCTGTGTTGCAGTATACCTAATTAGTTGAACTTCCTTGCTTCATTCATGTATTTTTCAAAAAATATTGTACATAATTTTTTTTTTTTACATTTTCAGACGATGACCCTCTTCGACCTCATTGACATAATATGTTTGGCGAGATTTAGCTAGCAGTTCAACCGACAGCACTTCAAATAATGTTTCCCATTTCACCACGGTGTTTGTCTAGTTTCTTACCCTCATCATATTTCCTAAAATTTGTGTCACATTTCTCATTGCAGTCTAAACTGCAGATGTTATGGACCGACAGTGTTGAAATCAAAATCAGGAGGAGAATCGTCTTCATATTGATGATGGGCAAATCTGACGATCAAAAAAAAGTTCATGGTTTACATTTGAGTAAGCATATTTAGTAAGGCAAAGCGTAGCAGATTAAGTATTAATAAATAACAGCCAAATGATTTGTATTTGGAGACTGGAGACTCGATGCGCTGACAGCAATCAATTCGATGAGGGAGACTTGATGTTCTGACGACAATCATCGATCCAAGAAGGAAGACATGATGCTATGACAAACAGCCGATTAAATGGAAACTTGATGCTCATCCAACAGTAGATCCAAAATCAGGACTTGACACAATAACAACAGTAGATTTAAAGTCAGGGATTTGACACTCTAACAACAGTAGATTCAAAGTCATGACTTGCAACTCTAACAACAGTAGATTCAAAGCCGGGATTTGACACTCTAACAACAGTAGATTCAAAGTCATGACTTGCCACTGTAACAAAAGTAGATTCACGGCCAGGGATTTGACACTCTAATAACAGTAGATTCAAATTCAGGGATTTGACACTCTAACAACAGTAGATTCAAAGTCAGGGATTTGACACTCTAACCACAGTAGATTCAAATTCAGGGATTTGACACTCTAACAACAGTAGATTCAAATTCAGGGATTTGACACTCTAACAACAGTAGATTCAAAGCCAGGGATTTGACACTCTAGCAACAGTAGATTCAAAGCCAGGGATTTGACACGCTAACAACAGTAGATTCAAAGCCAGGGATTTGACACTCTAGCAACAGTAGATTCAAAGCCAGAGACTTGACACTCTAACCACAGACAATTTACAATAAAACACCTCAACAAGGCGTCATAGTTTCACCAGAGAGATTTGAAGACATTATGAATGTCAATTAAAAGGACGACACAGAGAAAAACAAAACGATTTGTTATGCCTTAATATATAAGAAAATTGTTTAATTGTCTTCCTTCTCTTTCAAATTGCAAGTTTTCTTTTAAAAACATGAATTTATCTGGATTGTCAGAGAAACCAGTCGACATCGAAGCGGTCGACACAAAGCGATCGTCGGCGAAACTTCGCCGCTGCAAGCCGAAGTCGAAGATGCCTCCGATTCCTTTCATCCCATCATTGGATCAGCCTGTAATGCAAAAATGAGACTTACCAACTAGCAGTTAGTTCTCAACTGGTGTAAAGTCTCTGGTGAATTGTCGTGCAACACTGCAGATTTTTTTATAAGGGTTTGGCTGGGATGTTCTGTATTTTGTTTTTTTTTAGCTCGTCCTAATCGATAAGATTGTTGGACGAGTCTGAACAGAGGCGTGGCTAAGGGGGGGGGGCAGATGTCCCTGTGCGCCAGACTAGTTAGGGGCGCCAACATGTGTTTTCATATTTATTGATGAAAATATTGGGTTTGAGAGTTGAAAAAAGAAAGGGAGGCTCTATAAAATGAATCATGTCCCCTGACGGAAAAACAATCTAGCCACGCCTTTGAGTCTGAACGTTAATGGTTGTTTTCGTACTAAGCGATCGATCCGATAATCTAATTTCTTCCAATGGTTCGTGATGCAGGTGTTTTCAATTGAAAAACAACTTAAAACTCGATTTGTAAAAAGGCATGAAGTTGGATTTAAAAAAAAATGTTTTATTGTCTAACATTTGAGAATACAAGACGAAATTTGAGACAGCATGCACTTCATCGCTAACCTGAACAAGTGAACAGAGCGAGACAAAAGAGATCTCAATTCGTCCGGACTGTGTACGTACAATATAGTCTTTGCCATGAAGAGACCGACCGAATTTCGGTTTCGGCACCGAAAGTTGCCCTTTGATCACTTTCGGCCCTTGTTTCGATTTCGGTCAAAACAGTAAACTTAACTTTCGGTTTAATTTCATGTGTGTCTGTCTGTGCACTGCGGATGGCTGGTCAGAATGTTAGCACACTTTGTTAGTGCAAGAGAAGTGAAAAGTTGGCCTCTCTTCTCCCGTAGATTCTTTTTGTCGCAAATGACTAGGGCGGTATGTTTGCGATCATTTTGCAGGCATGGAACAAGGACAAAGTTAACGTGTCATGTGCAGTCAAGATAAAGGATATTGATAGAGTAGGAATACGATATTTTGAGAATTGGAGAAAAGTAAAGCGAGTAACAATAATAACATCGCTGCTTGAACGGATTTGCAAAATCTGTAACATCTATTTTGCATCACAGGCCATGTTGAACAAGCATGTTCAACAGCACCGACAATGCCCTGTTGAGCACGAAAATTTAGCACCTGCTCCTCAACAAAAAAAGGATTCGACCAATGCAAGTAGCTGCGAGGAGATAGCGAGAGCTTATGGCAACTATGGCTCACACCGACAATACTTCTATTTTAAGTGCTGAATGGTTAGATGATGTTGACTTGTTCTCTTTAAGCAAGATGAAAATGATAAATCAGTTTCTGGCTATAAATAATCCATATTCGCATTATGATATTATTTTTTAGTTAATTTTTTCAGGACTTTTATTTAACGAAATCAAATATCCAAGGGAGACACACACAAACACCTGGCGAAATGTGGTCGACAAGGATGTAGGAAAGATAGGAAAGTGTCTAGATAATATTAGAAGAAATCAATGGCTTAGGGTCGGTTCACACGATCAAATTTTCCTTTAAGCGTTCGATGCAATTCGTGTATGAAGCCTTGTCACAACTTCCAAATCACTATTTGATCAAATTCCCCCCAAAAAGAAACCACGCACAAAATAGTGCGTTCATGCAACAATTTGACGCGAAATTTGATCGTGTGAACCGACGCTTAGGCACCACTGGGCTTGAAAAGCAACGAAGAAGAGGAAGAAATACGAGTGTTGAGTTGTGTAAATATGCCCAATATCTTCCCTTTTTGTTTTTTTTTGCATTAATCTCTGTTGCTGACATGCAGCCATACATTTCAGATATTGGGTGTTTTTTTCCACTCAAAGGGCCATAGCATTCTAACAAAATGAGATCATATAATGCAGTGGTTCGTGGCGACCCCTCAGCCACAAAATTATTTTCGTTGCTACTTCATAACTGCAGGAAGTATTCCCGATGGTCTGTAAGGGTGACCCGTGGGAAAGTGTCATTCGACCCCCCCCCCAAGGGGGTCGTGACCCACAGGTTGAGAACCGCTGATATCGTGGGATCACAAGGTCAATTCCACGCACGTCTTTATGCAAAAGATGGATAATGGTGGCTATGAGTATACTGATATACAGCCAACAAAAAAAAATGGTAATAAATAAAAATGTCGCTTTCAAAATAATAGAAATTTATTTAAAATGCCTTGTTATGATTTGACCAACTAAATTATGTGAAGTTCATATGGGATGCATGGCAGTTTTGGGGCAGGGGGGGGCAATGAGTTGCTCTGTTTTGACTGTGTCCATTAGCGGGGGTGGTGACCGAATTCGGGTGGGACTGGTTGTTCATTGGTATTTTGTCCCTTAGTGGAGGGACCGATTTCTGATTTAAATAAAACGGATTTTTTTTTTTTTTTTTTTTTTTAAAATTTTATTTTATTTTAATTATGTATAATTATATCAGCTCTTTCTACAGAAGGTCTTACTAAAACATAAAATATACCGATAATAAACGAAGGACTGCGCTCAAGCTGTATGGAGGAAGTAGGTGAACAAGGTATGTGGAAGCTTGAATCAACAGGACAGTAAGACAAGAACGCATCAGCAGGGCGCCTTCCTCATTACACAGGACGGATAAAAAAAAAAAAAACGGAAATGAGATCCCATCGTGGCCGATTTAACAAAGGTTTAGCATTTTCATATAAATATATACTGTTGTTAATAAATTAATTTTATAATTTCAAGAGAGATACATAAAATAATACATAAATGTTTAAAATTAAAGTCTGAAAATTGTTCTTTCTTTAATTTTTAAAAATATAAAAGTAAATATATGTAACAAAAGATAAATAAATATTTCCCATACAACCCTGAAAAATATCCCATAAAGAATGAGACAATAAACATAAGCCATTGTCGCCCTTGAAAATCAAATTCACCGTGTACCGTCATTTAAAAAAATAATTTTTAAAATTGTAAAAGCGATTGGCAAAATTAAATTTAAATAAATCTTATAAACTGGGGGGGTTAACCGGCTGCAGATTTATTTTTTTTTAAACCGGGTCCGGTGGGTCTTGAAATTAACTTTTCATTTTTTTTATAAACAATAGTCCTACAGATAGTCCTACAGATAGTCCTACAGATAGTCATACAGATAGTCCTTCACCATACCCGCGGCTCTTTATTGATTAATATAATTGTCGCCTCCGGAAAAAAAATGTAAACCTTTTACCCGAGTTCACGGGTCATGCCCGACGCTCGCTGACTGACAGCTGTTTTTTTTTTTTTTTTGTTCACTCGGTGCTATTAATAAAAAAAAAAAAGGCACGTTGAGCAGGAGGAGGGCCGGTTGTGAAAAGGGAAGCAGGAGACACCAGAAGCAAAATATATGTAAGAGATAAATAGTCTGATAAATAGAATTTGCTCAGCATGGAAGCTTTATAAAAAAAATATTTGGATAGACAGGTTGTTAAAGAAAGCCTCAAAGGTTTAGTTCTTACTTAAAACGACATAACCACAAGACGGCGGGGGGGTCCACAACAAGGGTGGTAACCATGACTTTGGCGTGGTCGAAGATAAGTGGTTCACCGGAGACGTTGACTAATAACGTCACATAGGAGATGACGTCGGTGGGCCGTCGAGCGTGAGCTCTTAATGCCTCTCCGGCGCACCCCCCCGCACGGGACAACCGCCGGGTCACTCCGCCGACACACCGTGCGGGCGCGCGCCGGGGATTTCCCCCCCTGGCCTGAGGGACGTCCGGTCGACCGAAAACGCTGCGTTTAAAGCGTTCGCGATCCACTCTTCAGGAGTCAGGACGGCTTTGCTCCCCCCCCCCGGAGGTATGGTGTTGCGTTACCACCCCCACCACCCAGGGAGTCTTTCGGTCTGGACGTTAAAGGTGGGACAAAACGGTTGCCTAACAGCGGCCTTCCCAAGGCCGCGTATTTAAAATCATAGGTATAGGCAATCGCCACCCCTACCTCATATCCATCAACGGCAACAAGTAATCCTTTTAGCCACTGCTGCTCCCGTTGCGTTGGGAGTCATGGGGTCGGCCGGGGTTTTTGGCTTCGGGTAGACAAGTCCGCCCTACTAGTCTGCCACGCCACGAAGAGGCAAACCTCATGTGGACGCCCTTAAGTTGCCTCAGGGACGCTGCCGCGGACGCACGGCACAGGGAGACGTTGACTGAAATACCCGACACAAAGATATGATATTACTGAAAGTTTTAAGAATGTTGACTGAAATACACGACACCAAGATATGATATAACTGAAAGTTTTAACAATGTTGACTGAAATACACGACACAAAGATATGATATAGCTGAAATTTCATTTAATCGCTATTTTATAGTCCTTTTTAAAAAAAAATATCTTTATGTTCATGTGGTAACTGACAGAAGGAGTTGGCAATTACAGGCTAATTAGAATTCTACAGTGTGTAGAATGATAGCGAAATAAAGAAATGTATATTAAAGATACGGTATCAGCTTCAATATTTTTTTATTAAGTTCGTGTCAAGGACAATATCAATACACCGTCTTGCACAGTTTCAAGGAGCCGTAAAAGAAATAGTGCAAAAATTGCCGTTACTTGAAATAAATAATTCACAATTTAACAAAGCGACGGGGGAAAAAAAGATTTCTCAACTTTATGCATATATAAAGTATTCCTTACAGTAAATACATCGTTTATTTTTACAAGGTCCGATTAGGGGAGCGGGGAGTTTTAGTTGGTCAATGAGTTGAACAAAATCTTGGCACTTCAAAGTGGAGCATTTTGGCATTTAACTTGGGACATTTTAGCTAAATTTATATAATACTCACCAACTATTTTATCTCATTTATGTATATATTTATAGTATAATCTATAGATATAAAAGCAAAACACCAGACACGGACCAATCATTGAGATCCGGGGAGCAACAAGCCCAATGACGTTGACATTTTCAAAGGTTTTTCCTCTTTAACTCTTTCCATGCCAAGGGGTTTAACGATTAATTAATTATGAATACTTTTCTTTTAGCAAGATAGCTGTATTTCATATTAAATTAAAGGAAGTTAGACAGAGAATAATAATATGTAACGGAGAAAACAATATGACACTCCGTTACATATTATTATTCTCTTAGTTATTATAAGCATGTCTACAAGTATAGAGCTCATTGTGTGTGTATGGGTTTGTGTGGCTGTCGAATGGATATTGTCATCTTTGTACGGATATTGTCATCATGGTATGGATATTGACATCAGTGTATGGATATTGACATCGTGGTATTGATATTGACATCATGGTACGGATACTGACATCATGGTATGGATATTGACATCATGGTACGGATATTGACATCATGGCATGGATATTGACATCATTGTACGGATGTTGACATCATGGCATGGATATTGACATCATGGTATAAATATTGACATCATGGCATGGATATTGACATCATGGTATGTCTATTGACATCATGGTATGAATATTGACATCATGACATGGATATTGACATCATGGTATGGATATTGACATCATGGTATGAATATTGACATCATGACATGGATATTAACATCATGATATGGATATTGACATCATGGTATGGATATTGACATCATGGTATGGATATTAACACCATGATATGGATATTGACATCATGGTGTGGATATTGACTTCATGGTATGGATATTGACATCATGGTATGGATATTGACATCATGGTATGGATATTGACATCATGACATGGATATTGACATCATGGCATGGATATTGACATCATGGTATGAATATTGACATCATGGTATGGATATTGACATCATGACATGGATATTAACATCATAATATGGATATTGACATCATGGTATGGATATTGACATCATGGTATGGATATTGACATCATGATATGGATATTGACATCAAAGTATGGATATTGACATCATGGTATTGATGTTTACATCATGATATGAATATTGACACCATGGTATGGATATTGACATCATGGTACATATACTGACATCATGGTATGGATATTGGCATTATGGTATGGATATTGACATCATGATATGGATATTGACATCATGGTATGGATATTGACATCATGGCGTGGATATTAACATCATGGTAGGGATATTGACATCATGGTATGGATATTGACATCATGACATGGATATTAACATCATGCTATGGATATTGACATCATGGTACGGATATTGACATCATGGTATGGATATTGACATCATGGTATGGATATTGACATCAAAGTATTGCTATTGACATCATGGTATGAATATTGACATCGTGGTATGGATATTGACATCATTGCATTCGCCCAAAGGCCGGTGCAGTGGGTATTTAGAGAAAAGATTGCCAAGCAAAGGGTGACACCAAGATTATACTCGTATTAAAATATCAACGGTTATGTGCCCTTAAAAGATTTTTTTTGAAGTAAGATTTTGTTTGAACTGAGGCCTGACGTCACAAAGATAGGTGGCGCCATTGCAAAGGTATAGTTGTTGTTGTTTTTTTTGTGGTAAATTTTCATAAATTGTTTTTTATTTGAAAGAATATTACGCTATATACCTGGCTATGTAGTGAAGATAAATATATACCTGATAACAAATATTATGTTGTATGTTGACCGGACGGTGAAAAATGTCAAATATTATGTTGCAAATTGGCTGGACGGCCAATAATGTCAAATATTGTGTTCTAGGTTGACCAGACGGCCAAAGGTGTCACATACGGCCAACAATGTTTAAAAATTATTTTTTTTGTTCCGAGAGATATTTGTGGCTTTAGACTAATTTAGAGTATTTCAAGTGATAGATGCAGCGGGGTTGGGCTGGCGAGTATGAAGTAAATCCAACGCAGAGCTAACACTATTCAAGAGTTTATTTACACTAGTACATCACTTCTCTATAATAGACCAGGCTTGACTATACATGAATAACAATAGTCTCAAAATTGAACTAAATCCAAACAGTCTCTCTATCCAAAAACACTACAGGGCCACTAATCTCAAGCTCTCTAAATCTCTCTAATCGTTCTCTCTCGATCTCTCTATAAGTCACAGTATATATATTTATATATATATCCACTTTCAACCAATGGACCAAATCGACCTTGGGACATGGACCTTCGCTGTATGTAATATAAACAGCCCACCTAAGCTAATGTGTATGCATTGTCCAGCATCTTTTAACCAGTGAGCGCACACGTCATTTGAGGCATTCTTCTATCCTTTTAATAGTGTTTCTTTTGCTTGTTGATGATCCTTCGCACGCGAAGATGACCAGGGCTATTTTTTTTTACAAGGAAAATACTAAATGATATTTCCGTTGACCTACTTGAAGTTGATTGAATTTGACAAAGGCTGGTACTCAATCACCGTATTTCAATCATTAAGGCGTTTTTTTTTTTGTTGTTTTTTTTTTTTAATAGCTGGCGTCCACGTTACATTAAAAAAACGCTATTCGGTCTGGAAATTCAGACAGTTTTTATGTTTAAGTGAAATGTTGAGATATTTGGATCCACTAGAGATTGTCGTCTCGTCATAATTACAAAGGGTCGTGTATTTATCACATGATGCATAAATGTTACATGGTTTACCCAACCCTCTACCCCCTGTATCGCTTTATAATATTGACATTGACCAACCTCGCCCCCCCCCCTAAATTATATGCTATTATAATCAAGAAATTATTTTTTTACCCCGAAAATTTGCTAATCATTGTAATAACCTATGCTAATTTCGCAAAATTTTTTTTCTTTTTTCAAAAATTGAGAATAAATTATATAATTTTTAAAAAATTATAATTATTATTATTTGATAAAATTGCTCCTACCACCACCACCAATCCCCCCCCCCAAACCAACCCATATAATACAATATAACAAACATCACCCTTACCCCCCCTTCGCATTGTATTACATGGGGCACATCTTTAAAGTAAACATTCATCAAATTGGCTTACATCTTACAACAGCACGGACTCTGGACCGCGAGTAACAGTGGTGTCCCTAAGCACCATTTTCTTTGGTCCGTAGCCATCTAACGATCGAAAATTCACAATGTTTTCATTAACTTTTTTTTTTTTCAAATAAAGGCTTTATTGATTTTTCCTATACCACGGCCCACAAGTTTAAATGAATATTTTTATTTAATCAATATTTTCACTCAGTTGACTATGATTATCAATATCTTGTCCGCTTTCTTTTTTTTTTTTTTTTTTTTTTTTTTTTTTTGAAGAGGAAGAAGTCCACAAACGTCGGTACAATCATGACCATTGAAGTGAACCGCACAGCGCCTTCAGTCAGCAGTGCTTCTACCTTGTCACTTGACTCACCGCCAAGAAACTGTTTTCCATGGACGGCACGTGTGTGTTGTAAATGGTTTTAAAGGATGTTACAGCGAAAGGAACCCACCTATGTGTTGTAAATGGTAAAGATGTCATTAGGTGCCTGGTTGGTTTTGATGCTACACTGAGAGGTACCTAGTGGGTAAGGATAGTAAGGGTAGTACAGTGGGACGTACCTAGTGGGTAAGGATAGTAAGGGTGGTACAGTGAGACGTACCTAGTGGGTAAGGATAGCAAGGGTGGTACAGTGGGACGTACCTAGTGGGTAGGGATAGCAAGTGTGGTACAGTGAGACGTACCTAGTGGGTAAGGATAGTTAAAAGGTGTTACAGTGAGACGTACGTAGTGGGTAAGGATAGCAAGGGTGGTACAGTGGGACGTACCTAGTGGGTAAGGATAGTTAAAAGGTGGTACAGTGAGACGTACCTAGTGGGTAAGGATAGCAAGTGTGGTACAGTGAGACGTACCTAGTGGGTAAGGATAGTAAGGGTAGTACAGTGGGACGTACCTAGTGGGTAAGGATAGCAAGGGTGGTACACTGAGAGGTGTCTAGGTGCTGTGAATAGTATATTATAGTAAAGATGGTATGATTAGTGGATGATACCTGGGTGCTGAAGAACTTGCAGTGATGGCGCCGTTAGGTGGGCTATACCATCCTCAAGACTCGCCCTGTCGCCCTGATAGATGCAACGCCTTTGACGTTCGAACTTAATGACCCACGAAATTAGGCATTCTACTGGCTGGAGTGATAACGAAAAGGAAACTCTAAGCTTCTCTAATGCACAGTTCACACTATCAAATTTTCGATCATACGTTTGATGCGATCTCTGCCTTGTCACAAGTTTCAAATTACTATTTGATTAAAATCGCATTTTTGTCAACAAAAACAAAAACAAGAAATCACACACAAAATAGTGCGTTTATACAAAAATTTGACGCCATTTTGACCAAAATTTGATCGTGTGAACTGAGCATTAGAATCAAGGGGATTTGTGTATGTGAAGGTGTCTGTCTTCCCCTCGGTCTCTTTGTATGTCTCTCTGTCTGTCTCTGTCTGCCTCTCTGTATGTCTTTCTTTCATGTCTCTATGTCTGTCTCTCTGTGTGCTATAACATATTTTTCACCAACTCTTCAATTAGAATTTATAGAATTTTCGGAACAAAACGAAATATTCATTGTCGTTTAGCCCGAGGCGTCATTTGGGTAGGGCAGGGGGTATCCCCCTCCCCCCAACTGCATTTGCGGGTTTTATTTAATCTGCTTTGTACTGTGGCGCTTCCAGTAATAAAAAAAACTCAACAAGCCGTCCAAGTTTTGGTTTCCCCGCCCCCCAACCTTATAAAACACTTTGAAATGACGTGCATGCCATGGTTTAGCCTCAAATGCCATGATGCCTTTTCCACGATTTGTTATCTATATCCATCTACTTCTCTGGTTTTAAAAAATTGTCAATGTGGATTTTTAGTTCACATTCTTCATCTTATAAAATTTTTAGGTTTGTACTCTTAGAAACCTATATTTTAAATATAAATACGTCGAATTCTCACCCGCACTGGGTTTTACTTTAAGGGGGGGGGGGGAGTGGGGTTTTGTTGTTTGTCACATCGTCAACCCGCGCGTAGTTACATAGTTCCTCGTTTCTTCAGGACATTCACCAAGAGGATGCGCCCCTGAAGTTTGAGACCACACGAAGGCTTTGTTTCCTGCAGCTATGTAATGATTTATTGAAACTTGCGTGCTTATGGGTCGTCAAGTAGGCTTTGAGCTGGCTGGACTGGGACAGGAAAGGATATGTATTCTTGAACAGCTTCGTATCATGGGGGGGGGGGCGGAGGGAAGGGGGTAACTCGGCGGCTAATCGAATTTAATAACATCGTTATGGCCATTCGATTGGGGGAAAGTTGACAATTTTTATAGATTGTATTTCTGCTTAACTGGCCAAGTCTTGGACCACGATCTGTGCTTATTTTCGGAGTCCCATGAACATTATTATGTTGTTTTATAAATAAAAAAAATATGTGTAGTTTCATTGCAAAGGGATATATATATATATATATAAGCTTTTTTATAATGATGTAAAATAATATTAAATATTTATCTTTTTTTTTTTTCAAAAAAATTCCAAAACTCATTTTGATGCTAAAACATAATGTTACATTTATAAATTTTATTTAACTATTATTTGTGTTCGAAATTTCCACCATTAGCTTCAACACAGTCTTCAGGAAACACTCTGCATTGACCAATGGCTGCATCGATACACATATGAACATGCTCATCCCAGACATGAACAAGATTATCCCATAAATGAACGACATCATCCCAAACATGAACAAAATCATCCCATACATGAACAGCATCATCCCATACATGAACAGCATCATCCCATACATGAAAAAAATCATCCCATACATGAAGAACAGCATCCCATACATGAACAGCATCATCCCATACATGAACAGCATCATCACATACATGAAAAAAATCATCCCATACATGAAGAACAGCATCCCATTCATAAACAACATCCCATACATGAACAACATCATCCCATACATGAAGAACAGCATCCCATTCATAAACAACATCCCATACATGAACAACATCATCCCATACATGAACAAGCTCATCCCATACAAGAACAGTTCGATCACGGAGTTCTTCAATGGTTCTTATCTTTGTTCTGTAAACACCCTCCTGCATTATTCCCTTATATCTTAAAATCAGCTGCATTTAAGCCAGGACCAAAGCCCAGGAGATATGAATTCAAGAGATTTCTTTGTCAATTCTTCAACAGTTTCACGAGTTCGTTGAGCTGGTGCACCATCTTGTTGAAATGTGGAATAATCCGAATATTGCCGAATATTGCCTAATATAACGAATATTTCAGAATATCAGGCAACAAGAAGGTCGATCTCCTTGGCTTAAAACAGTGGTTCTCAACCTTCCTAATGCCGCGACACTTTATTACAGTTCCTCGTGTTGTGGCGACCACCAACCACAAAATTATTTTCGTAGCTAATTTATAACTGTAGAGTATATGTGTTTTCCGATGGTCTTAGGCGATCCCCGAGAAAGGGTCTTTTGACCCCCAAAAGGGTCGCGACCAGCAGGCTGAGAACCTCGGGCTTAAAACAAGGTCTAGAACTCGTTCGATATTTTCATGTTTCCCTTGCACTTAGATCACGTTTTCGTATTGTCTTCCTCCCTAACCTCCAACCCTTATACGGAATTTATTTTCATAAACATTTTTTTTTCCGTTTATAAACATTTTGGTGATGGCTTTGTCACGACATTTTGTCTGAGCCGAAGGTAATATTATAGCAATTTTGGTTTCTTCCCTGAACGCCATTTTATCGTAACCATGTTTACAAAAATTGTGTATAAATAATTATTCAATATGACCTAAATTTTTACTTTCAATATTTTTGAGTGCGAATGTCAGGACTAAAACGAGTAGAATGTTTATGATTCACGAATCTTTACAAGTTTTTTTTTTTAAATCATCATTAACAAAAGGGTTCCATTTTTTTTCCGGACACCATGGTCTTCCGTTATGTATTTAGAATTAAAATCGCAAATTATCTGTTCATTCACACCAGACGCCAGGCTAAAATGTTCAGTGCGGTCTTCAGGCAAATTTGTAATCAATTGTTGGCAGGGCCGGCCCTAACAATTGCGGGGCCCTATGCGAAACGGATTGCGCGGGGCCCAGTCTGGGTAGAGGATAAGGATAATAAGTGAAAATTAAGATTTTGTATTAGAAAATAAATTCGCGCGGGGCCTATAAAAGTGCGGCGCCCACTGCGGCCACATAGGTTGCAGTGGCCTAAGGCCGGCCCTGATTGTTGGTATTGTTGTTGTTGATTGTTTTTTAATTATTATTTTTTTTTGGGGGGGGGGGGGCGGTTGTTGTTGTTTCTTAACCCAAAGCCAGACTTTGCTAGATCTGTTTCTGACATTTTCTTGATGTCAAATGTCCAGAAAGAGAATCCACAATCGACTCTGGTGAAATAGAGCGCCGAAGTAGAATAAAAGATGGAGTGGCGAAACAAAGAGCCACTAGATGAAGTCAAGAGACGAGGTGTTTTTTTTTTATGGTAGCACCCTGCCACTAAAACAACCGTACATACACTCACTGGGTGATCCAACAAACACACATACTCATTATTATCATCCTCCCTAGCCCATCAAAAAGTAGCCTTTGTTCCGGGAATCACACTCCATCCTTCCCCCCCTATCCCCACTTCAAACCCCCCCCTAACCACCTCCCCTTCTTCCCCCCCCCCCCCCCCCCCCGAAAAAAAAAAAATAACATCCCCTAGAAATCCATTTTCTCTCATCAAACATAATAAGCAAATAAAGAGAAGCGATTTCAATCATGCAATCTTCCATTCTCAGATCTCATAGATTTTGGCGCGTCTCATCACATATACGACCCCACCCAGCCCCAGCCCCCCCCCCCACACACACACCCCACCCGACCCACCCCAATATCTATATTAAGCTGGCAAATATGAATTACACTCTGGCGCGCGAAGGAAACGAAACCGCTGAGTGATATGTCTTTCAGTCTCCCGTCTCTTGAGTTTGCTCCCTTTTGCTTACATCACTTACTACCGTGTCAGTGGTCACAAATGTCAGTGGTCACAAAGGTCAGTGGTGACGTGTCTACAAGATTACTTTATAAAAAAAAGTATTTCAAAGCATCCAGGAGGATTAGGAAGATGAGCAGCCAAGATTTCCCTGAACAGCAGTCATCTGTAGACAAGCGAAGATGTAGCGAAGGGGCAATCAGAATGACTCCGATTGGTATTTACAAAGGGAATACTGTTCCATTTTTACTCACACATTTTCTGCTTTACGATGTATTTAATAGGATACTGGCTTGATTAATGTATCATGTCTATGCGTCGCATTGAATACATTTATTATTTATCGTGTCTATTTGTTCAAATGAATCCGTTTCTTGGTTATCATGTTTCTGTTGAATCCATTTGTTACTGTTTCATGCCTGTATGTCACGTTGAATCCATTTTTTACTGTTTCATGCCCTGTATGTCACGTTGAATCCATTTGTTACTGTTTCATGCCTGTATGTCACGTTGAATCCATTTGTTACTGTTTCATACCTGTATGTCACGTTGAATCCATTTGTTACTGTTTCATGCCCTGTATGTCACGTTGAATCCATTTGTTACTGTTTCATGCCTGTATGTCACGTTGAATCCATTTGTTACTGTTTCATGCCCTGTATGTCACGTTGAATCCATTTGTTACTGTTTCATGCCTGTATGTCACGTTGAATCCATTTGTTACTGTTTCATGCCTGTATGTCACGTTGAATCCATTTGTTACAGTTTCATGCCTGTATGTCACGTTGAATTATTTCTTATTTAGCATGTATATTTTGAATCAGTTTCTTACAGTCCCTAGTTAATTTCACAATAATCTATTTCTTGCTATAATGTCTTACTGTAGTATGTCTTACAGTAAAATGTCTTACTGTAGTATGTCTTACTGTAGTATGTCTTACTGTGGTATGTCTTACTGTAGTATGTCTTACTGTAGGATGTCTTACTGTATGATGTCTTACTGTAGGATGTCTTACTGTAGTATGTCTTAACACAGTATGTCTTACTCAAGTTACTGTAACATGTCTTACTGTAATATGTCTTACTGTCAACTGTCTTACTGCAGCATGCAGCACTGATTTTACCCGATGAAACCGAATAACCTCGCTGTCACTCGCTGTTCCTAAAGTAATTGTAAAAAACGTTTTTGGAAGTTCATCATTCAACTACAAATAAAACCTTTTGTTATGACACAGATCCCAGTCAGCCCTTAACAAACCCGCCCCCCTAAACCAAGACCCCCTCAACGAATGCAAACATCAGCAAAAAAAGCGCTCTCCAAGGCCGTAGCGTAAGAAATTTCATCGTTTCCGGTACTATCTGACCCGAACTAGATATGGCTTTTGTTTTGGTCACGTGATTCAGTGACCGTCCGTCCGTACCATTCCATTTCCACCGATAGTTTGCGTTATTGATCAGATCGAGGGAAGAGTGGGGGGGGGGGGCGTGTTGTTTTGGCAATCCACCAGGACTCACCCCGTTGGTAAATGCCACCCATGCCGTTGTCCGGGGGGGTAGGGGGGGGGGGGAAGACGCGTGGCGTCATTGCTATTCAAAAATCTCCGCCAGGTTCCAGCACTATTGAAGTTTTATTGTTTGCATGTTAACCAATCACTCTAAAAAAAAAAAATGGTGATGTTGAATAAAGAAAAAAAGTGTGTGGTTGGGGGGGGGCGTTCATGCGGACGGTTACCCAAGAGCGCCAAGCATTTATCACATTAATTAAGACGTGTCTTCATCAGCATTGGTTTGAGATAACGTGGGATAAAGTGTACAGATTTCACAAGGAAATAAAAAGGGGGGGGGGGTCGTTTTATAATACCCTGAAGAAGGGGGTCATTTTATAATACCTTGAAGAAGGGGGACATTTTATAATACCTTGAAAAAGGGGGACATTTTATAATACCAATTGGAGGGGTCATTTTTCACTATCTGGTGTAGGGAAACGTTATGTAACACAGATGGTTTTGTCACGACATTTTGTCTGAGTAGACGGTATTGTTAGTTTCCGTGAGTAGAAGGTATTTTAGTTACAGTGAGTAGAAGGTATTGTTAGTTTCCGTGAGTAGAAGGTATTGTTACTTACAGTGAGTAGAAGGTATTGTTAGTTTCCTGTGAGTAGAAGGTATTGTTACTTACAGTGAGTAGAAGGTATTGTTAGTTTCCGTGAGTAGAAGGTATTTTAGTTACAGTGAGTAGAAGGTATTGTTAGTTTCCGTAAGTAGAAGATATTGTTACTTACAGTGAGTAGAAGGTATTTTAGTTACAGTGAGTAGAAGGTATTGTTAGTTTCCGTAAGTAGAAGGTATTTTAGTTACAGTGAGTAGAAGGTATTGTTAGTTTCCGTGAGTAGAAGGTATTGTTACTTACAGTGAGTAAAAGGTATTGTTAGTTTCCGTGAGTAGAAGGTATTTTAGTTACAGTGAGTAGAAGGTATTGTTAGTTTCCGTGAGTAAAAGGTAGTTTTATTTTCCGTGATTAAAAGGTATTGTTACTTTCCGCGAGTAGAAGGTATTGTTAGTTTACGTCCATGTTGATTGCACCTACTGTCAACGTACCTATGACCCACCTTAAAAAAGTATATGTCAAGAAGTAAACAAGCGAATTAGCAAACAAAAAAGTAACAAAATAAAACCGACTTCATTGCGTTCGCGCATGCGTGCAACAGGTGAAGAAAACATGAACCAAACATAATTCTATGACACACGCTATAACCAAAAGACTAAACAGAAGAATAAACTAGTTAATGAACGAATAAATAGCAGCAGTTGTTATTCATAAATTGAAAAAGACCTATTGTTTCTGATGGAAGTAGATATATTATTATAATTCGTTATGGTGTTGTGTTCCCAAAGGCTAAAGGATTCTAATCTACGACACACATGTTTAAGGGTTTTTTTTTTTTGTTTTTTTTTAAGTTGGCGCACTGTTTGAAACTTTCAAAAAGTTTACTAACGAAGCAAACAAAAAGGCCATTTGATGGTGGATGCAAAATCCTCTTTCGTCAATCGATTTTTCTTCCATTTTGGTATTAAAAAATTTCTGGCAACGGCGCTGCCACCGGTAACGAGTCTGTGTGCCAAGTTTCAGTTTGACGAGGAAGTGGGTCAATTAGCTGTCCGAAGATTTTTTGCCAGATAACAATAGTATTTTGATGCTTCCACTCTGCTGTTTGCCACCACCTACAAATTTGCGTTCGCTTGGGGCAGTGGCTCTCAAACTCCCTAATGCCGCGACCCTTTAACACAATTCCTCATGTTGTGGTGACCCCCAACCGTAAAATTATTTTCGTTGCAATTTCATAAATATATGTTTTCCGATGGTCTTAGGCGAATCCTGTGTTAGGGTCGTTCGACCACCAAAGGTGTCGCGACCCACAGGTTGAGTACCACTGACTAAGAGAAAGGGCGTATGCGAGCTTTATTATCAATGAACCCCAAAAATATTTACTTTGATGACACTGTTCCCCTCGATTTCAACGAGATTAAATTTCAAAATAGTTTATTGAATATATTTTTATGCTGAATACTGTTATAAATATAATGTACAACATAAATTAATGAACTACTCATTATGGAAAAATGGAGTTTCATTGAAAAAAAATCTGTTCAGTTGTATAGGAGCTCAACATCCTCACAGGGGGGGGGGCAACAAATGAAAATCAGTAAATTTGACAGAGCCTGAATAAGTCTGTTTCATAACACAGCTAAGTTTAAAAAAAGAGCAGGGGGGGTCCCCCGTCACCAGAGTAGGGTACCGACACAGCAAGGTGTCACAAGAGCAGGCCGGCTAGGGGGAGGACCTTGGAGAAGACAAGATTGGTTGGGGGGGGGGACACCACGAACTTACTGAACTGGGTTGAACCGATTCTAGCGCCGCCTTTGAACATAACATAATATAAGCGACTAGGGCCACGAATGACGTCCACAAGACGAGACGTGATCGTTAGCCGCCGAGCCACTAGTAACCGCAAGTGATTGGGTGCACTTTGGCTGTACAGAGGCCCCCTTGCAGCGCTAGCTTGGCGGTTACAAGGTCCACCTGCAGCACTGTCTTGGTGGTTACAGGGGCCAACTGCAGTACTGTCTTGGCTGTTACAGCGTCCAACTGCAGCACTAATCTTGGTGGTTACAGGGGCCACCTGCTGCACTGTCTTGGCTGTTACAGCGTCCAACTGCAGCACTAATCTTGGTGGTTACAGGGGCCAACTGCAGTACTGTCTTGGCTGTTACATCGTCCAACTGCAGCACTAATCTTGGTGGTTACAGGGGCCAACTGCAGTACTGTCTTGGCTGTTACAGCGTCCAACTGCAGCACTAATCTTGGTGGTTACAGGGGCCACCTGCAGCACTGTCTTGGCTGTTACAGCGTCCAACTGCAGCACTAATCTTGGTGGTTACAGGGGCCAACTGCAGTACTGTCTTGGCTGTTACAGCGTCCAACTGCAGCACTAATCTTGGTGGTTACAGGGACCAACTGCAGTACTGTCTTGGCTGTTACAGCGCCCAACTGCAGCACTAATCTTGGTGGTTACAGGGGCCAACTGCAGTACTGCCAGAGAAAAAATATGTCTTTTAAAAATGTACGGTTCAAATCTAAAATCTATTTATGTCTATTGATCCTTCATTTACACGAATTCGCTGCCCACTGACGTTTAGATTTTTCTATAAACAAAACAGGGCTGAGATGTCTTCATCTGGCTTTAAGGTTTGTGCAAACTACCAACACAAACAAAATGTCTCCCATATCTAATGTCGTTGGGCATACTACGTATACCTGCATTTATCATAATTCTCACGAGAGTTTTAATCAAAATGTCAAGACTTGATTAAGTAATGGCTCGATTGGTTAAGAGCAATCTCACTTTTTTTTTTGAAAGGAAAAAAATCTTAAATTAAGCCTGAAACAACTTTGACATGGTTAACCCTCCTCTAATAGGGGTCACATTAAATCTATTTAGGTGTTTGGCTGAGGCTAAAAAAACAAAAAAAAAACAAAAAAAAAGGCTGAGAATATGAGAACCACTGCCTCTACGTGCAGAAAGGAAAAAAAAGTTCAAAAAAGTTGCCCTTTAATAAATACAAAGGTACAAAAATATGTTTTTAATACCCTGTTGGAAACACGGAACCCTTTTCGCGAATGTAATCAAATAATGCGTTGTCCTAATTTGGACAATGGGATATGGGAATTTTACGTACATCTGATTGGAATCCCGCGCCCTATTAAGTTAATATCATTTCACGGCTGCTGTTGTCCCCGGGTCGCTGGCAATTAACGGAAGAGCAATACGTCCATTCTTAATGTAAAATCCATACGCCAGCCGATTTCCTCCCCCCTCCCGCCCCGCACACCTTAACATCCACCCACACACCCACACCCACACACCACACATTGACGCCGTCAGCGATGTGCAGCTGAAGGTAATCGGATGGAGATTCGATCCTGTGGGGGGATTCTTAGGGAGACAAATTTAAAATGCCGTGCTAGTTTCTTTCAATGCCCGTCGTCCCCCCTCCCCCTCCCCAACCCACTCAATCCATGTTACTTGTTTTTCCGTTGTATTCATCACGGTACGTTTTCTTTTTTCCATCCGTCCTTGGCATTCAGTGTGGCAGAATCGTCATCATCACGTGATGTTAGACTACGTCATTTTTGTAAACTCTCCGAAACAAATGGCTAGAAACTACAGTACCGTGCTTGTTAATTTTCCAGTTTAATTTTTTTTTTTTTTTTTTTTTTTGCGGAACAAACAAAAAATGTTTGGATTATTTATTCGTTATTTAAGTCGGTTATTTTTTAATAAATATTTTTTAACATTTCTTTTTTTCTCTGTTTTACTTTATCAGATTATGACGAAGAAAGGGGGGGGGGGGACGATGCGTTGTGATTTCAAAAATAATCTACCTCTATCAAAAGTTATAAGACCAGTGTTTCTCAACCTTTTTAATGCCTCGACCCTTAAATACAGTTCTTCATGTTGTGGCGACCCCCGGCCACAACATTATTTTCGTTGCTACTTCATAACTGTAGAGTATATGTCTTTTCTGATGCTCCTTGGCGACCCCTGGGAAAGGGTCGTTCGACCCCCAAATTGGTCGCAACCCACAGGTTGAGAACCACTGGTTGAGAACCACTGTATTAGACGAATTTCTGAAGTTCGCTTTTCAATCATTTTGCAGCAGCAAATTGTAATCATTGGTATCCATCCGTAACCGGTTCACGAGCCCTTGCGTTGCCGGTCCGCGCCACGCGATGCTGATCTTCGAATAAAAAGAAATAATTATAACTAATGAATCTTGGCAACGGTCCCTGGTGGAATTTCGATACGTGCCCACCGGTCGTATAAACTTTAAAGTCTAGGAAACGCTGCTTACGTTCAATCAGCAGTCAATTAATATAGAATACATAGGTTAGTCGTCAAGACTTCAGTCAGTAGTCAATTATTATAGAATACGTAGGTTAGTGGTCAAGACTTCAGTCAGTAGTCAATTATTATAGAATACGTAGGTTAGTCGTCAAGACTTCAGTCAGTAGTCAATTAATATATAATACATAGGTTAGTCGTCAAGACTTCAGTCAGTAGTCAATTAATATATAATACATAGGTTAGTCGTCAAAACTTCAATCAGTAGTCAATTAATATATAATACATAGGTTAGTCGTCAAGACTTCAGTCAGTAGTCAATTAATATATAATACATAGGTTAGTCGTCAAGACTTCAGTCAGTAGTCAATTAATATATAATACATAGGTTAGTCTTCAAGATTTCAGTCAGTAGTCAATTATTATAGAATACATAGGTTAGTCGTCAAGACTTCAATCAGCAGTCTTCAAACCTTTCATCAGCATCGCTCAAACCTTCAATAAAGAGAAATATCAACAAACCGAACAAGAACACTGGCGTCTCGTCTAAACGCCTTCTCCCGCTGAGAAAGGGGAAGAACCAAAAAAAAAAAAAGGACTTCTGCTAGTAGCGTTTCTATTTAGATTGAATTGTATTTATTGTTCATAAAGCGTGCTAATCCTGTCACACCACTGCTTTGTTGCAGAAAGTGTAGAGCGTGCTTGAGACCAGTAAGTTGTAGAGTTTGTGAGCTCTGTGTTGAGTCCCTATCCGCCACTCTCCTGACATTCCCCGATTTAATACCAAGATCAGAGTTATAAAACTATGAAAAATAACATAACGTCGTTCACAAATTAACACTTTTATATATATATATATATTAATATATGCTTTGAACGAATTGTTATAATTTAATTAATTTATATATATTAATATATGCTTTGAACGAATTGTTATAATTTAATTAATTTATATATATTAATATATGCTTTGAACGAATTGTTATAATTTAATTAATTTATATATATTAATATATGCTTTGAACGAATTGTTATAATTTAATTAATTTATATATATTAATATATGCTTTGAACGAATTGTTATAATTTAATTAATTTATATATATTAATATATGCTTTGAACGAATTGTTATAATTTAATTAATTTATATATATTAATATATGCTTTGAACGAATTGTTATAATTTTATTTATTTTTTAAAAATTAGAAATGTCCTTCATAATGTCCCCCATAATGTATTCCATAATGTCCTCCATAATGTATTCCATAATGTCCTCCATAATGTCCTCCATAATGGCCCCCATAATTTCCTCCATAATGTCCTCCATAATGTCCTTCATAATGTCCTCCATAATGTCCTCCAAAGTTGATCTTTCAATAGGCATTAGCGGTCCCTATGTAAATAATTTGAGATCCATTTGAAAAATAGAGAACCGGAATAAACAGCATAGCTGCTGCCCCCCCCCCTCCCGAATTCCATCCCCATGTTAAGATTTTCCCAATTCAGCATATTTTAACTATATGCCTTCAGAAGTCTTTTTAATGTTGATTTTTTTTTAAACGACCCCAGATTTATTTTTTTTCTTGACTAAAAAAGCCCCTTGAGCTGTGACTGGATGTAGTCATTTGGTTTATAAGTGGCCCGGTGCGTCTTCCTGACAGTACACGTAGGAGAGTGACCGGGGGTTCGATCCATCTGTCGGCCAAACCAGAAAACGTTGTTAAGACAGCCAGATTCTGTGCTGGACTTTCTTCAGTTCGAGGTAATAGGTATCATGTTAGACCTCAAGTTGACTGGAGTGGAGCGAAATTGGAGCCAATTTAAGAGGGACCCGTACTCGCTGGATCTAATTATCGCCCGAGACGTCGGAGAGAGCACATTAGATTTCGACTATTTGATGATTGGGGGAGGGGGGGTCGTGAGGTGGGCCCTTACAAGTGGCCACGTCGATGTACGGGATAGGTTTTTGGAGGGCGATTAGGTTGGTGGGCTTGTGGTCCGCCCCGATGAACCTAAGTTATGCTGTTTGAGAGAAAACGATGCAACTTTATCTCTATATTTTTGGAGTACTGTTAAACTAATCGATAGGAAATCGAGTATTATCACGTGACTTTAAAATAAAAATATGCAAACTGGAAGTGGTTCTGGGGGGGGGGGAGGGGGGGTCAGTTGATTGTACATGACGCTAGGCGACATTCAATGACCGTAAAAAAATTTATAGGTCCCCCAAACGGAGTTCAATGTCACTAAACACATTATGCACTGCTTTCAACGTCACTAAACACATTAAGCACTGCGTTCAACGTCACTAAACACATTAAGCGCTGCGTTCAACGTCACTAAACACATTAAGCGCTGCGTTCAACGTCACTAAACACATTAAGCACTGCGTTCAATGTCACTAAATACATTAAGCGCTGCGTTCAACGTCACTAAACACATTAAGCACTGCGTTCAATGTCACTAAACACATTAAGCACTGCGTTCAACGTCACTAAACACATTATGCACTGCGTTCAATGTCACTAAACACATTAAGCACTGCGTTCAACGTCACTAAACACATTAAGCACTGCGTTCAACGTCACTAAACACATTAAGCACTGCGTTCAACGTCACTAAACGCATTAAGCGCTGCGTTCAACGTCACTAAACACATTAAGCGCTACGTTCAACGTCACTAAACACATTAAGCACTGCGTTCAATGTCACTAAACACATTGAGCAAAAAAAATCGAAGCACTTCGGAGCCGGGATGTCAAACTTTTACGACGGTGCGCATTGGAACCTTGCATGCGCCTAATGAATGCCTGTGAGTCCTGGACATTAACAGCAGAACTTGAAAGGAAAATAAAGGCGATGGAGATGAGATGTTTCAGCGGCATTCTTGGCATCTGCTATAGAGACCATATCACCAATGAACAAGGGAAAGAAAGGATTCGCCAAGCAATTGGGCAGAACGATGACCCCCTGGTGTCTGTAAAAAAAAAGCGCAAACTTGAGTGGTATGTCCACGTGACCAGAAAACAAGGGCTCGCCAAAGAAATCATGCCAGGGCACAACTATAGGAGGGAGAAGAAGAGGAAGACAGAGAAAAAGATGGGACGATAACATCAAAGAGTGCATGGTCGGGACTAAATCTAGGCGATGTTACGCGTAGTGCAGAAGACAGAGAGGAAAGGAGAAAGATAGTTGTCATGTCATCTGTGGCGCCCCAACGGTCCAAGGACTAAGGGGCATGATGATGATGATGCGCCTAAGGAAATCGTGTGGATAGTGAGGATAGTGTGGATAGTGTGCGAGACCTGAACTGAAAGAACCAGTGCTTTCTTGTAAGAAGGAATGTGCAAAAAAATATCTTTCGTTTGATGAAAAAAAGTAACACTTTAGATAACGTAAATTAATTCGGCCTAAAACAGGTGATGGTATGCCGCCTTCTGTGACAAAATAAAAGCCCTTTGAAAGAATTTCAACAATTCCTAAGCCAATCTGTTTGAGAGAGAGAAAGAGAGAGAGAGAGTGAAAGAGCGAAAGATATATATATATATATAAAGATAGAGAGAGAGAGAGAGCGAAAGAGAGAGAGATATAAAAAGAGAGAGATATAAAGAGAGAGAGAGTGGGGAGAGAGTGAGAGATAGAGTGAGAGAGCGAAAGAGAGAAAGAGATATAAAGAGAGAGAGTGAGAGAGCGAAAGAGAGAGATATATATAAAGAGAGAGAGAGAGTGAGATAGAGAGAGAGAGTGAGAGAGAGAAAGAGAGTGAGAGAGAGAGATTTCTGGATTCCTAGAAAATTACCCTGCGGCCCATCCTCCCCCTCCCCAAAACGAGTTTACACGTGGCCCCTGTTTCGAAACGATGTTACACACACCCTTGAGGTACGCAGAGCAATTTTTTTTTTCACTGTTTTTTTTTAACAGAAAAAGTCTTGTCCCCCCCACCCCCCCAAAACCGCGAGCCATTGATAATCTCAACTCTAAATTCTCTTTTAATCGATGACGTTAAAAATGCTATGCAGGTCACGCTGACCTCCAAACCCCCAACGCCTGTACGTACCTGCGCCGGTGTTATTTATTTCAGGAACTTGACCATCAACATCCCCCCGCCCGAATGTACGTGTGACAGCTGATCCGTTGTTTAGCGCAAGTTATTCAAAGGGAGGCAAGCTGAACCTGTTATCGATTTAAACACTTAACATTTTATTTTTTATATTACGATGGGGGTCTCACATGACCCGAGTGAAAGGCGTGTAAAAATAAACTTGCTGACACCTATAACACGTCGGCCGCTGGTAACCCAGTACTTCAATCGTGTTATAGCTTTTCTTTCTTATATGACCAGCAGTTCAAACACTGTGGTCCGTAGGGGCACAGTATGTTTTAAATTTCATTAAGCTATACATTGGGTTATTTCATTGGATAAGTCGTTTTATTAATTTATTTATCAATTAATTTTGCTTATAAGGACCTCCGTAAAAAAACATTAATAAGATTATTAAGACACATGCAGTTCGTGTAAATGAATTTTTTTTATTAATTTTAAAACCTTGTGTATAAGTAGACTCAAAATTTTAATTTAAATACAAAATACAAATTATTTAAATCCTTTTTTTCATCAGTACAACAAAAACCAATTGTGCATTAACTTAAATTAACACAAAGGGAATGATAAGAAAAATGTTGGACACAAGAACCACACTTGAAAAACGAAGAACAGAATACAAAAGATAACGATAGTCGAAGTACAAACCAAAAAGAAATAAATTGTTATAAGTGCAAACCAAACAGAAACAAGTGTTATAATTACAAACCAAACAGAAAAAAGTGTTATAATTACAAACCAAACAGAAAAAAGTGTTATAAGTGCAAACCAAACAGAAAAAAGTGTTATAATTACAAACCAAACAGAAACAAGTGTTATAAGTACAAACCAAACAGAAAAAAGTGTTATAAGTGCAAACCAAACAGAAAAAAGTGTTATAATTACAAACCAAACAGAAAAAAGTGTTATAATTACAAACCAAACAGAAAAAAGTGTTATAAGTGCAAACCAAACAGAAACAAGTGTTATAATTACAAACCAAACAGAAAAAAGTGTTATAATTACAAACCAAACAGAAACAAGTGTTATAAGTACAAACCAAACAGAAACAAGTGTTATAAGTACAAACCAAACAGAAAAAAAAGTGTTATAAGTACAAACCAAACAGAAACAAGTGTTATAACTACAAACCAAACAGAAAAAAAGTGTTATAAGTACAAACCAAACAGAAACAAGTGTTATAACTACAAACCAAACAGAAAAAAAGTGTTATAAGTACAAACCAAACAGAAAAAAGTGTTATAAGTACAAACCAAACAGAAAAAAAGTGTTATAAGTACAAACCAAACAGAAACAAGTGTTATAAGTACAAACCAAACAGAAAAAAGTGTTATAATTACAAACCAAACAGAAAAAAGTGTTATAATTACAAACCAAACAGAAACAAGTGTTATAAGTACAAACCAAACAGAAAAAAAGTGTTATAAGTACAAAACAAACAGACATAAAGTGGGAAGAAGAACAAACCAAACAGAAAATTAATTCATAGATTTGTGAAACTGGTTCAAACCGGCCGGAGTCAACAGCGTATACCCAGATTTTTTTTTTAATTGAGACATCGATTAAAACGTATATGGCTGGTTTGGGGATCCCTGATCTCCAGCATTGATTGCCACACACCTGGTCGTGGTCCAAGCAGGACTCACCTTATTTTACAACATTTCACCTTTTTTTTTTTTTTTTTTTTTATAGCTCTGTCTTCATCTTTCCCTTTGTTCAAAAATAGCGTCGACCTGTTTCCGGTCCCTTCTGGCAGACGCCTCGTGTTTTAAGACCTAGTAGGAGTTCATCCGTGCAGAATTTATTACTATAGAATACCATTATTTTTTTTTTTTCATAGCCATGTCTGGAATGATATAAATATCAAGCCATTAACAGAGTTTTATGAGCAAAGAATTCACCTGTTGATGTTTACATGACTGATTCTCAAGATTTTTACTTTAATTGCACCCAGTTGTCCTCGGATGAAACATGGTGCTTCAATGGTGCTTAAGTGATGCTACAATTGTGCTTCAATGGTACTTAAGTGGTGCTACAACTGTGCGTCAGTGGTGGTTAAATGGTGCTACAATTTTGCGTCAATGGCACTTAAATGATGCTACAACTGTGCGTCAATGGTCAATGGCACTTAAATGATGCTACAATTGTGCTTCAGTGGTGGTTAAATGATGCTACAATTGTGCTTCAGTGGTGGTTAAATGATGCTACAATTGTGCTTCAGTGGTGGTTAAATGATGCTACAATTTTGCGTCAATGGTCAATAGCACTTAAATGATGCTACAACTGTGCGTCAATGGTCAATGGCACTTAAATGATGCTACAATTGTGCTTCAGTGGTGGTTAAATGATGCCACAACTGTGCTTCAGTGGTGGTTAAATGATGCCACAACTGTGCTTCAGTGGTGGTTAAATGATGCTACAACTGTGCGTCAATGGTCAATGGCACTTAAATGGTGCTTAAATTTTAAATACACCAATTAATTTTTTTTTGGTTCATTTTACGATTCGGTAACTTTATGTCCACTAAGACGAAAATACACAAAGCTCAATACATTTAAATACAAATATATAGTTGAACAACTCCTAATCAAACCTTTCAAAGTTAAAAAAATTTCTGGAAATAAACTCCACAATCCAATCAAAAGCATCAAAATCAAAATTCACCTCACATCAACAAGTGAAACACAACAAGTGAAACACAGCAAGTGAAACACAACAAGTGAAACACAACACGTGAAACACAACAAGTGAAACACAACAAGTGAAACACAACAAGTGAAACACAACAAGTGAAACACAACAAGTGAAACACAACACGTGAAACACAACACGTGAAACACAACACGTGAAACACAACACGTGAAACACAACAAGTGAAACACAACAAGTGAAACACAACAAGTGAAACACAACAAGTGAAACACATTAAAACAGGTATATACACATTACAGAATCCAACACACAAAAAAAAAAAAAACCTTCTCAATCACACACACAGACACCCAACCAGACTGTTCTTATGTTCGTCTGACAATGTCCTAATTCGCACCCCTCCCCGCCCCCCCCCCCAGAGAGTGCCATACACTTGTTTCCCAAGCCGACACCTCCAATAGTGTCTTGACAAGGTCTAGAGACACCGCAATGGCGTACAGCCATCCCTAGTCTGGAATATGGACGCATATCGCTGCCAGTCGGGAATTTGTCAAAGTATGTCACAGCTATTTTGGTAAGTCTGACACAGACTGAAGGAAATTGATCTAGTCTGACACAGACAGAAGTAAGTTGGGCTAGTCTGTCACAGACAGAAGTTGGGCTAGTCTGTCACGGACATTTGTAAAAAAAACAAACATCTAATTCTTGAAAAACCCGTCACAACAGAAAAGTAAAACAACTTTCCGAAAGACTTTAACCCACATATATTCGTCCCGTAGGAGGTCGTGCCGTAGAAGGTCGTGCCGTAGGAGGTCGTCCTGTAAGAGGTCGTCCCGTAGGAGGTCGTCCCGTTGGAGGTCGTCCTGTAGGAGGTCGTCCTGTAGGAGATCGTCGTCCCGTAGGAGGTCGTCCCGTTGGGGGTCGTCCTGTAGGAGGTCGTCCCGTTGGAGGTCGTCGTCCCGTAGGAGGTCGTCCCGTAGGAGGTTGTCCCGTTGGAGGTCGTCCTGTAGGAGGTCGTACCGTAGTTGTTGTTTTTTCTTTACAGTTAATTTCGGACCTTCATTGTGTTTATGAATAGCTTCTTAGTTTGGTCCCAATGACGTTAATCTCTAGACGAACATTTCAACTTTGAAATATTTGTCTTTCAATTAATAATACTCGGACCCCCTTTGTTGTTGGGCATCACACAGATCACCTCAAATTGCATCCGTGTGAAGTCCTAAATATAATGTAATGTTAGTGAACCGTGCGGACATCAATGGCGTAAGTTGTTTGAACATAACCTTATTACATGCTACGCGAGAAAACCTTATTCATATGTAATTAAACATTTTTTTTTAAAAAAATCTCAATGATTCTCTTCCTAATGAGAAACGTCTTCCCTCTTTGAACTTTTCCTCCTCCATTTCTCCCTTTAGGGTTTGAACTTTAATCATATAGAGGTTTTTTTTTAACTGTGTGTGATTTTTGTTTTCTCTTCTTTTTGTTTCCCCACTATTGGAAACATTATTTGTGAAAGATCTCATTGTGTCTAATGGCTTAACGAACAATAACCAATTCAAGTGCGGGAAGTCACCACGACAAAAATCTTATTTCACACACGTATTGATTTGCGACGCCGGATGACGTTTATGGCGGAAGTTCAAGCAGCTGTTTTCTTTATGCAAATTTCAAAGGTCGACGTCGGATACATGCATTCGTTTCAGTGATATTTATGTTTAAGAAACATATAATTGATATTTGCTCTTTTTTTTTTCTTATCACTCCATCAGGTCTACTCCCACTCATGACCCCCACTTCACCCACCCCCAACCACCAGCCCCACAAAAAAAACCACCCAAAACCACCCATATATATATATGGATATGATAGAGAGAGAAAGGGAGAGAAAGAGAGATAAACGAGAGAGAGACCGATTTAATAATTACTTTTTCTTTGAAACTGGAACAATGTATGAGTCTTTGATTTATCATTTATGAGAATATCTTTGTACCCTTTTTGGTTTATGGATCTGGGATCTTGTTTGAACTTGAAAATAATTGATTTGCATTTTTTAATCTTATGCGAAGACACTGAGGTTTTAATATAAAGATTAATAATTAGTTCTTTTTTTTTTTTCTTAATATAAAGATTAATAATTAGTTCTCTTTTTTTTTCAAGTTTCCTAGGTTAGCGGTTCTCAACCGGTGAGTCACGAGCCCTGGGGGGGGGGGGGGGCTTATACGGGGATAAGGGGATAACATATTTATGAAGTAGCGACGAAAATGATTTTATGGTTTAACTGTATTAAGGGTCGCGGCATTAGAAAGGTTGAGAACCACTGTCCTAGTTGAATCGTATAGTCTACTGTTGTATTCGCGCCTGGCGTCTGACTTCCTTGAAACTGCCGAAGACAACAAAGACGCCTAACGACAATCTCCAATGATTCACATCCGTGTAACACCACTTTGCCTTCGGCGCCCACGGGCCGAAAATGGGAATCTGTCTGACAACACCGTCTAACTCGGACCACCCATCTCCAGTGCCGCCCCTGGAAGTAGCTGTACCAATGCGACGACTCATCGCGGTATTAGCCAATGAGCGTTGAAGTAATTGAACCCTGCGATCAATACCCCCTCCCACCCCTCTCCCACTCCCATACCTCCCTTTATTATCTTCTTCTCCACCAGCCTTCATCTCGCCCCCTTCCCCTCCTTTTCTCTACGTGTTTCGGTTTTGTCCTGAGATGCTCGGCCGCTTCCTCTCAGGTTCAGATCGACTGACTCCTCGCGCTCACTCTCTCTCTCTCTCTCTCTCTCTCTCTCTCTCTCTCGGGCTCAAAGGGGACGGTACTCGCGACGACATCTGCTTTATTTGTTATCCCCCCCAACCATTGCCGGAAACTACAAAAAGGGGAAACGATCGTTTTGTCTTTCTAAAAAAATTGTGGCAGTGTTGTTTCAGCATTGGATCCGATGCCTTCAAAGTGTCTCACAGTATTCGGCAGCAGTCTGTGGAGCGGGGTGAGTACTCACATCGCATCTGCTTACTTGTCATCTCCTCGTGTCATCGTGTATTTCAGGGGCAGGTAACATTGAGATTTGATATAAAATGCAAAGTTATGTTGTTGTTTACTTTTATATAATGTTTATACATCGATGACAACGACGTCATAACATTTGTGTTTAACGTTCTGAGGGTTGGTTTTTAACAACCTGATTTTTTTTTAAGCACTGCTTTATAAATGACGAAACTGTCCGGGGGGGGGGGGGAGATTTCAACTTTCTCAACTGTTGTTATTGTAAGAAGCTCTCGTAGGACGCATGACCTCCACTCAGTAGTACGTGCTACTACTTGTGAAATAGTTCTAGAAGCACATACATACTCTTTCAGGTTGTCTACAAGTATTTTTTTTTTTTTTAAAAAAAAACCTTTTCAGCGTTACGGTAATATAAACGCGTCTTGGTGTTGCCGTGCATGTGATTGTATTGATTGATTGAAAGGGAATCAGTCAACCGTGCCAGTGCGCCTCGGATGTAATAAGACCGCCCCGATAGTGTAAGGGTGCATACCCCGCCAGTGTGATCTCAAAACTCACAGAGAAAGAGAGAGAAATAAAGACTCTCTGACTCCCCCTCTCTCTCTCTCTCTTTCTCTCTCTCTGGCTCTCTCTCTCTGTATAATATATATATTATAAAATAATATGGTTCTCTGTCTCTCTTTCTGACCCTCTCTCTGGCTCTCTCGTTGCCTTTCTCTCTCTCTCTTGCCTCTCTCTCTCTGCCTCTCTCTCTCTGCAGTTCTCACTGTTCTTGCCTCTATCCCTTCTCCTACCTCTTAGCATTTCTCTCTCCCTCTCTCCCTGTCTAGCTCTCTCTTTGTGTGTGTCTCTCCCTCTCAATTTTACCATTACAATTTCAAAAGAAAAAATTAGCAAACAAACGATATTTTTTTTAAAACATTTTTTTTTTCAAATATCTTGAATAGTTTTTGATACAAATTTTTTTTTAATAGATTTTTTAAAAATGTTATAAAATTTTTCTAAAAATAATTATTTTATTATTGCACCTGATTCAAATTCAGTTATAGTGAGCTGCGACTAACACGAGCACAATATCTTCCAACATCTTAAGTGGCGTCAAGTATCGTTCATATAAATACACTATTTTCCAACATCTAAAATTGTGCAAGTATCGTTTCACATCAATACACTTTTTTCAACATCTTTAGTGATGTCAGTGTTGCTCTTCACAGGGCAGATTATATTTAAACATCTTCACGGATGTCAGTGATGTCTAACATCCATCTTCAAAACTCGTCAGTGACGTCAATTACTGTAACAATCAGAATCTGTACCCAACTGTAAATTTTGTGGCTTTCATATCACAAACAAAAAATAACAAATAACTGTGTTATCAAGGGGAGGTTATCAGATGTAAACGAGTAAGTTTTCTTCTCCGAGCAGACTTGATGTTTATTGATTTGACGAGTAATTTCGTTAACATTTCCGAGAAGCCAGAGTCTGCAGTCAGGGGTTCACCGGTGGAACGGGACGTCCCCGTGTGCACACATTTCCTGGGTCCGGATTTACTTTTCTGGGTTCTTTATACTCATCGTCACGTGATAACTTGATATCTTAACAAAAATAAAGAAAAAGAAAAACTGTTGAGCAAGATGCTGTCGAAAGCCGCCGAGAGCATGAGGTTGTAATGGCTAGTTGGTAAATCGTGACCAATAAATCTCTTGCTTGATAGTTTGACAGTTAGGTAGCAGGCATGTAGAGGAGGAAATGTTCAGTGCGTTTGGCTGTGTGTGTATATATATGTGTGTGTGTGTGTGCATGGGCTTGTTTGCTTGTGTGTATGTGTGTGCGTGTGTCGTCCACCAATATCTCTATCCACTAGCACCTTGTCATCAACCTGTACACACTGTTTCCGCCATCTTCAACTTGTACAAACTGTGTCCACCATCTTAAACGTGTACATACTTTGTCCACCGTCTTCAACTTGTACACACCGTGTCCACCATATTCATCTTGCAAACACCGTGTCTACTATTTTCAACTTGTACACAATGTGTCCGCCATCTTCATTTCATGATCTCCTATTTCTCCAAATAGTCCCAAAGCTAATTGTAAATTTCTATATAATCTCCCGTTCGTCCACATTGTCCCAACTAGCACATTATTCCGCCACTCACCCTATCAAACCCCACTTATCACAGATTTACCAACGTATTCCTGGTGTACTTAAAAACGAAGCTGCCCATTTCCAGTTATCCATTTCTTACCCTACCCCCCCCCCTTTACAAACCACAGCTCCCACACCACCATCACACACACACACACACACAGAACGCCCCAGAATATTGACACAACTCAAATCCATATTTGAAACGTGATCCCGTTGCGTGTCTCATGCGATACAACACAAATGTGCACACGTTTTCCGGGATCTTCATCAATCTCTGTCCTTCGTTGATATCATATTCTAAAATGGCAACCCTCCTTCTAATGGGAGAAAACGTGTGAATTTAGAACCGCTAGGGGATTTCGGTTGCATATAATATCATATACTAGGGCATTGGTTGTCAAACTCATTGGTCAAAAGAGCCAAAAATCAGCAGCAGGACGATTAAAAAAATGTTGAGAGCCAAAGTTCTTTTCAAGAGCCATGTTTTTCGGAGTCAAAACCGATTTGTAGATGCCTGGCCGAGCTGCACTCAGGTCGCTAAAGAGCCGCATGTGGCTCGCGAGTTGCGATTGGCAGGACACTGTACTAGGGCTTAACCGGGGGCAGTTTTTGACAACAGGTCCAGGTATTTTCAGAAAATACCCGGTGTGTCCAAGTGTTGCCAAAAAAATTGTTAACGTCTCATATTTGATAATTTATGCCGGCTTTTACACAATAGGCCTGTTTACACCCTACTTGCCGGCCTTTAAAAAATAAGCCTACAGACAGGTCTACAGACAGTCCTACAGACAGCTCTACACACAGTCCTACAGTCAGTTCTACAGAAAGTCCTACAGTCAGTTCTACAGACAATCCTACAGCCAGTTCTACAGAAAGTCCTACAGACAGTTCTACAGACAGTCCTACAGACAGCTCTACAGACAGTCCTACAAACAGTCCTACAGACAGACAGTCCTACAGACAGTTCTACAGACAGTTCTCCAGACAGTTCTCCAGACAGTCATACAGACAGCCCTACAGACAGTCCTACAGACAGTCCTGGCCCCCCCACTCATTACTATTAATATAAAACATGTCGTGTAGAGAGGGGGCGGTTGTTATAAAGAAGCAGCCACACCAGAAGCAATATATATATATATATATATATAAGAGATTCAAGCTTGATTTTAACCTCAGAATGGAAGCGAATCTGTATTTGTCATGTTCTTTGTCCTCATGGAATAACTGAAACTTTAGATTGTTTCTCAAGCGTATTTTTTTTTTTTTGTGTTGTTGCGCTTTGAAGTTTACCATAAACTTAATTTGCTTCGACCATCTTCAACTTGTACACACTGTGTCCGCCATCTTCAGCTTGTACACACTTTGTCCGCCATCTTCATCTTGCACACACTGTGTCCACCATCTTCATCTTGCACACACTGTCTCCGCCATCTCTATCTTGCACACACTGTGTCCACCATCTTCATCTTGCACACACCGTGTCCGCCATCTTCATCTTGCACACACTGTGTCCACCATCTTCATCTTGCACACACCGTGTCCACCATCTCTATCTTGCACACACTGTGTCCACCATCTTCATCTTGCACACACCGTGTCCGCCATCTTCATCTTGCACACACTGTGTCCGCCATCTTCATCTTGCACACACTGTGTCCGCCATCTTTGTCTTGCACACAGTGTGTCCGCCATCTTACAATCGTGTCAACTTTCCCCGAGTTCGTTTGGATCCTAAAACAGAAATCGACGTTTTTAATTAAGCCTGATGAAGGCAAGTGCCGAAACGTCTGCTTGTGTATAATGTAAAATTATTATTAAAGCTTAACATATAATGTCATATTGACACAGATCGTTCGTGTCTAATTAATCTATTGTAAAGCTTTATCGCAGTACAACACTTTTATAATTCTGAAAAATGAGCGTACTCGTACCAAAAAATTACCTAATGCCAATCAAAAGTTACAAAACAATGACTGTAAAAAAAAAAAAAAAAGAAACGAAAGTAAAAAAAAAAATTGTTATAATTTTTTCATGGATACATAATTGCAGCAGGGGTTTGGAGCCGGTTCGGTCAGGTTCGTGCTAACCGTTAGTTCAAAATAATAAATATGCCTGACTGTGGCGGTGACCGATATGGCATAAGGGGGACATACTAACTGTGAACCCTTTGTTACGAATTTTGCAATACACCACTGCATAATTGTAAATAGTGCTGGAAATTTACAACGAGTTCTACTAGTTTCATGGAAAAAAAAAGGGGGGGGGGGGCATACAACCTTCGACGTTGTTACAATGAATACTGATAAGTTCTCCGGGACCAAGCGATTGAGAGCATGGGTTTTGTTCACAGACGTGGGGGTTTCTTTGTGTTGTGTGTATCAAATAGAACTAGCGTTTCTTGCAGTAGGATGGCTAGAAATTGTTTTTAAAAAACGCATACCTCATTGTATCTAATCAAAAATGTAAAATAAATAAATAATAATAATAATGGCTACTATACGTCCCCTTCTCCATTATCATCTGTCGGCACCCTTCTCCATTCCCATCTGTCGGTTCCCTTCTCCATTCCCGTCTGTCGGTTCCCTTCTCCATTCCCATCTGTCGGTTCCCTTCTCCATTCCCATCTGTCGGTTCCCTTCTCCATTCCCGTCTGTCGGTCCCCTTCTCCATTCTCATCTGTCGGTCCCCTTCTCCATTCTCATCTGTCGGTTCCCTTCTCCATTCTCATCTGTCGGTTCCCTTCTCCATTCTCATCTGTCGGTCCCCTTCTCCATTCTCATCTGTCGGTTCCCTTCTCCATTCCCATCTGTCGGTTCCCTTCTCCATTCCCGTCTGTCGGTTCCCTTCTCCATTCCCGTCTGTCGGTCCCCTTCTCCATTCTCATCTGTCGGTCCCCTTCTCCATTCTCATCTGTAGGTCCCCTTTTCAATTCTCATCTGTAGGTCCCCTTCTCCATTCTCATCTGTAGGTCCCCTTCTCCATTCTCATCTGTCGGTCCCCTTCTCCATTCTCATCTGTAGGTCCCCTTCTCCATTCCCATCTGTCGGTTCCCTTCTCCATTCCCGTCTGTCGGTCCCCTTCTCCCTTCACATCTATCGGTCCCCTTCTCCATTCTCATCTGTCGGTCCCCTTCTCCATTCTCCTCTGTCAGTCACCTTCTCCCATTTCCTCTATCCGTCCACTTCTCCTATTTCCTTTGTCGGTCCCATTCACCTTTTCTCTTCTATGGGTCCCCTGCCCCGATCTCCTCTGCGTAGTACATTGTCTTATCGCTCAACTGTCTGTCTAACAGATCATAGCTACCGGACCCTTTCGTACACTATTTAGCGGCCCAAAAAAAACAACGCAAAAAAAATATATTAAAAAACAAAGTTAAAAAAAAAAAAAAAGTTAACAAAAACAAAGTTAACAAAAACAAAGTTAACAATTGTTGGTCAATCTCGAGCCACCGAGCTAAAGAAACAAAAATTGGAGTCAGTTGCAACACTGACCCCCCGCCCCCCCCCCCCCCCTCTCTTCCCCTGAACCCTCGTAGTGTTACGCTGGCAACCGTTGTCTGTTTGTGACAACACGCCCAGGCTGTTAAACGATTCGGCGTCGTCAATATTTTGCCGGAACTTCCAGGTCGGCACGAACGGCTTGGCATCTCTATGGGGTTGTACACATTTCTTTCGAACTTATTTGTTGTCCATGGAAGGGACGGTACACTTTTAGTGTGGTGCTTTCTAAAATAATGCATGAACAAATCACATGGACGTTATATGGCATGGATAACTTTGGCAAATATTTGAGCTAGTGTTGCTGGTGTCGTGCTTGTTGGATGTCACAGAGAGAGTGGTTCGTGGAATGACAAAAGTCGGTTGACCGCAAAAAAAAAAAAAAATGATGAGTAGTTGAATGGGATGAAATGCTGAATGGTTGAATGGGATGAAATGCTGAATGGTTGAATGGGATGAAATGCTGAATGGTTGAATGGGATGAAATGCTGAATGGTTGAATGGGATGAAATGCTGAATGGTTGAATGGAATGAAATGCTGAATGGTTGAATGGGATGAAATGCTGAATAGTTGAATGGGATGAAATGCTGAACAGTTGAATGGGATGAAATGCTGAATGGTTGAATGGGATGAAATGCTGAATGGTTGAATGGGATGAAATGCTGAATGGTTGAATGGGATGAAATGCTGAATGGTTGAATGGGATGAAATGCTGAATGGTTGAATGGGATGAAATGCTGAATGGTTGAATGGGATGAAATGCTGAATGGTTGAATGGGATGAAATGCTGAATGGTTGAATGGGATGAAATGCTGAATGGTTGAATGGGATGTAATGCTGAATAGTTGAATGGGATGTAATGCTGAATAGTTGAATGGGATGAAATGCTTAATAGTTGAATGGGATGTAATGCTGAATAGTTGAATGGGATGTAATGCTGAATAGTTGAATGGGATGAAATGCTGAATAGTTGAATGGGATGAAATGCTGAATAGTTGAATGGGATGAAATGCTGAATAGTTGAATGGGATGAAATGCTGAATAGTTGAATGGGATGAAATGCTGAATAGTTGAATGGCATGAAATGCTGAATAGTTGAATGGGATGAAATGCTGAATAGTTGAATGGGATGAAATGCTGAATAGTTGAATGGCATGAAATGCTGAATAGATGAATGACATGAAATACTGAATAGTTGAATAGCATGAAATGCTGATTAGGTGAATGGCATGAAATTGCTACGATACATTATTACATAAACTTTTTCCAATATCTTATTGTTTTATTATTTTTTTTTAATTTTTAAAAATCGATATCACTTCGTTTCTTCATCTGAAATCACGTGTAACTCACAATTCGTGTGGCAATGAACGAATACAACAAAAAGTGAATTTTAGCTAGGAGCATTTACAACAAAAAGTGAATTTTAGCTAGGAACATTTACAACAAAAAGTGAATTTTAGCTAGGAGCATTTACAACAAAAAGTGAATTTTAGCTAGGAGCATTTACCACAAAAAGTGAATTTTAGCTAGGAACATTTACAACAAAAAATGAATTTTAGCTAGGAGCATTTACCACAAAAAGTGAATTTTAGCTAGGAACATTTACAACAAAAAGTGAATTTTAGCTAGAAACATTTACAACAAAAAGTCACTTTTAATCAATGTCCCTTCCTTAATGTGACCAGCTCATGTACTTCAAATAAACGATCTTTATTTATCTTTAAGTTAAGGAGAGATTGGAGTTGAAAACGGGGGGGGGGGGGATGTCCCTCCCCATCTCATATAGGTCTATTTCTGCTAACGTCAAAACTAACATTATGTCTGCTGGATGGCCATTTAATAAGCTCAGACGGACTAGCGACAGTCTGTCATCATGTACAACAACAACAAAAATTAATAGATCGAAAACAAAAAGAACCCCTATAGAACAGAACATTGATTTAGAACCTTTTTTTTCTTACTTGAGGGCCATCTTGACAAACAAAAGATGGCCCTCAAGTTAGAAAAAAAAAAAAAAAAAAAAAAAAAAAAAAAAAAAAGAAAAGAAGAAAAAAAAAAACAAAAAACAAAAAAAAAACACCTTTTTTTCTTACTTGATGGCCATCTTGACAGACAAAGTCACTGGCGTAAACATTTTTCATATCTATGGGTGAACGCGTTTCCCTTATTTATTAAGTAGCCCTAGAGCCGTGGTTCTCAACCTTCCTAATGCCGCAACCCTTAAAAGAAACTCCACATGTTGTGGTGTCGTCGTCCCCCGCCCCCAACCATAAAATTATCTCCGCTGCTACTGCATAATGCTTTCTGATGGTCTTACGCGACCCCCTGTTCAAGAGTCGTTCGACGCCTAAAAAGGGGGTCGCGACTCACGGGATGAGAACCGCTGCCCTGGAGAAATTGCTGCGCCTTGCTAACATGATAATCAAGGGTGGGACACGTCGTAAACGCTGTTGATTTGTTACCGATTTCATACACCAGACGTAGTAGGGTCATGTTGGCGGGACATTGGACAATGCAATTATTTACGGCACGACCAGATTGACTTCGGGGTCGTGGTGGGGTGGGATTAGAACTCTAGCCGTCGACAACACCATGCTACGGGAAATTAAAGACTCAATGAAGCGTGTTGCCTGTCGGTCAAGATATCAAATTTAATGAAGCCTCACAATCTTCTTCTAGTTTCAGCTCTTATCTTTTTTTTTTTTTTTTTTGAAGCTTTTCTTTCTCTCTACTCGCATTTTCATCTTGTAGAGCGCAATTCTTTTGTTGAAACACGGGACACCTTCGTTCGGTCCATTGAGTCTCTTCCTTGCGCTGACCTGAAAGGGTCGCCTGGAGTTAATGATACAGAGATACAGCTCCGATGTGCTGGATCGAGAAAGGGAGGGGGGGCAAAAAGAAGGGGGGGGGAGAGGGAGGGTGATGGTGAAATTTAAAAAACAGTTGATTAATCAGTTTTATCACTGGTTAAAGGGCTAAGTTACAATAGCCGGGATTTTGTAAGCATTCGTTGTTTTTTTTGTTTGTTTTTTTTTTTATTATTTTTTTTTTTTTTTAATTTGTGGATAATTTAGAGATTAAAATTTTCATAGGAAAAAGTAGAAAATAAACACACAAAAAAGACTTTCTTTCGAATTATTTTAAGGTTCTTCCTCATCGAATAGATAATATGTCTGATCAATCACATCCAACATAACAGGTCTGGTTGCCTTCATAATTCAGCTTTTTTTGTTTCTTAAAATCATTTGAGTTTAACGGTATTTATACCAAAAAAAAAAAAATCGGCTCGGGAGCAATCGGAGCAGTAGACTGATGGACCACGATCGGCAGGAGTCGAGTGTTAATCTCATCCGCCTATTCTCTGAGAGCGCTCGTCACCTCCTCGGCTGATCAGGAGGTCTGGTCACAACAACACGACTCTTAGTTGTAAACCAGGGGAAGGGTGTTGGGGGGGGGCAGTGGTGTGGAGGGGTAGTTCGGAAAGGAAACACGTCTCTGTGTCAGTACGGTGCTGGAGCAGTCGATAACACTTTCCGGGGAGGGGGGGGGGAGTGTGCGTTCTGGGCCGGGGGGGGAGGAGGTGAGGGAGAGTCGACCAGGCCAAGTTGGGCGGAAAGCGCCATGACAGTACGGTGATGACCACTGATCCAAGGGGTCGACATTCGACGGTTTGAGTGGAGTCCTCCCTACGAGTTTGGATATTCTCTGTCTGCCAGGTGATCGATACTCGATTAATAATTAAGTTTGCTGACCGTCCACCAAAAATGTCTGAGCACTGAATACAAGACAAACAATTACGGGTTGTCCCCCTTGTTTGTTGACTCGGAAGGAAACGGAAATAACTGTACGAGAGAATATAATAATAATAATAACATGTCTGAGATGGCGATATAACGAAGGTATGGAAATAGGAAGAAAATATGCCTTTTTGGGGGGTGGGGGTGATATAGGTTGTGGGTGGGGTGTCCTGTCTTGGGCAGAGATAAAATAAACAGTGCACACACACGCGCGCGCACACACACACACAAAACTGATGATTTAAAAAAAAGAAGTATAAGCTTATAGAAATCTTGAAGCAACAAAACTATTCTGAAATTTATTTTGCTAATGAAAATAGTCCGACGCCCCCAGACGTTCCGTGGCCCGACATTTTGTCTCCGGGGGGGGGGGGGGGGGGCGCTTGATGTTTCTTTAAAATAAAAATTGGGGAAAAAAATTCCTTTTTCTACATCTGGGAAGATTACCCGCACGGACTAATAAATCTATTGATATTCCACCAATCGGTTATCAAAGAACGTTGGTGAACTGTACATTGCAAAGAACATTGGTGAACTGTACATTGCAAAGAACATTGGTGACCTGTACATTGCAAAGAACGTTGGTGAACTGTACATTGCAAAGAACATTGGTGAACTGTACATTGCAAAGAACATTGGTGAACTGTACATTGCAAAGAACGTTGGTGACCTGTACATTGCAAAGAACGTTGGTGACCTGTACATTGCAAAGAACGTTGGTGACCTGTTCATTGCAAAGAACGTTGGTGACCTGTACATTGCAAAGAACATTGGTGACCTGTACATTGCAAAGAACGTTGGTGACCTGTACATTGCAAAGAACGTTGGTGACCTGTACATTGCAAAGAACGTTGGTGACATGTACATTGCAAAGAACGTTGGTGACCTGTACATTGCAAAGAACGTTGGTGACCTGTACATTGCAGTGGCACATTAATAGATGAAATATTGCAAGGACGCATTTAAACACTATTCTTTGTAAATGAACATAAGTATAGAAAATACAGTGCAAGGAAACATGTGTAATATATATATACATACATACATTGGAAGGGAACATTCGTAAACTATGCAATCCAATGGAACATAATAGTATAAATTTACTATGCATTCCAAGGGAACATATACTTAAATTATGCATTCCAAGGGAACATATACTTAAACTATGCACTCCAAGGGAACATATACTTAAACTATGCATTTCAAGTGAACATATACTTAAACTATGCATTCCAAGGGAACATATACTTAAACTATGCACTCCAAGGGAACATAAACTTAAACTATGCACTCCAAGGGAACTTAAACTTAAAATATGCATTCTAAGGGAACATATACTTAAACTATGCATTCCAAGGGAACATATACTTAAACTATGCATTCCAAGGGAACATATACTTAAACTATGCATTCCAAGGGAACATATACTTTAACTATGCACTCCAAGGGAACATATACTTAAACTATGCACTCCAAGGGAACATATACTTAAACTATGCATTCCAAGGGAACATATACTTAAACTATGCTTTCCAAGGGAACATATACTTAAAATATGCACTCCAAGTGAACATATTCTGAAACTGTGTGGGTTTGGGGGTGGGTGTGGGGGGTCTTTTATTTCAGCCCAGATACTGACGACATCAAACTGAGAATACATTAGGACTTTACCCCCCACCCTCCCCTTCAAATATCCAGTTGAGCTAATTGTCTATTTGATTTTTTGAGTAGTACATTTTTCATCCATCAGTTTTTTTGACTCGTAAAGTTGATGCAACCATGGAGTGCCGTCTGTCTTGTGAAGAGCCAGCCCCGCTTTAGAATACCCAGACACGCTGAATTAACTGGACATTTCTTTGTCCTTTAGCATCTAGATGTCTCAGCACCTCTTTAGAATACCCAGACACGCTGAATCAACTGGACATTTCTTTTTCCTTAAACACCTAGGTGTCTCAGCACCTCTTTAGAATACCCAGACACGCTGAATCAACTGGACATTTCTTTGTCCTTAAACACCTAGGTGTCTCAGCAGCTCATTACAATACCGAGACAGGCTGCGTCAATGGGACATTTCTTTGTCCTTAAACACCTAGATTTCTCAGCACCTCTTTAGAATACCCAGACACGCTGAATCAACTGGACATTTCTTTGTTCTTAAACACCTAGATGTCTCAGCACCTCTTTAGAATACCCAGACACGCTGAATCAATTACACATTTCTTTGTCCTTAAACACCTAGATGTCTCAGCACCTCTTTAGAATACCCAGACACGCTGAATCAACTGGAAATTTATTTGTCTTTATACCGCTCGATGTCTTAGCGTTTCTTATTTAGAAACTACACTAAAGCTAGTCAGTAGATGTAGTGGTGTAAGTAGAGCGAGTGTGGGGTGCGCACCTCACTGGGAGGGGGGGGGCACTGATTCCAGAGCAGGGTTCTATCTAGCGGGCTTCCCTCCAGAAAGAAAAAAAACCCATGAAAAATATAATTATAATTGAGTTCAATGGTGTCACCAGGGGTTGCGATGAGCGAGGACCGCCGCAAGTTGACACGATCACTTCGGGTTGACGAGGGAGACAAGCTGTATGTCTTGTGATAAGACTTCTAACAACCCCAAATGGGTCTTCGATCAAATAAACTGTTGGAAGACGAAATATTTTAGCCGGTCCGATAGGATTATAACATGAACAATTGGTTTCAAACCTACGACCTGTTTAAAACAAAATTTTAATGTGTCCTCTCTGCTGAGGAAGGCTCTTAGCCAAAACGTTCTTCTATTATTGTCCTGTTTTTCTATTTCACGTTTCCAAATATCTGATAGTTCTATTTCCTTCACACAGCTTGAACGCAGTCCTTCGTGTATTATAAAGGATTGTGTACAATGTAATCAAAAAACATTTCCATTTATTTGGATCATTTAAGAATCTTATCTTATCTCATATTCCGCCATATTGTGTTGTTTTTTTTTCTGTTGTTGGGGGATCAGTAGCAACTTTAGGGATCGCCCGCTGGCGTCACAAACACTAGCAACGCTACTGAACCAGGCCTGAGGACAAATGACTGACGAGCCAAGCCACAATGCAAGACGTAAGTCGACCAGAGCATCCAACAAAAGACGAGCCATCGCGCATGCGCGCCACCATTAAACGATAATACAAAACCGTCCGCGAACGACTTTAGCGTCCGGTCGACACGAAACCGTGACTTGACTCTGGCTTCAACGAACGACGCGACAATGACACGAACCATTATCATGTCAGTTTTCGTGAATAAATGACACGGCTGGAGCATTAATAAATAACACCAATCGACACCCCCCCCCCCCCCCAAATCCCGATATCGGCCGATATCGTTTGTCCCGGACACAACAACTTGTATCGATAGGTCCAATCCTGCGCCATTGTTCACAGGGCGCGGTAGAACAAAATATTGTCATTAACATTCATTGCAGCCATTTTTAATAATTTACAGTCTCAACGGGCATCAAATGGCAGAATCCACTCCACGAGTGTCGACCTTCCGAAGCCCACTCGGTACAACTACCCCCACCCCCACTCCTCTTCTCCATTCCACGAACCGCCCCCTCCCCCTTTCCACTTTATATCGGCACTTTATGAAATTGCAGCTCTTCGTCATATCACTGCATCGCCTCCACTCTCAACATCACAGAGATTGGATCTCATGTCAAACTAATTGCACACCCCTCTTTACTATCTCATTTCCTATTGTCACAAACAATGTGTACTTCGGCCACGCAAAATGTCAATGGCTTTTTTTTGCTTTTAACCGTAATTGATCGGTCATAAATCTATGGGCGGAAACGATAGCAGAGATATTTAGAGAAGACATGAATATTCATTCCAATGATGAGTTTTCAAAGTCAAGGTCACTGCATAAATAATTTTGAACGTCCAAGAATTTATAAATGCAATTTTCTTTATTACACTTCCAGAATGATTTTTTTTTCAAAAATTAATTTTGACTAAAGATATAAAATGGTGAAGGTGAATTACAATCAATTAATTTACATGAAATTTTCATTCCAAAATTGATATCATAAAATTATAACTCCACCATATTTTTTTTGTTAATTATTTTTTAAAATTTTATTTTATTTATTTGTTTGAAATAGAACATTTGTCAGAGAAAAAACAACAACATAATTATTTCGACAACAATCATAGGATCGCGTTCATGTCACATCTGCAAACATTGTCTACGCCAGTATTTTTCACATTGTTTCAGCCTGCGCCTGACTTTGAACCAGCGACCATCTTTACTTCATTGACCCGCATGCATTTTCTACAAAAAACGTGTTTGACCGTATAAAATATAATTTCTTACTGTGATCTACTGCGATCCACTAGTAACCTCACCCTTAGATGACGGTTTTGGGCTTCTTGTCTCTTTAACATCATCATCATCGCCTGTCGTCCCGTCTGGGGCAATGGCCACAAACAAAGGCTCTCCAGGCATCCCGGTCTTTGGCAAGTGTCCCCAGCTGTCCCCAGTTGAGCCCACAGTTTTTTGGTGTCAGCCTCTAGTTCTCTTCTCGAAGTTATTTGGGTCGACCTCTTTTTCTCTTGCCCTGGGGGATTCCAAGGTAGGGCTTGTCTCATGATACTGGATGTGGGCTTTCTGAGTTTGTGGCCAATCCATCTCCACCTGCGCTGGCAGACTAACTCTTCCACTGGTTCCTGTTGTGTGCGCCGCCAGAGATCTTTGTTTGGTGATGACGTTGCGCCAGCAGATTCGTAGAATTATTCGGAGACATGAGTTGATAAACGTCTGTAGATTTTTTGAACCAGCTGCTGTTGTTCGCCATGTTTGTGCTCCAAATAGCAAGACAGGTTTCACTGTGGTGTTGAAAATGCTGATCTTGGTCTGGATGGTCAAGTTGCTGCAGCTCCAGACTTTTTTTTAGCTGGTTAAATGCAGCTCTTGCCTCGCCAATTGTCACTCTTATGTCGGCGTCTGTCCTTCCTTGTATGTCAATGATGCTGCCGAGGCATGTAAAGCTATCCACCTCCTCAAGGTTTGTTCCTTCCAGTGCTATAGTTGTGTTGTTTGATGTATTTATTTTAAGGACTTTGCTTCTTCCTCTGTTGATGTTCAGGCCGATGCACAGGAGAGTACTGTGCTACATAATTGGTTTTCTCTTGCATCTGTTGCTGTGTGTGTGATATTATGACCAGATCATCCGCAAAATACAAGTAATCAATTGTTTCCATAGTGTCCACTGGATACCAATTCTATTCTGCTCTTTAGTCATTTTCCTTATCCAATCAATGGTCAGCAGGAATAAGAAAGTCTAGAGCAGACACCACTGTCTGACACCGGTCTGTATCACAAAAGCCGCAGCTGTTTGTTGGCCATGCACAATTCTACACGACAGTCCTTCGTAAGAAGCCTTAATTATGTCTGTCAATTTTTGTGGTACCCCGTAGTGTCTTAGCAGCTTCCGCAGAATCTGTCTGTCTACACTATCAAATGCCTTCTCATAGTCAATCAAGTTAATGTATAGTGGAGATTTTTCTACAATAATTCTCAGTGTGGAAATCTTATCTGTGCAGGATCTGTCTTTTCTGAAACCTGCATGCTGGTCCCTAAGATAGGGATCTATTGCCTCCCTCATTCTGTTTAGCATCATTCTGTTGAATACTTTGCTGAGGATGGACAGCAGGTTATTCCTCTATAGTTAGAGCAAGAACTAAGGTCTCCTTTCTTCGGGAGCTTAATAAGGTGTCCTTTTTTCCCTTCAATCGGTATCTGTTCTTCCTCCCATATTTTCTTGAATAGTGTGTGTAGCATTTCAGTGCTAGTCGTAACATCTGCTGTCAAGGCTTCTGCCGGTATTCTGTCTGGACCTGCCGCCTTGCCTTTCTTTAGTTGTTTAATTGCTCTGCATATATCTTGTTTTGTGGGTGTGCTGCAATCTATTTCTAGATCTCGTTCCTCTGGCTCTATGTTGATTGTGTGTTGTGGGGCTGGTTGAGGCAAAAAATGCTATATCCATCTTTTTTCTGAACCTCTTCATCAGTTATTGATTTCCATCTTTAATTTTAATTGGTCTCTCTGGATTGTTGAATTTTACAGATAACTTTTTGATTGTACTGAATAAGTTTCTTGTGTTTCCATGGTAGGCTGCCTCTTCTGCTTCACTTCCTAATCCTTTTATGTAGTTCTTTTTATCCGTCTTTATACTACGTTTAAAGTCTTTATTTGCTTCTGAGTATTCGGTTGATGCTCTGGCCTTTTCAGTTCTGGTGCGGCTATTGTTTAGATTTGCCCTCTTCTTTTTCTTATGTTAGATTTTTCCCATGGTTTCAGCAGAAATCCATTCTTTATGCGTTTGTTGCCTAGGGCCCAACACTTCTTCGCACGTAGTCGTGAATATCTCTTTGATTTCTTTCCAATTTGGGGTCAATTGTTTCCTCATTGTCTAATTCTTGTAGGATCTGGAACTTGTTGGAGATAGTAAGTTTAAACTCATTTAGTTTGGATTCGTCTTTCAAGAGATTGGTGTTAAAACGTTGGCGCTTGCTTTCCTCGCTTGTCCAGTTATTTATCAGTTTAAGCCTTAGTTTGGCAATCAGTAGATGATGGCCTGAGGCTAAATCTGCCCCCTTTTTTACCCTAACATCTTGGAGAGATCTTCTAAACCTATTGCAGATACAGATAGTATCAATTTGGTTAGCCGTTGACATATATCTGGTGATATCCATGTCGCCTTGTGGATATCTCTATGTATGAAGAGGCTTCCTCCGATGACCAGTCCATCTGTAGCACATAGATCTGCTAGTCTTTCACCATTTTCATTCATCTCTCCCATGCCTTGTGTTACCAATCATTCTTCACAGCCTTTGATATTGCTGCCTATTTTCGCAGTTAGGTCACCTATGAGTGTAACCACATTGCTCTTATGACACTTTTGGACAAGGGTTCGCAGTCTATCGTAGAAGTCCTCTTTGTCCTCTTCTTTACTATCGTTGGTAGGAGCATATACCTATAGGATGTCCATATTGACTTTTCGTTTCTTGGTCTTAAATCTTGCCGTGACTATACGGAGACCGTGACCTTCTCATCCTATAAGTGCGTTCTGGTCAGTTCTGGAAAGCATGAGCTCCACTCATTGGTTGCGCGCCGCATTTTCATCTTCGTGGCCTGAGTATAGCAGCAGTTCCCCTGTGCCATCTTCGTGGCCTGAGTATAGCAGCAGTTCCCCTGTGCCATCTTCGTGGCCTGAGTATAGCAGCAGTTCCCTTTTGCTGAGCTTCATCTGACCCGAGCCTGTCCATCGAGACTCACTTATTCCTAAGAAGGCTAGTTTGTATCTCTGCATTCCAGCAGCAACTTGGACAGTTTTTCCAGTTTCGAACATTGTCCTTACGTTCCATGTTCCTAGACTGGTGGTGGTCCTAGTGGAGAGGATGGTTGTCCGCCGGGTGGTTTACTGTTGGCTTTGGCCACCCAGCTTCATTAATTCTCTATTAGGAGACCCATCCTTTTCAAGGTCCTAGCTTCATTAATTCTCTATTAGGAGAGCCATCTTTTCCGAGGTCCTAGCTTCATTAATTCTCTATTAGGAGACCCATCCTTTCCGAGGTCCTAGCTTCATTAATTCTCTATTAGGAGAGCCATCTTTTCCGAGGTCCGAGCTTCATTAATTCTCTATTAGGAGACCCATCATTTCCGAGGTCCTAGCTTCATTAATTCTCTATTAGGAGAGCCATCCTTTCCGAGGTCCGAGCTTCATTAATTCTCTATTAGGAGACCCATCCTTTCCGAGGTCCTAGCTTCATTAATTCTCTATTAATAGACCAATCCTTTCCGAGGTCCTAGCTTCATTAATTCTCTATTAGGAGACCCATCCTTTCCGAGGTCCTAGCTTCATTAATTCTCTATTAGGAGACCCATCCTTTCCAAGGTCCTAGCTTCATTAATTCTCTATTAGGAGACCCATCCTTTCCAAGGTCCGAGCTTCATTAATTCTCTATTAGGAGAGCCATCCTTTCCGAGGTCCGAGCTTCATTAATTCTCTATTAGGAGACCCATCATTTCCGAGGTCCTAGCTTCATTAATTCTCTATTAGGAGACCCATCATTTCCGAGGTCCGAGCTTCATTAATTCTCTATTAGGAGAGCCATCATTTCCGAGGTCCTAGCTTCATTAATTCTCTATTAGGAGACCCATCATTTCCGAGGTCCCAGCTTCATTAATTCTCTATTAGGAGACCCATCATTTCCGAGGTCTGAGCTTCATTAATTCTCTATTAGGAGACCCATCATTTCCGAGGTCCTAGCTTCATTAATTCTCTATTAGGAGAGCCATCATTTCGGAGGTCCTATGTTCATTTTGAAATCGTTGTTTGTGTTTTTGTAGCAGGGCTTTTTTTTTACAGGGAAGGTTTTCGAACCCTTCGCCCAACCCTACTCCTTTCTCACCCATGCTTGGGACCGGCTACGGCGGAGTTGTCTCTCCAACAGCTAAGTGAAATGAACTAGACAAACACGCAATAAAATTGACCATAGTATCACAAATTATGGGGGGGGGGGGGGAAAGGGGGGGGGGGAGTCAATTCATGACGTCACGCTATTGTGGCCATTCTCTCCCCCCCCCACCCCTGCTTTTCCCCCATCGTCACAAATTGTCACATATTGAAGACACCATGACTCACATTGTCACTAACACGTGTCCTCCAATCTAGATACATGACGTCACTTATAGGTACCCCCCTCCTTTACTTGGGCCGTTGTCCAGACACATTTCTACAAGATTAGTGCTCCATCGTATCATTGCAAGTTCTATTACCAACTACAAATTTTTTAGTACATTTATTATCGAAAGCCTCCTTGACTCACTCGTATTCTTAAGCTGCCCCCCCCCCCCACACACACATCTTATAAACCCTATTTTTCCACAATCTTCTTAAGACCAAAAACCCATGGCACACACCCTTTTGCAGCCCCCTATAGCCCTAAAAAAAATCCTTTCCTGCCCAAAGATCTTATCCCATCCTGGAAACTCCAAGCGTCTCACAAGGCCCACACATCATTACAAGCTCCATTTCGCCCCACACACCCTTACAAGCCCTATCCCCCCTCCCCACATCATTACAAGCCCCATTGAAAGATGCCAACATCGCTCAATTTAATAATTCCTCAGCCCTCGACCATGTCCTCGTGGCACGTGAATCAATACAATCCCGAGTGCAAATTTGATTGGAGATTGAGGAAAATCAGACCAAACGGCTGAAGTACGTGAATTAAACAGTTATCACAACACTTTGAATGTCCACAAGGATTACATTTTAATCTGTTTAGTCCCTAAATCCCTTGAGCCATTCCTCGACACATTTAATTCATTTAAAACTGCTTCAAAGTGTTATTTCTAGAACTCTTAACAAATTCTTGAATCTCTGGTAAGATCGAAAGAGTCATTTGAAGTGTTAGATAGCGTTATAGAAGTTTACCATAAGCGTTTCCAGATCCATTTTCATAGACCAGATGTCATTAAGTTTGTGGTTGTTGTTTTTTTTTTTTTCTGAGGATAATCAGGTCTAGTGGCACACGGGGAAAACCCAGAGACGAACCGGAAGTAATTGATCAGCTTATGACATTGTGTAACGTGTGTGCAAATACGGATGGTTGCGCATCACAAGATATTAGCTTTACTTGGATATCCAGACATGGTTCGATACTACACAAAGAGAAGCTTTTGAGCTATAAAAAAAAGCCCGTTCAAAGAGGTGAACTGCAACTATGAGTTATGAGAACCGAGATAAAACACCTTTTGCGCCACATTTTCTTATAATAGATGTCACGTCATTTTTTGGTTTCATAGTAGATATCTGCTACCTAAAGTTATGTGTTTTTGTTTGTTTGTTTGTGTGTTGTTGTTGTTTTTTTTCCTTCTGTTAAAGTTTAATATGTTTAAGGATTTGGGTCTTTCGTAAAACATAACTGAACAAAGTACTAAAACAAGCATAAAAGTATAACGACAAGAAGACTAGAGATGTAAAAACTATTCAATTTAATTACACTATTGAATTTATCATTAAAAAACACAAAACCAAATATTTTTTATACAGAAATAAAAAAAAAAAATTAACTTACAGCACAGCAAGTGAGAAAGTATAATCATAGAAAGATACAAATATTAACACAAAGATTCAAATATTCTATACGTATATTGATATGTCTCGTGTCTAGGAAATCTAGAAAATCTCCCTACCGACCGGGAAAGCTGTCGGCTTTTCTTATAAGGGGAAAGGTTTGAAACCCGCCAGAAAAGAATTTCTAGAAATTGCATCTCCAGATAGCATTCTTTAGAATAAATTAGAACGTGAACAATCTTTTCCCAATCCAGGGAGGGGTTGTGTGGTAGAAAATGAGTGGAAGCACAGTGTCACCAAGTTAATTGGTGACGTCAGTATCAAAACGAAAACAAACAAAAAAAGAGGGTGGACACGTGATGGCCAAAAACTAGATCATCACACGGGTTATAAAAATATCTAAAAGGTTTTGATATTATTTTTCTAAGTGTTACGCCCCCTATTGTGTTCAGTGAATCTGAACAAACTCTGACTAGGGGATTTGAAAAGAGGGCTAACATAGGTAGATTTTAGACACACTATTGGCTAAAAAAAAGACAACCAGTGCTCTGTATAAATGTACTTTATTACATGGAATATAATGTGAACAAAGATACATGAAATATACATATAAAGAAATGAATAAAGGTCTAACACTAACAATATCTAAAATCTCAAAGAAATATAAAAAAAATACTATCACAAGTCTAAGTTCCTGGAATTACTATTTCTGCTAGCTATTATTGTCATATAGGAGATGGCGTCGGTGGGCCGTCGAGCGCGAGCTCTTAATGCCCCCCCCCCCTCCGGCACACCTCCACACGGGCCAGCCACGGGTCTCCCCGCCGACAGACCGTGCGGCGGTGCGCCGGGAACCTCCCCTCCTGGCCTGGGGGACGTCCGGTCGACCGGAAACACTGCGTTTAAAGCGTTCGCGGTCCACTCTCCAGGTTTCAGGACGACCTTGCTTCCACTCCGGGGGGATGCGGCTTTCTCACGGCCGCGTAGCTAAAATCATTGGTAAAGGCATTCGCCACCCCTACCTCATATCCATCAACGGCAACAAGTAATCTTTTTAGACACTGCTACTCCCGTTGCGTTGGGAGTCATGGGGTTGGCCGGGGTTTTTTTGCTTCGGGTGGACAAATCCCCCCTACTAGTCCGCCACGCCACGAAGAGGCAAACCACATGTGGACGCCCCCAAGTTTCCCCAGGGACGCGGACGCACGGCACGGCCTGCTAACTATTAAATGGTCCTATCTCGTACTTAGCAAATGCAACGGAAAGCTAGTCACGCATCGTTATGTTCATCTCGTCTCTCCCTATCTGACTGTAGGGGGATACCCAGTAGTTATACTCGTTCGTTTCGCGTGGCTTGACCTTAAATGCAGGTTAACGTCCTCGGTAGACGTGGGTCGGGTCGTGGTTCGGATAAAGACGTGTCACCCTTCCTGCAAGGTGGTCATCTGGTACGGCTAGGTTGATTGGGGTACATAAAGAAAACGGCCCCTACCTTGTAACATAAGTGTTAAAACATGGGAGTTCAAACAATGACTAATGATACAAAGATTTTTTACAATTCTGTTTTAATGAAAATTATTAACAAAGTGAGAATTAATATTTGAACACAATTAGTATCCTACCGTATACTGTTGATGAGTAACTGTAAAAAAACAAAAACAAAAACAAAAAAACAAAACAAGACAAAACTAAAAGTGACCAGTTCACCAAAACCCCACCCTAATACAACTTACAAAACCCCTCTGTACGAACTAGTCCACATTCCACCCTCCCCCTTTTTCTCCTCTGGTCCATCTTAGAAGAATTCGCCTCCTCCTAGGGACCCACTCCTCTAAAGTAAACCCCTTTCGCTCCCAGACTCTCCTGGCTATTCTCCCGCCCACAGAGCTTGTATCACCCATTAACCTGCATGTCTCTGTTTGCCAACGATACACGATCCACCACGGGTGTCGTCTCGACTATGGGTTTATGGTATTTGGACGTCGGGGGAGGGGGGGGGTGTTGAAAGTGAAGCGGGCAAAAAAAACTGGCCGGTCACGCACATCCGGAAGTTAAGTTGCCTCAACGGGTTTATATGAACAGACGTATTACAACAACAGGGGGCGTGGGATCACGTGTAACGGGTCCAGGGGATCGGGACCCCATAGAGGAGGTGGTGAAAGGGGTATGTGTTAAAAGAAAAGGGGTGGTATTAGGGAAATAGGTTACTTCGAGAAAAATGCCAAGGGAGATGTCTTGTACAAAGGTTCGTCTGCGTACTGCGAAGTGTGAACTGGGTGCTTTTAATGGGAAACTTTGTCCTGTGAATGGGAAACTTTGTCGTGTGAAGGGGAAACTTTGTCCTGTGAATGGGAAACTTTGTCGTGTGAATGGGAAACTTGGTCGTGTGAAGGGGAAACTTTATTCTGGGAATTGGAAAACTGTGTCATGTGAAGGGGAAACTTTGTCCTGTGAATGGGGAAACTTTGTCCTTGGAATGGGAAACTTTGTCCCGAGAATGGGAGACTTTGTCCCGTGAAGGAGAAAGAGGCATGACAAGCGGAAGGTGGTCCTGTGGTGGGTAAGCGGTCATGTTGACATTACAGTACCTCTGCGAAGGTGAAAGTGGTTGGCTTGAGCTCAAGTGGCGCTGTGGGTGGTGACATGTGTGGTGACATGGGTGGTGACATGGGTGGTGACATGGGTGGTGACATGGGTGGTGACATGGGTGGTGACATGGGTGGTGACATGGGTGGTGACATGGGTGGTGACATGGGTGGTGACATGGGTGGTGACATGGGTGGTGACATGGGTGAAGGAAGGGGGCGTCTCATTTTGAAGGCCCTTTTTCTGTAGTATTTATGTTTTCTATTCTCCGCATGTACTGTATTTGATTGCGTACTCCAAAGCGTGTATGTCTTCCATATATGTTTGTGGTTCAGTGAAGACGTATGTCTCAACAAGTCCCCATATAATTCATACATCCATATAAAAATGTCCAATACATAATACATCTTTTTTTAAATTCCCTCCGTCTATTATTTTGACCGCGTATGTGACTCCATTACGTTTCTAAGACTTAACTCGTGCCGTCTGGAATTTCTTCAATCTTTAACCCCCCACCGACTCCCCGGAATCTTAGCGGCGGGGGAAACCCACCCCAAGGAAAAAAAAAATCGAAAGTTATTAAGGTCCTCCCGAAGATGGTAGCGGCATTGAAATCTCGAGGTCCAAAAAAAAAAAAAACAACCTTACGCTGGCTTCTGGACGACCGTGTTTAACCTCGTAGATCAACTCTGGACTCGTGCGTCCTCAATTCGGGATGATGGACTTGTTGTTGTGATGTATCGTTTGGTGTTTGTTTGTTGTTTTTTTCTCCATCAATCTCATTGGTCGCCGGAAGATGAGATTTCTAAGAAACGCTCTCGTGTTGGTACACTGCGCTACAGCGGGACGATGTGTTCAAGATGAAACGATTGCTTATGGTCGCTACGGTTGACAAATGTAATAAAGCATTTTTTTTTCCCACTCATTCATAAACGAAATATATCAAATGCTTTTATTTATTCATTTTAATTTTTTTTTTCATGATTTTTTATATTATTATTATTTATTTATTTTGTAGCGTATTGTCGATGTTAATTTTTTTATCAATTTTTATACATATTTTGTTTTTGCAGTGTTTTCTTCAACTTTTGTAATATTTTTATTTTTTAGGTTTTTTTTTGGTTTTTTTTCCCAATGTATATTTTAATTTTTTTAACTGCACAAATAAGAAAATCAACGTGTCATCTGCACCAAATAACTCACATTTTAAAACGGTAATAAGAATTGGGGGTAAAATAAATCAAAGCTCTTTCAACACACAAAAAGACACAATGTAAGACACAATGTAAGACACAATGTAAGACACAATGTAAGACACAATGTAAGACACAATGTAAGACACAATGTAAGACACAATGTAAGACACAGTGTAAGACTCGGTGTAAGACACAATGTAAGACAAAATGTAAGACAAAATGTAAGACACAATGTAAGACACAATGTAAGACACAGTGTAAGACACAATGTAAGACACAATGTAAGACACAATGTAAGACACAATGTAAGACACAATGTAAGACACAATGTAAGACACAATGTAAGACACAATGTAAGACACAGTGTAAGACTCGGTGTAAGACACAATGTAAGACTCAATGTAAGACGCAATGTAAGACACAATGTAAGACTCAATGTAAGACACAATGTAAGACACAATCTAAGACACAATGTAAGACACAATGTGAGACACAATGTAAGACACAGTCTAAGACACAATGTAAGACTCAATGTAAGACGCAATGTAAGACACAATGTAAGACACAATCTAAGACACAATGTAAGACACAGTCTAAGACACAATGTAAGACGCAATGAAAGACGCAATGTAAGACACAATGTAAGACACAATCTAAGACTCAATGTAAGACACAATGTAAGACACAATGTAAGACACAATGTAAGACACAATGTAAGACACAATGTAAGACACAATGTAAGACGCAATGTAAGACACAGTCTAAGACTCAATGTAAGACACAATGTAAGACACAATGTAAGACACAATGTAAGACACAATGTAAGACACAATGTAAGACACAATGTAAGACAAAATGTAAGACACAATGTAAGACACAATGTAAGACGCAATGTAAGACACAATGTAAGACACAATGTAAGACACAATGTAAGACACAATGTAAGACACAGTGTAAGACTCAGTGTAAGACACAATGTAAGACAAAATGTAAGACAAAATGTAAGACACAATGTAAGACACAATGTAAGACACAGTGTAAGACACAATGTAAGACACAATGTAAGACACAATGTAAGACCCAATGTAAGACACAATGTAAGACACAATGTAAGACACAGTGTAAGACTCGGTGTAAGACACAATGTAAGACAAAATGTAAGACAAAATGTAAGACACAATGTAAGACTCAATGTAAGACGCAATGTAAGACACAATGTAAGACTCAATGTAAGACACAATGTAAGACACAATCTAAGACACAATGTAAGACACAATGTGAGACACAATGTAAGACACAGTCTAAGACACAATGTAAGACTCAATGTAAGACGCAATGTAAGACACAATGTAAGACACAATCTAAGACACAATGTAAGACACAGTCTAAGACACAATGTAAGACGCAATGTAAGACGCAATGTAAGACACAATGTAAGACACAATCTAAGACTCAATGTAAGACACAATGTAAGACACAATGTAAGACACAATGTAAGACACAATGTAAGACACAATGTAAGACACAATGTAAGACACAATGTAAGACACAATGTAAGACACAGTCTAAGACTCAATGTAAGACACAATGTAAGACACAATGTAAGACACAATGTAAGACACAATGTATCAACTGCAATGACGTAGGGATGACAGCCTTAGTAATAGGAAAATCCCCAAACATTTTCTTAACACAAGTCCCACAACTTTTCGCCCTCTTGACGACGCACGGTTTGCTGCGAATTGTAGCTACAAGACTTAACATTTCAGCTCGAAGATCCCATGGTGCTATCAATATTTAATCTCGGCGAGTCTACTGTTGTTTCTAGCGCCGGCTACAATACGCTAGTATCGACAATAGCATCTGAAACCTCTCCACACGCACGCTTACAAACCACACCCACACACACCAATCACCCACACACACCAATCACCCATACACACCAAGCACACACACACATCAAACAACCACACACACCAATCAGCCACACACACCAATCACCCATACAAACCAATCACCCATACACACCAAGCACACATTCACACCAAACACCCACACACACCAATCACCCACACACACACCAATCACCCACACACACACCAAGCACACACACACACCAAACACCCACACACACCAATCAGCCACACACACACACAAATCACCCACACATACCAATCACCCACACACACCAAGCACACACACACCAAACACCCACACACACCAATCACCAAAACACACCAAGCATCCACACACACACACACAGCACAAACACATATCACCCACACACTAAGCACCTACACACACCAGCCCCAACACACATACCAATAACCCACAAACACACACCCAGCACACACACACACACCAAGCACTTACATACACCAATGACCTACACACACCAATCAACCACAAACACTAAGCACGCACCAATCACCCACACACACCAATCAACCATACACCAATTACCCACATACACCAATCACCCACACACACACCAATCACCACACACACCAAGCACCCAAACACAAACCAATCTCCACACACACAAACACAAAGCACCCACACACACACCTAGTACCCACACCACATTGTTATTGCCAGAGAACTGACACGAGTAAAAAGGTTTTCAGTAACATAACAACAACGACATAACAACAACGACATAACAACAACGACATAACAACAACGACATAACAACAACGACATAACAACGACGACATAACAACGACGACATAACAACAACGACATAACAACAACGACATAACAACAACGACATAACAACGACGACATAACAACAACGACATAACAACAACGACATAACAACAACGACATAACAACAACGACATAACAACAACGACATAACAACAACGACATAACAACGACGACATAACATAACATAAGGGACATAACAACAACGACATAACAACAACGACATAACAACAACGCTCTAACAACAACGACATAACAACAACGACATAACAACAACGACATAACAACGACGACATAACAACAACGACATAACAACAACGACATAACAACAACGACATAACAACAACGACATAACAACAGGGACATAACAACAACGACACAACAACAACGACATAACAACGACATAACAACAACGACATAACAACAACGACACAACAACAACGACATAACAACAACGACATAACAACAACGACATAACAACAACGACATAACAACAACGACATAACAACAACGACATAACAACAACGACATAACAACAACGACATAACAACAGCGACATAACAACAGCGACATAACAACAACGACATAACAACAACGACACAACAACAGGGACATAACATAACATAAGGGACATAACAACAACGACATAACAACAGCGACATAACATAACATAAGAGACATAACAACAACGACATAACAACAACGACATAACAACAGCGACATAACAACAACGACACAACAACAACGACATAACAACAGCGACATAACATAACATAAGGGACATAACAACAACGACATAACAACAACGACATAACAACAACGACATAACAACAACGACATAACAACAGCGACATAACAACAACGACACAACAACAACGACACAACAACAGGGACATAACATAACATAAGGGACATAACAACAACGACATAACAACAGCGACATAACATAACATAAGGGACATAACAACAACGACATAACAACACCGACATAACAACAACGACATAACAACAACGACACAACAACAGCGACATAACAACAACGACATAACAACAACGACACAACAACAGGGACATAACATAACATAAGGGACATAACAACAACGACATAACAACAGCGACATAACATAACATAAGGGACATAACAACAACGACATAACAACAACGACATAACAACAGCGACATAACAACAACGACACAACAACAACGACATAACAACAACGACACAACAACAACGACATAACACAACAGCAACGACATAACAACAACGACATAACAACAACGACATAACAACAACGACATAACAACAACGACATAACAACAACGACATAACAACAACGACATAACAACAACGACATAACAACAACGACATAACAACAACGACATAACAACAACGACATAACAACAACGACATAACAACAACGACATAACAACAACGACTTAACAAACATAGTGAGATTTGATTCTGGCAGCAATTTGTAAAGCTACACCCTTAAAAATTTAAAGTTGACAATTGTTGAAACTAAAAACAATTAACGATTTTTTTCCCCAATATTCTGTTTATTTAATTTTGTGCGTGTTTTTATTGGATTTTCCTTTTTAATTTTTAATTTTCTTTCTTGCTTTCAAATTTTTAGGTATTTTTTCAATCGGCGACTTAATTCATTTTCCCTACTCCGGAAGACAATGGGTGCCATGAACAGCTGGGAAAAAATAATCTTCATGTTTATTTAAATGTTTAATTTTATCAGTGCTTTTATTAATTTTAACATTTACGGATTTTGTAAAAAAAAAATTAAAAAATTATTCAATTTTACGGATTTATGTTCATTATGTAAATCTTTGTCCACCTATTTTAGGCACGCCACTCACGCGCGCACACACACATAAAGCTGCCCGCAGAAGCATAGACGCACACGCACACAACCACACACACACACACAAAGCGTAGTGAAAGCCGAGATAGGCGTATCTCTATTAAAACTAAAACACCACATTATACCGGAACTCGAAGGCTGGCGAGGTCTGTGGCGTCCCACAGAGAGAGAGAGACACAGAGAGAGAGAGAGAGAGAGACACACACACAGAAAGAGAGAGACAGAGACAGAGACAGAGAGAGAGAGAGCGCGCCAACGACGTCATTTCAACATAAAGAAAGAGAGAGACAGAGACAGAGAGAGAGAGAGCGCCAACGACGTCATTTCAACATAAAGAAAGAGAGAGACAGAGACAGAGAGAGAGAGCGCACCAACGACGTCATTTCAACATAACCAAATACGAGACGGCTCAGACAGTTGTTGAGATCCTTGCCGTTTGTCTCTCGTGGAGCACGTCTTCATTGAAATGATATACACCATCATAGCTACGCGAACGAGCAGATACCATCGATGCAGTACTCCACGAGACTGATATCATTTCAATACAAATCATTACATTAGGGAAAGTGGTGAGAAACCAGGGGGGGGGGGGGGGAGGGGTATACGTGCAGCTCATAGCACACAGACTGAAATACAAAAAAAATTAGAAATGGCGGTCAAAGCCGAAAATGTTGGGGGGCAAAAAAAGGGGGAGCTGGGGGAGATAGATCAAGTACCATTAATTTAACATCAATAACATTGCGATACTGGTACGATATCCGTATGGATGTTGTTTAGGGTTCAGAATATGCTTCTCAAAAAAAATGGAGGTCCTCGAAACTTGCCCCGGTCCGATAGTCCTTAGTTGCTGGTCCGCAAAAGCTGAACAATGTCAGAAGTTCGTATAACTGCATAGAATTTATAACAGTTAAGGATATGACAAACCTTTGGGTATCATTTATATCTAGGATCCAATGGACTGTGGGCATTGGCCTTCTGTGATGCCACAGCATCCATCTTAACAAGGATCCAATGGACTGTGGGCATTGGCCTTCTGTGATGCCTAGCATTCATCATAACAAGGATCCAATGGACTGTGGGCATTGGCCTTCTGTGATCCCTAGCATCTATCGTAACAAGGATCCAATGAACGACTGTGGGCATTGGCCTTCTGTGATGTTGGATCGTACAAGCTGGAGAGGCAGGCTCAATGTTGGATTGTACAAGCTGGCAAGGCAGGCTCGATGTTGGATCGTACAAGCTGGCAAGGCAGGCTCGATGTTGGATTGTACAAGCTGGCAAGGCAGGCTCAATGTTGGATCACAATCTTCATAGAATAAACTCACCGCTCACGCCCAAAGAAGGCGCACGACAAGGAAAAGCAGAATCTACTTCAATCCAACTAGGACCAAAAAAATAAATAAACGCGCGTACTACGTGCGGGAAAGCTTTCAAGGCACAAATAGGACCGGCAAGCCACCTGCGTACTCACCCTTAAATACTAGCGTCTGTCATCTGTGCACGCGACGGACAAACAACAAAATAGAAAGCGGTCATTAGGGCAGTGACCCGGTCGTTAAATTAGATGAATCTTACCATCGCATTTACGTATGATAAGTAAAGTTGTGTACACAAAAATAGCTTTAAAAATAGTAACTTAGTAATTTCTTTCCCTTTTTTTTTTGTGTTCCCGTGTGTATCAAAAGTATAGATGTGGAAATAAAATTTCACATAAATACAGGCATACTGCATAAAATTATTTAAATGTAAGATTACATTATAATACATGATTATATTTGAAAATATGACTATATTCGACTCCATGTTCATACATGACCATATGATTACACCTGACTGCATTAAACTGTCACATTTGACTAAGTAATGACACTTGACTGAATCCTTTTTAAAAACCTGCCTTATTAAATTTGACTGCATGATTACATCTAGCAGCAGGATTACATTATATTACCTCCAGGTAAGATGAATAATCGGCCTATAGAACCAGTCCCCAAAAATTTATTAAAAAAATTTACAAAAGGATTTTTTTTTTATCACCAGCGCCTTGCATGATTAACTGTTGGCCACTGGGGGCCCCTTAGTTCCAATACGCACACTCGCAATCAAGGCCCGACTTTGTTTGACATGGGGCAAGCTTATTGGTGACATTTTTCCCCTCGGCACCGCTCGGAATTAATCAAGCGGGTTTATTATTCCGGGCACTTCTCTCCCTTTGTCTCTGCGCAAATTGCATCATAATAAATTACGATAACTGAGAGGAGCGCAACGAGAATTTGAAAGTGATTGGTGGGACAGTGGGTGGTGGGGTGGGATCTGGTGGGTGGGACAGTGGGTGCTGGGGTGGGAACTGATGGGTGTGGCAGTGGGTGGTGGGTGGGATCTGATTGTCTTGGACAGTGGGTGGTGGGTGGGATCTGATTGGTGGAGCTGTGGGTGGTGGGCTGAGAACTGAGTGGGTTGGGCACTGGGTTGGGTGGCTGGAACTGAGAGGATTGGGCAGTGGGTTGGAGAGAGAACAGCCATAGATTTGGTGATTGATAATGGAAGGTGGTGTGATTGGGTTGAGAAATTCATAGCGTGGGAGATTGGTGGCCGAGGCACTGTCGGGGGAGAGGCGGTATGTGGTGGTGAAGGGGATTCGAGTGAAGGAGAGGCGGCTTGACGGAGTGGAGACATGAGTGGGGGTGGTGGAGGGAGCGACGGATCGAGGGTGGCAGTTGACTCCACCTATTATACTGAACCAAAAAATGATCAGAAAACTTTTTGCGTTTGTTTGAAGATCAAGTCAGGATCTGCGGGCCAGATGGGTTGTGCGGACCGGATGGGTTGCGCGGGCCGGTTGGGTTGTGCGGGCCGGATGGGTTGTGCGGGCCGGATGGATTGTGCGGGTCGGATGGATTGTGTGGACCGGATGGATTGTGCGGGCCGGATGGATTGTGTGGACCGGATGGATTTTGGCGGGCTGGACGAATTGTGCGGACCGGGTGGGTTGTGCGGTCCTGGTGAATTGGTTTTATATTAAAATATGTAGTACACGATAGGGGAAAGCCTGAAAAAAAGACACAACGGACATAAGTCATCTTCAGCGAACCCGAGAACCAAACAAAATAAATGACTTATCTCAGTGGTTCTCAACCTGTGGGTCGCGACCCCTTTGGGGGGTCGAACGACCATTTTTTCCAGGGGTCGCCTCTGACCACCGGGGAACACATATACTTTACAGCTGTGAAGAGCAATTAAAATATTTTTGTGGTAATGGGTCGCAACAACATGTCGAAGTGCACTAAAGGGTCGTGGCATTTGGAAGGTTGAGAACCAATGACTTATCTGATGCCGTGGTGTACATTTGAATTGAACAGTCGTGAGAAGCCATGAAACTGGTGGTTCCCTGACATGATGACAGTGGCCATACGGATGGATGATGTTGGAGAGAAGATCTACAGCAGCTCGGAATACAAGCGTGGAAAAAAAAAGCATCAGTTAGGTCCGAGAGGAAGGAAGTGGTGAGGCAGGCCAAAGTCCCTACATGGGCTGTAGCTCCACGGGGATTGGTTGGATGATCTGAGAGGAAGGAAGTGATGAGGCAGTCCAAAGTCCCTACATGGGCTGTAGCTCCACGGTGATTGGTTGGATGATCTGAGAGGAAGGAAGTGGTGAGGCAGTCCAAAAGTCCCTACATGGGCTGTAGCTACACGGTGATTAGTTGGATGATCTGAGAGGAAGGAAGTGGTGAGGCAGTCCAAAAGTCCCTACATGGGCTGTAGCTACACGGTGATTAGTTGGATGATCTGAGAGGAAGGAAGTGATGAGGCAGTCCAAAGTCCCTACATGGGCTGTAGCTCCACGGTGATTAGTTGGATGATCTGAGAGGAAGGAAGTGATGAGGCAGTCCAAAAGTCCCTACATGGGCTGTAGCTACACGGGGATTGGTTGGATGATCTGAGAGGAAGGAAGTGATGAGGCAGTCCAAAGTCCCTACATGGGCTGTAGCTCCACGGTGATTGGTTGGATGATCTGAGAGGAAGGAAGTGGTGAGGCAGTCCAAAAGTCCCTACATGGGCTGTAGCTACATGGGGATTGGTTGGATGATCTGAGAGGAAGGAAGTGGTGAGGCAGTCCAAAAGTCCCTACATGGGCTGCAGCTCCACGGGGATTGGTTGGATGATCTGAGAGGAAGGAAGTGGTGAGGCGGTCCAAATGTCCCTACATGGGCTGTAGCTCCACGGGGATTGGTTGGATGATCTGAGAGGAAGGAAGTGGTGAGGCAGTCCAAAGTCCCTACATGGGCTGTAGCTCCACGGGGATTGGTTGGATGATCTGAGAGGAAGGAAGTGGTGAGGCAGTCCAAAGTCCCTACATGGGCTGTAGCGCCACGGGGATTGGTTGGATGGTTCAAGGTCAATCAAGGTAGTACTGCTCCGTATTAATAATAACACCTGCTTGCACGAGCCCATCAGGTATATGGCTGCCCAGTCATAAGATTTCCCCATGTTCCTTTTTTTTTAAATACTAAATTTTTTCTTTAAAAAACAAGTTATGCCGAAGATTGAAACATTTATTCCCGAGCAGTTCGATCACACACCTGGGAGCCTGTTACTTGCTCTTGTTATCTCTGTTTTCAAACAATGAGTAGTTTTCCAGACCGATCGCTTCCATTTTGAAGTTCAGCTGACAGCTCATCAACCACACAGTCAAACGGGTTTCGTATGTTTCTTCTTCTTCTTTCTTTTTTTTCCCGCGCACCGGCATCCAGCTTGGGAGCAACTGTTCCCTGAGACTGCTGTCTGAAACCCTAAAAGATTTCACTGCACTTACTCGCGTTGGCTTGACCCAATTTTTTTTTTTTTTTTTTTTAAATTTTCGCACAATCTTTTCAGTTCTTTAAAAACAAAAACAAATCACAAACCAAGCTCTCGGTTTAAAAACTTCGCGACATCACCTTCCGCTACTAGAGCCACAGGCCTGAAGTGTAGTGGGCTGTGGCCGGGATCTTCTGCTCTTATCTCCGTCCAAAAACTGGCCGGTGATGGGGGGCCACGGGAGTGAATTCAGTTATATGCGTTCACAGTCTCCATGTCCCAAGATTTATCAAGGCATTCAGTACGCCTGATGGTGAATAGTGCAATGGGGAAGCCAGAGGCCTGGAACTGTCTTGTATATTTGCCTCACCAAACCTTTCCTTCGCCGCAATGGTAAGTTCATTCTAATTCAGTGGCTCTCAACCTGGGGGTCGAAGGACCCTTTCCAAGGGGTCGCCTTAGACCATCGGAAAACACATATGCTCTACATTTATGAAGTAGCAATGAAAAAAATTTCGTGTCGGGGGGGGGGGGGGGGTCGCCAGATCATGGAAATTGTATTATAGGGTCGCGGCATTAGGCAGGTTCAGAACCACTGTTCTAATTCTATGGGACGCACCTGAATTTTCTCAAATTTAAAGTTGTAACAAGAGCATGATTCGACCAGCTCTTTGAAAAAAACTCCCAAACGGTTGTTGTTCCATGCTATGCAAAAGGCGCTAATTATCCGTTGAGCGCAAATTCACTAATAACGCGGAAGTGGCCCGCGCGCCGTATTTGCTGACCTCTCTCTCCCACAGGCGGTATAAATACTGAATGCAGATAACGTTTACAAGAATCAATTCAACCGACACAATCCATCAGACCTAATCCAGCTAACGCTGCTAATATTTTATAACACATTATAAAAATAATAATAAAAACCTTCCCATAACGCCCCGTCAAAAGACCCCCCCCCCCCCCCCGGGCTCAACGAAAGCTCTCCTGAGCTTCATGTAGTTCAGATGCACTGAACGCGTAGGTTTTTATACGACTTTATTAAAAATATTCGCCCCACCCCCAATCCCCCGAATCTCGCCACAGGACTCTCCTCCCAAACAAAAGGAATACAACAATAACAGCGGGATTCCCATCTAATCAAAAACTGTTTCCGGATGGAGCTGCAGAAACCATAAAGCACGAACATTGTACATCCCATAATCCTCTTCCGGTGAGATTCTTGATGGAATTCAGCACAAACAACAAAACCCAAACCCAAAAGAAAGAAAAATATCCTTTTTCAGTTTTTCTCTGAGTTCCCCCCCCCCTCCCAAAACACCCCCACCCTTTTTCCTCCACTTTAGAATTTGAAATTATATCCAGACAACATTAGCTGTTTGAGACATAAAACTTGCTTTATTACTGTAACCATAGCTTGCGTGTTGACCAGTTCAGAAAAATGGCTCCGTTTGAATCAACCAAATGACATCCAGCGGTTCTTAAAATGATATGTGGATCAGTGCCACATATAGTCCCCGAGTTAAACTAACAAAAACTGAATGCGTTTTATAGTTAAAAAGTAAAATAGTGAGATTTCTGCGGTGTGTGTAGGAAGGGGGAAGGCGGTCCGGAGGGGGGTCATAATTTAAAAAATCCACTGCCCTTTGTCAGACAGTAACATAATGAAACATCGAATCCAGGAGAATCATTCAAAAAAAAATCGAAGAGGAACAAAAAAGTTACCAAGATTGGAGCGGAGGGTGGCAGTATGACTTTCAATGACGATGTGCTATACAAAGGTTCGACCACCTTTCGTTAGTTTTGAGCCAAAATAGGATTTCTAATTCATTTAGCGCGCCTAATCCTATAAGCCTACCTGATGAGAAGCCCTTTCAAAATCCGTTATTATTTTTTGGTCTTCAGCGTTTAATTAAAAATCGCACCGTGTGCCTGGTGACGTTGATTGCAGACCGCTGGTCATCGGGCATCTTAGCTTGATCATAACAAAGATACGCATAGTAAACAACACGACTAAGACACGATGTGAGCAGAATTACAAAGTTGAAGAGTTCTTCCACGGAGGAGTCAGAGAGGCGAGTGGGTGTTCTTCCAAGGAGGAGTCAGAGAGGCGAGTGGGTGTTCTTCCAGGGAGGAGTCAGAGAGGCTATTGGGTGTTCTTCCATGGTGAAGTCAGAGAGGCGAGTGGGTGTTCTTCCATGGTGAAGTCAGAGAGACGATTGTGTGTTCTTCCAAGGAGAAGTCAGATAGGCGAAACATTTTTGACAGAAGGACTCACTTACTAAATATGATTGCTTAGTGATCGTGGTTTGCATCTCCGGACATTAATATACGGAGCTCATATTAAGGAGGAAAGAAGAGAGAGAGAGGAAAAAAAACGATCATGCAAGTGTCTTACATTCATCCTATTGGCGCTTCATGGAGGTCTCCCCCTCACACCCACACAACGCAGACACCTCACATCACACGCAACTCACACCTCGCAGAAGTTCACACCACACATGTGAACCTCACAAAATACCACTACCAAAAAAAAAAAAACCACAATCCCCCTCACTCCACACAAACACCACACCACACATCACATAAACATCTCCAAACACACACACACTTTAAACCACACCCTCCCCCCCCCACATGAATAGAATCGCATAAAACCTGCACTGTATGTGTATGTGCGTGATGCATTCCCTCAGGCTGAGGATTCAAAGTAATGGAGCAATTCGAATTCGGGCACAGCACCTTGGCGGAGACAGGGATATTTGCCGCCTTCGACTTAATGACAACATATTGGCTTCCCCATGGACATCTTGTCTCTCCGTCTGTGCACTGCCGACTAATTTGGGGGGGGGGGGGGCTTTTTGTCTTGACATTTTCCTCTCCGGTTTAGGCGGCAGCTATAACGACGTCGTGTCATGCCATACAAATGAGAACACTATTTTATGAATTTGAAAAAAAAAATATATAAAAATGTTTTGTTTGCTTGGATTGGATCAGGACAACCCCCAAGGTTGGAGATCATGGGAGATGAAACCTCCAGGCTTTCGACCCCCCATGACTTGAAGTCACGCAGGGTTATAATCATATCACCTAAAAGAAGATTGACGTCATAAGGATTTTGTCTTAAAGTTTTTAACGTGAAGTCTAGAAAAAAAAAATTCTTTTTTTTACTCAGACAAGAATGCTGTGTTAAACGGCAATAGAGTGTTCCGCCCTGTTAGTGATTTGTTCGTGTTTGTTGGTGCGTGTTTGCTGCTGAGAGGATGTGTGTAGCTGCTGCTCTGTGACGTATTGGGGTATGGGTTTAGGTGTTGTTAGTTTTGTTGCGGTTTAGATGGCTGCGATGGAATGGTTAGTAATGGAAGTGTTGGTAGACTGAGAATGGGATGAAATACAAGCTGTTTATTTTTTTTTTTAAATATACATTTTCTTAAGTGAATCATTGTATTGTTAAATAATTAAATTACCCCCCAAGATGACGAAGCTATTGAGCTGTTGATCCTAGTTCGTAACACGCCCCCCCCCCCTCCCTCCCTTCACACACAATACCCAATCACATTTTTTTTAATGAGTAAGATTCATTTCTATGTTATTCTCTGTGCCTATTAAATTCTGAAATGGCCAGTTTTTTGTTGTTGGTGTTGTTGTTTTTTGTTGTTGGTGTTGTTGTTGTTTTTTGTTGTTGGTGTTGTTGTTGTTTTTTGTTGTTGGTGTTGTTGTTTTTTGTTGTTGGTGTTGTTGTTGTTTTTTGTTGTTGGTGTTGTTGTTTTTTGTTGGTGGTGTTGTTGTTGTTTTTTGTTGTTGGTGTTGTTGTTTTTTTTGTTGTTGGTGTTGTTGTTTTTTGTTGTTGGTGTTGTTGTTTTTTTTGTTGTTGGTGTTGTTGTTTTTTGTTGTTGGTGTTGTTGTTTTTTGTTGTTGGTGTTGTTGTTTTTTGTTGTTGGTGTTGTTGTTTTTTGTTGTTGGTGTTGTTAATTTTTGTTGTTGGTGTTGTTGTTGTTTTTTGTTGTTGGTGTTGTTGTTTTTTGTTGTTGGTGTTGTTGTTTTTTTTGTTGTTGGTGTTGTTGTTTTTTGTTGTTGGTGTTGTTGTTTTTTGTTGTTGGTGTTGTTGCTGTTTTTTGTTGTTGGTGTTGTTGTTTTTTGTTGTTGGTGTTGTTGTTGTTTTTTGTTGTTGGTGTTGTTGTTGTTTTTTGTTGTTGGTGTTGTTGTTTTTTGTTGTTGGTGTTGTTGTTTTTTGTTGTTGGTGGTGTTGTTGTTTTTTGTTGTTGGTGTTGTTGTTGTTTTTTGTTGTTGGTGTTGTTGTTTTTTGTTGTTGGTGTTGTTGTTGTTTTTTGTTGTTGGTGTTGTTGTTGTTTTTTGTTGTTGGTGTTGTTGTTGTTTTTTGTTGTTGGTGTTGTTGTTGTTTTTTGTTGTTGGTGTTGTTGTTGTTTTTTGTTGTTGGTGTTGTTGTTTTTTGTTGTTGGTGTTGTTGTTTTTTGTTGTTGGTGGTGTTGTTGTTTTTTGTTGTTGGTGTTGTTGTTGTTTTTTGTTGTTGTTGGTGTTGTTGTTTTTTGTTGTTGGTGTTGTTGTTGTTTTTTGTTGTTGGTGTTGTTGTTGTTTTTTGTTGTTGGTGTTGTTGTTTTTTGTTGTTGGTGTTGTTGTTGTTTTTTGTTGTTGGTGGTGTTGTTGTTTTTTGTTGGTGTTGTTGTTGTTTTTTGTTGTTGGTGTTGTTGTTGTTTTTTGTTGTTGGTGTTATTGTTGTTTTTTGTTGTTGGTGTTGTTGTTGTTTTTTGTTGTTGGTGTTGTTGTTTTTTGTTGTTGGTGGTGTTGTTGTTTTTTGTTGTTGGTGTTGTTGTTGTTTTTTGTTGTTGGTGGTGTTGTTGTTTTTTGTTGTTGGTGTTGTTGTTTTTTGTTGTTGGTGTTGTTGTTTTTTGTTGTTGGTGTTGTTGTTTTTTGTTGTTGGTGTTGTTGTTTTTTGTTGTTGGTGTTGTTGTTTTTTGTTGTTGGTGTTGTTGTTTTTTGTTGTTGGTGTTGTTGTTGTTTTTTGTTGTTGGTGTTTTTGTTTTTTGTTGTTGGTGTTGTTGTTTTTTGTTGTTGGTGTTGTTGTTGTTTTTTGTTGTTGGTGTTGTTGTTGTTTTTTGTTGTTGGTGTTGTTGTTGTTTTTTGTTGTTGGTGTTGTTGTTGTTTTTTGTTGTTGGTGTTGTTGTTTTTTGTTGTTGGTGTTGTTGTTGTTTTTTGTTGTTGGTGGTGTTGTTGTTTTTTGTTGGTGTTGTTGTTGTTTTTTGTTGTTGGTGTTGTTGTTGTTTTTTGTTGTTGGTGTTATTGTTGTTTTTTGTTGTTGGTGTTGTTGTTGTTTTTTGTTGTTGGTGTTGTTGTTTTTTGTTGTTGGTGGTGTTGTTGTTTTTTGTTGTTGGTGTTGTTGTTTTTTGTTGTTGGTGTTGTTGTTGTTTTTTGTTGTTGGTGTTGTTGTTTTTTGTTGTTGGTGTTGTTGTTTTTTGTTGTTGGTGTTGTTGTTTTTTGTTGTTGGTGTTGTTGTTTTTTGTTGTTGGTGTTGTTGTTGTTTTTTGTTGTTGGTGTTGTTGTTTTTTGTTGTTGGTGGTGTTGTTGTTTTTTGTTGTTGGTGTTGTTGTTTTTTGTTGTTGGTGTTGTTGTTTTTTGTTGTTGGTGTTGTTGTTGTTTTTTGTTGTTGGTGTTTTTGTTTTTTGTTGTTGGTGTTGTTGTTTTTTGTTGTTGGTGTTGTTGTTTTTTGTTGTTGGTGTTGTTGTTTTTTGTTGTTGGTGTTGTTGTTGTTTTTTGTTGTTGGTGTTGTTGTTGTTTTTTGTTGTTGGTGTTGTTGTTGTTTTTTGTTGTTGGTGTTGTTGTTGTTTTTTGTTGTTGGTGTTGTTGTTGTTTTTTGTTGTTGGTGTTGTTGTTTTTTGTTGTTGGTGTTGTTGTTGTTTTTTGTTGTTGGTGTTGTTGTTGTTTTTTGTTGTTGGTGTTGTTGTTGTTTTTTGTTGTTGGTGTTGTTGTTGTTTTTTGTTGTTGGTGTTGTTGTTGTTTTTTGTTGTTGGTGTTGTTGTTTTTTGTTGTTGGTGTTGTTGTTTTTTGTTGTTGGTGTTGTTGTTTTTTGTTGTTGGTGTTGTTGTTGTTTTTTGTTGTTGGTGTTGTTGTTGTTTTTTGTTGTTGGTGTTGTTGTTTTTTGTTGTTGGTGTTGTTGTTTTTTTGTTGTTGGTGTTGTTGTTGTTTTTTGTTGTTGGTGTTGTTGTTTTTTGTTGTTGGTGTTGTTGTTGTTTTTTGTTGTTGGTGTTGTTGTTTTTTGTTGTTGGTGTTGTTGTTTTTTGTTGTTGGTGTTGTTGTTGTTTTTTGTTGTTGGTGTTGTTGTTTTTTGTTGTTGGTGTTGTTGTTTTTTGTTGTTGGTGTTGTTGTTGTTTTTTGTTGTTGGTGTTGTTGTTTTTTGTTGTTGGTGTTGTTGTTTTTTTTGTTGTTGGTGTTGTTGTTTTTTGTTGTTGGTGTTGTTGTTTTTTGTTGTTGGTGTTGTTGTTGTTTTTTGTTGTTGGTGTTGTTGTTTTTTTTGTTGTTGGTGTTGTTGTTTTTTGTTGTTGGTGTTGTTGTTTTTTTTGTTGTTGGTGTTGTTGTTTTTTGTTGTTGGTGTTGTTGTTTTTTGTTGTTGGTGTTGTTGTTGTTTTTTGTTGTTGGTGTTGTTGTTTTTTGTTGTTGGTGTTGTTGTTGTTTTTTGTTGTTGGTGTTGTTGTTGTTTTTTGTTGTTGGTGTTGTTGTTTTTTGTTGTTGGTGTTGTTGTTTTTTGTTGTTGGTGTTGTTGTTGTTTTTTGTTGTTGGTGTTGTTGTTGTTTTTTGTTGTTGGTGTTGTTGTTTTTTGTTGTTGGTGTTGTTGTTGTTTTTTGTTGTTGGTGGTGTTGTTGTTTTTTGTTGTTGGTGGTGTTGTTGTTTTTTGTTGGTGTTGTTGTTGTTTTTTGTTGTTGGTGTTGTTGTTGTTTTTTGTTGTTGGTGTTGTTGTTGTTTTTTGTTGTTGGTGTTGTTGTTGTTTTTTGTTGTTGGTGTTGTTGTTTTTTGTTGTTGGTGGTGTTGTTGTTTTTTGTTGTTGGTGTTGTTGTTGTTTTTTGTTGTTGGTGGTGTTGTTGTTTTTTGTTGTTGGTGTTGTTGTTTTTTGTTGTTGGTGTTGTTGTTTTTTGTTGTTGGTGTTGTTGTTTTTTGTTGTTGGTGTTGTTGTTTTTTGTTGTTGGTGTTGTTGTTTTTTGTTGTTGGTGTTGTTGTTTTTTGTTGTTGGTGTTGTTGTTGTTTTTTGTTGTTGGTGTTGTTGTTGTTTTTTGTTGTTGGTGTTGTTGTTTTTTGTTGTTGGTGTTGTTGTTGTTTTTTGTTGTTGGTGTTGTTGTTGTTTTTTGTTGTTGGTGTTGTTGTTGTTTTTTGTTGTTGGTGTTGTTGTTTTTTGTTGTTGGTGTTGTTGTTTTTTGTTGTTGGTGTTGTTGTTGTTTTTTGTTGTTGGTGTTGTTGTTGTTTTTTGTTGTTGGTGTTGTTGTTTTTTGTTGTTGGTGTTGTTGTTTTTTGTTGTTGGTGTTGTTGTTTTTTGTTGTTGGTGTTGTTGTTGTTTTTTGTTGTTGGTGTTGTTGTTGTTTTTTGTTGTTGGTGTTGTTGTTTTTTGTTGTTGGTGTTGTTGTTTTTTGTTGTTGGTGTTGTTGTTTTTTGTTGTTGGTGTTGTTGTTGTTTTTTGTTGTTGGTGTTGTTGTTGTTTTTTGTTGTTGGTGTTGTTGTTTTTTGTTGTTGGTGTTGTTGTTGTTTTTTGTTGTTGGTGTTGTTGTTGTTTTTTGTTGTTGGTGTTGTTGTTGTTTTTTGTTGTTGGTGTTGTTGTTTTTTGTTGTTGGTGTTGTTGTTGTTTTTTGTTGTTGGTGGTGTTGTTGTTTTTTGTTGTTGGTGGTGTTGTTGTTTTTTGTTGGTGTTGTTGTTGTTTTTTGTTGTTGGTGTTGTTGTTGTTTTTTGTTGTTGGTGTTGTTGTTGTTTTTTGTTGTTGGTGTTGTTGTTGTTTTTTGTTGTTGGTGTTGTTGTTGTTTTTTGTTGTTGGTGTTGTTGTTTTTTGTTGTTGGTGGTGTTGTTGTTTTTTGTTGTTGGTGTTGTTGTTGTTTTTTGTTGTTGGTGTTGTTATTTTTTGGTGTTGGTGTTGTTGTTTTTTGTTGTTGGTGTTGTTGTTTTTTGTTGTTGGTGTTGTTGTTTTTTGTTGTTGGTGTTGTTGTTGTTTTTTGTTGTTGGTGTTGTTGTTGTTTTTTGTTGTTGGTGTTGTTGTTTTTTTTTGTTGGTGTTGTTGTTGTTTTTTGTTGTTGGTGTTGTTGTTTTTTGTTGTTGGTGTTGTTGTTGTTTTTTGTTGTTGGTGTTGTTGTTGTTTTTTGTTGTTGGTGTTGTTGTTTTTTGTTGTTGGTGTTGTTGTTATTTTTTTTTGTTGGTGTTGTTGTTGTTTTTTGTTGTTGGTGTTGTTGTTTTTTGTTGTTGGTGTTGTTGTTTTTTGTTGTTGGTGTTGTTGTTGTTTTTTGTTGTTGGTGTTGTTGTTGTTTTTTGTTGTTGGTGTTGTTGTTTTTTGTTGTTGGTGTTGTTGTTTTTTGTTGTTGGTGTTGTTGTTGTTTTTTGTTGTTGGTGTTGTTGTTGTTTTTTGTTGTTGGTGTTGTTGTTGTTTTTTGTTGTTGGTGTTGTTGTTGTTTTTTGTTGTTGGTGTTGTTTAATTTTTAAATATATTTTTTTTTGGTGTCCCTATTACTTAAAACGTCAATAATTTCAAAATTCCTCAACCAGCGCCAGCACACTGTATTTATTTTGCAATGAATTTTGCGTGTTAAAAAACAAATTAATATGTTATCTTATTTTTTCTGGGTTATTGAAACCTATATATTTAAAAAAAAAAAAAATAAGAGTATTTTGATTTCATCCTTAGACGAGGGGCCCTAAATGGTAATGGCGCGGTTTTATTTGATGACGTATTATCTCTTTCTTTTAATTTATTAAAAATAATTTAAAACTGTGAGTTTTTTAAAATAATTTTTTTACTACCTTTTTTTTTTTATACACATTTTTTTTTTAAATGTGGTAAAATAGGCAAACGTCATGCCAGAATAGTATTCTATTCCCGTCACTATGACGGAACATTTTAAGTTTTTTTTTTTTTAAATCAATAACTATATAGCATTTAGAAAAATTAAGCTTTTCTAACAGTTATTAAATAATGGAATGATATGGGTGGGTTTGGGGGGCGGGGGGGGGGGGGGGCAAAACCAAACCAAAATGCTCTTAACTTATGCGGACGTTATTAAAATACTCTTTGACCTGAAACAAATCTGACTCGATGATTTCACAGCCCGGTGTCTCGTCTCCACACACGCCATCGGCTACATAGGTATTTGCTAAAACCTACTGACCGCACCGTACTGACGGTACTCGACTGACCACACCCTAATGACCACACCATACTGACCACACCATACTGACAACACCATACTGACCACAACATACTGACCACACCCTAATGACCACACCATACTGAACACACCATACTGACCACGCCATACTGACCACGCCATATCGACCCCACCATACTGACCACACCTTACTGACCACACCCTACAGACCACATCCTACTGACCACACCCTATCTGACCACACCCTACAGACCACATCCTAGTGACCACACCGTACTGACGATACTCTACTGACCACACCCTACTGACCACACCCTAATGACCACACCATACTGACCACAACATACTGACCACAACATAATGACCACACCTTACTGACCCTCACCCTAATTTCTGACATGTGTCCCGACACCTCTCACTACTAAAACCCTACTCAAACAAATGTTCACCCCCACTACGCCCAAAAGCTACCCACAATCACCATGCCCCACCCGAACCTTAATCCCCACCCCTACTCCCCATCCCTGTTTCCCATCCCCCACTATCCCCTACCCCTACTAACCACACCCTAAGCCCCAAAATCCTCTTCCTATACAACGTATTCCAAAACATTCCCATCTATAAGATCAGATTCGTTTTGGTTACAGATTTCCATTAGATTATTCATCGTCCACTCCAACCCAGAGAGAGAGAGAGAGTTAAGAGAGGGAGAGAATTAAGAGAGGGAGAGAGAGAAGGAGAGAGAGAGAGGGAGAGAGAGACAGAGAGAGAGGGGGAGAGATGGAGAGCGAGAGAGAGGGGGAGAGAGAGAGAGTGAGAGCGAGAGAGAAGAGGGAGAAAAGGAGAGAGAGAGGGCGAGAGAGAGGGGGAGAGATAGGGAGAGAGAGAGAGGAAGAGATAGGGAGAGAAAGAGTGAGAGAGCGGGAGAGAGAGAGAAGAGAGAGAGAGGGAGAGAGAGAGGGAGAGAGAGAAGAGAGAGAGATAGACTGGGAGAGATAGGGAGAGAGAGGGCGAAAGGGAGAGAGGATTGATAGAGAGAGAGGGGGAGAGAGAGAGAGTGAGAGCGAGAGAGAAGAGGAGAGAGAAAAGGAGAGAGAGAGGGCGAGAGAGAGGGGGAGAGATAGGGAGAGAGAGAGAGGAAGAGATAGGGAGAGAAAGAGTGAGAGAGCGGGAGAGAGAGAGAAGAGAGAGAGAGGGAGAGAGAGAAGAGAGAGAGATAGACTGGGAGAGATAGGGAGAGAGAGGGCGAAAGGGAGAGAGGATTGATAGAGAGAGAGGGGGAGAGGGAGAGAGGGAGGGAGAAAGAGAAAACGGAGAGTGCGAAACAGAGAGAGTGAGAGAGAGAGAGAGGGGGAGAGAGGGAGGGAGAAAGAGAAAACGGAGAGTGCGAAACAGAGAGAGTGAGAAAGAGAGAGACTATTTCCTATGCATGATGACAATATTGACGTTGCGATCACATCTAATCAAATAACCTGCTCCGAATAAACCCAGCGATTTGCCCAACTGACCATCACGCGAGGAGCAAAAAAAAAAAAAAAAAAAACCCATTGCTGTGGCTTGACGGAGATCAATATATATCTCAAAAAAACTTTTGAGTGCACAGGAATGCGTGCAAAAATATCCGTTCGAGTTGAGCATTTGGGGGGGGGGGGGGGGGGAGATCGGCATGAGCCGTGGATAGAAGAGTTTCCAGTGTGTCAATATTTGCATGCATAATGATGACGGTGATGTGAATGTAATGAGACCAAGGACGAAATGGGGAGGAAGAAAAAACGGGGTAAGGGGGTGGGGCTAGTGGTGGCCAGTGATGTGGGTGGAGTGCGTGTGTGGGTGTGGGGGAATGGCGGGGGGGGGGGTGTTAGAAGTAAATAAGTGTTAAACCGTTCCGTAACGGCGTTATGCGAATCGCGATTTCACATACAGAGGTCCCATTGTATAAATTTTAATTCGGTCCCTGCGCACCATGAAAATCATAATTTTTCAAAAGGTTAAAACAGTTTTTAATGTTTTTGTAAGCACTCACTCATCAATGATTGCCATGCTATGACGTCATGGCAAAGGACAAGGGGGGGGGGTGTGTTAGGATGATGTTGGGAGAATGTTAGGAGGGTGCTGGGAGAATGTTAGGAGGATGCTGGGAGAATGTTAGGAGGGTGTTGGGAGAATGTTAGGAGGATGCTGGGAGAATGTTAGGAGGGTGCTGGGAGAATGTTAGGAGGGTGCTGGGAGAATGTTAGGAGGGTGCTGGGAGAATGTTAGGAGGGTGCTGGGAGAATGTTAGGAGGGTGTTGGGAGAATGTTAGGAGGAGGATGGGAGAATGTTATGAGGGTGTTGGGAGAATGTTAGGAGGGTGTTGGGAGAATGTTAGGAGGATGTTGGGAGAATGTTAGGAGGGTGTTGGGATAATGTTTGGAGAATGTTAGGAGGATGTTGGGAGGATGTTAGTTGAATTTTGGGAGGATATTATGAGGATGTTATGAGGATGTAAGGAGAATGTTGCGAGAAAGTTAGGAGGCTGCTCTGGTTTTGTAGTCTCAGGAGTCATCAGTCGCTGACTCCTATTCCCCATTCAGAATTGCTTAGAGTGAACAGAGGACGCTATTTTTACCTTCGCGCGTTTCGATTTTGTTCATTTTTAAAAACTCTACTCTACTCCCCACACTCTACTCCCCACACTCTACTCCCCACACTCTATTCCCCACACTCTACTCCCCACACTCTACTCCTCACACTCTACTCCCCAAACTCTACTCCCCAACACTCTACTTCCCAACATTTTATAACGTTTCGAAGTGCTGATTTGGCTCTTATGAAGAAACGTTCTCCAATGCTATAGAAATGATCGACTCTTTCGTTTAATCTGTTTGAGAACCAGTCAACAAAGCATCGTCTGAGGGCCCAATATAATCATGGATTTGTCAAACAGAAGTGAAACCGGAACTGTGGAACATAAACCATTTGGCAGACCCCGGGATCTGGCCAGGGTTCCGTCCAACGCGTTGAAATTAACAACTAACTTAACATGCAGTGACGTGTGTGGCTCTCCGGGGGCTCGGCGACCCGAGCTTAGAGTCAGCCAAAGTTTTGTATTCACAGCAAGTGTTACTGTACAGACAACGCTTGACAATATTTCAACTCCAGCACGGCGTGAAGAGTGATACTATGAATATTGGTTATACAAGGACTGGAGAGTAGCATTATAAAAAAATGTTGAACGGACGGAAGGGGTTTCGTTGAAAAACGAAAGCACAACTTTGGAGATCGCCTGCTTCTGTTTTAACGTATATATAAATACAAACATACATATATATATATATATATTATATATATATATTATAACTTTTGGTAGATTACAGTTAATTAATACAAGACAGCGTTCAAGCTGTGCGAAGGAAAAAATAGAACGAAGGAAAAAATAGAACAGGTGTGTGTAAAACTTGAATCGAAAGACAGGACAATAAGGGAAGAACGTTTCGGCGAAGAACCTTCCACGTGCAGACGGGGGTCAATGAAAAATACGACAAAAAAATAATCAAGTTAAACAACTTAATTATTCACAGTTGTTTTTACCGGAAGTTGCTGCATAGGACTGTTTTATTTTAGGTAATAATGGGGTAAAATTGTGTTATTTTACGTGTGGCCCTTGTTCCGTATTTAATCTCAAGAAGCAAAAGAAATATAAACATGGGCGCCTATGAATAGAGAAATTTTTATTTTATATTTTTGGACAATGTACCCACCGCCTTCTATATGCACACAACAATACATTACGACTTCAAACTGTACATTTTATTTCCTAGAGTTGGATTATAAAATAATTTTCTTTTCAAAACTCATCTATGAAATACCAAAATCGATGCGAGTTAAGCGTAGGTAACAGCAGTGGCGTACCGAGGGTTGGTTTCACACGGTGCGGTAAACTCATGGTGTCACCCCCCTCCCCCACCAATACCCCCTGACTTCCATGACGGATTTCTTCTTGTTAAAATAAGTCCACAGTATAACAAGGACAAGAACAAAAACAAATTATTTAAAGGTTTGCAGGTAAATGTATTTATGAACTGCAACAACGTTAAGTTACAGTTATTTTTATATTAAATTTACTTTATTTAAAATGTTCCTTTCCTGGGCGTCAACGCTGCAAACCTGTCAATAAGTTGACCTAATTCAATATCCTTCCACCGTAGCACATTGAATTGAATGTAGAGCCAGATCAGAAAGCCTTGACTGCCCCATGGTGGATCGTAAATAGTTCTTGATAAGCCTTAGTTTCGAAAAGCTCCACCCACGGAGCCACAGAAAGGCATTGTAAGAAACAATGGAAAGTTTAGCGAGATTATTGGAAGAGAATCTAGGAAGTCCCTTTGAGTTGTGAATTTCAAAACATCAAATACCGTCCGGACCATGACTTTGTGAAATTCATTACGAGCTGCCTTTAGGTGTCTTCTAGGCCTTGGTATAATTTTATTTTTTTACATTTTATTTTCTAATAACTCATCATAGAAACGAGGTTAATTTTGGAACGGACACCAATAACTCTTATTCACTTGCTGTTGTAAGACTCTTGGGTTGAACAGCCCCAAACATATAAGATAAGATAAGATTCTTTTTTTTTATCCAAACAAATGGAATTTTTTTTTATTGCATTGTACATTTTCAGCACATAAATAAAACAATTTGAACACAAGACATTTATATTAAATTATTTCACTAGAACTAGTAAAAAAAAAACAGTGATTCACTGAATTCTCTTGGCCAAATCAGGGACTTATTAGTTCAAAGTCCATATTAAAGCTGTTTCTCACGAAGAGAAACACAAAAAACTCACAAGAAAATCGTCCCTATCACATCAATTTATACTTGAGTGAAAATACAATTAAATAAAATGTGTAAAGCTGTGGGAAAAAAGCTGAAATAGATGCTCTGTGCAATCGAGTCGCCTGCAGAGCAGCGCCCCGGAAGTGCTACCTCCTTATCATCTGACCTGAAGTTTAGAATGATGCGATCATTACACTCCAGCATCTCATTACTGTTTTCTTCTCGCAGAGAAAGTCCATCGTCTATTAATTGTTCTCCTGCCATCCTCTTCTTAAACCCTAATCTTTTCTCTTCCAAAATTCCACATCGGTCTGATTTTAAAAGTGCCTTTTCAATAGAATGTTTCCCCGAAGGGATAGCACTTCTCGTGCAGAAAAAAACCTTAAGGCCTCTAAGTTGGTCACCACATTGTCAAGAGTGAAGCCTTTAGTCTGCAGATACTATAGATTAGCCCAAAGCTAAAGGTGACAGATAAACGTGAAATCACGGACAGGATGTAAAAGACCTTGCGCTGTACCTCTTGTATCCAAATATTCAAGAGGATCACATAGAGCTTCAGTCGCCGCCACACACTCATCAAACTTTTCTTTCAATGTTTAAATAGCATCCTAATGAGCACTCCAATGTGTTGTTGACAGTCTTTTCACCGACATTCCAGTGTGTTCAATTCAAACATCGCATCGATGAATGGATGCAGCAAAGAAGGAATACACTCTCTGAAGAGCACAGAAAAATGTAATGCATGAAGCATTTTCGACAAAAGATCTTCGACTATACAAGTTAAGTAATGGCCCCCATCCATTTAAAAAAATCGCTTACTTATTAATTCTTTTTCAGAATGGCCTGAACGCCTCTATGGATTCCAGACATTGTGGCAGCATTATCGTATCCTTAAGCTTTTCACATCTTTATGTCTTGTCTATCAATTTTTAGATTTATAAGAATGATAGAACTGAGTCATCAGCTTAGGAAAATGTCCAAGGTAAATTTCTCTCACGTCAAATTTCCCAATGTGGATTTTCATGTATCTTATCACTTCAGACACCTGCTCAGTGTGTGATATATCAGTATTACTGTCAAACATAATTCCAAAATACCCCACAGTCTATAAATCTATGGTAATAATCTCCTATACATGATTTGCAAGGACATTTTTATCAATTTAATTTTTTGGTTCCTGGTGAAAGGTAAGGTGCGGACGGTTTTACTGTAGACGTACTCTTTAGTATCAGTGGGTGCTCCGTTAGCACTGGGTGCTCCGATAGCACTGGGTGCTCCGTTAGCACTGGGTGCTCCGTTAGCACTGGGTGCTCTGTTAGCACTGGGTCATATTTAGATAGCATCTGAACCATTTCAAGAAAGTTTCTTCTATTCAATGAAAATTTCATCTTCGTTGTGGCCACCAAATGCCAGACCTTGCGTTGCAAGAAACAATGTGATATCCCGCAACCTGTGCAGGAAATCCTTCCAAGTTTTTCTTCTCCCTGTCATTCACAGCAATACTTTCAACATCCCCTGTTTAGTGTAGCCCCAAGTCCTGCTGCCATTTAGGATTGGCTAGGTGTGTGGAAAATGTAAATGATCGGTTATACTTTTTATGAAATTTGGTTGGACCGAGTGGTGTGTGCTCTGTAAATCAGTAAGTTTTCAAGTTGGTGTTACCGCCCCCCCCCCCCTTGAGATGCGGTCTACAACCCCGAACACCCTAGTTATGCCACTGGGTAATAAATATTTTGAACTAAACTAAACATTTATTATTATCATTATCATTATTATTGCAAATTTTAGTAAAAATGTTTTTTTTTTTTTTTTTCAAAGTTTCAAACTAATTAATTTTATTTTGTTAGAGTTTTCTTAAAAGTCTTTGGCTAATAAGTTTTTTTTTTTCTTCTAACTAATCTAATCTATTCTAAGGAAATCTATCAGACGATCCCTGTGGCGCTACAGGCCATGAGGGGCTATTGTCTGCCTTACAACTTCTTTCCACTCAGAATTAATAATTGATGCTTTTCTTTTCCATGCTTGGATCAGCTGCTGTAGATATTTTCCCCCACATCATCCATCCATCTAAGCCTAGTTCTGCATTTCATCCGTTTTCCTCTGGGATTTCGGTGATGTACCCTCTCCACTCCTCTGTCATTTGGCATTCTCTCTAAGCGTCCCGCCCGGCGTGGCCTGCCCTTTATTATTTCTGCTACTAGCCTGGTATCCTGATATAGTCTATACAATTCATGGTTGGTTCGTACTCTTCATCCATATTCATCATTTGTTGGTCCATACATTTTCCGCAGACCTTTTCTCTCCCATGTGTTTCATAGGTTTTCTGTCGTTTTTTCTTTTGTTATTGTCCAAGTTTCACTTGCATATGTTACAACTGGTCTGATTATAGTTTTATTGATGTTTTCTTTGTTTTACTTGTAATATTTTTACATTTGAGACTACTGAGTTTTTGCCTTTTTCCAGCCAATATTATTTCGTTATTTCTGTTAGTAATTCATTTCCTTTATTTATTAAGAATCCTAGATATTTGAATTGATTTACCTTTTTAAAAGTGTTGTTTCTAATTTTAATAGTTTCATTATCTGTTTTTATTTAAACATAGTCATATTTTTTTACTTTGTATTTTTATATTTTCCGTAATTAATTTTCCGTCCTGGCTCTCAAACATTTGAGATATCACTTGATATACATTCTCTTCGTCTTTTTATCTAAATGCACCTTCCTATAATATTTCCCTCTCTTGATACGTCTTCTATTTGTTTTAGTGTAGCTTTTTCCTATTCCCTTTTTATCTTCCTACACATATTTGTGATCTTGTCTATGGCTTCATTGTATATTTGTCTGGTGTTTCTGGTTTCCCTTTGTACCATGGTTATTCGTGCGCTGTTCCTTCCTTTGACAGTCCCTCTGCATTCATTACCAAACCAGCCTACCCTACTGTTAGTTTGCCATTATCAAACCAGCCTACTCAACTGTTAGTTTGCCATTATCAAACCCGCCTTATACTCTACTGTTAGTTTGCCATTATCAAATCAGCCTACTCTACTGTTAGTTTGCCATTATTAAACCCGCCTTATACTCTACTGTTAGTTTGCCATTATCAAACCAGCCTACTCTACTGTTAGTTTGCCATTATCAAAACAGCCTACTCTACTGTTAGTTTGCCATTATCAAACCCGCCTTATACTCTACTGTTAGTTTGCCATTATCAAACCAGCCTACTCTACTGTTAGTTTGCCATTATCAAACCAGCCTACTCTACTGTTAGTTTGCCATTTATCAAACCAGCCTACTCTACTGTTAGTTTGCCACTATCAAACCAGCCTACCCTACTGTTAATTTTGCTGAAATCCTACTACTTTTTTCTGCTGATCGTTTCATGCCCTTTTTCATCCTATCCCACTGTTCGATTATGTTGTTTTCCCTGTTCATTCCCCCCCCCCCCTTGTGATGCTTCTAGTTGTGCTTCTGCTTCTTGTTCGTAAGCGTGTGTGGCTAGTGGCTTTTGGTAATTAGATACTTTTTCTCTCTTTGATTTCCACTGTTGTCTATTATGCTTGTTCTCTGCGTATATTCAACTCCTACAATGAAATGATCAGAGTCTGCATCTGCTCCTCTATAGCTTCTCACGTCTAATATGACAGATCCATGCCCCCCTCCCACCCCCCACCCCCACCCCCGATCGAGAAGAACATAACCAATTTGGTTGTGATGATTGCATCTGGTGAATTTCAAGTATCTTTTATGTATTTTTCGTGTGTAAACTCGGTGCTGCTGTCATCCCTTTTTCCCGAAGCAAAGTCTATGAGTCGGATTCCATAGTCATTGGATTCTACATGTAGACTCTCCTTTGCCAAATAGTTGGCATCGACAATTTTTCTTTTCCTACTTTGGCATTAAAGTCGCCAATCACTAATGTAATAACATGTCTTGGAGCTTCACCATAGATCTTTTTCCAGCGTCTCATAAAGGGTTTCTTCCATCTGACCTTCTGTATATTCGGTGAGAGTGTTAACAATTATAATAAATGTTATCCTAAACATTTTCCCTCGTACACTCGAAGAGAACTATCTTTTATTCTCTGGTTTTAATTTTCGATTTAAAAAAAAAAGATGCTATGCGTGAGTTATGTCTGCACACGCAGGTTGTATGTCTGGAGGTGATATGCTCTCGGTGTGATTGGGGGGGGGGGGGGTCGATAGTAGCGCCTCTAATCAAGCATGCCACTACAGACTTGTTGACCAAAGCTCCCGGGGATCTTTTTTTTCTAATCAAATTTGTCTGTTCATAATTATGATAGATGTTAAATTATAACTAATGATCTCTCTGTCTCCCATAGTGTCAATTAGTCGCTATTTGATATTCAGTTGTCTGGTTCAGTGGCGAGAGGAATCAGCCACTTGCAATATGATGTTAGGGGGGAAAAAGTGTGTGGGGGTGTAAATTAAAATGGGTAAAGAAAAGCAAAAATAACAATTTTAAAATAAAATTGGGAATAGCTAGGCTGTGGAACTCCAATCAGACGTTTTGATAAGACATGTTTTGCACCAATCAGCCATCAATCACTTTACCATCAAAATGTTGATATTTTAAAATAAAAAAGAAATCTAGAATCCTACTAAAATTAAAATTTTTAACCATCCCTGGATTTGATAATTTGATTTGCTGAAAATGTGCAGAAATATTGAGCTATTACCGAAGTTGTAATGGCTTTCATCAACAATTTTTATTTAAACATCAGAATTTGCTATAAACTTTTTTATTGCACATTTTTTGCAATACTACCATTCTTATAGTGAACTCTCGACATAATGCCAAGCCAACAGTGTTTCTTTCAGGCATCTCTCTGTGGGGGGGGGGGGGAATCCCCCCCCCCCCCACGGAGCCTCTCGGGCTGGAGACAAATATTTACAAAAATAAAGCACAATGGTAATTTTTTTAAAATTGAAATTGTCAGCAGTGGCGTAGCGAACTTAACTCGCGCCCGGGGCACAATACCTTTTTAGCGTCCCCCCCTACATTCGAAAACCATACAATATTATATGTAAAATATACCATTTGGCGCCCCTTTGTGAGTAGCGCCCGGGGCATGATGCCCCCTTGCCCCCCCTCGCTAAGCCACTGATTGTCAGGTTTTATTTTTACTTAAAGATTTTTAAATGCTTCCTTTCGCCGACGATAAAAAAAAAACTAGCGAAATAGTTTGACCATCTTTACACCCGATGTATTTGATGCCGTTCACATTTATTCATATTTATTTTATTATTTTTACAACATCCCGAATGTACCCTCACCTCCCCAATTTGAACTTGCATCATGCAAATAAATGGCGTACCTGTAGTGGGGGAAAATACGAAAAATAAACTACCTTTCCATCGCTATGAGGACTATGTCAAAATATTTTTATTTTGTTTGTGCTAAGAATTGACAAGTTGTTTTAAAAGTTCAGTCTCTTCACAAATTTTTTGTAAGTAGAGCAGACTGTTAATCGAATAGCATCGTGCTTTAAAAAATATATCTATGGCCATTAGTTAAACGAAAAAATTTACGTTCATAAAAAAAAAAAAAATTAATTAATTTCTACACACAAGTACTTTTTATCATTTTCGAAAGGTAATTAGTATACTGGATTTTGATTTCGGTCAGCCTTTTTTTTTTTTTTAAACGGAGATATAATTAATTTTTTTTAAAATTCATATTTTTAATGAACTAGTTTAGTTAAATAAATAAAAAGTTAACTATTAATTTAAAACACAACGTTACTATTTGGTAGCAACTTAAAATATCGTATTTGATTATTAACAACAAGGTCGAGTGACATTAAATTCGGTTGTTCTCCGATTAATTGTAGAATGTTGGAAAACTAAATCCAACTAAATGCACCCTGCCTTTTTTTTTTTTTTTTTTTTTTTTTTTAAATCCTAATTTTTTTTAGAAAGAGCTCAATGTGCCCCCTCCACAGTCCACGCTTTCGCTCAGGAGCCTGAGCGCCCTCGATTTCAGCTTTATACCTCCCCCACGCCTATCAATGCAACACTACGGGGGCGAAACAAAGATAAGACCAAAATAATACTTTGCGGCGTGCCACCTCTGGAATAAATTCAGGTCATGCGTGGAACTGGGGGCCATAATGAACAATTTGCGCTCTGATAGATGCTCTGCTCCCCCAGGCCACTCCCACTTTCTTTTGTGGGCCGTCGGCCCCCCTCGATTTCTGTCCTACCTCGGAACCTACAACCATCAAGTCGACACCATTTTAGCGACAAAAACATCTTACCTGAGGCCAAAAGCATCGAACCTAAGCAGCGCTTACCAAACCTCTATGGGACCGGTGCGGGTACGCACAAATTATATTGATAATTACGGAGAACAGCAAAAAAATAATAATGCGTACACTTCTTCCATTAAGAAAAGTTAAATTCCAACATAAGTCTAATCAAGAGGTGTGGTAAAATAAAAGAGGTCGCCACGAATTGAAATGAATTCATTTTATGTTAAGCGAAAAACAAAAAAAGGGGGGGGGGGGTGGAAATACAGCGGGACCAATTGTGGCTGATAGATGCACTGCTCAAAGACGTAGCTAAGTGTTGCCCTGAGAGGACAAAGATTTTTTAACCCACCTTCCACGATAAAAACTCAATAGAAAGCTGCAAATCCAACCCCCCCCCCCCCCCCCCCAAAATAAATAAATAAAATTTAAAAAAGGATAAATCATCCCCTTCCTACGCCATACACTGCCACTGCCCACATCTGAATCTCCCCTCCTCCTCCCCCCTCCCCCCCCCCGAACAAATTTAAAGAAATTAACGCAATCCATCGCATGCATAATTGACCAAGGTCCACGGAAAAAAAGGGGGGGGGGTGTGCGAGGGTTATGCTTCTACCACTCGGTATAGACGCCCCCCTTGTTGTGTTATCCCGTAAATGGCATCCAGACCTACGTGATATAAATTATCATCATCCCAAGCAAGTGGCCATTCGGGCGTGTGCCCATTAAGATTCTTTAAGGAAATAGTTTTTGCCCAGGAGCTGTTCACTCCACGTGTGGATGCGGACTTTGAGACTCCATCAAAGCGTTATGACACACGTGACTTTCTCAAGTGGTTAGCAAAATAAATTTACAAATAAATTTTGATTTTTTTTTTAAGAACCTTCGAGAAGACGTCCTGACATTCTTTGCAATGGTACTCTAAACCAGCGGTTTTTTTTTTTCAAAACATCTTAAGTTTGTCGGGCTGGTGGACATGTTTCGAAATTGCACTATCAACCGTTGAACATGTTTCTAAATTGCGCCATGAACCTTTGAACATGTTTCGAGAATGTACCAGGTACCGGTGCCAGATTAATTAATCATAGATTTCTGTTTAATTTGACCATAAATATTCATGTTGTACGGGCCGGCAAAGTACGACTCGTGGACTGGTGGCGGTCCGCACACCACCATCTTGGGGAACGCTGCTCCAAACGACATGATTTAGTTCTCAGGTCTCAAAGACATAATATATGTAGACCTATAACGTTTGCCATGAGCTGAATCAGCAGACGTGACCTTCGAAGTCTGGTTCTGTTTGTTCCCTGCAGTACTCTGTGTTGCGATCACACTGACCCCGTGACCTCTCTACTGGTGTCAGTCGGACTTATGACATAAAAATGGTGTACCAGAAATGAAGGCCACGAGTACTAAGATAATTTGGGGCAGCTGCACTCGCAGCATATCTTGTTATGCTCATAACTAAATTGTTTAAGCTTAACCAGTGGTTCAAAACTCTAACTGCTTTGTGCCCCCCCCCCTACTTTTTTTTCCCCTCACAAAACCAAAAATGCTCAAAACCAAAAATTGTGTTTTTGTTACTAAACAGAGATTGCGGGAATTACTTTGTGATCCGAATCTTCGAACAGACTTTGTTCCCCCCTTTTATTTGTTGTTTCTTGTTTTTAAACATATCTTATTCCACTATTTATATACGTATTTTTTTACAGTTCCCTTGTCCTAACCAAAAATTTCCCTACTATCGGAATAAACGACTGTTCCACTGCTTGCCATTGTTTTGGACCACAGAGACCGGGTCCAGAACCGCCAAACTTAAGCGCAGAATGAGGATAACATGTAAAATACACACCGCATCTCTCTAGCAATGACCGTCAAGGGCATTGACCTCTCGCTTGTTGTTTTTTTTTTTTGTTTTTTTTTGGGGGGGGGGGGGGTTAAGTGGTAGGGGGTCTGTGCCACCTCAGTTGTAAAGTGTGTTCCGTGCATTGTTGTAACCATTCTCCTTCGATTACCACTGCGCAGTAACATTCACTTTTGACAACCCAGCAAAACGCCTTACATGGTTTGATAAATATGTGGGCAAGTGACAATAATTGTTTAACACAAATTGGGACAGCCTCCCCTCTCACCCCCCCCCCCCAGACACTGGTCATTTCCGAGTGGGGGGTCGTGGTATTTTGATTTTTTTATATTAGTGTGCTATGAATATTAGTCAATACGAACATTGACAGTCTAAACAATTTTTGGAACATTGTGGGCTGTTCAATTTTGACAACAATTCCCCTAAAAGATTTTTTTTTTTTTTTTTTTTTAAATTTCAACATTTTGTAAGCACATTAAATGATCAATTCCGATGAATTTTAGTTGTACCATAATCATTTGTTCAGTTATAAACTTAAACTTATTTGACCTGAATACACTTCCCTCAAAACTTTTCGGTTTTTTTTTTCCCTTGTTTTTTTTTTAAATTCACAACCGTCTGTAAACGATAACACTGCATCAGCCAATCAGCTTCAATGCCCTACATGTCCCGCTTTAGAACCGGTTTTTTTTTTTTAATTCACAACCGTCTGTAAACGATAACACTGCATCAGCCAATCAGCTTCAATGCCCTACATGTCCCGCTTAAGAACCGTTTTTTTTTTTTTTAATTCACAACCGTCAGTAAAAGGATAACACTGCATCAGCCAATCAGCTTCAATGCCCTACATGTCCCGCTTTAGAACCGGTTTTTTTTTTAATTCACAACCGTCTGTAAACGATAACACTGCATCAGCCAATCAGCTTCAATGCCCTACATGTCCCGCTTTAGAACCGGTTTTTTTTTTAATTTACAACCGTCTGTAAACGATAACACTGCATCAACCAATCAGCTTCAATGCCCTACATGTCCCGCTTTAGAACCGGTTTTTTTTTTAATTCACAACCGTCTGTAAACGATAACACTGCATCAGCCAATCAGCTTCAATGCCCTACATGTCCCGCTTTAGAACCAGGTTTTTTTTTTAATTCACAACCGTCTGTAAACGATAACACTGCATCAACCAATCAGCTTCAATGCCCTACATGTCCCGCTTTAGAACCGGTTTTTTTTTTTTTAATTCACAACAGTCTGTAAACGATAACACTGCATCAGCCAATCAGCTTCAATGCCCTACATGTCCCGCTTTAGAACCGGTTTTTTTTTTAATTCACAACAGTCTGTAAACGATAACACTGCATCAGCCAACCAGCTTCAATGCCCTACATGTCCCGCTTTAGAACCGTTTTTTTTGTTGTTTTTTTGGTTTTGTTTTTGGTTTTGTTTTGTACGCAACTTTTTTGTCCAAACACCTGTTAGTTTTCAGAAAAGATTGTTTGTCCATCACCATCAAAGCCAAATATGCCCAGATGAGCATTTTGACACATTTTCAAAGCAGCGCCTCCTATGAGCGCAATCCCGACAGCGTAACAAGTCATCGGGGCAGCCATTTTGTTTTCTGAAAACCTGCCCCGTCTGGGTCGTACAAAAGAAATTTAATATCACTGCAGCCTTCACCGAGTGGGGCATGTGATAACAGGCCATCGTCACAGAAAGTTTGGGCACGGGAGACGACCATTCACTCACTCCTCCCCCACAGACCAGGGCTTCTCGAACTGAGGTCGAGAATACTTTAAGATCTCCGAGCTGAGCTTCTAGCACTCCACACACACACACAAAAATACGACTTAAAAACAGATGGCACTTTTGAAGGGCACGTGAAAGTCTAAACGGAAAGGGTTTCCAATGTAAACATGGCCGGGAATAGCTTATGGGACGTTACTTAATCGTGTATTATCCTTTCCTTGTTAAAACAAATATTGACATCAGCCACTTGATTTATTTTTTCTGAACATTTTGTTCGTTTATTCCCGAATATTTTTTTATGAAAAATGTCGCAGTCCTTCAAATAATTGACAGTGAAAAATACCCCAATGTTTGCCAGGGAGAAATACCCCAATATCTTTTAATGAAATATACCCCAATGTATGTTAGTAAGAAATACCACAATATATGTTCGTGTGAAATATCCAATGTCTGTTCGCGAGAAATACCCCCAATGTGCCGTATGTTGGTTAGAAATACCCCAGTATCTGTTAGGGAGAAATACCTCAATGTCTGTTAGTGAGATGCACCCCAGTGCATGCTAGTGAGAAATGACCCAATCTCTGCTAGTGGGAAATGACCCAATCTCTGCTAGTGGGAAATGACCCAATCTCTGCTAGTGGGAAATGACCCAATCTCTGCTAGTGGGGAAACAACCCATTGTGTGTTGTTATAGTTTTTTTTAAATACCCAAATTCCGTGCAGATAGAAATACCCCCAATATCTGACGGAGAAAACCCCATATCTCTAGCAGTTAGAAACCACTTAGTACGCCCCTGCCTAAATCTTCCAAAAGCCACCACCCCGTCAAACACATGGAAATAAAAATCAAATTTATCGAAATATCTTCTTTTTTTTTTTTTTAAAGGGGAATAAATCATTGTGCTAAGTCGATACATGTCCAGAACATCCCATAGGACACGTCCACTGAGCACGGACTCGGGATGCACCTTTCCCCGCCTTAGCCATCGGGTTTACCCACTGGGAGGTTTAATGGCGTTCTGACATGTTCCCTCTTGCATGTCAAGTCCTCATCCAATGGGATCTGCATGAGCATGTCGTTAGCGAGGACGACGCTCAGCGGATTGCGTCAGTCACGAGACGAAACAGAGAGTTCCAAAATATAAAAGAGGCGAAAATAGCCAGTATTTTTTTTATCGATATAGAGAGGGGATACAAATTGAGTGGTGGTTTTGTGTTGAAATATTCTGGACAAGTGAAAGACGGAAAGAAACAAAAAAAGAAAAGCCAACATTGAAGTCAGAGGTAAGACACGCGTTCTGCTGTGGTGAGATTGACATGATTTTAATTTCCTAGACATTTGGGTGTTGTTAGTTGTTTTTTCCCCCGCTACATCTTAACTTGGCATTCCGTTTAGTTTATGGTGACGTGTATGTTAGGTTTTAATTCAAGATAAAGGTTTGTTGGGTAAGGTTTATGATAACCGGGTTTGTTAGATGTGGTTTAATGATAAATTGCATCTTAGGTTTTGTTCATTTTTTTTGGGGGGGGGGGGGGGGGGGGGGTTGTTGTTTTAAAATGATTTTTATATTTTGTTTGTTTGTTGTTTGTGTGTTGTTGTTTTTTTTGTTGTTTTTTAAGGGGGTGGGGGGTTGTTGGTTTGGCTTATGATAAACACCAGTGACTTTTTCGAAAGCAAAAGTATTTGTTTTTTTAATTTACCCATGATGTAAGTTCTTTGACAATACATGTTCTTCCACGGCTCAGGGTATAGTAGTAAAAATGTACAAGTTTTGATTATTTAGGTAAGATAAGAAAATAAGATACGATAAGAAGATAAGATACGATAAGAATATAAGATTCGATAAGAAGATAAGATACGATAAGAAGATAAGATACGATAAGAAGATAAGATACGATAAGAAGATAAGATACGATAAGAAGATAAGATACGATAAGAAGATAAGATACGATAAGAAGATAAGATACGATAAGAAGATAAAATACGATAAGAAGAGAAGATACGATAAGAAGATAAGATAAGATAACAAGATAAGATAGGAGGATAAGATACGATAAGATAAGATATGATAAGATAAGAAGATAAGATATGAGGATAAGATACGATAAGATAAGATACGATAAGATAAGATATGATAAGATAAGATATGATATATTATTGATCAAAATAAATGTAAAAAGTGTTTTTGTTTTTAAAGAAAGGGGGGGGGGGATTACAAAATACATATTTATTTTCAGCGCATAGATAAATATTCTTACAAAGACACAAACAATTTTAAAGTAGAACAAATTAAACACAAGACATCCACATTATTTCTCAATCGCAAAACTCTTCCTTAACATGGCATGGGGCATGGCTCCCTTTCTAACACTATATACGGTAATAGTGATTATTTAGATTATGTGAACAGCCGGGAGAGCGTGCTGGTAAATACTGACGGAATAAGGGAACAAATGAATTGTATATCTTTCGGTCTTAACTTTGAGGCTAGCATTCGGCCCTGACCGATCCCATCTTAGGTGTCTGTGAGGAAGTGTGAGGGGTGTGATCTTAGGTGTCTGTGAGGAAGAAGGTGGGATGTGATCTTAGGTGTCTGTGAGGAAGTGGGTGGGATATGATCTTAGGTGTCTGTGAGGAAGTTGGTGGGATGTGATCTTAGGTGTCTGTGATGAAGTTGTTGGGATGGGATCTTAGGTGTCTGTGAGGAAGTGGGTGGGATGTGATCTTAGGTGTCTGTGAGGAAGTTGGTGGGATGTGATCTTAGGTGTCTGTGAGGAAGCTGGTGGGATGTGATCTTAGGTGTCTGTGATGAAGTTGTTGGGATGGGATCTTAGGTGTCTGTGAGGAAGTGGGTGGGATGTGATCTTAGGTGTCTGTGAGGAAGTGGGTGGGATGTGATCTTAGGTGTTTGTGAGGAAGTGGGTGGGATGTGATCTTAGGTGTCTGTGAGGAAGTTGTTGGGATGGGATCTTAGGTGTCTGTGATGAAGAGGTTTGGATGAGATCTCAGGTATCTGTGATGAAGAGGTTGGGATGTGATCTTAGGTAACTGTAATGAAGAGGTTGGGATGAGATCTTATGTATATGTAATGGATGAAGAGGTTGGGTGTGATCTTGGGTATCTGTGATGAAGAGGTTGGGATGTATTTTCCAAAATTGCTTTATCCTTTCAAATGGCCTTTCTTCAAATCGTTCTTCAAACGAAGCTGATTTTTTAAAGGCATTGATGTTTGATGGAGATGGCTTGAAAATGGCTTGCGTATAAAAATGATTGTGGGTTTTTTTCCTCCCTTAAATTGTATTCCCATATTTGATAAAGAACGTAAGAAGAGAAGCGACTTTATTATTGTGATGTGAGTGAAACACGTGACATATGGTGGCACCCAGATAAAGATCCTCGTGATAGTTCAGCAGCGGAAACATAATAATAAGAAGAAGTAAAATGCGACACAAACCACAATACATGTTTCCGTTTATGTGATGAGTTAGACAAGAGAAATAATCCACGTGTGATTTTTTTAAAACAAATTTGTGTTGTTGAAATTTGATTCTTGGAACTTGATCGAAAACGTGACGTCTAGCATGAGAACTATCAACGCGTACTAAAAAATAAATAAATTAAAAATGAAAAATCCGTTTATGCGCCGAATAAGTAAAGGGAAATAATCCACATGCAAGGGGAAATAACCTTGACGTCTCGCTGGGCGATTCCAACGGCCTTTTGCAAGAGTGCACAAATGGAATAAATGTCAAGAGTTATGATATATTTGTAAGGCTTTTTTTTTTTCTCCCGAAATGCACGATAACATTTTTAAAGCATATATATCAATCTTTAATAGGTTTTTCTTTTTTTGGTGGGTTTTTTTTTTCTGTAAGCCTCAGATGTTATTCCGAGTATTGATCATGTTTAAATATTATCGTTCGGCTGTGTTAAATTAAATTCTGCGCGGAAATCAAGTATCAGGGATGTTCCAAACCAACTAAGAGCATGAAGGAACGGAAGTATAAAAGGTAGAAAGACGGGGTGACGGGTCATTAACGTGTTATGTGTGGACAACAAAGTTGATTTATGATGAAAAGCGTCCAAATCGTCTCATTGGGTGTCAAATAGCTTGTTAAGGCCACTGTGGGCTGTATGGGTGCTGTATGTAGGATGTATGTGGGCTGTATGGGGGCTGTATGGGGGCTGTATGTGGGCTCTATGTGGGCTGTATGGGGGCTTATGGGGCTGTATGTGGGCTGTATGGGGACCCTGGAGGACCGCATAAGGGGTTGGACGTAAGAGCTGCAGATTGGCTGTAAGGGGCCTGCTGGGGATGTAATGAGGAGTAATGTGGAGCAATCGTTTTAATGAGGTATTTTATTAATGAGGTCAGTAGCTGTAAAAAAGAAAGAGGGGAGGGCTGTTAATTGACTGTAGTGGACTGTAATGTGTTGTAATTGGCTGTAGATGGCGGAGGTAAGCTGTAATGGGTGGTAGCTGTAGTTGTAGTGGGCTATATTTGGGCTGTAGTGGGCTTTAGCTGTAGTAGGCTATATAGGTCTGAAGTAGTCTGAAATGGTCCGTAGTGTGCTGCAGTGGGGCTGACCTTGTACTGAAATGGGCTGTAGTGTATGTAATGGGCTGTAGTGTAATGTAATGGGCTGTAGTGTACTGTAATGGTCTGTAGTGTACTGCAATAAGCTGTAGTGTACTGCAATAAGCTGTGGTGTACTGTAATGGGATGTAGTGTACTGCAATAAGCTGTAGTGTACTGTAATGGGCTGTAGTGTACTGCAATAAGCTTTCATGTGGTGTACTGTAATGGGTTGTGGTGTAATGTAATTGGCTGTAATGTAATGTAATGTAATGGGCTGCAGCTTAATGTAATGGGCTGTAGTGTACTGTAATGGGCTGTGGTGTAATATAATGGGCTGCAGTGGGCTTGCAGACACTTGACACGGTAATGAGCCAGCAACACAGCCTAACTTGTCCTTTTACCCAGTCACAAATACGCGGGTCACAGGACAGTCCTCAACGGTCGCCCGGGGGTTGGAACTATGGCAGAGAGATGGATGGGAGCCAGGCGTGAAAAGTGCCCCCAATATCCGCCCTGTTAGGCGCGAGGGCTGTTCCCCGATTAGGACGATGATGACTTATTAACCGAGCTGTGGCGAAGGGCCCTTTAGAAATTACGAGGACCGAGCGCTACATTATTTCCTGAAAGTTTTTGGTGGGCGTCACAGCGATGGATCTCAACAATGCTAGAGGGAGAGTAATCGAATCTAGATGACAACCCGTTCCCTTTAGGTACGAATGCGTGATAGAATATCGGTAGTAGAAATGCGACATTAGTGTATACGTAATCGCATAATGCTGGTAGTCGACAAGTTAAGATGCTGTGCTGTAACGATAATTCGGTTATTAGTATCAGAAGTACGCCAGCATAATGGGTTATAAGTTTATTGTGTTAGTGATGTTGAATAGCATTGAATCGTGTTAGAACACTGAATTGTGTGCTAGAATACTGAATCGTGTGTTAGAACATTGAATTGTGTGTTAGAACATTGAATCGTGTGTTAGAACACATTGAATTGTGTGTTAGAACATTGAATTGTGTGTTAGAACATTGAATTGTGTGTTAGAACATTGAATTGTGTGTTAGAACATTGAATTGTGTGTTAGAACATTGAATTGTGTGTTAGAACACTGAATTGTGTGTTAGAACATTGAATGGTGTGTTAGAACACATTGAATCATGTGTTAGAACATTGATTGTGTGTTAGAACACATTGAATTGTGTGTTAGAACATTGAATTGTGTGTAAGAACATTGAATTGTGTGTTAGAACACATTGAATTGTGTGTTAGAACACATTGAATTGTGTGTTAGAACACATTGAATTGTGTGTTAGAACACATTGAATTGTGTGGTAGAACACATTGAATTGTGTGGTAGAACATTGAATTGTGTGTTAGAACATTGAATTGTGTGTTAGAACACTTTGAATCGTGTGTTAGAACATTGATTGTGTGTTAGAACACATTGAATTGTGTGTTAGAACATTGAATTGTGTGTAAGAACTTTGAATTGTGTGTTAGAACACATTGAATTGTGTGTTAGAACACATTGAATTGTGTGGTAGAACACATTGAACTGTGTGGTAGAACACTGAATTGTGTGTTAGAACATTGAATTGTGTGTTAGAACACTTTGAATCGTGTGTTAGAACATTGATTGTGTGTTAGAACACATTGAATTGTGTGTTAGAACATTGAATTGTGTGTAAGAACATTGAATTGTGTGTTAGAACATTGAATTGTGTGTTAGAACATTGAATTGTGTGTTAGAACACATTGAATCGTGTGTTAGAACACATTGAATTGTGTGTTAGAACATTGAATTGTGTGTTAGAACACATCGAATTGTGTGTTAGAACATTGAATTGTGTGTTAGAACACATTGAATTGTGTGTTAGAACACATTGAATTGTGTGTTAGAATACATTGAATTGTGTGTTAGAACACATTGAATTGTGTGTTAGAACACATTGAATTGTGTGTTAGAACACATTGAATGGTGTGTTAGAACACATTGAATTGTGTGTTAGAACACATTGAATTGTGTGTTAGAACACATTGAATTGTGTGTTAGAACACATTGAATGGTGTGTTAGAACACATATGAATGGTGTGTTAGAACACATTTAATTGTGTGTTAGAACACATTGAATCGTGTGTTAGAACACTGAATCGTCTGTTAGAACACTGAATCGTCTGTTAGAACACTGAATCGTCTGTGAGAACACTGAATCGTGTGTTAGAACATTGAATCTTCTGTGAGAACACTGAATCGTCTGTTAGAACATTGAATCGAGTGTTATTTTAAACGGGGGTGGGGAAGAAGAGATCGAGGGCGTTAAATGAAACTGGGGTTAAGGTTTGCAGAGAGGTCTCAGTAAGCACCTCCCCAGAAAATTTTGGATAAATCAAAATGGCGGGATGCATTTTGGCGCTTATCTGAATTTAGTTTTACATCCGCCTACACTTAACCGGCTAGCAGCAGAAAAAAACGCTAGTTGAAATTTAGCTTCCTTCGACCACGCATTGTTGCGCAAGTCCTTTTTATTTTAAGTTGTATCTAAATCGTATGTTGTTTCATAATTTTCTTTGAAACTTTTTATTTGTTTCAACTAATTCATCAATGAATGAGTATATATATTTTTTTTTTAAAATATTTTTAATCAGTTGATCGTTTAATATAAAAAAAAAATGACAATCTATTAATATGATAGTACACTAATTATTGTTTTGGATTTAATTTAAAACGTATGTAAACTGTATCCAAATGGTATAAAAAAGAAGGAAGAAAGGAAAAATAATATTTACAAAAGACGACATGTATTTATTAAAATGGAATTTATCTGAGGGGAAATGAGACAGAATGAATTTCCAACAAATGAAGTGACTTTAAAAGCCTATTAAATATTTCTAACTAATATAACTTTCTTCCTTTAAATTACTAAATCATGAACGCTCGGCACCTTTTTTAAGACTATTTGATTTACTCCTCCCCCAATCCCTCACCAAGAAAATAATTAATGGATTATTTTCAAAGTGATATTTTATGGAAAGAAACTTTCTCTTAAGTACAAAAAAAAACTTAAATCATGCGAGAATAGAAAAACTTGTTTAAATAAACTATAGAAACTGTCTTGCCGCATTTATTATGAAAGCAAAATAAATTGCCCAAAAAAAAATTACAATATTCACTAATGATATTGACAGCACAGTACTCCTAGAAGTGTGAGGTTCCCTAGAGGCATGATGCCACCTAGAGGCATGAGGCCCCATCGAGCGTGAGGCTGCCTAGAGGCATGAGGCCCCATCAAGCATGAGGCCACCTAGAGGCGTGGGACCCTGAGCAACTTCGCACTGGCCTCAAACTTTAAAAGACGGCACTGCTTTTCTTCACTAATTTCGCTACTGAACAGTGGCGTAGCTAGGGTTATGAACGCCCGGGACTAACATCTTAGTGTAACATAATTATTGTAAACACAAATTCTTACTTTATTATTTTTTTTTTTCAATACATATATCAGAAAGTGAAACTTGTTGACGAGAGTTATTCTCCTTTAGGGAGTACGAAACTTGTGATTCGCATTTATAATATCATTAATTTTGGAATGTGCCGATAATATCGTGGGTTACAAAGTTGGGAAAAAGGCTTGTCACTGACTTTTAAATCAAATTAAATTGACAAAGTCTTTAAATATTCTATTTAGCTAGGAGCATTTCGTGTAAATTTCGTGCACACCTCAATACTTCATTACTTTTATCAATGATTTTTTTTTCCTTTTATATCACAGAATCAAAGAATTCACTCAACTGATCGCCAGATCCAAACGATGAACCGAGCATGACGACGCATTAGCACACATCACTCAATGTGAATTCGTCAACCTATTTTTGTCCACATCTCATGTCCAATTATATCAACATCGAATGGCGACCCAACTACGAGCAGTCGCTCATTAGTTTTATTTCCCGTTACAACAGTTTCCTCTAAATATTTCCCTTGTCCATCAAGTTGTATTGATTCATTGTAAAAAATAAAAATAAAATAAAAAGATTTAATCAAAGAAAAGCAAATTTAAGTCATCTTAGTAAAACTGTTTTGATATATATAATAACAGAGTTCTTTCATTACCAGTGTTATTTGAACTTAAATGGTTGTAGGCGCTAAATGTTATACAGATAATAGACAATCGTCATACCGATCTATATTTGGCAAGGGTTAGGGTGAGGGTCTGAGCAACCAAGGAGGACAGACCAAATTTTAGCACGATTTGCTTGTATTAAGAAAACGGGGACCAACTTGAAAATTTCGGGACGTTACAGTCCAACATTAAAAGAGGGCGTTAAATGGTGACCAAGAACGACCACAATGATCGTACCATCATGGATCAGACGACTGGTGTATCGGAAACTGGTCAGCGTCCTCTTTCTGCTGTACCTTAGCCTCATCTTACTGTTCATCATCAACATCGACCAGAAGGAGATAGCCTCCAGATCCCAGGAGTCGATGTCCGTGGTCTTTTTCTCGCCCACCGATCAGACGGCTTCCGGTCTCGGTATGGCGAGCAACAGGACGGATCGCCTCCGCGGACAATTTTTACGTCAATTCGGGCTCAACAAAAGCAGACACGGAATTCCCAACGCGGTTTCAAATTCTCTAGAACTGTCGAAAGGGGGGACATTAAAATTTCTCGAACCGACGCCTTTGGAAGAACCGGAAGTGTACGAGAATTCTGGGGGAAGAGGCACCGGAGATTTCTTCGGACTGGGCAAAGAGACGCATCTCTACTCGGCTTTCGTTGATGACAGGAAGGAGAAAGCCTATATCAGAATAATGACGCTGAATTCCCAGGGCGCCGCCAGGACATCCGGTATTTATTGCCACTTTAACGACCCACTTTTCTCGAGCCCGAGAAAAGCTGAGAAATATCAGCTGTGCGAGAACCACAGCAAGAAATTCGGCGGCTATATTTACTCGTGTCACGTTCCAGACACCATAGAGCCCGGAAGCATTAAATCGATCGAACTGACTTTAACAAAATACGGGCCGAAAATTGCACTCCCTGTTTTTAGTATACGACCCCACGAAGACAGAATCCATTTTTTAAGTTCTTATCCGCGAATTTTCAAAAATAACCCGTATAATGTAGACAATCCGTTTCAAGTGCCTTTCACCCCTGCAGCCCCACAGCAAATGAGCAGCACGGCCAGCACGAGATTCCACGTCCCACTTTCTTTTGCCATCTGCGTCTCGCCACTTTTCGGCAACATCTCGGCATTTAGACTCATCGAATTTCTCGAACTGTCGAGAATTTTGGGGGCCGAGCACTTCTATTTTTACAACCACAGTCTCCCAAACGTGGTGTCCGACGTCCTGATGGTTTACGCCGACAGGGGGCTGGTCACCGTCCTGCCGTGGCGTCTTCCGGACGTGGTCGCGCCCAGGGACGTGTGGTACCACGGACAGCTGCTGGCCAACAACGATTGCCTTTACAGGGTCATGTCCAGGCACGACCTGGTGTCTTTCAACGACATAGACGAGTATATCGTGCCGCACGGAAACTCGACAACGTGGAGACAGGCGTTCTCGGACCTGCTCAAAAACGATATCTGTGGCTTCTCTTTTCAGAGTGCTTTCTTCCATCAAGGGCCCGACAATCCGCGAGACGCTCAACTGCTGACCCCAGTGGTTACCGCGAGATCTCGGAGATTCAGCCAGGTCTGTATTTTGTGTGTGTGTGTTAGTGTGTGTTTGTGTTGTGTATATGTGTGTGTGTGCGTGCGTGTGTGTGCGCGCACTTTTTTTTCCATCTAAATTTTTAGTTAGTATTCCAAAAGCTCTGCACTACCTTCCTTTCAATAGAAGGAAGAGGAAAGAAACCTGATATTTTAATGTTGTAAATAGCAGTGGCGTAGGAAGAATGTGTAGAGGGGGACAGTCCATCCTGGGCAGCGCCTTTTGTTTTTCCATATAACTAAGGGGACGGCATTTTCGGCCGTCTTTTGGTGTTTTTCTCGAGGAAGGTGGTGGCAAAAAAGGTTAGCCCACCTTCGAAGGCACTAACCTTATCTACACCACTGGTAAAGGGCACGCGTGATGCCATTATTAATTCTTCTTTCAATCAAGTCCCTTCTGTCTTTTTAAGTGTTTTGTTGCTGTTTTTTTTTTTTTGCCTCGTATAAAGTTCTTCCGTGGGCGTAAAGTTACTGTTTTTCAAATTTTAAAAATACTCTCGAGTCAAAGTTTTTCCATATACCACGTCAACCAAAAATAATAAACACTCATCAGGATCAGAGAGTAGGGTGGACTAATGTCGATTACATTTTTTGTTAAACATTGAAGAGCTGAACCTTATTCGTTTCAAAGAATTCTGATAACGGTTCTCTCCTTTCGCCTTTATTTCAACACTAAAATTATTTTCTTTTTTGTACCTGCCCTCCTTCCTTCTTTGTTCTGTTGGCACTATTAGAATAGTCTATTTGCCCCCACCAACTAGTCCCCAGGTGGCCGTTCGGCTTCTCGGTGGCGATAGTGAGGGAATAGCCCAGAAGCGACCTCTTGCGAATTGGGCAATCTTGGAGGAAATTTTCATTTGTTAATTTTCCCAGTTGAGATAATAGTGCATTTTGTGTAACGGGTGGTGATGTCACTTGGTGGTGTGGTTGGAAAAGCGTTAGTTTCTCCTATAGAACCACACCCTTCCTAAAGAATGAAAATCACATGTTCCTCCGAGAGAGCCACACCCCTTCATAAGGACTGAAAGTTGTGTCCACTTTAATTGTCTCCTAATGTAGTTTTGACGATCGCCCCCTCCACTCCCCCCCCCCCTTTTCCAAAACACTCTAAGGCTAATGTCTAGTTATGGAGCCATGGCGTCATTTGCGTGTTTTGTTATGTTGCTGATGACTTTAGGGTTCAGGGATAGATTTAGGGTTCAGGTTAGGGTGATGGATAGATTTAGGGTGAGGGTTAGGGTGAGGGATACATTTAGGAAGTTTTTTCATTATTTTTAAACGTTTTATTATTAATTTTACTGGTGGTGTCAACCAAAATGGGGGCCATGGTAAAAAACGCGGACCCATCTCTCGAAATTTACCCACTCTAATTCTAATGAATAAATTCAGACAGGTTTGAAGGCCATCTGTCCTAGTGAATAAGACACTTATTTCCAATTAACTAGCCCTGCACTATCGGTCTCATATTTAAAAGAAGATGTCCTTTTTAAAAATAATAACTACTCTTACATTCACCAAACGATTAAAGATGGTTGTGTTCTCCCATGTCCAGTACTCTTCTGATAAAGTAACATATTGTCTCCCTTATCAAGAGAGGTAAAGTATGGTTGTGCCCCCTTAGTCCTACACCCCCCCCCCCCCTCCCTTTTCACCAACACACCACACACACTTAAAACTACCGATCGTGATAGTTTCGTCTCTCCACTTGATTACAGGTGAGGACCAAGGTGATGCTCTGTCCCTGGCGGGTGTTCGAGGTCGGTATTCACCACATCAGCAAACAGAACAGGGAGGAGTGGCAAACGGTCAAGATCGACCCTTCCGACGTCTACCTTCACCATTACAGGAAGTGCTCCTCGGACTACGGCATGGTGTGTGACCGGTGGGACCGAGACACCACCATCACCGACCGCTACCTGACCCAGCTGACGGCAAGCTTTGACGCATCCGTGCAAGATTTATACAAAAAAGGAATATTGACAAAGGTGACCAAAAATTTTAACTTGAAGGATGCCGTTTAGATGGTGATTAAACTGGAATATGAACAACTTTACAAATTATAAATAACAAAACTAATTAATAAATTATTTATTTCTCTAATCCATCTGAAACTGATTTTGTTTTCTTTTTGATGTTTGTACTTGGTGACCGTAATTGTAACAACATTAAAGTTAAAGTCTTGTCTGGCCTTGATATAAAAGACAGCCATAAGTGTCTGGTCGTACTTGATTAAGTCTCATAAGCATGCATTCAATAAATGAGATGTCCCTTCAATAAATGAGATGACCATTCAATAAATGAAATGCCCATTCAATAAAGAAGATGTCCATTCAATAAATGAGATGTGTATTCAATACATGAGATGTCCATTCAATAGATGAGATGTCCTTTCAATAAATGAGCCGTCCATTCAATGAATTAGATATCCATTCAAAAGATGACCAAAGTGCCCTACCGTATTTTGTGTCTTTTGTAAGTTTATATTTATCCACAATGAAGCACATGGGCTTAACATGGAGCTTAGTCTAGAAAGTATAAGGCCTCAGCAATGGTATGATACTTGGCTGCTTCAATGTTGCCTTCAGTAACAAAAACTCACAAGACTCACAAAATGAAGTGCCACTCGTGTTTCTCTCAAGGTTTGGTTTACCCTCAGCTGATAGGCTTATTAAAATTAAAGCAAAACACTTTGAAGGTACGTGTCACACGACTCATGATAAATCGGCCCCGAAAAAAAGGCACCCATCAATCAGCCCCCCCCCCTCGACAAACGGGCCCCAGGCAACAGGGCCACCAGCAAGTGTCCCGACAATAGGGCCACAGGCCTGCTGCATCCTTTTGAGTCTCAAACCACTGAGGGGAGGGTGTTTTGAGAAGGTGTACAATTTGTGTGCTGTGTACACCCATACCTCGCTTTACGGCCTAGATACGTTCCGGAAAAGTTGGCCGTAAAGCGAAAAGCCGTATAATGAATCAATAATTTTGATATAAACCCATACAAATTTAATTGGATCTGTTCCAATTTTTGTATAAAATAATATAGTCGTTAGTTCATAAATCATTTTATTCTTTTCATTTCCTATAAAAATAAAAGTACAAAACATTGTAATAGTAAACAGAAATTTTAAAAATAAACATATAAATTAAAAAACAAAAGAAATCATATGCACATATTTATACATAAAATAAAATTCACCAATTAATCCAAACAAACAAAACAAACAAACACGTCAACTTACTGAGTCACAGGATATGAATAAGGTGGGATAGCACAGGAAATAAGGCAGACTACTAAAGCAGAGCCGCCTAAGGGGAGAAGTTAAAACTAAAGAGAAAGGATATCTATTGGCCGTATAATGAAACATCGTGGGCCGTAAACCGAAAAAGTGCCATAATTTAAAGTTGGCCGTAAAGCGAAAAGCCGTATAAAGAGCGGCCGTATAGCGAGGTATGGGTGTATTTGAAGTTATTTGCTAAAAATAATTTATGAGTTTAATTTTGGATTGGCGCAATTCTTTGGATTAAAAATTGTTTAGATGAACTCACGATGCGAAGCGGTCAGGATTTTGATGTACTTGAATGGTTTGTGGCTGATTTCTGTGAAGTTGTGAGTCCTTCCATGAAGTAGATGACACACTTTGGGGGGGGGGGGGGGGGGGGTGAGGGGGGGGAGAGGAAGGGGATTGGGGGGGGGGGGGCTTGGGAAGGCGAGTTGAAAAATGTGTGACTGTGATAGGTGGTTGGGGCTATATTGATGGGGGGAGGGAGGTGGAAGCCCTTTTGTCAGCGCTGATTTGATGGGGGCCGTTATGTTCTGGACCAAATTGACAATGCACCTTAAAGGTAAGCTATGTCCTATTGGAAGTGACCAGGCGAAACATTAAAATTGTTTGTAATGAATTCTGTATTTTCTCCTTCAAGTTAGATCTCATCTTGACAGATCAACTAGGATCTTCAAGTTAGAAGATCTCATCTTAACAGATCAACTAGGATCTTCAAGTTAGAAGATCTCATCTTAACAGATCAACTAGGATCTTCAAGTTAGAAGATCTCATCTTAACAGATCAACTAGGATCTTCAAGTTAGAAGATCTCATCTTAACAGATCAACTAGGATCTTCAAGTTAGAAGATCTCATCTTAACAGATCAACTAGGATCTTCAAGTTAGAAGATCTCATCTTAACAGATCAACTAGGATTAAACACATTATGAACACTCGCAACTCGCAGTAAAAGAAACAAAAAGCAATGGAAAAAAACCAACAAAAAAATCAACATGGTTTATTTAACATTCAACAATCAATGACAAAATAACCTTTACTTAATCCTAACATTCAAAGCAAGGGTTGTGGGAGGGGGGGAGAGAGAGATATCATACATCTTCAACTCTTGTTTAACACATGAAACTATCCTCCATGAGGATCTGTGATGATGGGCTGGTTTCTGCACAAGGGCGATGTAGAAATAACATTTCATGTAGAGATCCCTTCTATGCTAGAATTTTTTTATTTAACATGGCCGCACGGAAAAAATTCTTAAAAAGTGACATGAAAAAAAAGATGGTGCCCTGCCCCTCCCCAGGTTTTTGCGACAGATTTGAAACCACCCCCCCCCCCCCAAAAAAAATGTCACACATATCAAGAAAACATCAAAGTTTCATTATTGTTTCTTAAGAGGGCCCAAGATGACATGTCGCTTTTGAGATTCATGAGAACAGGTGTGGTACTCAAGGATTCCACCTGGCTGGGGGAGTAGGACAAAGGAGGATATGTGGAGGACAATGATAATATGTCCAACCGAGGAAATGGTTGGCCTGGAAATAAAATAACACTAACAGCCCTGGATCGAATCTTATGTTATTTAAATGAGTTCAAATGTTTTCATAATTACTTTTTAAGTCAGGAATGCATAATCTCATTACATTTGTTTGGAAACAAAACACACACACACACACACACAAAAAAAGAATCTGGACATTGGCAAGAATGGTAGCCACCAACCCAACCAATCGAGATGTGCATCTAAGGCAGCGGTTCTCAACCTGTGGGTCGTGACCTCTTTTGGGGGGGTCGAACCACCCTTTCCCAGGGGTCGCCTAAGACATCAGAAAAACGGTTATCGGAAATTTGATCGAAAGAAATTTCGTTGACGGAAAATTGATAGACCGGAAATTTGGTCGAATCTTTTTTTCAGTTCAGACGTTAAAATTTTCGTCAAATTTCTTTTTGAACGCACTATACTATATAGTAAAACAAAATAATGCGTTGAAAAAGAAATTTGGCGCACAATTTTAACGTATAAACTAAAAAAAAGATTCGACCAAATTTCCGTTCCATCAAATTTCCGTCGACGAAATTTCTTTAGATCAAATTTCCGGATACGTAGAAAAAAACATGCTCTCTACGGTTATGAAGTAGCAAAGAAAATACTTCTGTGGTTGGGGGTCGCCACAACATGAGGGGACTGTATTAAGGGGTCGTGGCATTAGAAAGGTTGAGAACCACTGATCTAAGGCATCACTGTTCCCCAAATTTTCAACCCTTCTCCATTTACAAAGCCTATCTTTAAGAATAGCAAAAACTAAAGAAAAAATTACATTGGTTATGCTGGGATAGGTCAAGTGAGAGTTTGAGCTAGTGATAGTTGGGGGTGGAGTCATGCTAAAGGATGCCCTTAAAACATAGTTGGGGGGGTGGGGGTGGAGTCATGCTAAAGGATGCCCTTAAAACATAGTTGGGGGGGTGGGGGTGGAGTCATGCTAAAGGATGCCCTTAAAACATAGTTGGGGGTGGGTGGGGGTGAGTCATGCTAAAGGATGCCCTTAAAACATAGTTGGGGGGTGGAGTCATTATAAAGTATGCCCTGGGGTGAGTGGAATCATGATGAAGGATGCCCTTAAAACATAGTTGGGGGTAGAGTCATGATAAAAGATGCCCTTAAAAACAAACAACTCAGTTGGGGGTCATTGATGAAGTGAATAGGTCACTGCTTACATTTCTATGACAATGAACACCAGCTCAACAATACTGACTTTGAACCAGATGTTTCCCCACCCTTCTTCTCCAGACAATGAAACATGAAACTTAATCAAACAACAGTCATGGATGGACATTTCCTAGTTGTAATAGACCTTTTATTTCAGCCACAGTGATGGCCATTTCCTAGTTGTAATAGACCTTTTATTTCAGCCACAGTTTATTACAGCCATAATTTATTTCAGCCAGTATGATCCAGCCATAAGCTTGTTCCAGCTGTAGGGCACCTGACCATCCCAATTTAACTGAGCTTTAAAATCCCAGCTTTTTTTAGTTTAGGAAAAAAAATAACAAACACATATATTCATGACTATCTCACAATGGCGTTTATAAAAATATCTGTTCGCCATTCACAGTCAAACACGCTTAGATCACACGGTCCACGTGAAAGGATTCTCTATTCAACTTACACTTTTTTGCTTTGCCATAAAAGAACAACTGCCAGTGTGAGAGCAAGGGTCTTCAATTTATCTCTCTTTGTTGAAATTTTTCAAATACATTCTCTGCACAAATTACACCTGCACCATCTACAAAAGTCACAGCAATGACTTTTGTAGATTTTTTTTTTTATTACTCAAATTACATTTAATACACTGGGAAAAAACGTGATTAAAATTATATTACAATTTGTAAAAATCCATGTCCGTAATTTTATTCTTGGCCATATGTTAGTATTTTTTAATTTTGTTTACTTCGGGTGAGTGATGTGTCATCATCAGCACCTTGCATAATCACATAACATGAGATAGACAGGTCATTTCATTCGATGGACGCTCACTGAGGAAGTAAAAATCTAAAACCTAAACATAACTTTGGGCACTCCAAAGGAGAGATATCATGCAACTGTGTTTACAGCAAGTATCCTTCTAACTAGAATTGACATCATACGGCTCTTTACTTAACTCTTCCTTAAATAGTAACCATATCCTGAAACAATTTCTGGCGGCACAAATACTTTTCAAGTTTTTCACAGATATGGTACTGCAAGAAGTAATTACTTAAATAACAAAATGCCATTCAATAATATTACATATTGCTATTGAGAACTAAAATTCAGTAGCTGTATAATGAAGCCCATAAAATTGGCCTTCAAAAAATTTTTTTTATCTGTACACAACATCTAGTTTCATCAGCTGTGACGAGTCGGCAAGTTTAAGAAATCTTGAAGCTGAATTCATTAGCCAGTGACATGGCGTGGTCCATGGCGTGTATGTTCACTAGATGCTTGCTCATCTGTTTTATCATTTCTCTGAAAGTCAGGAATAGAAGGAAAACAATGTGCGAGCTCATTTCATATTTCAGGATCCATAAATTTCTACTCACTAAATCCATAAATTTCTACTCACTAAATCCATAAATTTCTACTCACTAAATCCATAAATTTCTACTCACTAAATCCATAAATTTCTACTTACTAAATTTCTACTCACTAAATCCATAAATTTCTACTTACTAAATTTCTACTCACTAAATCCATAAATTTCTACTCACTAAATCAGTTATTTACTTCGCTGAAGAAATACCAGACCCACACTCAGCCAACAAGAGCAACTTTCTGACACCATATCCCTTAATTTTTATCATCTAATGTAAACAACAGTCACATCATTTCCAATATAATCAATTTGTGCAGAGACCCTGTTTGATGCACTTATTCTATCCCACTAACCCTGGAAGTGACTTTTCAAGGAATGGGAAACAAAAGCATTCCTTAAACTTAAACATTGTGCTTTAAAATATAACCAATCAAGTCCAAGTTCCTTTGAGACTATTCAACAAATAACCCAGTAATTATTTTTAAATGTTTCAATTACCTCCCTTCCAATCTCTCACTGTCTTTTTCAAGGGCTGTTGCTTTGTGCAGTGTCTTAGCAGCTGAGACCAAGTAGCGACAAAGGTTCTCAAGTTGGGGCAAGGTAGAGTCACCCTCCAAATTGTTGAACCAGTCCTTGGGAAATGTGGAGATGATCTATGGTGGGGGAATATAAAATGCCAAGGAGTTGTGAGGAGGGCAAAAAAATTAGCTCCGATATATCAACAACACAAAGTGCTGTTTTGTGTCTTACATAAATGATGCACTGAACAATAGATAAAAATTCAAGTGGACAAATAATTAAATTATAAAAGGCAGGTCCTGTAAGTAAGGTCATTCGTAAATAGTTGGGTGAAATAGTTTCATTCATCAACCATTATTGGGGAGGATGAAATGAAAAAACCAAAGTGAAAAAATGGAACCACCCAAGTTGGAAGTCATCACTCATATTTCATAGGAATAACAATCACATATTATAGCTAGCCTTAAAGAGCCGATTGATACAAATAGTGTGGGAAAAACTATTTCTAATAATTATTTCAAGAATTTGTATCCATAATAACACATTTTAGCACAATTGTAACTTTGTTCTAATTTCACATTGGTAATTGAGATTTTGGTAATTTTTTTTTCAAATTTAAAGATTTATCAAAGGTTAAGATAAATTTTAAAACTGAATGAACTTACGGCTTGGCATTTTTGTAAGGCTTCCCTGTTAATGTGTGACGAGGCCAGGCCAATGACAATGTATCTGTTCAAGAGTCCTGACAACGCCAGCTTCTGAAGCACTGGGGCAGAGATGAGGTGGTGCCATGACAAAATATTACCCAGCAGCTGTGAATACAGGGCATCGCCATGCCGTTAACTGCAGGTTACCAACAAGATAATGACAGGTGTTTTGTGTACGAACTAATAAAAGGCAGCGCATGCTAAAGAGCCAACAGAATAAAAAAAAATTTTGAGAGTTTAGCTATGAACTAACAGACTGTGTTTGTTTACGAATTAACAGCAAGATGTTAGCAGTGCTTAATTGTGAACTAACAAAGACAGTGTTTGTGAGTTAACAACAAAAATGACAAAGATTTAGTGGACCCTGGATACATGCACTGCAGGGAGTTCATACTGCTGGATAGGTATTTATCAATTATAGCAAATCTATTCTCCAGCTATGGTGTCCTTGTCAACAGTATCAACAAATCAGTCTGACCTATAAAAATTGATAACTTTTGTTACCTTGATACACGTCCATGACTGACGGTGAAAGAATACAGCTGGACCAGACGACCTGTTATCTAAAATACTGCAAAGAGCCAAAGGTGAAATCATCAGCAAGCAATCTAGCAGAAAATAACTTCTATATATGTATTTCATTTAGTTTACAAGTGTATGGTCTAAGCTTAAACTTTCTGATTTAACAAACAAAAAATTAATTTTACAAATATTTAGTTGGAAGACAGCGGCATACTTAAGGGGATACATAGGCATAAAAACATCATCATCAAGGGTTTTCCTCAATCTGGCCACAACGGCTTCAAGGTAAGCCTGTAAACAAAAGAAATCAGTAGCATATTAGCATGATTTTATTTTCCTTGAGTGAACAATGTCTTATATTTACAATGCAAACAACAAGAGCTCAGCTAATTGGGGAGAATGAAAAGACACAGATTTCGTCTTACTCTGAAGTTTTTATTCTGAGCATGAACTGTAGGGTAGTCCCTTATGAGTTTCAGGGTTAAGTTGACCAAACGGGCAGTCTGGGTTGTGGACAATGGATCCCAGACATCTTGGACCAGAACTGACCAACAACAAAAGATGCAAAAAAATTATTTTTTTTTTTAAAATTAGAAGGAAAAAATTTTAATTTAAGCTAACATTTATTAAAATGTAACACATTCAAAATGTATTATCTCCATCTTTTTTTTTACAATTAAAGAGTAATATTGAATGCAAAACCAAAGTAAAAAAGAGAAATTAAAAAAAACCTACAAGTCATTTTGGGTATAATTAGTTTTTCTACGATGGATGGTAAAAGTCTGAGATCATCGTCTGACCTCTCCATTTCTTCACCTTCTTTGAAACCCAGGAACACAAGGGAGTTAAACCACAAGCTGTCTTCAAAGTCGACACAGTTCTCCTTCATGATAAAATAGGAATGTCAGTTAAAGTTTTAATTTTCAACACAAATGTACTTTATTCTCAAGCTAATCAGGTTTACAAAACTAAAGATTTTTTCAAACCCGGCAGATGTGTTTTTAACTCAAAATTTTTTTTGCTGGCATCCGTCCATCACGATGTGATGATGGTGTGGAATTCGCAGGACGAAATCTACAAGGCCTGGGGTTATTCTTCTAGGATTATAAGCTGGTTCCTAACAGCAAATCGCCTCTCTCCACACATCTGGATAAGCCCAAGGGAACATCATGTGGATGATACAGCTTGGCACCAGTGGCATCGCAGGAGTTGTCGGAATGTTTCAATGTGTAGCCTGTTTCATTGTGTTCCCCGTGGAACAGGCTTACCCAGCTCAGTGACTCTGAACATGCCTGGCAGAAAACCTCGTGTGCCACAGGAGCGTGTTTTCTTTGCCCCATAGGTGGCACCCAGCCATAAAAACAAAATTATACATAGATCTCGTTATAAAAAGTGGCACACTGCCACAGTTGTATCAATGTCATAATGCCTATGGGACTCCATTTAGGTTTTGAATTCAGAGTTTCCTTCTCTTAGATGAGTTGACATCCAAGGTTAACGGGTCCCATCCACCCGGGGTGCTGGTGTTTTTTTTCCTTTTGGTGGGGACTGAACTCCAGATCATCGACTTGAGATTTGCTCAGTTTAGACTACTCTGCCACCCAGCACCCTAACTCAAAATTAGCCTTGGTCAAATCAGAGTTTTGAGACTTTAAGAAGATTGCCTACATTTGTTTGAAAGTTCGAGTTCCATTACACTGAATAAGTGCTATAAAAAAAAGTTAAAAATTATACAAAGAAACAAGGGTCACTGACAGGCTTACAATATCTAAAGAAGTATTTTAACATTTGATTTTATATCAGTAAATGAACAGAGTAGAAATTCAAATCAAATACACTTACATCTAGGGGATTCCACAAAAGTAGTTCCTTTCTGATGAATGGATTCATAAGCTTGGGCAGGCACAGCCCTATGTAAGCTTCTCTGTACGTGTCTCCATATGTGAACTTCCAGCTCTCAAACTGATCCTTAACATATTCAATGTCAGAGAATTCTTCAACCACATCATCAAAAATATTCTCTCTGGCCTTGGAAATTTCCTCTGGAAATCAGTTTTTAAAAAAATAAAACATTAAGACACCATTAATGAATACAGTCAGAGATTCTGGGCACGCAAACACATATTTTTGTAATTAAATCATATAAAATTCTGGCTCATTGCTACTCAAAATGTTACAAGGTTATCTTTTAAAAAACGTCTGAGAAACCATTGAGATCAGACCACGTCTTACCTATTTCAGATTTAAATTTCAACATGAGAGACTGGCTACTCTCTTCATCATCAGAGGAAAGGCCATCGTGATGACCCACGATGTTCTTAGCCTCTCTGGCTCGCCGACGTCTGGCCCTAATGGAAAGAAAAGATGTATCATGTATAAGACATACATATTTTGATGCTCATCACCTAATTATTTTGTAGTTTGTTAAGGTGTGATGGATGAAAAGGGAAATTATTTGGCTGGCTCACGGTGAAATCATCTAAAGGGGTTAGTTATGTTGATCATTGGTATTTTGAAAGTGTGCTGTAACTACCCAAGTCAAAGTCCATGCAGGAGTTTCTTGGTTCTATGGATGGCAGACACCAGGGCACAATGATAGGGAAACCAACAGGGAAAAAACATGATCAACGCCTACATTCCCTTAGCCTTTGTCTAGTTTTGCAACAGACCCCATTAATATTCTCTTGAAGCAACAGATCCTATTGTCTGCCTTGTGAGGAACTAGGTTTCCATTGCCCTAGGAACCCTAGAATATTAAATTTCCATTTGAAGATGGACATTTTTTTTCTAAAGCCTGACCCCTCCTTCAAACCTATCTAAGCCAGGCCCCTCCCTTCACCCCTATCTAAGCCAGGCCCCTCCCTTCAAACCTATCTAAGCCAGGCCCCTCCCTTCAAACCTATCTAAGCCAGGCCCCTCCCTTCAAATCTATCTAAGCCAGGCCCCTCCCTTCAAACCTATCTAAGCCAGGTCCCTCCCTTCAAACCACTCTAAGCCAGGCCCCTCCCTTCAAACCTATCTAAGCCAGGCCCCTCCCTTCAAACCTATTTAAGCCAGGTCCCTCCCTTCAAACCTATCTAAGCCAGGCCCCTCCCTTCAAACCTATCTAAGCCAGGCCCCTCCCTTCAAACCTATCTAAGCCAGGCCCCTCCATTCAAACCTATCTAAGCCAGGTCCCTCTCTTCAAACCTATCTAAGCCAGGCCCCTCCTTCAAATCTATCTAAGCCAGATCCCCTCCTCCAAACCTATCTAAGCCAGGCCCCTCCCTTCAAACCTATCTAAGCCAGGCCCCTCCTCCAGACCTATCTAAGCCAGGCCACTCCCTTCAAACCTAAGCCAGGCCCCTCCCACCAAACCTATCTGGCCACTCCCTTCAAACCTATCTAAGCCAGGTCCCTCCCTTCAAACCTATCTAAGCCAGGTCCCTCGCTTCAAACCTATCTAAGCCAGGTCCCTCCCTTCAAACCTATCTAAGCCAGATCCCCTCCTCCAAACCTATCTAAGCCAGGCCCCTCCCTTCAAACCTATCTAAGCCAGGCCCTCCTCCAGACCTATCTAAGCCAGGCCACTCCCTTCAAACCTATCTAAGCCAGGCCCCTCCCTCCAAACCTAAGCCTGGCCACTCCCTTCAAACCTATCTAAGCCAGGCCCCTCCCTTCAAACCTATCTAAGCCAGGCCCCTCCCTCCAAACCTATCTAAGCCAGGCCCCTCCCTCCAAACCTATCTAAGCCAGGCCCCTCCCTTCAAACCTATCCTTAAATTCTAATGTTTGGCCAAAGTCAAAGAGCCCTTATGAAGAGTTTACCTCCTAGCTTCTCTTTCCGCCGCTCTCCTTTGTCTGACCTGCTCTTCCTTAGCCTCTACATCCAGCTTAACCATGGCTGTGTCTGAAAAAGAAAAAGTTTTAAAAAATATACTCTAAGTTAACTTAACTATTTTAAAAGAACTTGATTTATATGTGAATAAGTTTAGCAATCTGTAAACTTTTTTGTTAAAAGTACTTTATTGATAAACTTAAGGCCAATTTGAGATTGGTTCACCAGAATGGTCCACAAAACATATTAGTGAATACAGGCATAAAAAAGGGGAGAATTATATTTTCAATTAATGAAACATGAACTACAAAAGTAAGAGGCTTGCCTACCTACCTGTTCAGAAATATGTTTTAAGTTCGTTTACACAATAAGGCTTCTACTTATTACTGTTGACTACTTACCTTAAAAAAATATTTTTCTACTGGTAACTTAAAATCAAGGCATAAATAATTAGAATCCTTGTATATTTCCCCAATCCCCACCCCCAACCACGATCTACTTTCTCCCAAGCTACAAGCCGGAAGTCAAAAGAAAGAGAGTATAAATACCGACTTGTCATGTATTCTCGACATTGATCCTGAACATCAAGCTGCCTGCGTTTGATGAGGCGCTCAGATCGTGACTTGAGCAAGTTGTTGACACGCTGTTCAAGCTCGTTTATGGCAGGAACCTGAAGGCAAGAAGAAAATCATAATCTTAGTTTATGTCATTCACGGCCTACTCTCTTCATTGGGGTGGCTTGAGTACACAAACTGTACAAATGAAAGTAAAAAGTTGTCTTTGCATTACTTTGAAGACCTCTATGGATTTTTAGAAGATGCTTTTGAGTAAATGTTGTTTTTCACCCAGTTAAAAGGTTTAGAAAACAGTTGTGAATTGAATGAAATCTTTGTTAAACAAAACTCTTTGTTTGTACCCACTATGTCCATTTAAACTGCATTTAAAGATGCTTTGCAAACATTGCTAGAAAAAGAAAACAAAGGTAGAAAAAGATTGTTTCCATGAAGACAAAACTCATCATGTCTTTTAACCCTTTACAGTCCAAGCCTATTCAGCCTTTTCTAATCCTAGCGACCAAGCAAAGGGTCATAACTCCATTCTAAATGAAGGTTCTTTATCTAATTAATTTACAGAAAATAAACTATAAGCAAGAAAATAAAATAAAAAATACCTAAATACAAAGAAATGATTAAAGCAAAAGTTGCACCAAAAAAAAGTTTCAGGGACACTAGATTTATGCAATAGTGAAGCTTCATTAGTCCTAAGTTCTTTCAAAATTGTATCCAAGGCTTCGATAGCCATTTTTTACAGCGAAAAAATCGCAACTTTTAAAAAAATCGTAGAAAATCAGCCCCTAAAGACACCGCGGTCAAACTAGTATCAAAATGAATGCCGACAACGAGGCTTTCTTCCGGTAGAACTATAAATAGTAATGCGCAATGGATTTCCGCTGTGCTAAGAACGAAAGTAAACAACCTCGCAGCGGGGCGAAGCGGGCGGGTTTGGCCGCAACGGACTGTAAGCTTAAGGAAAAAATCGGCGCATTTCGGGCGCATCAGACTGTAAAGGGTTAAAGATTAAAAAAAAGGACATAAGAGGACTTATTTTTAAGGGATTACATCAATTTGTACATTTCTTTAGATGGGAGGAGAGTCAAGTGCTTTATCACCACATGGAAGAGTCAAAGAGTTAAGACTTTTTTTATATAGGACAGTAGATTTTTAATCCACTCATTACACTGAGACAAGCAGTATGCCATAAAGATACAGGATGAATTTTATGTAGATGTTTCCTTTTAATGACCCACATGCACAAATTCATTGCAGCAGCCACGCCCACTAACTCATTGCAGCACCCATGCGCACTAACTCATTGCAGCACCCATGCTGCACACTAACTCATTGCAGCACCCATACTGCACTAACTCATTGCAGCACCCATGCGCACTAACTCATTGCAGCACCCATGCGCACTAACTCATTGCAGCCCCAAAAACTGCTTTCCACCACACATTTTTAAGTCATCATTTACACTCCAGTGTTTTTATGTTAGCCAGAATGACCACTATCAACTTGTGTCACCTCAAAAAACAGCATGACACGGCCAGTTTCAAACATGCAATAACACAGAACCTAAACCAGAAGGGATGTCCCTCCGTACTTGGGATTACCCTCCCCTCAAGTCTCTCCTGTCTTTGTTTGGACCAATCAAGAAATTGTGATTGTTTTGGGGTTTTTTAATAAATTTGTTTATTTTTTTTATTTTAAAGGTTTGAACCATTCCATTGTATTTTTTTTTTAGCCTGGCTGCTAAAATGTAGTTCAGGGTTTATACTGGAATTACAGTAGAAAAAAAAGTTTGAAGATTATCATTACATAAATTAAATACTTAGTGTTTTTTTTTTTTAATTTAAGAATTCAAAATAGAAGAAATCGCATGCCAAAATACAAGTAAGAGTGGTAGTTGAACACTTGAAGCAGAATTATCTATATTGACAAGTAAGAGTGGTGGTTGAACACTTTATATTGACAAGTAAGAGTGGTCGCTGAAAACTTGAAGTAGACACATCTACATTGACAATCATTTATTGAATTCAACACCTAGATATGACCCCCAAGTGGAGTGGCAAAATTATAGCTGGGACAATTTTGCTACTTTAATCTGTACAACTTTATTAAAGGAGCGATGGACGTTGTTGTGATGACTTTAAAGAATTATTACAAAAACAGAAAAGGAGACTGAAGATAGAGTTGCTCTGACTGGAATTTTGAAACTCATCTAAAAAGAAATTTAAAATGGGAAGATGATCAGAAAGGGAAACCGTTACTCAGAAACATTGCCCCTTGTAGGCAATGAAGAACTACATGTTTACTTAATAACGGCATGGTTGGATGCCCACATATAATATTTTGACTCGGCAATAAAGTGGTCCGGGAAAAATGGGGATAAAACTTTGTTTAGTTCAATCATGACACTAACATAATCTACAGTTGTAAAAGTTGTGAAGTATAAAACCAGTACAAACCCTGATCAATTTTGGCAGTCTCTCCCCCCCGCGGTGAAAAAAAAAAAATTTAGAGAGATGTCAACTACACAAGTGAATGAGGCAAACAACAAATATGGGGGGACATACCTTCTCATTTAGGCATTCTACCAAGTCCCGAACATACCCCCTCAATTCCTGGAAAAACTGAAACCGTTTCTCCAAGTCTGGAGCTTTTTGCTCACAAGCCTCAATGCTTTCTTTAGCATCCTGAATCTCAAAAATGGTTTTGTCCAATTCTAATTTGTGGCTTCTGTAAACCATATCCATTGTGTTGAGGCTGAAAGGGAAGAATTCAGGCATTAATTTTTGTTCTGTTCTTTTTTTTTTTTTAAATAATCCTTTGATTTAGATTTATTTGATGTAGGTTAGAAGTTAAGAAAAATTTGACACTTGAGTTTTAAAACTATTTTACAATATTTATGAAACAGAAACAACCAATAGTAATACTGGTAAGTCACAGTGTCACAAACATTTTAGAAGAAGGAATTAATTTATGTTATTTTTCACTTTGAAAACACAAATAGGAGTCATTGCAACAATTAACTTTTTTTTTAAAAAGCGCTTTCACCACCTGTTTTTTTAAAAATTGAATTAAATACAGTAGAAAATTTGTAAATGTTAAGAAGAACTAGAATGCAAAGAAACAAAAGACGGCAAAGGGTGTATTTCAAAGTATCTAACAACAATTCTAAAACAAAGTGTTTGTTAAAATTAAAAGTATTTCTATTGACTGCTAAACCTATGAAATAAAATGAAACACAAGCATTCACGCTATTTCATTTTCTGAGACACAATATGTGGTAATGGGTCAAGATGCCACTCGCCTTCTGCTGAGAGCTTGGCACAGCAAAGGTCTTACCGTTCTTCCAAACGCTTTCTAACAGATTCTATTGTAATATCAGAGATGTTCTGAGACTTGGCCAGAGCCGAGAATGGCTTGAGTTCAGATTCTGCTTTTTGGTTAGGGGCTGCTGGCTGTGAAGAGGATGAGTAAAAAGAAACTCCAGATGGCACCGGCCCATCATTGGAATTGCAGGACGAGGGCATTTCTACACCTGGTATCTGCAAATCAAATAGGTAATATTTTTTTATGTTAAAAAACAAAAATCTACACCTGGTTTCTATAAATAAAAAAAAACTAACACTTTTTTCATTAAAAACTAAAAATTTTAAGTCTTAAGACTTAAGAGCATGTCCAAACATTTCCACTTTTTTTGGACACTGAGAAAACCAGAAAAGCGTTTAGATAGTTCAAGATTTAATCATAAATCCATGTGTTAATTAAACACTTTAAAACTAAGAAGGTGACAGGTATATGACTACGAAGCTCACCTGAAGACTAACAGCTTTCCTAATTTGCTGATTTTCCCATTCCCTTTCTTGGTCACTGTCTTCATCACTTCCTGCAGAGAAATAAAATGTTTATTTTTAGGGTTAGCTCTATGGTGTTAGCCATTTTATATTTATACCTGCAAATGAAAATATGTAAGGAGCCACAGCAGGGCGACTCATTTATTCATTCAAAGAGCAGCATGCAGCTTTTGAGCTGTATGCTGCAGATGACTAATGCAAGGTTTAAATTTTTACAAAGATAATAGATAAAATCTTATTTTCATGTCTAATCACTGGTGGATAGAGAGTTAAATACTAGTTGGCATGTTTAAATTATTAAAAGGATAATATAAACTATTTTAATATTTATACTCACTGGTAGACAGAGAGTTAATACTATTTGTCATTTTTAAATTATTAAAAGGATGATAGATAAAATTGTATTATTTATACTCATTTTAGACAGAGAGTTAATACTAGCTGGAATGTTTAAATTATTAAAAGGATGGTAGATAAAATTTTATTATTTATACTCATTGGTAGACAGAGAGTTAATACTATTTGGCAGCTGAAAGAAATTCAAGACATTTTATCACACTAGGTATCACTCATGATGATTACTACAAAAGAAAAGACCAATAGCATTATAAAAAAAAAATAGCTTAGTGTTAAAATTGTGTACCATGTTCAGCTGCAAGGAAGTCATCCCTCATTTGCTGTCTTTCTCTAGCTGCCTTATCCACAGCAAAGTCAACTCTCTCATCCTCTTCATCATCACTTTTGTCATTATCATCATCCCTGCAATTTCATAATTTAAAAGAAAAAAATAGTATTTTCATAGCTGTGTATTAATATGATCATTAACGGCTATAATTAATTATAAATTTATTTTTTTATAGGTTATTTTTGGACTGTCCAAATTTCAGGATAATTTTTGCAGAGGTTGTCCTAAATGTTCGTAAACATTCTACCGAGACCCCTCCCCAAAAGCTAAATCTCATAAATCAACAACACCCTCTGCTCAGAGCATGCATGTAAGACAGCCCCTATCTTGGTAGAGGCTGGGGGTTGATAATGCAAAATATAAAACTTAAAAGCACAGTAGATTTAGACTATAAAACCTAACCACCACATACTCTAGTAAAAATATTGGCAAAATGTGTGTAGAAGTGCATATTTCTATTAGTTGCAACTTATCATCCAATGCGATTCTATCTTTGTTTTTTCATTGACAATTTTGAAGCTATTAGACCAGTGGTTCTCAACCTTCCTAATGCCGCGACCCTTCAAAACAGTCCCTCATGCTGTGGCGACCCCAAGCCACAAATTATTTTAGTTTCTACTTCATAACTGTATAGTATATGTGTTTTCATGTGGTCTTAGGCGACCCACAGGTTGAGAACTGCCGTTTTAGACTATCAGTATCAGGGAATGACACTTTTACAAACTTCAAGAAACGGATAAACTTGAATTGAAAGGTATTTGGTATGTTATGTCCAGCAATGAACTCACTCTTCGATCTTTAAAAGACAAAAAACAATCTCAACATCTCATATTTCTTTGTTAAATTAGGTTTAAAAGTTTCAGAGCGCGTTAAAATTTCATATATGAACCTAACGGTAACGCAATATAAGATTAAGAAAACGGTACCCGTTACTCTGAAGAAGATGTATATAGTTATAGTCTGTCTGTTTAGCCTTGTAAATTGTAATGAAAATGTTGAGGAATACTCGGAATACGCCTTATTTGCGATTTTAAAAAAAGGATTATTTTACTAGATGTCTTAGAGTCCATGTTATAAATAACAAATAGGCCCCACTGTAACATATATTATTTTAGTTATTATTTGTAACTTAAGAAGTTAAACGACGTAACTACAGCTGACAATTGCCGCCGTCTGTGACTGTGACGCCGTCTCACACTCACAGTAGTCACAGAGTCTTTATTTATTTATTAAATTTATTTATTAACTTAGACTGCACTTGTCTCACAATAACTTACTGTTACTGTCAAAAGTCTCAATTTTATTTTATTTTTACATTGAACTGAAGGGTCAGCATAATCAAATTAATATAAATATAGTTAAGTAATGTTAAGTATTCTTGTGTACAGTGGGGTTCAATCGATGGAAAAATACCAATAGGCATTCACTAAGTAAACTCAAAACTAATTTTAGCAAAATCTATTTTTAACAAAATACAACCGAGCATGCGCAGAGAGAAATAACAGCCAATGAAATTATTTGGTTTTCTAAAGTAGGTCATCTAGAAACTACCACAAGTTTCTTGTTTATATTCGAAGCAAGGCGCTGGTTCTCGACCGTTCCACATACTATTGCTGCTAGTATAAATTTAGTTGAAACGGCAAACCATGTCAGAATTTCACCGAAGTAAAGGTGCTAATCCGAAGAAGGCTACTTACACAGACAGCTTAACTAGCTACTACAGCTTGAAATAATAATTCTAGTGCATTTCAACTACAAGTAAAGACAAAGAGTACGACATATTATTTGGTTGATTCAACTCAAGATTTTAAATCGCTTGCAAGTTTCATACCAAAATATAAGGTAAGTTAACTTAGCTGTCCCGTTGTAAATATTGTGTCAGATGTGTGTACTGCATGGGCGTCATTTCAGGTTTTTTCAGGGGGTTGGGGCAAAAACCAAAACTTGGTCGGCTTGTTAATTCGTTTATTACTACTGGAGCCGGAGACGCCACAGACATAGCAATTTAAAATAAAACCTGCAAGTTCGGGGGGGGGGGCCCTACCCAAATGATGTTCCTGGTGTACTGATCACTGGGAAGAAATTGACTTTATAATTTTATTTAATCTTCAATTTATCAAGTCTGACTAATCTAAGAACAAATTATAATATATGCAGGAAATGTTTTAACATATGCCTCCAAATGTTTTAGGCACCCTATCTCTGTCTAGCTATGCCATTTTTATTAGTATAACAAATGAGAAAGTAAGTCGCTAGCTCACCACGAGGCAGATGGGTGTTGTTTTATTTATCATATCATATCATATATACAAAAGTGAAAATTTGTTTGTGGGTTTGTTTGTGGGTCTGTTCCACAAAGGCTTTTACACGGATTGATGGATCTTGACCAAACTTGGCACATGTATCCATCATTATCCAGAAGGAACTCTTAAGGGGTTGAGAACTTTAAATAACATTTCGTGTGGGGCCGGGGGCCCCGAATTCGTTTTTTTCTTATTTGAGCTATATAAAAAAATTACAAACAAATACTCCTACGTGAATGGATGGATATCGATCAAACTTAGTACACGTACACTTGATCATCCATATTCAAATACCGAAGGGTACTGAACTCATAATATCCATTCTTCTGGGGCCGGGGGCCCCATTTCGTTTTTTCTTATATGAGCTTCATAAATATAGATGGGCTTAATACTCCTACATGAATGGATGTATCGTGACCAAACTTAGTACACATACACTTGATTATCCATACTGAAATACAAAAGGGTACTGAACTCATAATATCCATTCCTCAGGGGCCGGGGGCCCCATTTATTTTTCCTTATATAAAATATATAAATATTACTAAGCTTCGACAACACTATAGGTTTTATGTGAATTGATGGATATAGGCCTAGGGTTGTAGCAATGCGCTTCACTGTCCGTACTGAAATATCGGTGGATTTAAAACTAATGATATCCAATCTAGATCTTTCCAGAAAGTTAGAAAAACTTTAAAACGCTATATCTTAAGCATTTTTCAATAGATTTTAATGGGACAAATGTAAAATTTTAAAGTCTATAACTTAGCTGAATTATTGTTATAGCGCCCCCCCCCCTTTCCCCGAACTTTAGACATAACAAAAACGGTACATTATTAAGAGGGGCCCCTCTTTCAATTTAATTGTACTATAGCTATAGAAATGCACTTAGTTGTATAATTTTACGTATTCGAAGAAAAATTACTAAGAAAAGACAGTTTTTACACAGTTCCTGGAGGATAATACATTTAATCTAGAATGTTCCAGAAAGTTCTATAGGTCAATAGGCTTAGATAACACTTTATTTTTTTTGTGAATTGATGGATATAGGCCTAACGTGGTAGCAATACACTGCACTGTCCGTTTTTAGATATCGGTGTATTTAAAACTAAGAATATCCAATCTAGAATTTTCCAGAAAGTTCGATATCTTTAAAAAGCTAAATCTATGTCACGAGCCAATCAGGAAATGGGATAACATTGTAAAGGAGGGTCTCTAGATGAGACGGGATCCCAAAAAGAACAGTATCCTAACGGGATCTGTAGGCCACCGGGATCGGGGTCCTAATGCAATCCCGGGCCACGCCGGGTATATCGGCTAGTATATATATAAAAGTGAAAATTTGTGGGTTTGTTCCACAAAGGCTTTTACACGGATTGATGGATCCTGACCAAACTTGGCACATATATCCATCATTATCCAGAAGGAACTCTTAAGGGGTTGAGAACTTTTAATAACATTTCGTGTGGGGCCTGGGGCCCCGAATTCGTTTTTTTCTTATATGACTTATATAAAAAATGTTCAAACAAATACTCCTACGTGAATGGATGGATATCGATAAAACTTAGTACACTTACACTTGATTATCCATATTCAAGTACCGAAGGGTACTGAACTCATAATATCCATTCTCCTGGGGCCCCATTTCATTTTTCCTTATATGAGCTATATAAATAGCGATAAGCTTAATACTCCTATATGAATGGATGGATCTTGACCAAACTTAGTACACATACACTTGATTATCCATACTCAAATACAAAAGTGTACTGAACTCATAATATCCATTCCTCTGGGGCCGGGGGCCCCATTTCATTTTTCCTTATATAAGCTATATAAATATTTATAGGCTTAGACAACACTATAGGTTCTATATGAATTGATGGATATAGGCCAAGTGTGGTAGCAATACACTGTCCGTACTGAAACATCGATGGATTTAAAACTAATAATATCCAATCTAGAATTTTCTAGAAAGTTCGATAACTTTAAAACGCTATATTTATGGCATTATTCAATAGATTTTAATGGGACAAATTTAAAATTTTAACTTCATAACTTACCTGAATGATTTTTATAGGGCCCCTTTTCAGGCAAAACTAATTCGGTAAAATTATGCAATGGGCCCACGGGGCCCCCTCTTTTAAATTAAATATACTACAGTTATAGAAATGCATTTAGTTGTATAATTTTTCGTATTCGAAGAATAATTACTTAGAAAATACAGTTTTTACACAGTTCGTACTCCTAGATTAATGGATGGATCTTGACCAAATTTGGCAGATATATCCATCATTATCCGGAAGGGAACCTTAATGGGTTATGAACTTTTTATGACATGCCGTTTGGGGCCGGGGGCCCGAATTCGTTTTTTTCTTATATGAGCTATATAATTAAAATGACTGACAAATACTCCTGCATGAATAGATGGATTTTGACCAAACTTAGTACACACATTTGATTATCCATTCTCAAATACCGAAGTGTACTGAACTCATAATATCCATCCCTCTGGGGCCGGGGCCCTATTTCATGTTTCCTTATATAAGCTATATATAAATATCAATAGGCTTAGACCGGGAGCCAACCGGTATCGGGATCCGACAGCTATCGTCATTCCACTAATATCGAGCTTTCACCGGGATCGAAATACCGACGGGATTGGGATGATACCGGAATCGGGATCCAGAGGGATGAGAATCCCACCGGGAAACTGTATACTAACGGGAGCGGGATACCGACGGGATTGGGAGCCCACCGGGATCGGAAAAACTATAAGGCTGTAGACTTTTAAAGTTCCTTCGTTCCGAATGCTATCCCGGCAAATTTGCCGGGTATATCGGCTAGTTTTAAATAAAACACACCCATCTAATATATTTATTTTAAATAAAAGGTATAAATGAAAACTTAATATGAAAATATTTCATCTATTTCAGATGACGATAGGAAGCAAAGCCCCAGCTATTGGCATAGATCTTGGAACCACATACTCCTGTGTGGGTGTGTTCCAGCATGGAAAGGTTGAGATCATCGCAAACGACCAAGGTAATAGAACAACACCAAGCTATGTGGCCTTTACTGACACCGAGCGACTTGTGGGGGATGCTGCCAAAAACCAAGCTGCCATGAACCCAAGCAATACGATATTTGATGCCAAAAGGCTCATTGGTCGTAAATTCAATGACAAGACAGTTCAGAGTGACATGAAACACTGGCCATTCAAGGTGGTTGAAGTTGATGGACGTCCCAAGATCCAGGCAGAATACAATGGAGAAAACAAATTGTTTGCCCCTGAAGAAATTAGCTCGATGGTACTCACAAAGATGAAGGAAACTGCTGAAGCATATCTTGGTCAGAAGGTTACGGATGCGGTAATTACAGTACCAGCTTACTTCAATGACTCACAGAGACAAGCTACAAAAGATGCCGGTGCCATAGCAGGACTGAATGTTCTCAGAATTATTAATGAACCAACTGCGGCTGCCCTGGCCTATGGACTTGATAAAGGACACAAGGGAGAGAAACATGTTCTCATCTTTGATCTGGGTGGTGGTACTTTTGATGTGAGTATACTTTCTATTGATGAAGGTTCATTGTTTGAGGTAAAAGCCACGGCTGGTGATACACATCTGGGCGGAGAAGACTTCGACAACAGAATGGTGAGCCACTTCGTACAAGAATTCAAACGAAAATATGACAAAGACATTAGCATGAATCCAAGATCTATAAGACGTTTACGCACCGCATGTGAACGAGCAAAGAGAACACTGTCAAGCAGCAGTGAGGCATCCATTGAGATTGACTCTCTTTTCGAAGGTATCGATTTTTACACTAAAATTACAAGAGCCAGATTTGAAGAACTTTGTGGTGATCTGTTCAGATCAACCCTTCAACCTGTGGAGACAGCACTACGAGATGCTAAACTAGACAAAGCAAGAATAGATGAAGTTGTCCTTGTTGGCGGTTCAACACGCATTCCAAAGGTTCAGAAACTTTTGACTGATTTCTTTAATGGGAAAGAACTCAACAAATCCATTAACCCAGATGAGGCTGTGGCATACGGTGCTGCTGTACAGGCCGCTATTCTGAAAGGTGACACCAGTGAGGCAATCAAGGATGTCCTACTGGTTGATGTTGCACCCCTGTCTCTAGGCATTGAGACAGCTGGGGGTGTCATGACTCCCCTGGTCAAAAGAGGCACCACCATTCCAACTAAAACCTCACAGATCTTCTCAACGTACGCAGACAACCAGCCTGGCGTTGACATCCAGGTGTATGAGGGTGAGCGCGCCATGACCAAAGACAATAACCTAATGGGTAAATTCCACTTAACCGGCATCCCACCTGCACCGAGGGGCGTCCCACAGATTGAGGTCACATTTGACATTGACGCCAATGGCATTCTGAATGTCACTGCCCAAGACAAGAGCCAGGAAAGTCCAGTAACATTACAATAAAGAATGACAGAGGCAGACTCAGCCAGGCGGAGATCGACAGAATGTTGGCTGAGGCTGAGAAGTACAAAGATGAGGATAAGAAACAGCAAGAACGGGTGGCAGCCAGGAACCGGCTTGAGGGCTACATCTTCAGTGTCAAACAAGCTGTTGATGCAGCTGGCGACAAGCTTTCATCCAAAGACAAAGACATTGTAATTGATGCCTGCAACGACACCATGAAATGGCTGGACAACAACTTGCTAGCTGACAAGGAGGAGATTGAAGACAAATTAAAAGAGATACAAAAGACAAGCTCATCAGTAATGGCTAAACTTCATAGTCAAGGCCATGGTCAACAGACCCCTAACGGCCAATCTTATGGACAACACAATGGTCCTACAGTTGAAGAAGTTGACTAGATTAGTTTTGTATAGCTTAGCATATATAATATTTTGGGATTCGTGCAATACCTACTAGCATTGTCAATATCATCATAATTATTTTCATTCATTGATTTTAGTTAATATCTACCGGTGAATGTAAAGAAAAGCATCAATATGTAATGTATTTATGTTTGCAGATAGAAAAAGACAAATTTAATGCATTCCTGAAAAAATGCTCTTAATGTATTAAATTCAATACTAATGATTTTTTTAAAAATTACTTAACTTATTTCTCATTCTGAACAACAAAAATGTTTTTCATATTTATACTGTACTAATTATATTGCAATTTAAAATATTTGTATTTTGTTTGCTGTTGATACATAATGTCCTAAATAATTGAAATGTTGAATAATAAAATACTTAAAATGAAAACTGATTTTCTTTTTTTTTTATTTCCTTGATGTTTTTCTTAAATTTTATTTTCTTGGTGTTATTGAAGTGTCATTTAAAACAAAGGTCAATGAGATAAAAAAAAAATATATAATTATTTTTACATATAGCACATACCCCTGTCATAAGACGTGGCTATTATTTTCTTGCTTACATTTTTTTTTAAAATTCACCATCTGTGATCAAGGATCCTCCAAATGTTGAAAGATTTAACCCCCTCTTGAGACCATGCTATGTATCTAGTTTCAACTCTGAAGTATTCTAGCAAAGTGAGATGCAAGCAGTTGAATGTGATACCCAGAGTAAACAATATATTATATTATATTAAAGGTGAAAATGTGTCTGTTGCCAGCAGGATCAGAACGCACCTTTATTATCCATATAATGATGGATTTAAAACTAATAATATCCACACTTAGGGGGCCGGTGGCTCCAATATTTAGAATTCAAAAGGCCAGATTTGGGGTATTTTTCAACTGATTTTATGGAACAACTTTTAAATTTTAACTCCATTTTTCTGAATTATTTTTATAGGGCCCCCTATTTTAGGTAAACAAAAACAGCACCTAATGGAATGGGCCCTCGTCTGACCCCCTCTTTTAATTTAAATAGCATTTTGTTCAAAAATGATTACTAGAAGTAGAAGAGTAATTTTTTACAAGTTTCTGTGTGTACTTTAACAAGCTTCTGGGTGGACAGAGGGTGGGAATTAACTAAATCTAGAATTTTCCCTAAAGTTCTATATTGTTCCACAGGACAGTTAATGGAATCTGACTTTATTGTTATAGTTCTACAGTTTTAAACTTTCCTGGGAATTTTCTCTACATCCCTGATTAAATTAATCATTTGTAAGTTCTACAGATTTCTATACACCTCTAAACATCTCTATTAATCATCCCTTATAAAGGCCTAATCTGAAGGCCTTGTTCGTAGTATACTTTTTCGTGTGTGTATTAATTGATCTTGGCCAAAGTTGGTCCCTATCTTAGGGACAACTTTGAGTATCTCATGGAACCAGATCTCCTGGGGAACAATATCCTAGGAAGGACTAGGATCCACCAGAAATGGAATCCTGGAAGGAACAGGATCTCACCTTTGCGATCCTATTTTATATTAGTTGATCACATCTATAGCTTTGACCGTGGAGAATAATTTGTTTGAATAGGACAATAATTATTTCTGAATAGGACCTATTTTAAAAGTCTGATTAGACAATAAATCCTGGTTTTTGACTAGGCCCACCTTGATATTAAATGAAAGGGCCTGGGCCCCAAAATGTTAATACAATTTATTTTTGAAGTGCTTTTAATTTTTATCAGCGAAAATTTTGAAATTTCTTTTCATTAGTGACATTTTTTTAACAGGGCCGTTAATTTAACACCTTGCTTGTAAAATATAAAAATTTCATATATGAAGTTAATAATAAGTTAGTGAAGAAAGAGATGACGCAGAACAGCAGGGTCTGGCCCAATAGTCAACCCTCAAGGCTATTACAATAGGCACGCCAATGATTTTCGCAAATTATTTTTTTAATATTTATTTTTTCAGAAGCAGCCTGACCTTTCTCATGTATCACACCATGACTCATGCATAACTCTTCAATGGACTAGAAAACCCACCCAAACAAACCCTTCCAAGTCAGCTGTTACATTGATTATGTGTAAAATTAGCTGGATCAATTTAAATCTATATTAATTTTATGCACAGATGTGTTTTCAAGCTTTTGGAAGTCTGTCAGAATAATTTTTTTTTTTGCAGATCCATTAAATGTTCTTCCTAATGGTGATTGTGACTGCTTGGCCCCCCATAGCACACAAATTTTCAAGAACTAAAAAAAGAGTGTTGTATATCAGGAATATAAAAAAGTTAATTGATGTTCACAGTTATTTAGTAGTGTTGAGACCAGCTGGTCCTCACCTTTTTTGGGACCGCTGGCTCACACTCTCTCCACCCCTACCCCACGTGAAATTGCACAATTAGGCTGGGCCTAACATTAGTAACAATGGAAATTAACCTGGTAACCTTTACCGTGATGCAACTGAAACAATGCGCTCATCTGGTCAAGCGTCCCACGCATACGATAATGTAGGGCACGACACTAACCTATACAGTATGTAACCAAAGGCCCCATCAGTTTCGCCCTCTTTTACCTGTAATTTGGCAGCAGAGCCTGGCTAGCTAGATTATTGTGATGAAGTTTCTTTATTCATAATTGGCTAGGTTGGTGTCTTTTTAATTTTCATGTGATTGTAGTTCTGATCAAGAAATGTTAGTATCGTTAGTTAGCTTATGATAATGATTAGTGATGTGATTTGAATGTCTTAGTTATGTCTTATGTGTTTCATTTATTATTCTCATTTCTAGAAAACATAGTACAGTTCAGTTGAGTATACAGTCTAGTATAGACCAGTTGAGCTGAAGTCAGTCGGTTAGTGGCTAGACTAACGCTGACAGCCTAATTAAAGAATTCAAGTGTAGATTAAGCTTACAGGAGATAACCATAAAATCCTCCCGGTAGCACAGGCCGTGTGTGCCCCGCCATAGAGTGTTGGAGTCCACACCCTTACGTCACAGACAGCGCAGTGACCAGCGACAGAGAGAGAGGGGGAAAACAAACAAGACTACTGCTGCTGTGTGTGTGTGAATTTGGGCCTTACCTAACCTGCGTACCCCAGGAAAAGATAACCAGCCAGTCGTAACTTAGTACATAGCAATTAATATTAGAGAGTTTACCTAATTGTTAAGAAAATAACTTTATTTAAAAATGTTAATGTGCAATATTGTAATCTAAACTTAAACAACAAATTTATGATAAAAATGATCTATGTGCCCTGTGCATGCTACGGCTAAATAGATCACAGTAGCTTAGTAATGTGAATTTGGATTTTTCCTGGGTCTGTCCCTGTTACCATCCCAAAAAAAGTATGAGCACCCTGATGTACAACATGAAATACCTGACAAGCCTGGCTGTTGAGGATTTACTTGATTTAACATCAGTCTCATCAAGTGGAATAAAATTATCCGTCTCCCTTGCCATTTGACGCTGCTTTCGAATAAAGTGAATCGTCTTGGCATCAGGAATTTCACCTCCTGCAAACAAAATACATTTTTTTGGTTAAAAATAAAAAATCTTCAACAGTTGTCAGTTGGCTTTTCTAATTTACTTATATTTGTTTGCAAATCATAATATTAAGCATTAATTTAAATTTTAAACACTAACATATGGTCTAAAAGCTGTATATATATCACAATGTTCACAATACAATGAAAGTTACAGCAGCTAAAGCAGCAATGAAATTAACCACTTACTAGCTAACATGGCCTTGAATGTCTTCTGCCCATCGTCATCACTGCCGTCAGAGTCTTCTACCTCTTCCCCATTAAGTGTTCGAAACTCTTCTCTTAATTTCTGAAAAGGTAATTTTAAATTATTATTATTACTAGAGGTTTTATTTAGCGCGGTACCCCAGCCCAGGGTTGGGCTCACCGCGCTGTACACACAATTAACAAACATAACCATGAACTTAAAAAAAAAAATATTTTTTTAATACATTAATGAAAATAAAAACGATTGTATAAAAAACAAAACAAATGCATATTCACTCCATAAAAAAATTTAAGCTATTTTTTTAAAAATGACTTAACAAAGTTAAACAAGTTATATAGCGTTTTTAAAAAAATATTTGCTTCATGGTAATTTTAATAATGCCTATTGGCTTTAAACTTATTCGATTAACATTTAATTATCATAGACAGGTGACCAGATACTATGTTTATTTTAAGCATTTGCCTAGATATTAGTTCTTCTAAAAATAATTTCCACAGCCCAAATATTATTTTCTTATCTTTTTTTTTCAGAAAATTGATTATGCCTGACTTAACCTTTCAAAGTTAAGCGATTGGAATGAAGCAATGGTCATTCTCTCCTTTACCCACTAGCTACCGATTGGCTCATGCACCAAAACATAAAAGGGAAGAGGCAGCAAGTAATAAAATGGATGGTGATCTTCCACAACTTAGGATTGTTGTCTGGCAAGAACCAAGATGCCCAGGAAAAGACAAATAGACTAAATGAAAAAGCCAGCACTATAGCCAGCACATCTTTTAATCAACATCAGGATAATGTAGATCATGAGAGAAATGTCAGGTTGAAGACCACAATCCCTGTAAATAACAGCCCACGGGAAGATGTAACAGAATATGAATACCAACCTAGTGGGCAAGGTCACAACAGTTAGTGATTGTGAAAAGGAAACCCAAAGCAAAGGTCAGCAAAACAAAGCAATGCATTTGGAATGTTAACATCCTTATGGAGATCAAAGCTGGAATTTTTCCAGGACGAAATGTCTACAAAGGATCCATAGAATCTTCTGGCATACGACAAAATACAACACATGGCTGAAAAGCCATATGAAAGCGAAACATTACAGACATGCAGATGGCTTAAACATGTTTGTTTTGACACCATCGAGCGCATTTGCCAGGACAAGATTATAATGGACAACCCAGGGAAAACATGGTGTAGAGTAATTTTAGAGGATCTGCTGAAGCTCACCCATAAGCAGCAAATAGTCACAAGTGGCATTCCTTGGCTGTTGCCTCAAACTACTAAGTAATTTTTTTTTTCATAGTTAAAAATTATTTTTTTTCCATGAATTTGTACTTTCAAATAACATTCTTATCTGCACTTTATCCAGAGAGAATATTAAATTTTTAAAAGCTCCATTCACTTTCCTTTATGCATTAGGTAGACCACAATGGAAATGTATATAAAAAAAAAAAACAATTTTGCAATTAATAATTAACAAGATCTGATTCTTCATTGATTAAGTACATCTTCAGAAACCATAAATGTTCCATGAGCAGAGTAGTTTTAAAAATAAAATATTACAATAGCGGGCAAAAATTGAGTTACTTTTGAGCAGTAAAATATTTCATGATGATTTCACTGGAAAAAAAAAATGATGGAAGATAGCCATGGTTTTCTATTTTAAGCATTGCAGATACAGAATTAAAGCTTAATAAAGTGTCTAAGTTAAATTTGTTTTCTTGGAACATTCAGAAATACAACAATGATCCTGGACTAGATAAGAACTCAGGACATAATTCCATGATCATCCAAATAATGCTTCATAGACTCACCCTTATCTTTTCTTCAGCTTCTTCCTCTTCCTGCTTCTTCTTTCTCAATAAACTATCATGGCTCCTGTCATTATACTCATCACCGTCACTATAATTTGCCCCATCATCTTTGCTGTCACCATTGTGTCCACCTTTCCCCTTCTTCTCCTTTTTCATTTGTTTTGCAATGCGTCTACTGTGACTTGACTTTTTAATTTTGAACACTTCAGTATCAGCTGCAATCAAAATTGTAAAAATTTAATTAAAAAAAACCTCAATAAACACATTTAATGATGCACAGTCTAAACGATAAGGCCATAATTTGTTAAAGTCACTATACAACAGATCTACTGGTATACTTAACGCCTGGCTATGTGACTCATCTAATTTAATCTAATAATATAGACTAATAGAAAAATCAGTAAGCCTAAGCCTAAAAGTAGGCCTATTACAGCAGTAATCATAAGTTAGGATAAGTTTCATATTATATTTTACAAGTATAGGCTAGGTTAGTTCGTTACAAAAGTTAATTTACTTAAAACCAGTGCCTGATTGCAAAACTGAAGAAAAAAAAAAAGGTAAAAAAAATAATTATGCTAGTATGTTTTAAATTAATATTATTAATATTACTTTTATTAGGGCCCCCTACTGATTTTAAAATATGAAAGTGTGGGGGGCGGGGGTAATTAATATCTTATTTCAGAGGCCCAATTATCGTTATACTAAGGCTACTTTAAGTAGTAGGCCTACTTAGGTTATTGCATATGCTTCATGAACCAATAAACTTTTAACTTTTATAAGATATGAATGTTAAAACAGTTTTTAAATATTATATTATAAATTAGAACCAATCCCAACACAATAAGGTTTGAGTGCTGTTTGAAAAAGAAAATATCACAGACTTAATTAATTATGTCACTGTTGGATTGATGCAGTTGAAATCAATATATTTTTTGGTAAATTTGGAGAGATAGTCGATAATGACTTGGCCGCCATCTTGGTTGCCGCGACCTGCAAACTTATGTCCTAAATACTAAATGTATCCCTAAACCTAACCTGAACCCTAATTCTATCCCTAAACCTAACCTGAACCCTAAACTTATCCTTAACCTGGGTTTTGACCCTATCGGAACCAGGGTTTTGACCCTATCGGAACCAGGGTTTTGACCCTATCGGAACCAGGGTTTTGACCCTATCAACCAGGGCCAGGGACAAAACACGCAAATGACGTCAGGGCCTATCTCTCCAAATTAGCCTATTTTTTTACTGCCAAAGCTTCTCTAAGAATGCTACACTACAAGGTACCAATACACTGCCTGGTCATGATGCAGCCTTCATAGTAAAAAAGTGGTTTTGAGGTCCCTACTAAAAAATTCATAACTTTTTTTGAACCACTTGAGCTAGAAAGTTGATCTTGGTGTTTTTGTAATCTATTCTCCAGGCTCTATACAGCTGTAGTATTTTTGTATTTTTAAATATGTTTTAAAATTTTCATCAAAGTGCCTACTTATTTAATACTTGCACTTACAAAAAGTCCAGTAGGAGTTCACTTCTATGAATAGCCCTCGGCAGAAAGAAAAATCAAAAACGGAACCTAGGTTTTCATTTCTTTGTATTCTTTTGGTGAAACTTTATTTTGGTAATGGGTCGCGACCCGGCAATAGGGAAACGCTGTCTTTATTTCATGTAATGTTTAGTATAATTCTTACCACCATCTTCGTCTTCCTCCACTTCAAAACTTAATACAGTCTTTGATGATTCTTTATCTTTTGAAGCCTTCGGTTTCTTCTTTTTATCTATATCTGTCTTGAAAGATATGGGTGGCTTATCATCAGTTTCCATACTCTCCTCTTTTGATTCATCTTCTTTATCTGAATCAAAATCTCCACCTTTTCTTCTAAAATTTCTCTTTGGTTTCTTGAACATGGACGCCATGTTTGTAGCACTGTAAGCACGAATTTTACTTAACAACCGGCGGCATCGTTACTTTTTTAAAGATGCCGAAATACTTCGGAAGGTTATCAATGTTTTATTTTTTTTAAATATTTTTTTTAGTTATTATTCTTTCTGTTTATGCAAATATTATATAAATTTAGTTGTTTGTAGAAAAGTACCAATGCTTTACTGTTATGCAGAAAATGATTATTAAACTATTTTTACAGTTGCCGTTTCAGACTATTGGCGTACCTAATCTAAGCCTAAGCCTAACCTAAGCCTAAGAAGATGTGAAGGGTGCAACCACATCCCTCCCCCAGTGGCACTGTTGGGGTGTATATAAAAGATTATATCAATGTAGTGTACTTGTGTGTGTTAGAATTTAGAGAGTTCATCCCGGGCACAATTTAGTCAAGTTATGCTACTGGTTCAGACAGTAGCCCAGCTGAAATCTATAAGAGGGTGGTAGCGCACAGCTCTGACTGAAAGACTCCACTAGTAGCCACTAGCTGTTTCTGCTGATTTTCACCAAGAGTTGATACTCAAGGACATAAGTATGCCTCCATTGTTCATCTGTATACACTCAAAGGAACCCTCCAGTTTTTTGACAACCAACAAGGTATAAACTTGCTTTCGAACGCAGGCAAGAAATTCATCTGTAATTAGACAGTAGGCCTATCTTGCTGAACAGTCACAACACGCATCTTAACAATGGTAATGTGGTTTTTCAAAATACGTGGGACCATTGACATTATGTTTTCTGTCATGCAGCCCCGCGAAGAATTCAAGAGTAGATCATCGACCTCTTCTTAATGTATGTTGCATTGAGCTCTTGATCGCCATTTAGAAGGTCTTTAAAAGACCAATGACAAGTGAGGAGACCCAAGGAACCTTTTATCCATGTGGGCTAGATAGGGTAAATGATAGTCACGAAGTGTCTGATCAATTCTCAGTAATAAATGGGACTCTGCATCACATACCAAATTATGGGAACAAGTTTCAACGTCAGGGGGCTCCATGCAAAATCTAAGGTCTCAACAGATTCATGATTGCAAGAACTTCGGTAACAACAAAAATACACAAAAATATTGAGGTCCTGCTCAAGCCAACTCTTTGGAAACCAAACATATGGCCCAGAATCATGGTCAACGGAAATGGTTTAATATGCCATATTCTACTGCATTTTCAGCACAGTGTCACAAAGCGTAACCATTGATAAGAGGCGAACTTCCGCATTAAATAGCCAGAGCAAAATCATCAACTTTAAATGGCAGGACAAGTTCTCAGTTGCCGAAGTTTTTGCCCGGGCAGGTCTCCTCAGGAACTTAACCTTCTTGGTGCCTTTGTGGCTATGATTGGCAGGATTTTTGGTGCACGTCAGTTTTCTAGCTGTAAAAGATTAAAATTTTATGGTCAATTAAGAACAATGGCAAGCTGTACAATGGATGCCACAAGAAATGCTTTAAAGAAGCCTTGAAAACCTTTTAATAAAAGCGTTCTGCGGACTGCATCAGCTATTACTCAATGCGGAAAAAATGGCAAAGAACCGAGCCTCTTAGTTAGCTAACCAATCCAGAAGTGGTCATTGTAAAACTAACAAAAACCGAATACACTTTTAAAAAAATAAGCTTTATAAAATAAATGAATGTATGATAATGCCCAGCTGGGTAATGAAATGTAACTAGCCTTCCTTCTCCACCCCTTCTAAATAAAAAAAATAATACTATGAACGGATCATATGTTATGGAGCATCTGCCAACGTCTTGTAAATTTCTGTGAGCTTCACAAAAGTTTGATTGATTGATGGTTACATTCTAGTTTAGTGGCTTTTAGGGAAATTAAGTTTTCAATTGATAAACACAAAACCTTATACATCATAGGCCCCTCCCTCTCTTTTTTTTTGCAGATTTACACTTCTATTGATTTGTAGCCTATATTAAATTCCCATCATTCAATTTACTGTTCCCTTCAAACCCACTATGAATTAGATCTACAATACAATTTGATTATAATTTGTAGGCTTCACTACAACCCCAATAAAAATAAGGCATGAATTTCATTTTTTAATAATATATAAATGTTAGTTTTATGCCCTTTTACAAAAAATGGAGAGTTGCTTCAATTTCAGATGATTTTAAGTTTTTGGCAAGTAATGTATTACATCAGTGGTTCCTAGCCTGTGGTACGCATACTCTTAGATCACTCAGGGTACACAAAATTATGGTGAACATGGCCGGAAACAGCAAAATGTTTTCTTAAAACTGTTCATTTATGAGTAGCTATGTTTCTTCTTCTTCTGTATATTAAGGGCCCACGATCAATTTATTGGTCATTCTGGCTCCTATGCATGTACAGGGGATTTACAATGTTTCTGTGCCTGGTGTTGATGAGGATATTTCACTGGTTGCAAGAGTTATTTTGTTTCAATACAGGTAGGGGAACTCATAAGTGTAAACTCTAATCAAGGGGTACAGGAGAAAAAAAGATTGGTAGCTGCTATTACATCTGAGTTAAATAATAACTTTTTTAGCATCTATTGCTGTTTTAAGCTAGGATATAATTTCAGATTAGTGAAACAGATGTTTGATATATTTAAGAAAAATCCTAAATTTCATTGACCTAAATGTATATTCAGTATTTTCTGGCGTAACCCATGAAAAGGTCGGGGGTCGTCTTCAGGGCTGGATTTACAATTTTAGGGGACCAAGGCCAAAAAAAATTTGAGGCCCCATTTTGAAAAATAAAAATATTGCTAAGTTTTTTTAATATAGGCCTATATTTTTTATATACTACTCCCAATTTTTGGGCCCCTTATTTCACTGGGCTCCTAGGCCACGGCCTGTCTGTAAATCCAGCCCTGGGTCGTATTATACGCCGGGGCTCATCTTATAAGCTGGTATACGGCCTAAAGCCTATATTTTAACAGGAAAAGTAGGGAGTCGTCTTATACAGCCAGTCTTCTAATACGCCGGAAAATATGATGTATATCATACACAATTAATGCCTGTAAAATAACTTCAAATGGCTGTTCAACTATTATTTAAATACTATACAGAGATGAAACCAAAACACCAGGGATATAAAGTCTTCTTTTTAATGCTACTAAAAGAAAAAAAGGGCAGATTTCCCTTAACAACTGGTTTAAGCAAAATTTTGCATGGTAATTTAAAGCCACTTATCTATAAATTTTAAGAAATAATAATTTTTAAAAACTGCAACTTCCATTTTGAAAAATGCTTCACAGTGAATTGAATACTTCATTGTTTAACAAATAAAATTCAAATCAACGATATTAATAGAAAGACACATTTTAAATGTTTTTAATAAACACAATAAAAAATATTTTTTAGAGGAAAGACGCATTTTATTCAAGACAGATCAATAAAACAATAGCAACACATTTAAGGCAATGCATGTATTATTATCCCTGATTTTTGAGAAACTTGAGTAAAATATTTTTGGTGTTTCTCAATCTCTATTTACCGGTAGGTAGTATGTTTCTAAAAACCCACATTTTAACAAAAATTATCCTGGATCCTGTCCATCCAACCCAATACATATGTGTAATTCATATGGAAATGTGATGGAAAATGTTTCATGTCTTAATTAACTTAACTTATTTAAACAAAATTATTTCCAAATAATAAATGGGAAATTAACAGTTTTTAAATACAAAGGCTCTTTAATAAAATAGTTTTAGAACAAGATGACTCATCTAACTGGGGTTTTAAAAGTTATTTTTTGAAAAAAGAAGAATCTTAGGATGGATTATAGTACAGATAGATTTTTTTAAACAAATAAATCCAATGCTATGACTGACCAAGTTGATTGTAAAAAAGGTTTTTAATTGAAGTATCATAAAAATAAAATGTATAAAATAGAAGTCAATATCTTTTTTCAAAAAGTAACATGTAAAAGGAAAATAAATGCTGAATTAATTGTTCAAATAAATGAAATACAATGCATGTATTGTTGATGACTTAAATGTATAATAAAATTCATATCAATTAACCAAGTGATTCTATAATTCAGAAAAAAAGTTTTGCTACTTAAAAGTGGAATAATTCTTTAAAAATCTGGACATCTATATATTGAATGTCCAATGTAAATGCAACTGTTGGAAAATATACACAATTTGATTTTAGAAATGTGAATTTTGTAACTGATGAATACTTGGTAGTTCAAAAAAAAAATCTTAAGAAAATGAGACTTATAGAATTGCCATAGGGGAGATTTTCAACTATTCAGTGTTTGAGCATCACAGCCTAATCTGCATTATCTTTTAGCATTCACAGAAAACTTTGCTTAAAACAAAACTAATAAGCTGCCATATAAAAATGGATACTTTAGTTATGGTAATAATATTTTTATTTGGTCCAGATTTATTACTTACTGAATGTGGATGACCTGTTATACAAATCATTGGTTTTTTTTTTTAGGACAAGATATATTAGTCAAGTTATATGATGTTAACAGGTATGGAAGACTACTATAAAAAAAAAGTAGGATACACTATTTATTAATTTTTCTATATGAATCGATGGATTGTTCCTTTACAAATGTAATAAATGTGACACCATGAAATGCTATGATTACCATAATGGTTTTTAAAATAATATTTTCATTATATTTCATCCAGTATGCTTTGAAAATTATCTGGAAAACAAAAAACATTAAATAGGAAATTGAAAGATATACAAGGTGGCCAAACAATAACTTTCCATTGAAATTTGAATAATTATTAAGTAAGCGTTAAAATTAATCTTTATTAAAACATTAGTGGTTTAAATGAAGTTATAGAGGCAAAAAATGTTTAACTTCTGTTAAATTTATGTCTTTCTGAATATAAAAAAAACATAATTATGCCACAACATAATATAACTTTAAAAACATAATTTATAATCTAAAATTGGACGGCTCCTTTAATCTCAAATAAAATTCATAATTTTTCTTTCAGTGCTTGAATGTTTTTAAAAAATACCTTCCCACCACCCCCACCCCCAACCGCCCCAATTCAATTTTTTTAACTTACTGAAATGCAAGCCTCTCACGGGTAACAATGTGGTTAAATGGTTAAATGAACATCAACAAACCAGACCACTTCACTTTGAGGTTAGAACACATAAATCTGTTAGTGCCTCTAGCCTATACATTCTCAGACCGACTGAGCTGGAACTCGCACCTAGTTCAATATGTGTTTAAAATATCACATAATGAATCATTACAATCTACTTTCAAAATCCAATCCACTGCCTTGTAAATGGTTCCTCACTAGGGCTAAACCTCCCGTGGCTAGCTTTAATTCAGGTCAGGTGAAGAGATTCAGTAGCAGGCATGCTTTCAAGCATTGTTGACTCTTGGGCTGACATTGGGGGAAAGCTCGCTGTTTGAACGGTGCATGAGCTTCTCAATTATTTGTGCGTAATGATCACCAAACACGGAGCGGTTGTGAGATGTCAGACGCAAGAAATTCCCCAAGACATGTGCAAGTTCTTCTTGAACTGCAGTGCAACCTTTGGGTACTCGTATGCTGTTCATATGTTTTCCTGACATCCCTTCTCGTATGAACTCCATGAGACGTGAACCTGAGAATATAATACATTTTTTAAAACTCTTTCGCTGCAGAATTTAACGAAAAAATGTACATTATTTTTAAAAGGCGAAAAAAAGTGAGAGGTTGGGTTTTTATAAAAATTATTTAAAATATTTTTTTTTGGTTTATATGGCTAAATTTGATATTAAATGAAAGATAATTTAACGGACTATCTTTGGAAACTTATTTCTTCAGTTTAACTTAAAAAAGTAACATAAAAGAAATTAAAAATGTGAAAACATGACATACAAAAGCACCAAATTTAAGGGAAAAAAATTGTCAGAAGGCCAATTTATTTTAGTACTCCATAAAATCATTAAAATTTAATGCAAATATCAATTATGTATCAAAAATAAACATTTTTATGTTTATAAATCAACAAAAGAATCGCAAAAAATAATTTTGAATTATGTCTCATAATGCCGCTACTGATTTAAAAAAATTAAAATTTTTCACATTTATACAGTAACACAAACAGATGATTATTTACACTGATGGAGAAAAATTTACAAAATCTATTGACATATTGTTCTTTGATTTATAATTTGGACACAGTGTGCCATTTCTTGAAACAGTCTTTGGGGTGTAGATGTGGTTGTTCAGGACAGTCCATACAGATAAAATGTGTCAGTTCTGGCTTAGTTGAGGTACTACACACTCTGCACCGCAAGTCCTGTTTTGCATAGTCTATCAAATGCCTTCAAATGGTTTCTTTGCTTGGTATTGGGTTAGCCCTTGAACGGCCTGGCAAAGGCATTGTCCTTTCTTTTTCTTCGATTGGCATAATTGAAGATGCTTCCAAACACAGAGAATCAATAAGCTGTATTTTGAAATTTTTCAGACTAATGCGAGCTTCACAGTGATTTAACACATAAAGTATGTGAGCATTTGAGCAAGCTGTTTCCATAATCCAGTGATAGAGTTTTTTTCCACCACTTTGATGACTTTCTGTTGTGCATCCCATAATATCCAAATTTTTTATCAGCAAGATCACATCCATTCATATACTGATTGTATGAATTGATTGCTGATGGTTTTGTCTTATTTTTCACAAGAATATCTTCAGCTTCAGCTCTGGTAGATACCAAAAGAACTGGTTTCTTTGCTTTTTTGTCTTTCCAAGCAACAACATTTTTTTTTGGCCTTCTGGAGTTTTCCAGTATTTTGACTCAACTTGTTTTATTTTCAATGAATTTAATTGAGTATTAAAACGCTCTTGCTTTGTCAGATATTCTACCAAGTTCATAGTAGTGTAGAATCTGTCTGCAAATACATGGTATCCCTTGCCAATAGCATGAAGTAATGTCTGAAAAATCTGAACTGCTTGGCCACCATCAACATCAGCGTCAGGTTTAAAAGAAGTATTTTTTCTATAGTAAGTCAGAAGTTTTACCACATATCCAGTGGCACAATCCACTAGACCAAAACTTTTGATATGATATTTATGTGGTTTTGATGGGTTATATTGTTTTTACCGCCATTTTCCTTTGAAGCAAACTATCATTTCATCAATGGACACATTTTGGTAAGGCGTGGAATGCAAGGTTAAATTTTTGCAACAGTTTGTTTATGTATGGCTCAATTTTGGTTTTACCTTCTGCATCAGGGTGGCCACAGTGCAGCATGGATGAGTATAGAATTAAAATATTGTCTCTGCTAAATAATTCAGAATAAAAAGGTGTGTTGAAAATATCTAGGGTTGAAAAAATAGTCTTGGAGACTGGGACATTTATTCCTTCCCATAGCCAGAGAGATGGCGATGAATTTATAAATATGATACTTCGACATTGGTTTCCAGTTTTGGAACCTAGATCGCCTCCTCAGTGGGGTGTTCTGTTTCAGTTTTTTTTCAGCACAGCTATTTATGCATGATATGACAATATCAATAACTTCATCATTAAAAAAGTTTTGAAAAGCAATCCAATGGTGAACAATTTTCAGCTATAATGGCTTTGTTGACACCAGGCTCTTTATGTGGGGGAAAAAATAAAATTGTTGGTAGTTTTATACCCAATATTTGCGGAATCCATTCTTCTAATTCTATATTTCCAAGAATAGTTTCATCTGTAGTAATCTTTCTTTTTTTTCCTTTACCCTTGTAAATGATTGTAGTAAAGGAATACCTCTTGCTCTAGTTTGAGGCTCCTCATCTTCACTACTAGAACTCAAATCATTTGAAACAACACTGCTGTCTGAATCATTTGATTGATCTAAGTCATCGTCACTATCAATAGAAATAGTATGGAACATTTCCAAAGCTTGTTGAGCTGTCAATCGTCTAGGATGCTTACTTACTCCACTAGGCCTGGGGTAGCCGTAGCAACAGTATTGAACAACAAAAAAAACAGCGAAGAAAATTCATAAAATAATGCTTCAAATGATAGGAAATACGCCTCGCTTTTGTTCATAAACAAGGAAGTACCACTAAAAAATTGCTCTTAAAAAGTTTAACAGAGAAATAGCAAAGAAACAACCATGATAGTGAAACAACGCACACTGCGTCGGTCCGTGCTTTTAAGCACGGCGGATGAACGCACTGTGCGTTGTGCCACAGCGAAAGAGTTAAAGGATTTAAAAATGGACTTTCCATGGAATGTAAAATGTTGTTCTGCAGAAGGATGAATTGCTTTTTAAGTTCTCATGCTTGCACTGCTTGTGAAAGAATTTTCACTAATAAAAACCCACCTATCTGGTCTACATAATTCTTGAGTGCAACTCCAAACCATTATAACAGGTTGGAAATCCTAATGCAAAACAACTTACTCATTAGAGTTCTAACAGTATTCTCCCTTAGCCCCAAGCTCAGTATCTGGCCTCTCAAAGCTTGCTTGGAAGACTCAGTCAGTGGTGGCAATTTCCTGCCAGCCAAGCTATCACTGACATCTTTCACTACTTGGACAGCTATTGAGTCAAGGACTGACTTGATGCCCCTGATTCAAGAAAAAAATGTAATAAAATTAATTAATTTCAGTGTAGCGAAAATCGTATGTGATACAAACATTCTCAAGCATATCATTCTAAAGGCATTTTCACAGTGTTGCTTGTGATACAAACATTGTAAAGCACATCATTCTGAAGGCATTTACACAGTGTTGCTTAGACGAGTTGACAAAATGTTCCCATTCTAATCAGGTCATAAAACAAGGAGTCTCACAGTTTTCAGTTTAATTCTAAGTCATTAAACAAAACAAAAAAAAGAACTTTTAAAGAAACAGAAAAAAATATTTTTGGGGTGTTCTCAAACAGTAACTTAATTATGTAAAATTTGTTAAATGGCCTAAATATTGCAAGCTAAAAAAATTCACTCCCATTAAACATCCGCAATATACCGACCATCCAAGCTTTCAAAACTGCCCTCAAGACACATCTCTTCGACCTCTACTATTCTGACCCAATCTCGCCCCCGATAAACAACGCTTGATGCTGCTGGGTGCCGTCTATGGCTAGAAAGGGGTACATAGTACTTGGGTGGGCAAGGTAAATCTCTTTACAAAGCTGTTTTGAGATTAATAATTTTACCTAACCGTTTTTTTAATGTCACTTTTCTTTTTGCTAATTTTTATGTGCAGCATGGTGAGCCTAGACCTAGGCTGGGGTACCGCGCTACATAAGACCACTTTAATAATAATAATAATAATAAAATGGTTTTAAAAAAAAGAACTAAAAGAGGAAGTCCTTAAGGCTCACTTTTTGCCAACATCTTGAAGCAGTAGGTCAACATGTTCCTTCAGCTGTTTCTTCAGGTCCTCTACTCCCTCCACAGCAGGCCCTACTACACTGTAGGTGATCAGCTGGACAGAGGTGATCAGACCAAGGGTCTGGAGTTTGTCCCGCATGGCCATGAAGCGGAACTGGTCTAGCATCAATGTCTTTATAAAGTGTAACAAAACATATTTGGGGGATAAGATGGCATGATGGTATGCATAATTTCTTTTTCCTGCTTCACATTAACGGAAAACTGTATGTATTGTTTTGATACTTCTTTTACTTGGGGAATGGATGCAGCGATGACGGCGATATCATTCTTTAAAATCAGCCCAGTCAAAAAACAAAAAGATTGTCTATCAAAAAAGTCTCTATGAGATCTAAATCAAAGATGCTTTAAACAAAATTTTTTATTTTAATTTACATCTTGTTCAGTTAACTTGCTTACTAAAAGTAACTACATTAGCATTTTCCCTCTCATACATTAATAGTAAGAATTTAGTGAGAATCCAACTATATCACAAGGAATAATGTTTAATACTACTTTAAACATTTTTTTTTTAAAGAATTATCGTAAATACCTCTGGGAAGTTATCGGGATCTGGCCATTCAAGCACTTCCATGTATGCCTCACTCATAATGTTAGCAGGAGTAATGTTGGCACTGGCTGCACTTGTTCCCTGGGGCTTGGCTGACTTCTGAAGCAGCTTCTCATAGTTTCTCTTAATCCAAACCTCAGTATAAAGTAAGGCATTTATACCTAAAGCTATAATGTAAAAAGGAAGTGGGGTATTTTCTTGCATGTACAGAAAGATGGATTTGACTTTAAAAGTTTTAGAAAAATCCCGAAAAATATCATGTGTCATGTGTAACATCACTAAACACCCTGTTGCCCTAAAGTGACCATTTGTACTCAATTTACAAGAACAAAATCAGTTTTTTGACCTTTGTTCAGGTTTGTCATGAGCTAAAACTAGAAAACTTTAAGACTACCAAATTTAGGAAAATCATCAACTTCATATTATTCCTAGGATAATCTCAAGCTATAGGTTCACAGCCAGGTGGAAAGCACTCAGACCAGCAAAGAAGGAGGGCTAATGTGAAGAGATAGCATCGTGACTTTAGGGTTCAGGTTAGGTTTAGATTTAGGGATAGATTTAGTGTTCAGGTTAGGTTTAGGGATACATTTAGGAAATTTTTTCATTATTTTTAAACATTTTATTCTTAATTTTACGGGTCACTGCAATCAAGTTGGCGGCCATTTTAAAAAAACCGTGGATGCTCTCTCTTTGCATTTACCAGAAGGGGGAATATAGTAAAACACCCTGAGGCACTGAAATCTGACAAAACTCAGTGAGCCTCACCATGAGGTTGAAAATTGGCTGTCTACACCCACCCAACACTGAGTCTTCAAACAAAGAGTCTATGCATGTGTGCGCCTCCTATGGTAGGACCAACCTTTCTGAGTTTCATGGTACTCAGTAAACTTCTGCCTCTCATACTCTATAGAATTCTGCTGAATGTATGGCCTCATTTGTTTGATAGTGTTGTTTGCCATGTCACAGCGCATTAGGTCTAGTGTCTCCATGATGCTCCTGGGTAGGAAAAAATTTTTCATTTCTGTAATGAGGATCAGCAGACATTTTTTTTTAGCAATGAGAAAATGTCAAATATTTTTTTTTGCACCGCAGGCCAAGGGCCAAACACACTAAAGTAAAAGGAGGGTTTAAATTTTCCTGTTTGAGAAAGGAGAAATTTCCTCCCCCCCCCCCCCAACAAGTTGTGGAAGCATGTTTCTTGATGAAATTTTCTCTCTTTTACACATGAAATAATGTAACTGATTAACACTGACAACTTGAAATACTAGTGTGTAGTGTTGTGAGGCATGTTCACTTATGTCACAAGCCTAATAAAAAATAAAAAAAAGATACATAAGTGTAGGAGCTGATTAGCTACAACTGCATGGCGTATCAGCTTACCCGCCGGGTAAAAATGCAAGGTAAAGAACCACCCTATATGGTTTCAAGGTAGCGTGCACTTTGACATTTTAAAGGAATAAAATTGTAAAATCTATTCTTAGCTATCAGGTCGTATAAAAAGTGGCTGCAAGCCAGATTTGGCAAACCAATTACTTAATTGTTCTTAGGTTGATTTCAATTGTTTTATTGCAGGATACTATGGTACTCAGATAAACATTACTAGTTCATGACAAATGACTACCTGAACTTTGGAACTATATCCTTCATGGCTCGGATCTCAGCAATTTTTTCATCCCTGATGGGTGCACAGTGTCGAGCCATGTGGTCAGTAATGAACTTTCCATAATACTCAAAGTCAAATACCCCTTTTTCCATCTGTTGCTGGATTAAAGGTAGGTCCAGCACTTCACTGATCTGAGCTTTCAATGTCTGGTGCCGAGGTAGCAGGATACTGAACAGGCTCTGCGGGAAGGTTATTTAAAGAGTTTTGATTCATCAGAGCATTGAAGAGATCTATATCCTAAAAACCAAACATTGTAAAATATTGATGAGATCTGTATCCTAAAAACCAAACATTGTAAAATATTGATGAGATCTGTATCCTAAACACCAAACATTGTAAAATATTCATGAGATCTGTATCCTAAAAACCAAACATTGTAAAATATTCATGAGATGTGTATCCTAAAAACCAAACATGGTAATATATTGATGAGATCTGTATCCTAAAAACCAAACATTCTAAAATAATTCTGAGCTCACCTATTTTTTATCTTTAGTAAAACACAGTAAGGGTTGAACCTGAAAAAAAGGTTTAACCTCGCTGTGCTTTACTAATCTCCTATTGTGCTAGCCTGATTGCAGTCTCTCCCCCTATTACCCTATTTTTTTTATCTGCAGCATATCATTCTCACACCAACCACTTTCAACAATTTCCGGGTTTTCTAATGGGGCGAGCGGGAAAAAAGAAAAAGGGCTAACCTCTTTCAGCTCTCCCAGCATAGTCAAAGCCATACTCAGGTCTGGAGGGTCTTCTGTGATTTTGGCCTGGAAAGCATCCCAGTAGGCACGCTTGACAGTTTCTGCCACTTGTTTTTCTAAGCTATTTAAAACAAAAGCAAAAATCATCTTTTTGTTAATCTCATCTGAAGCTTCAAGTTCATTACAAGAATCATGCTAGTTCCCAAATAAAAGTATTATACTGACAAAGATTGTTCATTTTTTCTGCTATTCTGAAAAATTATTGTCTACACATTTGATAAATTGATAGGTTATTTTTATTGACATACAAGAAACAATGATTACCGTATTTGAGGGACCATAAGACGCACCTTAATTTTTAAGCAATTTTTTTTGAAAATAACATATTTACCATTTTTATATTACTTCGAGTATAAGACGCACCTCAATTTTTAAGCAATTTTTAAAAAAATAACATATTTACCATTTTTAGATTAATTTGAGTATGAGACGCACCTGAATTTTGGAGGCAATTTTTCGAAGGATAAAAGTGTGTCATATAGTCCGTAAAATACGGTAATAATGCATCCAACAACTATTTATAATTTAAAACTGTTTAAAAGATGGGGAAAATAAGGAACACTCACCTGCTGGCTGTTGTTTCTGCCTCTTCAAGTACAAAATCCTCATTGATAGCTATCTCATGAGCTAAGGTCATGTTTTTTAAACCATCTGCGGCTGACATCAGTTGATCGAAACTGACAAATCTGGGAGGTGACGCTAAGAAAATGAAAAAAAAAAATGTTTCACTAATATGTATGGTAACACAAATAATAGAAAAGAACAGGGTAACGACATAAAACGTATTTCTTTGATATGCCCTTATGTTGCACAATGACTGGATTACCCTTTCTGAAAACTATTAGAAAAGAAATAATGATTTAAAAGCTTTCTAAAGTTATATCAGAGGCCGTCCATTCATTACTTCAACAAAATAGGGGTGGGAGGTTAACCATTTGTTGACCGGGGGGGTGGAGGTGTCAAATTGACATCAACAATTCTATTTTTCTACTTACAGATAATTATATATAAAAATCAAAAAATAATTTATTGCAGAGAATTTTTTAATTTGAACGATTATAAAATTGTTTAAATTAAATGATCAGATTACCTGCTCTTCAACAAAATCAACAACTACACACACACACAAATGTAGCCCATTTGAGTGGCTGACAAAAGACAGAGAGAGGTCATGGGCAATTATTGCTCACATAGAAAATGATGATATTTTAAATGCTGAATGGGTATACTAACCAGACTAGCATGATTGTCAGCCGTTTCCTTTATAACACTAACTCGGCAATGATAAATTAAGTAGTTGCTATGTGTTGAAGAGGAACATTTGTCTTATCAACGTGAATATTAAAAAAAAAGAACAAAACTAGCAAAAATTCACTTATATTAAGACCTTATCAATTCTTTAATAAATTCTACAATATAAAATTGTCTCTAGTCAAAGATTCTAGTAATTAAAAATGTAATATCTGTTAAAGAAGTTTTAACAAATTTATTTGTATAACTTAAGCATTAAAGAAAATCCTAATTAATTTATTTATTTTTATTAATCATAATTAATTAGTGTGGTCTTTGAAAGTTTGACAGCTGTTAACAAGAGACAGGGGTTCAAATTTTGCCTACAATTTGTTGACATATACAATGGAATTCTCTGCCACGACACATCCGCAGCTGTTCTTTATTACATAAATGTATTTTATTTTATTGTAACGATTATGTCTCTTTTGCTAATATTTTTATGTAAAGCGCAGTGAGCCCAGCCGTAGGCTAGGGTAATAAGACAACTAATAATAATAATAATAATAATAATTGAAGGCCCCTCAGCAGTATAGCATCTAATCATATAAATTATTGAACGAGGAGAAGATTTTTAAAATCTTAGTTTCAGTAAGATCACTCACTCAAAAATAATTATTGCACATCTTACCTCCCACCAAGTTCAAAAGTTCATCAGGAATGTTTGCAGCTCGAGGAGATGGCGACTGTCCCGTTTCGATTGGAGGATGAGGAGGTGGACGATTTTTATCATTTTCATTTGGACTTGACATTTTATATTTCTCAGAGTCTTTCAGCAATTCATATATTTTTATTTATCTTTTTTTAATTAATTTATTTACTTTTTTCTTTTGTGGGTTTGAGTGATAAATTAGAACTTAAAAATGTCAAGATGACATTAATTTGAAAAAATAATTAATTAAAATCCGCAGCCCCCAATATTATCAAGAGATGTTTTAAATCCTTTTATAAATATATTAAATATGATTTATTATTCAAGTTTCATGCATATCCACACAAAACAATGTCCATGACTCCAACTGGAAAGCAGGCGGCTGATCTGTAATATAAGTAAAAAGCCAGTGACTATTTTCATTATGTCAGAGTTTCATTGACACTCTGTTGTATATCTACAAAAAAATGGAAGGTCAATAACTTATGAGTGGCTCCGATGGATGCAATAACATTCTATCTCTGCAGTTTCCTTTCTTCCTTTTGCATTTGTCTTTGCGTAGCGCATAAAATTAAAAAAAGATAATTTAGACAAGAACTTCTTAAGTAAGTTTGCTTTTCCTCATGTCTTTAACAATCTTTTTTTTACACCCATAAACTTTTAAATACACTAATTAAAAGTAAAATTGTCAGTGTTAACAAACAGCTATATTTGTACTTTAAATTTGGACAGCTTCACAATGGCCACTTTCAAAACTGAGACAAATAAATGAGCCCAAGGATCATCAGCAAAGCAAATCAGGTATTTGAAATGCTGATATCTGTCTGTTGATCAAATAACCTAAGAAACACACCCAAATCCAGAATAACAACCTATGGAATCAAAACCTGTAGAAAAAGTCCCACCTGCGCATACAAAAATGAAAAGTTGAAATAATTATCATGTATAATTGGCCCCAACCTGGTTTTGCCCCAGTACATTCAGACAAATCAGCATGGGGGAGGGAAAAAACACAAAAAGAGGGCGCGCGGGGGGGGGGGGGGGCTTACCAAAAATGTTTAATAAATTAAAAATGCAGTACTCAGTAATGAATTTGGGTTTTCCTGAATTTAAACTTGCATCAATCTAAATTTTATCGGAGACCAACATAATTGAGGTGTCTCTTAACATGGTTGTGTTTATACAAATATTATATTTTTAGTTGTTACTAAATAGCAATGTTGTTTATAATTTTCATTGAAACTATTAATTGTGTTATACTACTTCATTAATAAATAAAATTTAAAAAAAAAATTCCATGCAACAAAGGTGGCCATCCCAAAAAGCAAGTATAAATATTACTTTTTTTCTATATATTGTAGAAAAGGGTTTTATATCTTTCATGGCAATCATTAAAAATTATATGTCAATGGCCTGTTATTATTATGTTTTTTTTTTTTTAAATGTGCGCCTCATTTTGTAACACTTTTCTAGGGGAAGAAAGACTGGCTGCAAACAATAATGAATAAAAACATCAATATATGTGAAGAATGGGAAGGAAAGATCAGGATTGGCCTAATTTTGGACCAATGCTGTATGCAGAATTAAATGCTCTATCTAAATTTGACTAAAATATTTGGATCATCAAATATATAGAGCTTGGATACTTTACTTTATGTTTTTCAAGTTTCAGCATCTAATTCATAGTTTGTAGCCAAATAAAAATAATAAAACAGGTAAATAAATATTTTACAATTCTTACTCATGTCAGCTGTGAATTAAACAAAGACGATCACACCATTTTATTTTTAGAACATGATAACACATTATTTTGACTAAGATAAATTAGATCAAGCCGTAATAATTAAATGACTAAAGGCATTGTTATATATAGTGAATATTTTTTAAATATTTTTTTTTTAAACTAAAAGACTAGGTCTACTAGCCATTGTAGTTCTTGATAAAAATTACCCAAACAGATTTCTATTTTTGATTTACTAACAAAAAAAAAATATTCTCATAGTTACTACACTATGGTGTCTATTCATAACTAACTAACTTACTTAAGAAAATCAGCAGACCATCGAGCCGAGGCTCATAAAGTCTTCCCCAGCACACCTCCACCGCCCCCAACTGGCATTCAACCACTCCCCCAGTGGTCTCTATTCCAGTCAGGCCACGAAGCGGCATGCCGAGGGCTCCCCGCCCCTGAGACAGCCCCACCCACCCTTCCACTCGATTGACTATGCGAGTGAGGCCGCATCAGAGAAGGGACGCCTGGCCAGCCGGGGTGAAGCTTACACAGCAACCGGGCTGGACTTCCTTGGGCTGGATACAGTTTACGTCTCTAAAGCCCCCCCTTCCCACCCCGGGGGGACTCGTAGGTGTTAACAGATGCCCTCTAATAGGGTTTACGTGGTTTTCTGCGGCATGACTAATTCACACCGCAGCTGGGAAGTGATAAAAAGAGAGGTTGCCTAGGAGCAGTACCCTCAAGACTGCATATTTGGAATCATCGGCTAGGGTCGCCACACTCCTTTGCCTCATATCCATGCGGCAACTGTAATCATATCCCGACCTGTTTCTACGTTATTTTCGACTGCATTTGGTAGGAAACCATGCAGCCGTGCTCTTTCTAACGCAGTTTCCGTGCGTTACCTTTGCCTTTCAGCGCAGGTTCCCTACACTGTGATCATGTACCCCGGTGTCTATTCATAAATACATAACTATTGATCACTGAGACATTACACATATTATTTTTATTTAGACTTTTCCTCATAGATAGCTAGCGACCACAAAGGTCAATTTGATTATGAAGGTTGATTTTGATTTGCAAAGACTAATATTTTTAAAGCTTCATTTTGCCAGCATTGAAAGTTTTAATGTAAAAAGTTAACATTTGCATTAACAAAATTTGAATCACATAAAACCTGTACAAAATCATGTATGAGTATGGGCATACCAATCATAAAAAAAATTAAAAACCTGTACAGAGTAAGGTTAAAGCATATCACTTGGCAAGTATGTCAGTATGTCTCTATGGATTAGAGTGCTGGTAGACAACAAGCATATCAGAATGGAAGCTGGACATTTTCCTGACCAAAACCCAAATGAACAATCCATTGAATATTTTAGCCAAAAATACATCTCCAAAGAAGACTGGAGAAACTAATGAGTAGGATAACGATTGCAGAAATCATTTTTAAAAATTTCTGGAGATAGCTGGGTGGATGTTTGTAAGATGCAAGAAAGCTCATTTCTCAGACAGCACTAAGAAAAAGAAACTGGGAAAGACCCAAAGAAACCTAGCACAGAACAATAGAGAAAGGAGTGCTAAGTATGCTAGATTGAAACATGACCTTGCAGAAAGCCTCCAAATGAGGCTGTTAATGGTGATAAAAATAAAATGGTTATAATTCCCTTACAGTTTCATATTTACCACCAGTTAGATCATGAAGATTCAATGAATCTTACATCTAAATAGCAAGGCCTATCTATCTATCCAGTAATCCTAATCATGTCATAAATACTTTTCCGAACTCGTAATAACTTTTACTACTAGTATTAGTATTAGATGTCTAAAAATTACTTATTCTAATTCTTGGTAACTAGCTGAACAAGTACAACCCAGATCATTTACGGAAAGAAATTGATTTTACACATCAAGAAAACACAATTACCCAGGGCCAGAGAGCTCACTTAACTCTGACTTAGTGTCTCTGAGTCTCTATGTAACTTCTATACTTCGCTAGCTACTAAAAAAGTAAAACTAGTCAAATTATAATAGCCATGGCCACAGGCCTTAGCTTCGGCTTAAGCCTTATAATTAAAGTCCTACTGATAACACAGTCATTAAAATCAATGTGTACAAGATAACTAATTTAATATTTAATATAAAATTGTGTTTTTGAAGTCTGAAGTGTATGTCAGTCACACTGTGACTCACAGTCAATGAATCTGTAGTGTATACTTTATAAACTTTATTTTAATTATTCAATTTTTGGCCTAAAATCTCACACCAAAGAAATAATTTGTTGCTGTTCTTGGTAAATGCACACAAATGGTGCCATGACATATCACACGGCTGTACGCCACGGTACACAAATAAAAAATATGACAATAGGCCTATTAAATTAAAAGTATGCAATGAAAATCACAATTCACAATCAGCTGGCTTCTGACCTAGTTAAGGGAGTATAATATCCTATAGCCTATAGACATTTTAGTAATAATGGTCTCGCATCTGTAGAAAATTTAAGTTTTTTAACTGTGAAGCTTACACAGGCATATGAATTGATGATTAATGGGCAGATTTTTAAGATCAATACCCAATCGGTTAAATGGAATCGATTAGAAATTGAGAAAACTCTGGAATGACCCTGAATGTAAACAAAGAGCGATATATGTTGTTTACGGATATGACGTCAGGAAACTTTCTTGTAGAATTCCTACAAATTAAAAAATCTAAACAAACTAAACACTACAAGAAAAATATTAACGTTCCAAAAAATAAAATTAATTCTTACACATTGATTCTTTTTTTTTTTGCAAAGTTTAAAATCTTTTTTTATCAAATAAAATTTTCTTTTTAAAACACTACTTAATAATAGCATATCATTGATCATATAATGTAAAATTTACAGTAAAACTGTTCAGTACATTTATTAAGCATTATTAAAAAGATGGGAAGATAACATCAAAGAGTGGATGCGATTAAAACTAGGCGATGCTATGCGACTATGCGTAGTGCAGAAGACCGACAAGAATGGAAAAGGATAGTTTTCATGTCATCTGTGGCACCCAACGGTCCGACATTATTCATTATGACTATGATGATGATGATGAATCATTATTATTAAGCCTACTAGCCTACCAAGTTACATTCTGTTTTTCACGACACGCACTGTGTGAGAACACATAATGTTTAAAAAGTTTAAATTTTAAAGTAACAAATCTTAATACATATGTATTAGTTATAAAGCTAAATTTGCAATGTAAATAGTGATTTTTCGATTGAGATCAAATTTAAGGGTAGTTGAATAAAACTGAGACACCGGATCCTTAACCACCGATTTGTGTAAAAATGGCGGATTATTAGAAAACATGCTTCAACTAGCCTCTCGTAAGTCTTACATAGTCCCTTACAGCTTAAAGGTATTTAAAATACAACAATGAATTATGAATATAAATTTTTTGCTTAAATTGGAAAACAAGATTTGCTGTCGGCAAGCATTTATCCCCCTTCCCCCGCATCCTTGGTCTTTAGTTTTAGTTTAGTGATTGACTATCTATTAATATTACTATTCAATTCACTGTCATTTCATTTACTTCTGGTCACTTCAGTGATAAGTATAAACCCACATAGCCTTCATATTTAATATTGACAGTAATGATATTGCCAAAGAAGCATGCATTATTGTTATTTTAAAAAATGGTAAATTTAAACTACCAGACTCCCACTATTTACAGAATACAGACAGTGTAATGTGTTTGTGCGCTCCTTTTTTTTTACATGGCTGCCATCTTTGTTGCCATGCCAAGCAGACAAAGGGTAATATCCACTGCAGCGCCGGTTGTTAAAAAATTGTCTTTGTCCACTGAAAAGCTATTTAAATTGTTACTCTTTTATTGATGTCCGTAAATAGGAAATGCCACCATGGACAGTGGAGAGAGGGCCACTCAGTTTTTGGTGGCATATGTAGAGAGCCAGAGAGAGTGGGCACTATTTTCTCATTGAAGTGTCATACCTACGCACAATCACTTTACAAGAGTGCATATAGTGATATATCCTACAAGGCTCACTTATTTTAACAGACGGATGGGCAGTTCAATCTTAAAAGACAGTTTGACACATGCCTCGATCTTTTACCTTTATATTTGTATGAGTTCATGTTCCACAATAGTTTTTGTGGAAATGATATTTTCAAGAACTTCCTGTTACCTTGGGGGAGAACTATGCATAAACTCAAACTTCCTTTCTTTCATTCATGTGCTGAAATAAATATTGACAATGTCATAAAAAACATTTAAATTTTTTTTTATCAATAAAAGAATACCGTTTAAATAGCACTTTAAATCTGAACAATCCGCTTTTTTAATAACTGACGCTGAAGTGGTAGATTACCAGGCAAGGATATTAAAAAAGTAGTTAAAAATATGGATGCATAAATGGGGAGGGGCAAGGGAGAGAATGCGTTTTAGTTATTAATTGAGGCAAATGAAAATGAGGAGAATGGCTTATTTTTTTAAAAGAAAAACATTTTTAAAAAGACATTTTAAAATTTGCGTTGCATAAAAATTATAATATTAAAGAAAATTTAATAATGAATTGAATACACATTTTAAATCTAAAAAACATTAAAAATTAACAATAATCATTCAAATTTAATTTATACAAAAAGTTAGCAAAAATCTTCAAATCTAAAATTTACAATTCCACCTAACCTCAATGATAAGTCAGTCCTCCATAACTTATGCATTAATCTTCAAACCTAAAATCTATGATCTAAATTGAACCCTAAAACCACATGTTTGTGTGCTAAAGTTACACACTGTGCTGAGAAAATATTAAATTTTATTAAAAGATTAAAATTATTTATAATATATTGAAAATAATGAAAATCTAACTTATAGTTTCATCGAATAAACATTTACACACTTTATTACACTTACCACTGTAAATCATATCAATTAAGCCAAAAGTGACATACTGCTTATAATTAGTAGCTAATTGATATCTGATAATTTTTTAGATATAAATCATTATGTAAATCATTTAAATTACCCATTAGTGAGAATCATATTGTTATAGCTCTAAATGTAAATTTTTGGGAGTGGTTTTTGCCATAACATGCAACACTTGATACTAAACTAATGTCATCTTTTTAGTGCATCAGATCTACATGGCATAGCTTCTTATGCTTGCTGTCTCAATTCCACTCACATAATGACACACTCAAAGCGATGGTCTAAAGATGAAATGAATAGCACCTTTGAGGAATTCCTTAAAATTGTAAGAAGTGTGGGAAGATAAATATATGCTTGACTTTTTTCTCTTTACTTTGCAAGTATTAAATGAAAAGAAGTTTAAGTGGAAAGTTTAGTCTTATAGTCAAATTTTAATTTGTCAATATATGATTTGTTTATGTTTTTATTTAATCCTTTTGTGGGCCACACTTTTGTGAAGATGAAAAAATTTTGAATAATAAAGTGTGATCTCCAAAGGGATATTCTATTTTTCTTCACATAGTCTGTTTCTAGTGGAGATGACACTGAAGAGATAAAGAAGTTGCTGAAGGTCCCAGTAAAGAAACATGAAAGTAATGCACTGTGGTGGGCTAATGATTCAGATGATGACAGTGATGAAAAGGGTAATAAATTTTGCACGACATCCTTGATTCTGTAACATTGCTTTGACATTTCTGAGTTTGATAAATGATGCGAAAGTTTTTTTTTCAAATAGTGTTTCACATTGAACAGCGTTGTCTCATTTGCTGCAAATGTTTTCTTCATAATGAGAAAGTGTAAAATTAGTTCATTAATTAATAATCAGGAAAAATAATACTCTTTAAATTTTCAAAAATTAAACAACTGTATTAATTGTGGCTATTTCATATAAGTAATAAATACTTGTAATTTCTTTCATGGATCTTTAATATGTCATTTTGGGAATATTTCTAGTTTAATAAAGAAAGTACAAACTGATTTCTACTTTTAATTTTTTTAATTATTCAATTAAATGTTAAAAAACGTTCTTCCTCAGCAAAAAGCAAAAGTTTTCTTAAGACCAAAAAGTCTTTGGAATCACCTTCAAAAGCTAAAGCTGGAGTGAAAAATAATTACCTCAAAGCAAAGAGCATTTCATCAAAGGCATCAAGTTCATTAAAAGTATCATCAACTAAAAAACAGCCCCAGAGGGATCCTATTAAATCTAAAAATTTGGTAATATTTTCTCTTTGCATAAATTTGACTTATGATGAGAAAGCCTTACATGCTAAACACTACAAAAATTTTAAAAATTTGAAAACAATAATAAATATTATTTAGCGTTTCAATACAATCAACACTATATAATTTAGTTGAGCTAATAAAAAAGTAAATATTCATTGTTTATTTTATTACCCAAAATAGACCAGTTCGTCGAAAACAAGAAAGTCTAAAAATGAAGTATCAATGAGTAAAGACAGTCTTGAAGACAGTAAGTGTTCTTATAACTGGTGTAATGATTTTTTTTCTTCCATTTTATTTAAATTAAAACTTTGCATACAAAAAAAAAAAAACACCCTAAAGTTATCATCAAGTTTAATTGTAACGATATGGCTGGGAATTCTATTGCTATGCACTTGATATTTTAAGACTTTCAGCACAAAAAGTTACTTTTCAAATTATTTTTTCTGTTCACTCATTCAACTTTACACCATCACAAAAACAAAACTGCTCAAGAGTTCAATTTAAACAAAAAATGAGGTTATTGCACGCTACTGGTCCCTCTGTCGCTCACCCTAACCCGAACCCTAAATCTATCATAAACAAAGGGAAGTGACTCCCAATAAGGGGACCACAACAGCACATTAGCCAAAAATGATTGCAGCCTTAAAACAAGTTTAAAAAAAAATAATAATAATAATGAAAATAAAAAAATTCATTTGATTTATTAGTTTCAGAAAGATCTGAAGAACACGACTCTTTGGCCAAAGCTAGAGCAAAGTAAGTTCTTCAAAAACATTTTCAACAAAAACTGATAAGTTAACGAAATGAGAGCAGTCGAGTAACTTTACATTCAGAGGATATGCTCTCCACATTAAATTACCACTTACAGCAGCTGGTCCTCACCCTGTGCACTTTCTTACAGCCTCAGGGCAGCTTTGTAAAGGGTAAAGATAAATTTAAGGTGCATGCCAAGATTTAAAATAAATTTTTTTTTGTTTAAAAATTGGATTTAATGATTATCTTTACCACCAATTCTTAAATAGATGTGCGCCATTTCGGTGTTTAATGCATTCCATGTCAATGGATTATGAAATTTTCATGCATATATTTCTTTTTAAAATTACTGTCGTCATTGAACTTTTCCCTAACTATTCCAAAGAGGATGATATGTCTGTATGCTCCAATGATAAACTCAAATGATAGACACGAGTACCTTTCTATTAATAAGCAAGCTAATAATAATCATCAGTCACCAAACTTTTAGGACTGGTGTAAGATTTTGGAAATTGCACCAGGGACCGGTGCTAGAATTATTAGTTATATTATCTTTATATATATTCGACATTAAATATTCAAGGTACGCGGACCAGCAATGTATGGCTTGTGGACCTGTGCCAGTCCAGGGACCACCAATTGGGGAATGCTGCTTTAGTAAATCAATCTTTCCCTTTGTTTTTTTTCCCCAAACAGACCTCAATTGAAGATTCCAATAAATGACTCAAGCATTGAAACAACAGGGGCAGGTAAAAATTAACCTAACATAAATTTTTTTTTTAAATTTCAATAAAATTATGTCAATAAAATAAACTAATTAAAATAGGTGATGTAAGAGTTTGTTCATATCTTGTGATGATGCATGTATAGTAAACAGCCCTTGGTGTTTATAATGATTGCTTCTATTTTTATTCCAGGAAGTAATGATTTTGAAGGTGCTCCATCTAACATGAGCCATGGCAACCCAGGATGTGACACTCTTGATGAACTGGCAGATAAGCAGCATTTTTTCCAAGTAAGAAACTTAATTCTTAAATTAACTATTTACATAAGGGTCTGATTATATAAAACTTAACCACATTTGAACACTTTTACTTGAATCAAATGATGCAAAGATGTCAGTAAAGTTTATGAGAATATTTGTCTGCCTAACTGAATTATCTTGCTCTTAAATTTATTGTATTTTATTTATATTTTAAATTAAAATTCATAAAGTAAACCTAGTTGCAATGTCAAACTAATTTTGGCCATCTATAGGAATTTTTTTTAAAAAAAGGGCAATTGTTTCTGAACTTTTAATTATTGTATATATATTGTCCCAAAATGTAGAATCTTGAAAAAGAAGTTGATGGCACTGTAGACTACAGTCGATTGAATCAGGAGCTCAGTCAGACCGGGGGAACTTCCCTGATGTCACCAGCTGTGAGACTGGGACAAAGTCAGGCAGATCAGTCAGGGATGTCTATAGATCCAACCACACCAGCAAGAGCCAACAATTTAGAAAGCTTGGTAATTATAAAACAATGCATTATCATGACCCCCAGGGAAATTTTGAGTTTGATATGAGGGAGGAGCTTTAAATTTTGTTTTTATTTATTGGGCATAATTCTGATGTAAATATAGTTTAAAGCATCATTAATAAATGCTATAACCTCTTGTTTATAAGATAAAACATATCATTCTATCTGTAGAAAATTTTGGCATTAATTCTCAAATTTACTTCCGCAGGACTCGTCACAGCAAAAACCCAGCATGTTATCCCGAGGTAAGTAGCTCGCACGTTCTACATCATATTCTATTACTAATTACATGTTTTTTTGTGTAGATGGAGAGGAAGTGACTAGCCCATTTGTGTTTATTTCTGCAGTTGCCCTAATGGATTCATTGGAGTCAACTTTTAACACTACCACATCGCCACAGATAGCAAACTCAAGGGATACTACCCACGACAACTTAGGTTTAACACTGCCAGACACATTGAAAAATCCAGGATTCTCAGGTACCGGTACTTGCTTTTGAAGAATTTATTACATCAATTCACTTTAAATTAATAAATGCACACAAGATTCTAATATGGAAACTGGCTGTTACCAAATTTTTCAATCAATCCCTAAACCCACGCCCATTTTTTTACTGGTTCATCCAGTGCATATTTTCTGGTCAATGCTGCAACCTTTGACCCCCCCAAGTCACATAAATATAACCCTTCCGTGCAGTCTTAAGACATTTGCATCCTTATCCATCAGCCCAGATGGGCACCAACACCAGCAAGGAAATGGAGGACCTGCATCGAGTCCTTCAAGAGGTGGGCATGTCCCCTACCATCTACGGTCTAGAGTCACGTCCCCCTACTGGCAAGGTCAACATGTCCTCCACACCACTGCATGAGAGGAGAGAAGGTTTGCTGGCTTGTTATTTCAATCATTTCTTACTGACCATGTTGCCATTAATAGGCCCTATATATTTTTTCTCTCTAAGTCACTTCCCTTAACTGTTGAATTAATTGAAAGATAATTAGATACCGGTAGGTAGAGAGGGACATAACTTTATCAGAGGGAAGGAAACTAGCTATTTAAGTCAAATAAGTTCTTTGACCCTCTCCTCTGGTACTGGTCAAGCTTGTCAGGTTTTTTTCCCTTCTAATCATTTTGGCATGAAATTAATTGAAGGTCAGTTTTTTTTTCCCCCCTGAAGATCCTTTGTTGAGATAGTATTACTTCTCATATGCTTATAGTGTTGATTGGTTTGCACCAGAAGAGAGATACTAAGTCTGACCTACATCCTCACTCTGAGATTCCATTTTAATTTAATAAAACTGACCTACATCCTCACCCTGAGATTCCATTTTAATTCAATCAAACTGACCTACATCCTCACCCTGAGATTCCGTTTTAATTTAATCAAACTGACCTACATCCTCACCCTGAGATTCCATTTTAATTTAATAAAACTGACCTACATCCTCACTCTGAGATTCCATTTTAACTCTATCTCACCTTCACTGCTTTAATGAACATTTTTTTTTTACTCTTAAAAGTTGACAGAAGTGTTGGTGAAATCATCAGAGAAATAGATGCCATTGACAGAAGGGGGCGTGAAATAGAGACCTCTGACCTTGACATTCAGCTAAGGTCAGACTACAAGAGTCCCAGAAGTCCTCAGTCCCAAGGTAATGGGAAATTTCAAAAAGTTTTCAATGTTCTGGTAATACGTTGGTACCTGTAAAATCCGAGTGCTTGAATATTTTATTTTTTTTTTAAATTTTGCTTCTACACTAAAACATGAGATGATAAATACAATTTCCAATGCGCCCACAAAAGGTGTGAAATTTAGCACATTTTGAAATGAATTCTTTTTTGAGGGGGGAATTTTTTTGATATTGCAAGTGCAAAGAGTGAAATTAGTTTGTTTACCAGATGCCACATGGTTTCAAAGGGTCTCAGTTCCTTTGATGGACATCATGTTGTGTGGTGGTACCTAACGTGCAACTAATTTGTCCATCATAGGAAGGCATCGCTACAAACAAGCTGAGGATGACTTTGATGACACAGAGGGATACAAGCCTGCTACCAGTGTGGTGGGTAACTAATACAGACCTGTTTACTCTTACAATTTTGGCGTACAATTTACGATTTTGAGGTGTATACATTACAAATACTGTATGTTTATTTTTTTTAATATAAAGTGTATTGAACGATGTTGTGATGATATTGTACGATTTTTAAGAGTTCAAGGTTAAACATGTCTGCTAATGTTTACATGTGGAAGAGAGCCATTTTAGCCTCTTCATATAATGCTTATGAAGGCTTTTAGCCTAAATGTTCATAGCTTTGCGTCGAGTCTTCAATAAAGCTTCACTCTAAATTCATTACACCTATTATTGTTGGTGTCTTAAAAATGTTTTGAGATTCCCCCCCCCCAGCTCCCCTTATTACCTACTTATTAATCTCAGGTTTTCTCTTCAGTATTGAAATTATATTTTTGTTGTTGTTAAAGATAAGTAACACTTGTGATTGTAAATATATGTTGTTATTGACTTTGCAATACACAATCCTTAAGGTTTTTTTTAAAACTTTTAAAAATTAAACCTTCGTTGTAAAGACGAAACTAATATGTGAGTCCAAACTAGTCAGTGACTCCGAGGATAAATAATATCTAACCCTAATTAAAGAGAAAAAATGCTATGTGTCCAATATTAATTTTTTACTGCGTCTCACCACCAGGCTGCGAAAGAAAGGAGAAGACCAGAAAAGCAATCAGAGCAGAGAGAGCACAGATCCAGAGAGGCCAGGCCTGCCTCTGTGCCGGTCAATAATGAGAGAGGTGCACTATATTTCGTCACTTTGTGTGTTACTAACTCTCGGCAGTTGAAGTTGTCACATTTGAAACATGATTCCCCCCCCCCCCCCCCCCCTTTTTTTTTCTCACTTTGGTGCGGTGGTCTTTGTGAGCTTTTTTTATTTTTCCTCGTCCCTTCTTTTTATCCTTTAATAAAAATGTTCAAATTATTCCTCCAGTTCACTCAGGCAAGGACAAGTTTTCTCATGTACAAAGTTCAGGCTACGGAAGGTCAGCATCTCCCCCTACTAACAGAAAGCCCAGGTCAGTATCTACTGGAAAATCCCCTCCCAAAGTTCAGGGGTCATCATCCCCTGGAGATGGTGCTGGCCGAGGTCAGAGGTCATCGCAAGGAGACAGTGGCAAAGATAACTCAAGGAGTAAGCACAAATATTTAACTGCTTGTTTTTTCCTATTCTGATTTGTTTTAAAGGATTTTTGACACACTGAGGAAAATTCCTGGTGGTGTGTTGTAATGCGGTGAGGACTGAGTACAGGTTGAAGCAATGTGAAATATAACATACAGAGTAGGGGAAAACCTGAAAGATCACAAAACTGAACATTGAGTGTTTGGGCCAAGACACCGTAAAATTAGCTGATGGAAGTCGCAGGGAGCAGGAAATCAATATGGTATTGCGTGCATCGGCCATTCACAAATTCTTGCCCACTTATCCTAGCTCTGAGATTCTATTTTTATCTCATTCCACTTTATGCCATTTTTCTCCTTCTCTCTGCCGAGGTCCCATCTGTACTGTGGTCTTCTCTCTTGCACTTGGTCCGTGGATTCCACGACAGAGATCGCCCAGCAATATTTGATTTCAGTTTTCCCAGTGCCTGACCATTCCATCAAATTGATGAAAGGGCTTGCTTAAAAAAAAAAAAATGAGGTGGATATTTTGAAATATTTTTTAGCCGATTCTGCACTAATGTTTTTTATTTTTTTATTTCTAGAAGCTGAACGCTCACCAGGTTCATATGTGCAGAAGTTGGTGAGTCAAAGTGCTGAACTGGACCATCCCATGATGCAGCATTCCCTTGAGATATTTGCCAAGTATCTAACAGAGCACTATGCGGCCACACCAAACCAGGTTAGTATTGTTAGAGAATTGTCTTTACAAGTACACATTGAAATGTCTTTACACTGCTTGATTTACACCTACAGATATTGAAATGGTCATAACATGACTTGATTTACACATGTTGAAATGGTCTTTACATGGCTTGATTTACATGTACACATGTTGAAATGGTCTTTACGTGGCTTGATTTACATGTACACATGTTGAAATGGTCTTTACGTGGCTTGATTTACATGTACACATATTGAAATGGTCTTTACGTGGCTTGATTTACATGTACACATGTTGAAATGGTCTTTACGTGGCTTGATTTACATGTACACATGTTGAAATGGTCTTTACGTGGCTTGATTTACATGTACACATATTGAAATGGTCTTTACGTGGCTTGATTTACATGTACACATGTTGAAATGGTCTTTACGTGGCTTGATTTACATGTACACATGTTGAAATGGTCTTTACGTGGCTTGATTTACATGTACACATATTGAAATGGTCTTTACGTGGCTTGATTTACATGTACACATGTTGAAATGGTCTTTACGTGGCTTGATTTACATGTACACATGTTGAAATGGTCTTTACGTGGCTTGATTTACATGTACACATGTTGAAATGATCTTTACGTGGCTTGATTTACATGTACACATATTGAAATGGTCTTTACGTGGCTTGATTTAGATGTACACATGTTGAAATGGTCTTTACGTGGCTTGATTTACATGTACACATATTGAAATGGTCTTTACGTGGCTTGATTTAGATGTACACATATTGAAATGGTCTTTACGTGGCTTGATTTACATGTACACATGTTGAAATGGTCTTTACGTGGCTTAATTTACATGTACACATATTGAAATGGTCTTTACGTGGCTTGATTTACATGTACACATGTTGAAATGGTCTTTACGTGGCTTGATTTACATGTACACATGTTGAAATGGTCTTTACGTGGCTTGATTTACATGTACACATGTTGAAATGGTCTTTACGTGGCTTGATTTACATGTACACATGTTGAAATGGTCTTTACGTGGCTTGATTTACATGTACACATATTGAAATGGTCTTTACGTGGCTTGATTTAGATGTACACATGTTGAAATGGTCTTTACGTGGCTTGATTTACATGTACACATATTGAAATGGTCTTTACGTGGCTTGATTTAGATGTACACATATTGAAATGGTCTTTACGTGGCTTGATTTACATGTACACATGTTGAAATGGTCTTTACGTGGCTTGATTTACATGTACACATATTGAAATGGTCTTTACGTGGCTTGATTTACATGTACACATGTTGAAATGGTCTTTACGTGGCTTGATTTACATGTACACATATTGAAATGGTCTTTACGTGGCTTGATTTAGATGTACACATGTTGAAATGGTCTTTACGTGGCTTGATTTACATGTACACATATTGAAATGGTCTTTACGTGGCTTGATTTAGATGTACACATATTGAAATGGTCTTTACGTGGCTTGATTTACATGTACACATGTTGAAATGGTCTTTACGTGGCTTGATTTACATGTACACATATTGAAATGGTCTTTACGTGGCTTGATTTACATGTACACATATTGAAATGGTCTTTACATGGCTTGATTTACATGTACACATATTGAAATGGTCTTTACATGGCTTGATTTACATGTACACATATTGAAATGGTCTTTACGTGGCTTGATTTATTATATATATGTATTTTATGTTAATATCACTATTGTGTCTCTTTTTAAATATTTTTATGTACAGCGCGGTGAGCCTAGCCCTAAGCTGGGGTACCACGCTATATAAGACAACAAATAATAATAATAATAATTTACATGTGTACATACTGAAATTTGGTTAACAGTTTCATGGAGCTGCCTGCACATTACAAAATATGACAATGAAATGTGTTAGGATTGGACCTCTGTGCTAGAGGCTGTAACATTTTAACCTTATGAGTTCAAGGTTCATGTTTTTCTTGTGCACTTGTTTAGGTCGGAGGTGGTGAGGCAGCAAGGGAGGAGTGGGCCATGATGCCTGGCCATGAGAGAGAGGCAGCACTGCTGGGCACTCTGAGAGATGCCAGGGACCAGCTGAGCATGGAGAGGACACTGAAGGCCAAACTGCAGGGTAAGCTGGTGTGCCAAAGATTGTTGTGCAGAAAATTTTTAATTTGTGCTTGAGAGACTACTCAGAAATAGCCGATCAAAGGCATATAGTTGAACTAAGTAAATGGAAGAGTGAACAAATAAACGGGACAATGCGACAAGAACGTTTCGACTAAGAGCCTTCATCAGCAGACAGGACAGATAAAAATAGGGCATGAAAAAGAAACAAGATTTTTAAAAAAACTTAGGTAATCGACATTTGTTATTGCCAGAAGTTGGATTTTTCAAAACCAAGATTGCAGGAAGTAAAAGAATTTATGCATTATTACTGTGAAATCAAAGATCTTAAATCTTAACAGAGTAAAATATTTTGGAGATATAGCATGGGGGGTGGGGTGTCTTGGAACAAACCCTCGGAACAAACCCAAGTGATTTTCTAGGTATTTCTGTACATCTGTTTCTGTTTTCCCCGAAACTGTGGTAGGTGTGACAAACAGCAGTAAGTGGGTCACACCGCTTTAAGTGGGACACATTGCAATAAGTGGGACACACCGCAGTAGGTGGGATACATTGCAGTTAGTTGAAACACACTGCGGTTTGTGGGGGTGCACTGCGGTAAGTGGGACATACCGCTGTAAGTGGGATGCACCTCGGTAAGTGGGACACACAGCTGTAAGTGGGATGCACCTCGGTAAGTGGGACACACCTCAGTAAATCAGAAACACTGCTGTAAATGGGGTGTTAGTTTTGCCTTGATGCTCATTGGAAGGGTTTTTAAATTTATTTTTAAAAAGATCCTGCTCTTCATTCATTCATTAAATAACATCCATTAATCCATTAGTGCACACTTTACATCCATGTGGATATATTCACCCCACTGGGTATGAATATTTTATTTAGAGGAGCTCTGCGGTCTATTTATGTAGCTCTATCCAACACAATATTCCACACATATACTCATTTCATACTTACGCCAGCTGACATGATGTCCCAAGAAAAAGAATTTCACAGACAGCTGGAATTGCAAAAGATGAAATATGAGGAGGAGGTTTTTGCATTGAAACAAGAAAATTTTGTCATGGCAGCCAAGGTATCTTTCAATAATATAGTGCCTTAACTAATGTCATGCTTTCATGCATCTTCATCCTGGCCCACACGTTTTCATCACTGCTCTCAAAAACAATATGAAATTTTTTTTTTATTTTAATTTCTCTGCTCATGGACGAAATAGGGGCATGCACTGAGGTTAAACTAAATTGATCATAGCTAATGTGAAATAATTTTTACCCTTAATCAAAATTACCTTTCCTGTTCCAAGTTTCTGTAATGCAACTTAAAGAAAAACACAAAGAAGAAACACACCCGCATGCAATTATTATTATTATGCAGTTAGTAAAAGAAAATGTTGTTTTGTTGGTTTTTTTTCTTTCTATTTTTAAATGCTTCTATTGCTGCTTGTCTAAAATGTTCAATTGCAGTTAAAGGAAACAGAAGGAGAAAGGGACAGTAAGGTCAAGAGGTCGGAAGGGTCATCAACTCAAGGTGTTGGTGAGAATGCAGGAGAAAGTAAGCGGTGGTTACAGGACATGACTGGTTTTCCAGGCCTAAATTTTGTTGAACCTTTTCTTCATATAATATGTCAATGCCACTCAACCCCTGAGAATATCATGTGTCCCTTTTTTTTTTTCTTTCTTTTTTCTTTTTTTTTCAAATTAACATTGCAGACTAGTAATAACTAATTTCTCGATACATCATTACGTGATAATTACTTTAAAGATTGAGAAATGTATTTTAATTTGTGACAATTTTAGTGAGAAAAATAGAGATGCTTGAAATGTAGGTTATCAGAAATTTTATCGAAAGAAATTTCGTAGATGGAAAATTGATAGACGGAAATTTGATCGAATCTTTTTTTTCAGTTCACACGTTAAAATTTTCATCAAATTTCTTTTTTGAACGCACTATATTATATAGTAAAACAAAATTATGCGTTCAAAAAGAAATTTGAAGCAAAATTTTAACGTGTGAACTGAAAAAAAGATTAGACCAAATTTCCCTTTGATCAAAATTCCGTCTATCAATTTTCCGTTGACGAAATTTCTTTCGATCAAATTTCCGGATACGTTGAAATGTAGGTTTGATTTAAACAATATTTTTTAAAACCTAACATCTAAGCAATACTTTTATTATCATCCAAACCAGGTGTTCCTAATTTATTTTCTTTCACCCTTACCCCTTGATCAGATTATACATCTCGTCAATGAACAGTTGTAAAAGAAACAAACTTTTTTTGGCTTTTTCCTCCATTATCAATATAATTTCTGCATACCTCAAGCGTTCCGCTAGGGATATGCATACCACAGATGTGGGTACCACTGATCTAAATAATAGCTGAATCCCATTTTGCCACAGGCCGTGAGGCTAGGCTGGAGGTTGAGATACAAGAACAGGAGAATTTACTGGCCGGTTACCAGGCTGAGAACAAGAGACTGTATGAAGAGATCAAGGCAATAAAGAAGCAGGCCAAGGCAACAGAGACCAGCATGTTCAGAGAGAATCAAAGATTGACCACGGAGCTGTCCAATGTCAAGTCAGTACAAAGAAAATCTCGCATTTAACAAATAATAAATTTGGCATCATCACTGATCACTATGAATCATATGATGATAATAGTTGTATAGAATCTACCCAGTGCTTGACATGGCTTGTCAGGTAATTATCACGGCTTTTCGGAAACCCAGCATGGCTTGTGAGGTATCTCACGGCTTTTCAGAAACCCAGCATGGCTTGTCCTGAATCTAGCATGGCTTGTCAGAAGTCAAACATGGGTTTTCTTAGCTCTACCATGAAAGTACCATGACAAGCCATTGCTTGTCGGGAAAGAAAAGTGAGCAGGTGGGATAAGTTAACTCTTTTCATTCCTCTACTATAGAGAGCGTATAACTATATACGTCGGGTTTTCTCGCTCATAAAATATTTTCTTTTTTTTTTTTAAAGTGTTCTGTATCTATTTTATCGTACTTTTGGAAGAATTTTTTTTTAAAAATTAAAGAGTTTAAATAATAATTAATGTTTTTTGCGAGTTCGAGGTTCACGTGACATGCCGACGCTTCAGTCGCCATTTTACGAAATTTTGTGCAAGACGATGGTCGACTCGGCAGCACAAAATCTTAAATAATGAATACTACTGACAAAAATATTGATCAAATTTAATCTGAATCTTTTGGAGAAGATCGTTGGGAATCTGAATCTAGTGATTCGGATTCGCATTTTGATGAGAATATTCCTTTACAACCCATTATAGTCACTAAAACTAGAAGGTTAGTAATCAAGTGTTTCGTAATTCCATCTTTTTTTTTAGATTTTTTGTTTTTTTAAAATTTTATCGGTTTAAAATGTGTTTTTAATCATAATTGAAATATTTACTACCCATTTTTAAATGAATCTACGTAAATAAAATCATTGTAAAATTTATGAATATTTTTTTACAAAATTAATTTTAGAGGACGTTATTCTTAGAAACTGTTGCTAAGGAATGTAAACAATGCAGTCGGCACTGATTATTATGATATATTTAATCCTAAAGAACATGAAAATTGACATTTCTGTGTGTTAAAATAATGTACGTATCTGACACTAATTTTTTTGTCATAATGGTTTGTAGACCATATTGGAAGTATTAAAAACTGGACATTTAAGTGAAGTATATATTTTGATATTCATTTCATCCCTAATAGTTGCATATAAGTCTATAATATTAGTTCTTCTTTTACATTCACAGGCTAAACTTGTTGTATGATGTTTGAGATGATGACCCACCAGTTCACAATCCTAAGTTTCCCCCAGCCAGAAAGCCAGGCTGACATTTGTGGGAAGAAATGGCAACATAACATGGATACAATTAGTCCAGGGGTGGGCAAACTACGGCCCTCGAAGGCATTTAGAAATTTTAAAAAATTACTATGTTTTTAAGTTATTTTGTTGAATTTTACAGAATTTCGTTATGATTTTTAAAACATTTTTGATCAAATTTCTTTCTAATTTTCTATTTTTGTAAAACAGTCCTTGACCTTTGTCATGTAATGCTAAAATGCGAAACTACCGATTTTAATATAGGGAAATGTTTATCGATATTTAAAAATTGGACATAATATACATGCTGCCCCCCAATAGCTTTACCTTTGTCAATGTGGCCCTCCGCACAAAAAGTTTGCCCACCCCTGAATTAGTCAGTGAATCTTCACCCGAAGTTTCAGGATTTTCAAGATATGTTTCACACTGGATTTGGTTGAAACATTTGTAAATAACACTTATTCAACTATGATTTGTTATAACAATATAACAATTTTACAAATTACTAGGACAACTAATATGCATGTCAACTGTACAAGTCCTCAGTGTACAAAAATACTCATCAACTTCAACAATCTTTCATTACTACCATGAATTTTTGGCTCATGCCTTATTCCCAAAAGCAGATTTATTCAAATAAGACTTCCTTCAAAGTTTCTAATATTGAGAAACAGACAATGAGGACAGACTGTGCAATGTGAACTCTTCAGATTTTATCAGAAGAAAATAAAGATAAAAACCAAAGCAATGTGATATGATGTGGTGGATAAGAGATAACAAAATTTATATAATGTTCAGTGGAGAGGAAATTAAACAGCCTCACTTATTTCAAATAATGTGACAGCAAATGGATTTTCTTTTGTGAACAGACCAAAACTGATTGTGTATTTCTATGCAATTATTGATGAGAAAACCAAATATTGTCAAATCAGATTTTGAAATCATACAATTCATTCATGTGTGGTGTTGACCTGTTGATAGATGGATATATCAACCTAAGTAAAGAGATCAGCACTGGACAAACCCCTTTTTCAATTTTGTTGATATTGCCAGCCATAATCTCTTCAGGATTGTTCAAAAGAAAACTTTGATATAGATGATCTGAAGCTACCTGACATTTAACTATCAATTGACTTCACAGAGGAAGTTATTTTAGCATTACATGATTTACCAAAAGTGATGATGTTCCAAGTGCCGCTAATGTAAATAACACAAAATACAAATGCATACATTTTAAAAGACATTCTACAGTGTGCTATCAATTAGGAATGCTAAGAAAATAAAATCCTAAATCAAAAGTAGCACATGGTAAAATTATCTTTGTTTAAAAAAACAATGAAACTTTCTGAGTAACGGTACCATGAAGTTAAAACTCTCTATTACTTTGTGAAATGTGTAATTATTTTTAAAAGGTAAAATAATAATAATCTGTAATTTTTGTGAATACTTTGTGGTGCGGTGAATTTTTAATTTTTTTTTATTATTTCCCCTTTCTTACACATTTTACAAAATAATTTATATTTTGGTCAAATGCTCATGAAATGCTATAAATCTTGCATATGACATACAAATATGAATTTGCTTTCTAAATAAACAGATTTTATCAAATTATTTCAGGTGGTTTGTTTTTTTCCTTCTTTGCATCTGATCACCAAATTTTTTTTTACACACTTTCATAAAAAAATTTAAGCATTATTTTTTTCACAACTTCTAAGTATTGACACTATATGTTTGAAAACCAACATTTTTAGAAACCTCATGCATTTCCCTACAAATATATGTATAACATCATGAATTTTAGACATGGATTCTAAAAGTTATTGACTCTTTTGTGAGGTCTCTAGAAATCTCAAGAAAAACATGCAAAATTCAAGGAATGTAAAGAGTTAAGGAAATCTCATTTTACTGATTGATTGATTGAATACTTATATAGCGCTTGTATGAATGCTACTTTAGCATGCTCACAGCGCTCTGATGTTCTTAAATCTATTTAAAGAAAAATGTCTTTTAATGTGTCTTAAATGATTTTTTATCATTTTCAATTGCCCTCAAAGATTGAGGCAAACTGTTCCATAATTTTGGCGCTGTGGATTCAAAAGAGCGCACTCCATATGAATTTTTTATGTGTCCATCCGCACTGGGAACTCTCAGTAAGGACTGTGTTGAAGACCGCAGGTTCTTTAGGGATAAGTGTTCAGAAATCAGTTCTTTAAGATATTCCGGTGCAGAGCCTTCTACACAGCTGTACACCAGGGACAGAATTTTGTGGTCAATGCGCTCAATCACATGAAGCCAGTGTATATCTCTAAGAACTGGGGTGATGTGGTCAGATTTCTTTATCCGCGATACTGCAACATTTAATTTTGCTTGAAACAAATGCTCACTTGAAAAGTATTTGAAATTTTGAAATTTTTTTTAAACACCACTTTTTAAAAAAAGAAATAATTATTTATTCATTTTATTTTTAAATACTTCTTTCTTGTAGGCAAGAGCTGGAGTTGAAAAACAGTGAACTTCAAAATAAAGGTATAATAACGAGCATTGCAGCACAGCAGCAGATAGCTGCGGGAAATGCTGAGGCTGTGATGGGAGCAAGTCGGATAGCACATCTAGAGGGGGAGCTAACTGAGGCCAAGGTGGGTTGGTGCAAGGGCCTCATGATATCACATTGATTTATTTATTAGATATCTGGGTGAGCTTTAATTCCATGCTTGGAAAACATTGAGATATGTGAAGGAAGTCTTTGAGGGCTGGGATCAATACTTGGTTTTAATTTTAAGTTGTTGTTTTTTTTTCATTCCAGAGGGTTCAAGAAAACTTGAGCAGAGAGTTGAAAATTGCCCAGCAGAACAAATATGAGATGGAGAGGCACCTGGAAAGTTTGGTGAAAGAAAAAGAATCATTGGCCAGGCAGCTGTCAGAGTCTCTTACCCCCGACCAAGTTAAGGTAACTAAAATTTCACTCAAATATTAATTTGTTTTTCGTATGATATTTTCTTACGGTTTCTTTAAAACTCGTGGCTTCAGGAATCATTGTTGTGGAACACAGACCTGTTTACTTAAACGATTTTGAGGTGTATACATTCTTTATATATTGTATGTTTATTTTTTACCACTAAGATAATGTATTGAATGATTTTGTTGATATTGTAAGATTTTAAGAGTTTGAGGGTAAACATGTCTGGGAACATTGATCATTGTTTTATTTTTATTGTAGAAATTTATTGACTAGAGTGCACTACAAACAAGTATTGTGTTATAATTTTCTCTCTGTTGAAGAAATGGCCTTCTTACTGTTTACATCTCCCCATTCAGGACTTTGATTCAAAGCATAAAGAGGAACTGGTTAAACTGCAGAAGAAGATCAAGTGGTACGCAGAGAACCAGGAGCTGCTGGACAAGAGCAACGCTAAACTGAGGCAGAAAGATGACGAGATCCACAGACTGAAGATGAGACTGGAAGACTTCAAATCTGAGGTAGGTGTTCCTCAAGCAGCATGCCTCCATTGCCTTGCAGCATGCCTCCATTGCCCGTGCAGCATGTCTTCATTGCCCGTGCAGCATGTCTTCATTGCCTGTGCGGAATGATTCATGTAAACATTGTTGGGCAAACATTCATTGCCTCACAATGACGATGTTTTAAATTGGGTGCAATGTCAGCTTCTTTTTTTGCCAAGAGGTTGTGGGTTGGAATTTGTCCAGAGTCCTCCCCAGCTGTGGGTAAATATAATATACAAGCCAGCTGGAATGGACTCCTGAGCTGAGTGAGGCAGGTACTCTTGGAGGATGTGTACCCTTAGAAAAAACATCTCTGCCACTACACATCCGCATTATACCAACCACCCAGGCCTTCAAACCTGCACTCAAAACACATCTCTTTAAACTCTACTACCCCGACTGATTTCCCCCCTCTGACCGATAAACAATGGTTCTGTCTGCCGTCCATGGCTTGACATGTAAAAGTTCAGGGGTGGGTGGGGTGAATATGCATTTGATCTTGTTTTGTCGTTACACAGCTGTTCTTTATTACATAAATGTATTTTATTTTAATGTCACCACTATGTCTCTTTTGATAATATTTTTATGTACAGCGAGGTGAGCCCAGCCCTAGGCTGGGGTACCGCGCTATATAAGACAACTGATAATAATAATAATCTATAAACATGTTGGGAGGACAACAGGCAACTTGGTGGTGGGTTTTATAAAAGTCAATTCTTTGCACAAAAATATCCATATTCTTAACACTTAAGATTCTGTTGCTGGAATAAATCACAACAAAAATAATTATTTAAGAGACAGAAGTATAAGACTTTTTGTGCCATACAGTTATCTTGTTTGCATTTCAGTGTGGGTTTTGAAAAAAGATTTTAACTAAAATCAATAGCATATTCATAGACCTATCTGTAACATAACTATGTTTAAAAATAATTTTTCTTTAAATTTCAATAAATTCTCTGACATTCTGATTGTTATTTCAGGCTGGCCGAAAGCTCGAGGAAAATAAAATTAGGGCCAAGGAAAAAGCTGCGGACGCAAAGAAGATTCAGGACTTGGAGAGACAGGTGCGTGGCAATGTTGTGGTCAGTCCGTAAAAATATTTACTTTCATTTTCAAAATAAATCTTGAATTTTGTGCCCCATAATTATTTTATTACCCAGAACCTGCAACGTTCGCTATTTTTTAGCGATTTCATTCAAAGCACAGACTTTAAATATTCAATTTTTTGTTAAAAAGATCAAATCGGAGACCTTTACATCCTCCATTCTGGTTCAGGTCAAAGAGATGGAACAAGTCATTCGAAGAAGACACCCGAATTCACTCCCCGCCATGATGCTCGTTGCAGCCAATGCACCGGACACGGCCACGGATGTGGGCCAAACCAAGGGCCGCAGCATTCAGGTTCTTGAGAATCGTGTCAGGAAGTTGGAGCTGGAGCTGGAGTCCAAGGATGAGACGGCACGGCAGGACCTGAGAGCCATGGAGCAGAAGTACAATCAAGTCAAGGTTCGCCATGGTCTTATGTCCTGTCATTGGGTGGATTTTGAAAAAATCTGTAGAAAGTTGTACTTATTAATTATTGCATATTTAGTTTGAACATTATAAAGATTTTAGAGGAAGAAAAAAACTTTGTAAATTTATTTTTTTTAAACAGAAAACAGATGTAAAATAATTTGTTTTTGTTGTTAGTTCAAAATCGTCACACACACACACCCCCCCCCCCCCCCCCCGAATGGAATTTTATGGCTTTGTTTAGTCCTCAAAACAATTTTCATCATTCATCATCTTATATTCTGATGAATACTTAGATTATGATGAAAAAAGATGCTAGATGATAGTAGGCTTTACTTAGAATCTGTAATACCAGGTAAAAAGGATATACTATTAATGGCTTATTAGAACAGTTTTTTTTTTATTCTTTCAGCTTTTAAAGGTTTTTTTGTTGTTTTTTGTGTTAATTTAAATAATAAACATATTTAACAGAAGAAATTTTTTTCAAATGTATCTTTATCTGTAATATATGAAGCTGTACCTCAAATATATAAATGTTATAAAATCATATATTTTGATGTTATACCTGTATCATATAAGATTGAGACGGGTGGCAGAGAGTGCACCTAAAGGAAACAAATCTAAAATATTAATCATTGTACATCTGATCAATATAACAGCTACAGAATCGAGTTGTCATTGTGCATAACTTGATATAACAGCTGCAATTAAATTAATCTTTATACATTTATTACAGCTACAATTTGAGGAGCGGGTGGCCGACCTGGAGCAGCAGCTCTCGTTTTACCGCCAGTCAGGTGATGTCGTCACCTTCAAGGACCACCCTCACAGTCACGCTGTGGCCCTAGAGAGGGAACTGGACAATGTCAGAGACAGGTGCAGGAAGCAAGTTGGAGAAATGCAGTCTGAGATGGACAGGCTTACAGCTGAGCTGAATAAAGTCAGGAAGAATCAGGAAAGTAAGTTGAGATGCACTGGTGTCTGATGCATTACATAATCTGTTTGATCTTCTAGAGAATATTACTGTTAAGAAAAATATATCTGTCTGAGTTGAATTTTGAGCTTCTAGAGCATATTACTGTTAAGAAAAATGTCCGTCTGAGTTGAATTTTGATATTCTAGAGAATATTACTGTTAAGAAAAATATATCTGTCTGAGTTGAATTTTGAGCTTCTAGAGAATATTACTGTTAAGAAAAATATATCTGTCTGAGTTGAATTTTGAGCTTCTAGAGCATATTACTGTTAAGAAAAATGTCCGTCTGAGTTGAATTTTGATATTCTAGAGAATATTACTGTTAAGAAAAATATATCTGTCTGAGTTTAATTTTGAGCTTCTAGAGAATATTACTGTTAAGAAAAATATATCTGTCTGAGTTGAATTTTGAGCTTCTAGAGAATATTACTGTTAAGAAAAATGTCAGTCTGAGTTGAATTTTGATCTTCTAGAGAATATTACTGTTAAGAAAAATATATCTGTCTGAGTTTAATTTTGAGCTTCTAGAGAATATTACTGTTAAGAAAAATGTCAGTCTGAGTTGAATTTTGATCTTCTAGAGAATATTACTGTTAAGAAAAATATATCTGTCTGAGTTGAATTTTGAGCTTCTAGAGAATATTACTGTTAAGAAAAATTTCCGTCTGAGTTGAATTTTGATCTTCTAGAGAATATTACTGTTAAGAATAATGTATCTCTATGAGTTTATCCTTGCAACGGAAATTCGTTTAAGTTCAAGAAACTTTTATATACTTAAATCAGTGTCGAACTTGCTGAGGCCATAAGCTATACAGAGTTCAGAGGCCCCCTACTGTTTTAAATTATATCAGCTGGGCAAAGATATATTTAAAATCTATAGCCGGCAGATTATGTGGCCCTAAACTGTAGCTTGTTGAGCTTATAGGTAAATTTGGCACTGAATTCAACCAGGTTCTCATCCAAACATTTTACAGCCATTATTTGAAGCTAGTTAAAAAAATATATGACTTGAAATCTTTTCTACACAGACCGTTTTGATAGGATTTAATGTTAAAAATGTTTTAGTACAGTTTAGCAAGTGGCTATAGCTGACAGATTACAACGCTGGAGGCAAACTCAGAACCAGAAAGTCTCAAGAGCTGTACATTTAAAGACTGTGATAAACATTTTTTTTTATTGTAGGGATTTTTTAAATTGAATCTATTGGAACTTTCAAATTTAATTTAGACCTTTTGTCATGAGGGAAAAGCAAACATATAAGAATGGAGTAAGCTGAAGTCTAGGGAAGTCTTAAGAAGACATGATAAAATATATATATTCTGAGAAGAACTGAGATCTTATCTTATGTTAAAACAATTCCCCATAATGTCTGTTACTGCCATATTTTTTTAAAAACAAAGTTGGCCATTATGTAAATTTGTCAATCAGATTTGGTTTCATGTAACACTGGGACTGTCAATATAATCTTCCTAGATATGATGAGGAATGAATCTCGTCCAAATGAAGCAGATCTGAGGCAGCAGGTGCTGAGCCTACAAGTGGAGCTGAAAGACAGAGAACATGACATACAGACACTGCAGCACACAGTGGAAAAAATGAAGGCCCACTCAGGTGGTTGTACCAAAATAACTTTTTTTAAAGCAGCTGCCACACTTTTTCCCCTCATTATTCTCTTGTTTTTTTTTTTTTTGTGTGTTAAATTAGGAAAACCTCAACAAGATCAATTATTTTCATCCTTGTCATATTACTAAGGTAGTAAGTGAAATTCTAAAAATTTCTAGTTAAATGAATATTGTGCTGTTATTAATGTATGAGTGGGTAATAATGGGGGAGACTGCAATCAGGTTAGCACAATAGGAAATTGGTAAAACACCTTACTGTGATTTACTCATTTCCTATTAATGTATGAAGGAGATCCAGAGTTTGGTGAATTGTTTCTTCTGTCAGGTTAAATAAAACTAATAGTGTTCCACAAAAATAACAGCATCAAAATGGCTTTGAAATCCCTCAGGTAAGAAGATGAACTCCAAAACAAATCAGGAAGCTAAAGAGTGGCCCCCCTTCCCATATGCTCCATCAACAAGCAGGGAGTACAAGCCAGGAGTTTTTGCAGACAGCGATATGTCCGGTCTTCTGCAGGAAAATCAAGCCTTAAAAACAAAGGTGGATAACTCTTTCTGATAAAATATGTCATTAAGTTATATTTTTTTGAGATCATGCCAACTGTGGACTTCTGCAAATTTGATAAATATTTTTATAAATTCATTTGCCTTGAATACACTCTTGGAAGTAACTGCTGTTGTTGTTTTTTTGTTGTAAATACCAGATTGATGAGCTTCAGCTGCAGTTAGATCAACAACGGGTAGATTTACGAAGATCTCTGGCAGAAACCGAATCGGTTGCCCGCCAGAATCGAGAACGCTTGGAAAACCAGGTAATGATGCCAAATCAACCTGGCAAGGGACCATAGTGCCTTGTAGTTTTGTTAGCATTGCTTGGTCTTATATTTCAAAACTGAATTGAGTCATCAATTGGAAAACTTAATGAGCGTAACAAGCCTTTTTCAAATCATTGCTCAACATGATGCTGCCCCCACCAGTGTCCAAAGATGAGTCAGAGTACAGTAAGGCCACTTGGTTTTTGTCTATCATAGAAGTATTAGAGATTCAAATTATCCTCCTTTTTTTCTTTTTTTTTTTGTAACACCATTTTAAGGCCAGTTGTTCAGTAGGAACATAGGTTTTTACTCTGAAAAAAACATGGTTCTTGACAGGTTTTTGACTATTGAGTTTGCTGACCACTGTTTTAACATATTTATCTTTTATCTTCAGACAGACGGGAAGGGGGGGGGAGGTGGAAATTTCAAATATTGTTTCATTTAGTTTAATTCCAGCTTGTTCTATGTTTTACAAAAATTCCTTAACAAACAAGTTTGGTTTATTAATCAGTCCTGGTCCTCCATTTGATCAAATACTTTTACATGAATTGGCTTTAATAACTGAACTCTTGTTATTTAGTTATTTTTGCCAACATGTGACTTTGTAACAGTTGCTCTCTCTTCTCTGTCTGTAGATTGAGGGGCTGAGGAGCAGCCACCACAGAGAGCTGCAGAGGATTTTGGCGGATCAGGCTTTGCAATCCTCAACATCAAAAACTGCAGAGCTGCAAAGCAAATGTGATACCCAGGAGGTAAGTGTCACTGATCTGTCTGATAGGCACATTGGAAGTATCACCGATCTGTCTGATAGGCACATCGATCGCACTTATTAGATACCTCCTAATTCACCTGCCAATATCGAGCGGGTCAACATATGAGTGGGTCACGGGAGATTTTTTTAATTACGTTTTTTTTTAAGGATATTGATTTTTTTTATTATAGAAACAATGAATGGAGAAAAAAGTAATTAACGGATGTCAACATAGAGCTCAGTGCAAAATTTGTCCAAAGTTTCGTCCTCATCTTGTCACTGCCGTGATTGGCTAACAAAGTAGCGACTTAAATAATTAAATTGTTATTGTAGATGGCTGAGGTGCTATTTTTGGAAATGTTGAGGATATTTACTGTATGCACCCTTAGACGCGAGCAGCAAATATCTTTATTTATTAGTGTTTATGTCTTTTTACCTACATGATAATGATATTAGAAAGCTATGATTTTTTATTTTTTTTTTTAAATTAGTTTCTATAGGACTGCACTGCTTGTAATAAATATGACTTTTATGGGGCTGGCTTATGAGCAGGTGATACATTTTTCAGGCTTTCGCCTGACAAAATTAATCGGTTTGGCTTATTAACAAATGGGCTTGTGAAAGAGTATAGATGTAAAGACGGCATGTGTTTAATATTGATTATGTTTTAGCCCATCCGTGTCCCGTCCCCCCAGTCCAGTCCCCCCCCCCCACCCACGTCTCCAGTTGATCTGTTTATTAATAAATAAAATTTGAACTTGTATTTAGTGTCCAAAAGTTTATTGGGGATGAAGCACAAACGTGTGTGTCTATCCTTCAGTGCACAAGAGTGCTTTAGACCCTGAGACTGCTAACAGTTATTGTTGACACATGTATTGTTACATTTGGTCCAAAGTTGGGGAGAATATCTTGACCTTAAATAAAAAATATATGTACTTTCCCATGGCCAATATTTAATCTTTGTTGGTAACTAATGTCATTGGCACATGCAAATAACCTTGGATAATTTATTTAATATCCCCAGGTAATGATTCGTCACTTACAATCGCAGATTAAAAAAGTCACACTTGAAGCTGAGCAGGTGCCACATTTGAAATCGAGGGAAACACAACTTATCCAACAGATAGAAGATCTGCAGGATAAGCTCAGGGAAGCTAGGATGGCACAGGCTCCAGTGAGAGTTTATTTCATTGTAAATTAACAAAATCCACAACTGTGATCCAATCTGCATTTATTTTTACAATAGAAACAAAGTTACTTACTTTAAAAAGTTTCTTTCCGTTTTATTGCAAATTTTATTTGGAATCCTTACCATAAATCCCCTACATAATGCTTTAAGAAAATTAATTCTGCTTGACTTATTATAGCTCTAAAAACCTGTGTCCACATTTCTATCCAGGAGATGCGCCATTTTGAATCCCTGGAAGGTAAACTAACAGACATGGTGCAGAGGCAGCGCAAGAGGGAGGCGGAGCTTGACGCTGTCGTGAAACAGAACCAGGCGATGAGCCAGTTCGAAATACAGGAGGAGGTAGAGAAGTGGAAAAATATTGTAGAGGCCAAGAATAAACAGGTCACTAATTTTATTTTTTTTTATTTAAAACTAGCGAGTACCCGGCATGCGTTGCAATGCCACCAATCGAAATAAAGTGTCTGTGTTTTAATAATTTTTTTGTAAGTTCTTCTAATAACCACCTTTTTTTTAACCGTCTGGTGCGTATTCGAATTAATTAGAAGGTTTTAAGAAGTGTCAGCAGACCACACGCAGCTGTCCGTGTGGGAAGCATGGATTTTCCAAATTTAGTCCCAAAACTTATAGCTATTGATCCCCCCATGCAATAGCTATGTTTGAAATTATATTTATATGGCTCATTTATTACATATAAACACATTTTGGGCCCCCGGCCCCAAAAGTAATATTGTGAAATATTTGTACTAAATCAGAAACCTATTTATTAAGTCACATATACAAAATGAAATGTCACAGTTTATATTTAATTTAATTCCACCCACTTATGCAATAGCTCTGCTTGATGTTATATTTACATAGCTCATATAAGAAAAAAAAAAGAATTTAAGGCCCCCGGCCCAAAGCGGAATATTGTAAAATATTTGCACTTCTTTAGAAACCTAATGCGGGCCTGCACACAACAACTCACTGAAAGTTTATCGCATTCAGATGAATAGTATAGGAACTCATACGGAAATTATATTTAAATAGCTCATATTAGAAAGAAAAACTACTATAGGGCCCGGTCCAAAACTGGTAATTCTTTGTAAAATGAATGGGTTTTGATATTCATGGATATACTTTTGTAAATGTACTTACGTTGTGTTAACGTCATTGATTTTCTTAATTGGTAAAATGAGAATATAGCATCTATTTTTCACAACAGTAATATCATTGGATTTAAAGATATAAAATTGTACACACCCTATTTCCTAACCCCTATGTATATGTACCTAAGAAGGCAAATTATTTGTCAAATTCATTTTGAGACGTATAGTGTGCTGCCATGTGCAAATTAAACTATTGAATTACAACTTCCCCCTCCCCCAAACAGAGTTTTAAAGAAATTAATAAACTCATCCACGGGATTGTAATCCACTTACTTACGCAAAAACAATTTTTTTGCATTTCAAATGCTTTGTTCTTATTTAAATGAGTGATAAGTGCATTAGTGGATGCTATTTGGATATGTAGTTTCGCTGCACTGATTGCATTAAACGGCATTTTCGATTTAAAAGTATATGTAAAGGTTAGGTTTTTTTTGGTTTTTTTTTTTACTAATTTATAAATTTCATAAATGTATATTTTTGGAAAGAATAAAAGTAAAAATTTATTAAATGTTAAAAATAAAAAGCAAAAATTTTATTTCATTTTTTAAATTGTAGCAATTTAAAAAGCAATCTATTATATTTATTAATTTTACTTTTAGGAAGGGGGAAATACATTATCAATTTTATTAGGCGCGGTTATTAAATCAGATAAATTTTTGCATTGAATAAATAGACAATTTGAGTTCTGAGGTCATTTGCGTTATTATTTAGAACAAATTAATTTTACTTTTATTACGCAATATTTGGAACGTACTTAAAAAATGCACTTCAATCAACAGATGTTTTGGTTTCCCCGATAAATGTGATTACAGTGTAATTCTTTGATTATAATTTGTTTTATTAATTTTCATAACTTTCAACCACATATAAAATGTTTAAAATAGTTCCTTAGTTGTTACTCCAGATTTATTTGTAATTAATATTATTAATACTTAAAATTGTATTAAAATTAAAGCGAATCTACAATATATTTTTCGCATTACCATTGATTCGAGTTCCTTAAAATAATAGAAGAAAACTATGATTGTTTTAAAAAATGGGAACGTATTTAAATCGTATCGGTTCTTTGTGAGTTACGGTCAGCATAGATCATTCTTATATAATAGATGTATTACTACATCATTGCTATTCAAAATCACAACACATTTACAAAGCTATATCCGATTCTAAAATACGTCACAAAATTCAAGCTTATTAATAAAAACAACAAAAATACTCTCTACACTAAACATGCAAAAACGTGTTTTCTCTGCTCTTGCTACAAATTGATGTCTGTTGGCATTTGTTCAAGGGCGGTTGAGTTGATAGCTCCGTTTGAAATTATTTTGATAAAGTTTGTTAAAGAAAACAAAACGAATTTAAGGACATCGGCCCATGCGAAATATTGTAAAATGTTGTTCTAATTTAGAAACATTTGCGGGAGCGCGCATATCAATTCACCAAAGTTTTTATCGCAATCGGATGAATGGTATAGGAATGCATACGATAATTATATAGATAATAAATGGTGGAAAACGAATTAAGGCCCCCGGCCACAAACGGAATATTGTAGAATTGTTGTATTACTTCAGAAACCTACTTATTATATCACAAAATTAAAAAAAGAGAAACATATTACTGAAGTTGTATCGCATTCAGATAAATGGTATAGGAGTGCATACGGATATTATTTTTTACAAAGCTCATATAAGAAAAATAACGATTTTGGGGCCAACGGCCAAAAACGGATTATTTTAAAAGTGTTGTAACTACTTCAGAAACCTAATTACTATGTGACACACACAATTTAATGTCGCTATTTTTATTTTATTAAAAATCTATCCATCCACACATTAGCTCTGTTTGAAATTGTATTTGTATAGCTCATATAGGAAAAATAGAACATAGGGCCCCTGGCTCAAAAAAGAATATTTTAAACGGTTGTAATAATTTGAAAAGCTTTGCGGACTTGGGTAAAACATTTTTACTAAAATGTTTTATCGCATTCAGATAAATGATATAGGAGCGCATACAGAAATTATTTTGTACAAAGCTCATATAAGAAAAAAAAAGAATTTGGGAACAACGGCTGAAAACGGAATATTTTAAAAGTATTGTAATTACTCATTAACATGGGCGACCTTATGGACAACCTTTCAACAAAGTTTTGTTGCAATCACATGAATGGTGTAGGAGCGCATACGGTTTGAAATTATATTTATATAGCTCATATTGGAAAAATAGAACATGGGGCCCCTGGCTCAAAACAGAATATTTTAAACGGTTGTAATAATTGGAAAAGCTTTGCGGGCGTGGGAAAAACATCTAACTAAAGTTTTATCGCATTCAGAAGAATGGTATAGGAGCGCATACCGAAATTATTTTGTACAAAGCTCATATAAGAAAAAAAAGAATTTGGGGCCAACAGCTGAAAACGGAATATTTTAAAAGTATTGTAATTACCCATTAACATGCCCGACTTTATGGACAACCTTTCAAAAAAGTTTTGTTGCAATCACATGAATGGTGTAGGAGCGCATACGGTTTGAAATTATATTTATATATCTCCTATAAGAAAAAACGAACATGGGGCCCCTGGCTCAAAACGGAATATTTTAAAATGGTTGTAATAATTTAGAAACCTTTGTGGGCATGATCGCAACATCTCGTCAAAGTTTTAGCGTATTCGAATAAATGGTGTAGGAGCGCAGACGAAACCTATAGTTTACAAAGCTCATATAAGAAAAAAAACGATTTTGGGGCCAACGGCCAAAACAAAATATTTTAAAAGTGTTATAATGACTCAGTAAAATGCGCGAGCTTATGGAATACAACTCTCCAATGTTTTGTCGCAATCGCATGAATGGTGTAGGAGCGCATTCGGTTTGAAACTATATTTATATAGCTCATATAAGAAAAAACGAACATGGGGCCCCTGGCTCAAAACGGAATATTTTAAAACGGTTGTAATAATTTAGAAACCTTTGTGGGCATGCTCGCAACATCTCGTCAAAGTTTTAGCGTATTCGAATAAATGGTGTAGGAGCGCAGACGAAATCTATTGTTTACAAAGCTCATATAAGAAAAAAAAACGATTTTGGGGCCAACGGCCAAAACGAAATATTTTAAAAGTGTTATAATGACTCAGTAAAATGCGCGAGCTTATGGAATACAACTCTCCAATGTTTTGTCGCAATCGCATGAATGGTGTAGGAGCGCATTCGGTTTGAAACTATATTTATATAGCTCATATAAGAAAAAACGAACATGGGGCCCCTGGCTCAAAACGGAATATTTTAAAACGGTTGTAATAATTTAGAAACCTTTGTGGGCATGCTCGCAACATCTCGTCAAAGTTTTAGCGTATTCGAATAAATGGTGTAGGAGCGCAGACGAAATCTATTGTTTACAAAGCTCATATAAGAAAAAAAAACGATTTTGGGGCCAACGGCCAAAACGAAATATTTTAAAAGTGTTATAATGACTCAGTAAAATGCGCGAGCTTATGGAATACAACTCTCCAATATTTTGTCGCAATCGCATGAATGGTGTAGGAGCGCATTCGGTTTGAAACTATATTTATATAGCTCATATAAGAAAAAACGAACATGGGGCCCCTGGCTCAAAACGGAATATTTTAAAACGGTTGTAATAATTTAGAAACCTTTGTGGGCATGCTCGCAACATCTCGTCAAAGTTTTAGCGTATTCGAATAAATGGTGTAGGAGCGCAGACGAAATCTATTGTTTACAAAGCTCATATAAGAAAAAAAAACGATTTTGGGGCCAACGGCCAAAACGAAATATTTTAAAAGTGTTATAATGACCCAGTAAAATGCGCGAGCTTGTAGAATACAACTCTCTAATGTTTTGTCGCAATCGCATGAATGGTGTAGGAGCGCATACGGTTTGAAACTATATTTATATAGCTCATATAAGAAAAAACGAACACGGGGCCCCTGGCTCAAAACGGAATATTTTAAAACGTTTATAATTATTTCCAAACCTTTGTGGGCGTACTTGTAACATTTTACCCAAGATTTAGCGCATTCAGACGAATGGCGTAGGAGCGCAGACGGAAATATTTTTTACAAAGCTCGTATAAGAAAAAAAACGAATGAAGGGCCAACGGCCGAAAACGAAATAATTGAAAAGTTTTTTAATGTCGCAGTTAAATGCCCAGGTAGGTGGCCAACAACTCACCAAAGTTTTGTTGCAATCGCATGAATGGTGTGGGAGCGCATATGAGACAAACAGACATACATACATACATTCATTTTTATATATATAGATTTTTTTTTTTTTTTTTTTGAGAGAAAAATCACCATGTTCAATTTTTTTATATTTTTTTCTAAATTTCAAAATGGCGGTGTGCTACAGTGTCTTAGCAAATAATTATTATAGATATGTATTATATTAGAGGTGCCATCTTCCCTAAATTGAACCATTACTTGGTAGGTGAAATACCCTAAAAAGGGTTTGTCATAGATGTATATTTGTCCATTGTATCAAAATCTTGCAACACAACTGTTAACTTTCAGAAGCAAGCCAGTGTGTCCATATCTAGCCTTTGGCCATTGTGTCTTTATGCAGCCATTGGCCAGTGTGTCTATATCCAGCCATTGGCCAGTGTTTCTATATTCAGCCATTGGCCAGTGTGTCCATATCCAGCTATTGGCCAGTATTTCCATATCCAGCCATTGGCCAGTGTGTCCATATCCAGCCATTGTGTCCATTTAGAGCCATTGGCCAGTGTGTCCATATCCAGCCATTGGCCAGTGTGTCCATATCCAGCCATTGGCCAGTATGTCCATATCCAGACATTGGCCAGTATGTCCATATCCAGCCATTGGCCATTGTGTCTTTATCCAGCCATTGGCCAGTGTGTCCATATCCAGCCATTGGCCAGTGTGTTGATTTACAGCCATTGTGTCCATATACAGCCATTGAAAATTGCTGCATTAGTTTAAGCAACGGGTAGATTTACAAAGAACTGGCAGAAACTGAATCACTGGCTGGCCAGAATAGAGGAAAACCATTTGTGTCCAAATGCAGCCATTGAAAACTTTTGCATTAATTTAAACTGATTGGAAATAATATACATTTATTTTGTGAAAAATGCCTTCCTTAAATGTTCCATTGAGAACGTTTTTTTAAAATTATTTTTAAAAAAGGTAAATAATACGAAGTCATGTAGACATGGACAAGGACACTGTCCCATAGATGTGTTATGTTGAGTTTCTTACTTCTGACAAATACTTAGCTTAGCTGTACCATTTGCTTAGACAAATTGTATGCAACTTTAATCTAGTTTAGCTTTGCCACCGTCCAACCCTCTGATGATTAGTTCGGACAGAAAAACGAATTAAAATTTTTTTCTCATCCTTCAGCTGCAAGTGTTCAGGGCCGAGCTCGATTCCATCCTTGAAGTTTTAAGAGCCCTCCAGAGGCAAGGTGTGACGCTGCCAGTGGGAACTTTATTTAGCTGATACCAGTGGGACAGCTGATTTTGGCTCCAGTCTCATGTCCCATTCTGAGCTCAGGTGTCCGTGTTACCAACTGCTGAATGTTACAAAATGTGCACTGACATGTTTCTTTCTCGCACCTGTATGCCTTTATTTTATGGTTAATCAGGCATTGAAAGGAAGTCAGTGGTTTAGTCTAATGCCTTGCCTGGTTGGATAATGCCAGGTAGAAGACTCTAGGTTTAAAAATAACTAATACTACATATTGTCTGACATTTGGTTGAATATTTCATTCATTTATTTCCAGATTCGTAAATGATAGGTTCTTATTTATTTCTGAAACTACAATGAGCTTTTGAAAATCCAAAGCTGATTTATAATATAATTTGTGATAAAAATCATAATTTTTTTTATTTTTAAAAAATGTAGAGATTTCAATATTTTTTATTTTTTTTTAAATTATTAAAAGTGGTCACCACTTCCTCACGTTACAGAGAGAGAGAGAGAAATCTGCTCTTTGATACTGTCATATTCTTTATGATAGCTGTTTATAATCAAACTGGTCAAGTGACAAGGGGTTGATGCCACTCCACTGAGCTGAGACAATTTTGTATCCATGTAATTGTAAACAATAAGTGGTCAAGTCTATTGTAAATACCATATTCATTTGTTGCACTTTTGATTAGGAAGTTAGTGTCATGTCAAGAGGAGTTAGAGCAATGTTTCATGGGATGAATGGAAACAGGAGGTCATCTATTGTTCTCTCTCTCTCTCTCCACCCCTCCCCTTCATATTTATTGGAATAATTTGTCAATAAACAGTAATTTTGTTTGAATGGTGAATATTGTGCAAATGTTGTATTTTGATGGAATGTTGTAATGTTGTGAATGGGTTTTTTTTCCTTCCAAACTTTGCTTGAGAATCTAATGGTATGGTTGAGTTTGGTGTGAGTGTGGTCAAGAAATGCCCAAGAGGTGGGAATGTTGTACTTTGTGTGAATGCAGTACTTTGTGTGAATGCAGTACTGTGTGTGAATGCAGTACTTTGTGTGAATGCAGTACTTTGTGTGAATGCAGTACTTTGTGTGAATGCAGTACTTTGTGTGAATGCAGTACTTTGTGTGAATGCAGTACTTTGTGTGAATGCAGTACTTTGTGTGAATGCAGTACTTTGAGTGAATGCAGTACTTTGAGTGAATGCAGTACTTTGTGTGAATGCAGTACTTTGTGTGAATGCAGTACTTTTTTGTGTGGGTGCTTTGTAAGATATTCCTAACTTTAGTTTAGGTACTCATGTTGAGATTCATGATGCTATGTACTTGTAATGTTGAAGAGGTGCTCACTGTTTTAACTCATTAATGTATAAATTATCTATGTAGAAACTTTAATCTGGATCAAATAAAAGTGTCCAACTATTCATTCTCAAAACATTGTTTGTATCACTTGATTGTTGCTGAATGAGGACCATCAAATAAGTTTAAGTTTTTTTATTTTAGCCCCATTTTTTTTTTTTTTTTTTACAACAAAACTGCTCTAAGTGCCCTCTTCATAATGCCATTTTGCTCCGCCTGGGACATAGGCAGCTAACATTTGATTTCCAACAAGATTTTCATCATCTTTAACAAGATTCTCAAACTGTTTCTTCCCATCTCTATAATGTCTGCCTCCAGTCTTCATCTCCATGTATTCCTTATCTGGCCTCTTTTCAATTTGAACTGAGAATTCCAGGTGAAGGTTTTCTCTGTGATGATGGGTGCCAGTTCTCACAGCATGTAACTGATATACATCCTTCTTGGGAAGATTTCTTCCTGAGCATTTCCTTGCTGAGTATGTCTGCCTTTGCTTAGGGTAATAAGGGGAGAGACTGCAATCAGGTTAGCACAATAGGAAATTAGTAAAACAAAGTAAGGTTAAACCTGAAAAAAAGGAACGCAACAAAAACGACGAACGTGTCGGCAAGAAGCCTTCATCAGCGAACAAACCGAAAAAACTAATACAATTTTAAAAATAAGAGGGGTGACAAGCTCCTCCTCTTTATAAATCTGGTTATACCCTATCAATTGATACAGCAGTTTCCCCTCATAATTAAATTATTACACAATCATTTCATACACCAGATAAAACAAACACTTATGAAGAAATAACCCATGGAAAGGCAGGGTACAAGAAATGGAGTAAAAAACAGTTTATTTTACATTGGATTTTACATTCAAATTTCCCCAGGAATCAATTCTTGCTGGCTTTTAGGATACAGAGATATTAAAACATATACATATCTAAGATGGACAAGTGTATTGTGCAGTATGAGTCTACTTTAAAAAAAAACTGTATAGCACAGCCTCAATAAGATAGTTGTCATAAGCTGTTGTTAAAGTATTAAATGTTTAAAAGGTATATAAAAGATAAAAGTCTAAATTATATTAAAATTTTGATGATTCAAAAAAAAAAATGAAGTTGGAATTAACCAAAATGATGCTATGGCAAAGTTTGATTAGTGTAACATTTATATATCTTAACAATGGAATGTGTGAAAAACAGAAGACTCGCTTAAAACAAGGGGAATCATTTCATTTTTTTAAGTGTGACTGAGATGACAACACAGGTGGCACTTTTTTAAATCTTTATATTTAACTAAATTTAAAATATAAAATTATTGTTTCCTGTCTTTTAGGGTGCCGCACTTTTGAGAGTTCACCCGACCCCCACCACCCACTTTTTTTTTTTTAAATGTTGGGGGCGAGGGCATTTAGTAAAGGTAGGCCACTGCATAAATATTGAGCATTTTCAATGCTTTTCCACACAAATAACGAGGTAAACAATTTTCAACACAATTTACTCAAATAACAAACAGTAAATATATCAGCCCTATCACATTTAATGTTCATAAATGCAAAATTGATTACTTGAAATTTTTTTTTTTTTTGCTGTGTTTAGTAATAGGTAACATTATCCCTGTCAATACCATAGAACGAAGTTATCAAGTAAAATCATAGTGATTTTTTTTTTTAAAAATTATTTGACCATTAAAAAACAGTAGCTGTTAAACAAAATTACAGTATATGATTAATTTTGTCCAGTTTAAAATTAACTATTGGTCAATGAAAAAAAAAAAAAAAAATTTCTTCAATTTGTGATAAAAATAAAATGCCTCTATTAAAAGGTTGTAATAAACACTTGCTGAAATTCTAAGTAAACTGTAAAATAAAAGTGCATTGAATTATGAAAACGTGTTTCATTCTAGAAAGATGTATCCCTTCAACTATAACAATGGAATATAAAATATTAAAAGGTTTTCAGCAAATTATGAAATGGATTAAATTTAAAATTTAGAATGAAGAAAACCAGACATCACCCTGTGGAATGGGGGTAAATCCATAGACAGTAGAGACTTGATTACCCAGACTGCATGCTGCCAGGTGTGTGTTTGGTTTAGCGAAATAAAATGATGGATAGCTTATTACTAAATGTACATAAAGTAAAAGAGGTTATGAAGTAAATTGTAATAACTGTAGCTTTGTATACAAGTAAAAGCTTGAGCACAGTCATAGAAGTTTCATGAAGATACTTCCTTCCTTTGCTTTCCTACATTGTAATTGCTGGATCATACAATAAGCATCCAGGTGATGAAGAAATGTCGGAAGATCTGATGTCCATTAACAATAAAAAAAATATTTAAAAAAAAAATATGATACATCAGTTATGACTTACTGAAAACCATTTAATTAAAATTTAATATAATAATATAAGTGGTCGGGTTTATTTTATTAAATAAATAGGAAGAGATAATTATATACAAAAACATGAGAAAATAACATGAGTAAATGGACGGAATGTTAATAAACTCATTTTAAATAAATCATAAAAATGGAATTTGGAATACTCAGTATTTTTGCTTCTAAAGGAAGTGCTGAAATAAAAATATTGGAATATCTTAATTTTCATAGTCAATGGAATTGATAATTTGTCAAGCAGATAATTTAGTACCAAATTTTGCATGTAAGTTTTTACAGTCCCTTGTGTCAGTGCGTCACCAGACCAAATCGGTCTGTCAGTTTTATGGCCACAACTTGACATGTCACTGAACCAAATCGGTCTGCATGTCTGTATTGAGTTCCTTATTGTACTACAGTAAATTTTCAAATTTGTTTCATCTACTTCAAATATGAACATCTGTGATCCTTTTTCTCACATACATGGACCAAAAGTGCACAATTTTTTAATTTTTTATAAATTCAAGTCTATAATCTAAATGAGATGTGTCTAGGAGCTTAAATGTAAATCTAAAAGAGGAAAATGTCATGCTCATCAGAAGTGATGTGAAACAGACTGTTGCCGGATTTGAAAAAAAAATGTTTTCATCACATGCCATTTTAACACAGCGTCATATATTATATCAGCATCTATAAGAGGAAACTAAACAAAATGATTTGAGACAGTTTCCTCCAGGACTCATACCAAGGCAAAAAATTTTTTAATGTAATTCAAATGCATTATTTTCAACCACGTATGTTGAAAAAATGGCACAAAGTAAAGCACAAATAGAAAATTTTCTCACCATTGCAAAACATGAAAGGGATGAGAAAATTTTTTATTTTTTTTGGCTTTGTACTTTGATAGACAAAATAGTTGTATGTGCTAAGGGAAATGTGCAAACGTTTATGTAAGTCCTCAAAATTCAAATAATTTTTTTGTTAATTTTATCCAGTTTTTCCAACTACAAAAAAATAAAAAAAGTAAAGCTTTAAGATAATTGATTTGATGGCACTGTTAAATATGAATTTTTTTCACTGATATTTTTTCATCATTGATTTTTAAACAATGCCAAAAGATCTATTAAAATGATTTTTTAAAATTACTGATGAGCTTAGTGAGGTAATGTTACATTTATTCAATCAAAACATTTCAATCTGCATGTTTTCTCTTAACATGTTTTTTTTTTTTATACAGACTGTTTGAATATACTTACACAGTCATTCAATTGGTATCAGTTGATGTAAAACTTGACATGTTTGTTTCTCAAATAGAACTTCTGGCCTAGACTCAGTGCGGTTCAACACAAACATTATAAGCAGTTTGAAAGGAAGCTTTGTGTCTAAACTGTTGCAGTTCATCTGTACTGTCGAGTCTGCTGTCTGATCCGTGCTGACTGTGATCGTTGTTGTGTCCTCGGTGATGTTGCTGTGAGTCGTCTGCTGTCACTGATTGCTGTTTGACTTCGAAATCCTGACAGCTAAAAGAAGTAGTTCAAAGTTACAAAAAATATTACAGATTGACATTGGAGCCAAAGGTAAATTTACCTTTCAGAATTCTTCTCTTCATGGGTTGCTGATTCTCGTAACATATTGATTCTGATATAATTTATTAACAACAAAAGACTCAATTTAATCATTAACTTTCTAAAGTATTCTTAAACTTAAAAATTTGGTGATTGTCTCAAGCCATAAATTTTGATAAATAAGAGGTAAATAGAATCATTCAATTTTAAAATTACAACATATCTATGGCACCAAAAATCATTATGTATCTAAAAAAGCTAAAAAAAATAATAACTTAATGATAATTAATAGAAAGCAAAAAAATAATTTTCCAAAATAGCATATTTTACATATATTAATTAATAAAATAGCCAGAACCATTTGGTTGTAGGCTTATATAAAAAGAATTATAATATCTTTTTTAAAATTTCAAACAAAAATATCAATAGCTTTGTCTAACAGAAACAAAAAGCAAAAGTGAAAAATGGGGACTCTTGATGCTCAACACATGTGTTATGTGTTACAAAGCTCATCTATGTACAAGGAAAGAAAGTTACACAGAGCACTGACATACTTTGTTTTACTGGCAGTTTTATATACCTACAGTGTCCAACAGTATCATGAAATCGGGAAACTAGCATGGAAATAAAATATCTTATGATATTCTTAAAGTTTTTAAAAATTGTATTTAATTAATTGTTTAAATATCCACTCACTGTTTAAGCAAAACTGTTTTCAATATTTTAAGCCCATCTACTTAAGTCATTTACATTGCCACTGAATCATAAAGTTTTTGTCTTTTTTAAAATGGTTTAACTTGTGTCCTCAATTTTAACATCACAGTGTGAGATTATATTCCAAACCTGTGTAGACTTTCAATTATTACAAAAAAATATTTTTAGTTGTTCCAATATCAGCTGGACTGTTAATGTTGATAATTGTAACTGGGCACTAGCACTACTAGAACAGTGGACAATAATTGTACAGTGACTTGAAAATAGCACTACCTTGTGGACAATGTCCTATTAGTCATTGACTAATTTAGTTCTACATGACCTTGACTTCCCAGTTGCCTCTTTGTATGATTATTAAGATATTTATGATCTATTGGTAGTGATAGTTATAGTAAGTAGTAGTAGTTAGCCCTCTAGAGACTGAGCCTTTTTTCGACTGTCTGTGCCAAGAAGATGAAGCCTTACACTTACTTCTTAATTTTTTAAAATAAAAAATGAACTAAATACTTTACAAATATAAAACTATATATATTCTTGTGGGCAATTGAATGAACTAATACGATCTTTTAGAATCAAACTGAAATCTCAACATTTATGCAAATAAGATATCCTGATTGACATCTTTTATGCATACGATTTTTTTTTTTACACTTATAATAAATATGTCTTACTTGCAGAATTTTCTTAAATTTTATGATTGTTGGGGGCTAAATAAGTCCTAACAAATATTTGAATGAGATTCAATGGGAAAAAGTGCATAAAATACACTGTTTAGGCCTTTTGGCATATTTCAAGGTCACATATGTCATATAGGCCTATTTTAAGGATTTATAGGGGTCACTAAGTAAAAAATAAAATTGACATAAAATGACAGAGCACAGTATAATATCAATGTTGAGATGAGCAAGAAATGCAAGAAGCGATTTGATTAGCTGACACGAAGACCAGCCAACAAATCTCAAAGCTTTTATTATTGTGCCAATTGATCAGTCTTTCATCTTTTTCGCCATAACACTCTGGGTTGGTAGATTTGCCCAGCCATGTCAAGAGGGTTAAAGAAGATGTAGGAGTAGTAGTAGTTATAGTAATAATAGCAGGGATTATTTCAATAGCTCAATATTTCCTAGATTGACAATAGTTACTCAATCCCCACATTAATATAACAAAATAGTTTTTATGATCAATTAGGGAGGGTTGAACATCTAAAAAATGGATATGTATTTGTTTATAACAGCACCGGCAACTCAAAAGAGTGTTGTGTGTTAGAGAAAAACATGGTGATATGAGACACTTAGGTTGGTTGTGCAGTTACAAAAATTTCTTACTTGCTAATCATGTCACGAGAATTTCTTTAGAGAGAAAAACAGAGTGTATATAAGTATTTTAAGGAATAATGTAAATCAAACCTTATAAGTTCCCCATCATAATAATACTACTTTGATACAAACAAAAGGTTACTTTATATAAAAGCTTTTTTGTTTTGAATACAATTGTGCAGTTTTAGTTTATGAACGTTTTCTTAAGTTTACAAATTGGTTTATCAACGTTTTATAAAGTTTTTTAAATTGATATTTATAATTTATTGCTTGACATATTTTTTAACATGTATTTTTTTTTTTAAATGAGATAATAATCTGTAGAAATGCCAACATTTTAAGTTTTAAAATAAAACAAGAAGCAGAAGTTCCAAGATAATTCGACTACAAACTTTAGTAGTCACTGCCATATTGACCTCCTTGGAGATAATAGTCCTGTATAAACCATCAACGATTTACTCACCTGTGCTTGATAGGGTTGGTGGTAATGAATGGTTCCATTGGTTTTTCCTGGTTCAACAGCTGGAACATAAAATCAATTATTAATCATCTGGTATTTTGTGATGTTTTATGACAGACCGATTAACTTTTATTTTATTATTCTTCGCTATTAAATATAATGACTATAGCTTTATAGACATTAACTGGGCCATCTGACTGTAATTTTTCTTGCATTTGCATACTTTTAATTTAATAAACGTCAAAAGCTTTAGTTTTGCACTGGGATTTATTTTTATAATTTTAAATGTTTTTTTTTTAAACCGCAACAGCGCAACAAATGATTTCTTTGGTGTGAGATTTATTTGTGGTGTTGCAATTATTTTTTTTATGGAACACTTTGAGCTTTACATTTTAAAATTAATAAAATAAAAATATAATTATAAATAGATAACACTTGGTTGAAAAAGAAAAGTTAAAATTAAGTTAATTAGAATAAATTTATTTTTACATACACAGATAGCACCTAACAGCACAGCGACTCGACTTATATATTTATATGTCTGTAAGAACAAAAGTGTTATGACAATTTCAAAAAAAAATTGATCTGATCTCCAGATCAGATTCAAGGTGGCTTCACCTTTGAGCCTTTCATTTAGTTTGTCCAATGACTCCATCAGTCTCTGCTCCTCTATAGACAAAGCACTGTGTCCACCTGCAGGCACAATAAAGATGAAATTTAAAGTATGGGCTGAATCGTCCTTTGAAATAAAACTACTTCTAACCACATAATCATTCAAACTGAGTACATGGATGTATAAGAACCAATGACGACTCTACTGTAAAGGTTTTTAACCATAACTAAATGGGAGGCTGAGAACGAGATAGACATGGGGTATTTATGCTCAAGCAGGTTGACTTGACTTGAATGGCAAATTAGAAGAAAAAAACTCCATTAATTAGTTCAATCAAATCAATTGAAAGAGTTAATTTCTTTAAACTGAGCTGGAACATATGAGGAGACCAAAGTTGCAAAATCTTCTAAAAAACTTTTTTTTTTAAAAATGAGTTATCTATCTTGGCTGGTTAATGAAGTGTCAATCTACAGTATTTTGGGATTTTAATGATTAAAAAGCTTCATGCAAGTCTAAAAATCACCATTTAAAAATATATAAACGCTATATTCGCTATATAAATTAATTTACAAAAACTCCTTTTTCTCTAAATCAAAAAGAAGTTGCTTAGCAGGGTTTGCAACTGCACTCCTCATATAAAGGGATCCATCTCATCCATTATCTTATGTAAACAGCAGTACAAGGTCTTTGGACAACAGCATGAGTGAAGAATATTTGATTCACAAAGGACTCTGCTGCTGACCACATATTAATTAACTAATCACTGGTCTAATATAACAAGTTAATGTTGAAATATTTGGTACATCTTGTTGTTTTTTTTAATGCTGCTATAAACACGAAACCATTCGATTCAGAGGTAGCTTCAGATTGTAAAGTTAATTGTAATATTGTTATTTATAATGTATTTATACAGTAAATCCAGCTATGGATAGCTCAATGCTTACCTCTGGCCGCCATCATTTTTGAACGGTTGTGAGCTTCTTGTTTGTTATGGGCATCCTCCATGGCTATCTGTATGTGGCTCTCTGTCAACGATTGCTTGGCTAACCTCTCAGCCATCAGAAAAGCGGCTGTGCTCTCAGAGACTGGGTATGTCAAGAATGAGAGAAAAGATTGTAATATAAAAATTAATATAACTTGATATAAAAGATTTTTTTTTACCTAGGTAATTCGACATCATCTTACAAAAAGCAATATTGTTATTACCTAGGTAACTAGAATTTCAAATGATGTAAAAATTCCAATTAACATAGAAACTAGTCACTTTACATAAACAAAGTGGCTATTGGTACCCGGGTACCAGAAGTGAGAGGTTGGGATTAAAAAACTATTTAAAATATTATTGTTGGGTTTGTAAGACAAAATAAGGTATCAAATGGACTATAATTTTGTAAACTTAATTCTTCATTTTAACTAAAATAAACTACCCCAAATAAAATCCGAATAGCATTAGTCAAAATGGGCCCAGACACGCAGTGCCGCCATTCGCACCCGGGTACCATTAGACTCAATGCTATTCAGATGTCATTTGTGGTAGTTTATTTTAGTTAAAACCGAAGAATTAAGTTTACAAACGTATAGTCCACTCAACTATCTTTCACTTGATGCCTCATTTTTGTCCTGCAAACCCAACAATAATGTCTTAAATAGTTTTTTTCTCATCCCAACCTCTCACCTCTGGTACCCGGGTGTGCCAATAGTCGCAGTCTTACATGAATGGCATATAACCTGCAAAAATGTGATTTCCTTTAACATTTTGTTATTCATCCTGACATCACTTTGTATAGCAACAGCTGAAGTTCCTCCTTTATGACTGTTAATTTAATGCCAAGCTTTCTGTCTAAAATGTTTTGGAGCACTTGTTTAATGAATATTTAGTTTATTGTTCAAGAGATTCTTGGGCAGACAATATGTCAAGGGATAAAGGTTCAAATTATATGTAGCAGACAATATGTCAATGCATAATGGTTCGAATTATATCTGTTTGATTAAATGTTTTGTTTTGCTCCATTGTGTCAGAAGAGCACAGATAGACCATTTTATCTCATGCTATGCTGACTGCTGTCTTCCATCTTAGAAGGACACATTTTTTTCTTCACTGTGGGCTTTCCTACTGGCTAAGAATAGCTATCTTGCTGGGTTGACCAATGCAGTCCAGTTGGCCATTAGCCCTTTGCTGGTGGGGGGGAAAAAGGGAGGGGGGAGACTTATTTGATACTGATCATTTATTACTTACCTTCATCTTGGGGTTTGTAGGCAAAAGCTATTGGTGTTGGCCCATCATGCTGTTGCTGAGGCTGACCATTAGAAGATGTTGGCTGCGGTGGAAAGGCGGTTTGATGCCTGTTGTAAACAGCGCTGTTTGATCTTGGATTGGAGTTGGTTGCAGCAGTTCCGACAGCTGATGCAGAGTTAGTCCTGCGCTGCTTCAAGAGACCAAATCTGCAATGCAATTTGACGATCTTTGAAAAAATTTAAAGTAAGAAAAAAAAAAATTATCATAGCTCACTGTTGAATGTACAATAAATGAACAGTTGGCTGTAGTACCAGAAACAGTAAATAAAAAAAAAAACCAGGTAGGTTAATGTTTAGATCCTATCCAAATAATTTGTAAAATTTCCATTGGCTTGTGAGCAACTGAGAGAAAACCCTGAAAAAAAAAATTATTCCAAGAAAGAACAGTTAACAAAAAGTTAGTCATTTGTACTGGACCCAGAAGGAAATTAGCAAAACACAGTAAGGTTAAACCTGATCAAAGGAACGCAACAAAACAACGAACGTGTCGGCAGGAAGCCTTCATCAGCGAACAAACAGAAACACGAATAAAATTAAAAAATGTATCAAAAAATATATAATATAGCACTTAGCTCAGAAATAGTATCCAAGAGGGCAGCAAAAGATAAGTGACAGAGAGTAAGTGGGAGAAAGGTTAAATAGGGAAGAGGGAAAGAAAAGAGGAGAAATAAGTCAACTGCGATAGGTCGTGACGTGGAGGGGCGGAGCCAGGTTCAAACAGTGAATAGAGACATGACATTCAAACCATGTGGGTACAAAGTGTTATAGGTCAGAATAAGCTTGTGCTCCAAATTCACCCGGCTGGGTGTGTTCGTGCTGGCCACAATCGCGCAAATTGAAAAGTCCGCCTTGCCCTGGTGGTCGGCCCTATTGAAGTGTTTGGAGACAGGACACTGTTTATCTTGTGTACTGGACCCAATAGGTGTGAAATGTGGTAATGTCCAAAAATAAATTACCCTTTAAAAAAAAATAGGAGTGCCAAATTTCAACAATGATAATTAATCGTAGCAGGGGAATTTTCAAAACTTCTTATTGCTACAGAGCTGCTACAAACCTTTTCAGGTAGCTCCCTTGCTGCAGGGGAACAGGTTTCGCCTTGTTCTGTGGGTTGACGCTAGGGCTTGAGTGAGGATGGAAGAACCCAGAACCGCTTCTTATCCCATTCACACCAGGTGATGTGCCGAACCCTGCAATTCAAAAAATTATCTGCTGTAAGTGGCGAATCACACAACAGCAGTGTTCCAATAAACCAATCTTACGGCACCAGGTGTTTCAAGAGCCCAAACCATGTGCAGCAATTTTGTTTAACTTATGAAATGCTCACCCAGTGATGCACCATCTATCAACTTAGTGGACAGATACGGCGGGGGTCTGTGCATGGATTCCGCACTAGGTCCTGTTATTTGGCTCTTGCTGCTACTGTCCTCTCTCTGCAGACAGTTCCTCACTTTGTCCCACAGCCACGTAATTTCCTCATCAGTGGGAGTGCGGTCGATCCTCAAACCATTTTCATCGTAAACTTGAGCTGGGGAATTATATGTGGTGTTTGAATAGGAGGGTACCGCAGAATTGGATTGTGGGTAGGTCATTTTGTTTGATGCTGGAACAATGCTGGTCTGAGTAACTGTCTGGTTAGAAATGGCCACCCTCCTTGCTGTGGTGTCTCGGATTCGAGATCTATCATAGTTCTGCTGTTGCTGCTCTTCTTTTTGCAAACTTTGGCTATATCCTTCTGCTGAATTTTGATTCCCCTGATTGCTTTTGGTGCTGTTCTGATCTAGCTCCTTCCCCGAATAAGCAACATGGTAGACATTTATATTTGTGGTGTTGGGTATTTTCACAGGAACCTTGGTCATGAAATTGTTATTGATGGCCTTGACCTTCATCTCCAGTTGCGACTTGTGAGCTATGGATCCTCCGGATGCAGGGTTCAGTGGCAGGAAGCCATTTTCGTGTTCGTTAGCTGTACTTTTCACTGGCGGGTGCACCTCAGAGCTCATGATAATATGGGCTGCCGCCCGCGGCCGATTGTTGACAGGAAGAGTGGTGTTGAGTGGGGTGGTGAAAGAAGGAGGCAGGTTAGATCTTGAGTTGAAACTATTGGTGTTTGTATTCTCATGTGGGTTGAATGGAGGAGAGCCTGTATACATTTGTTGAACATTCCTGATTTGAATTTGAGCTGATGAGTCATCTGGGGATGGTCTGGTGGCCCCAGCACTGGCAGCCCTTTGAACTTTCACTACATTTTCAGTTTTCAGCGCACCAGAAAATACTTTAGCTGAAAACGGTCTTGTGGGCATTGTTTCTGTCAAAGAGAGATACAAAGTTTCAGTAATTAAATATACATTTTGGGGGGAAAAGTTCGTCTTTAAGTACCATCATCTTCTTTTACATTCCTTTTTTTTTTTACTTGACAAACTTTTTGTTAAACAATAGCTGGTTTAAAATTTAAAAATTTTAAACATTGTCTTTCCTGCCCCATATTTAGCATATCCTTGCAATCTTGTACATTTTCAATGAATATGTAAGGTTTTAAAGTGATTTCATTATGGTTTCATTATTTTCATGAATGACAATATGAAAGCACTGTCTGAATTTTATACCGATTTCTAAAAATCAATAATGAAACAATCGGATTGTCTGTACATTGAGTTGCTATTTTAAAAAACAAACAAAAAATGGAATAGCACAAAATGTTTCAACTTTTTTTTTAACGACTTACTATTTAAATAACCTCCTGAGTTGATCAACATTTCTGGTCCATTTGAATCATATTCAGTTTCCTCAAGTTTGTGATCAGCAAATCTCACACTTTTCTTGTTTGCCTGTAAAAAAAAAAAAAAAAAAAAAAAAAAAAAAAAAAAGACATTCATTAAGAAGTTTACTTCAATCTCTGCTGTAGTAAAAATCATACTCTCTAACCTAAACATTTCAACAAAGATCCTGCTGCATTTATGACCCCCCACAGCCAAGTACTGCTTACTCGTGCAGTGATGCTTTCGCCAATCCATGATAAAAAATTTGAAACAACTAATCTAAGCCACTTAAGAAAATCAGCAAACTATCGGGCCAAAGCTCATGAAGTCTTCCCCAGCGCACACCCGCCACTCCCAACTGGCATTTAACCACTAGCCCCAGTGGTCTCTATTTTAGTCAGGCCGCTAAGCGGCACGCCAGGGGCTTTCCGCCCCTGAGACAGCCTCACCCACCTCTCCACTCGATTGACTGCGAGTGAGGTGGCACCAGAGATGGAACGCCTGGCCGGGGTGCTACTTTCACACAGCAACCGGGTGCTACATACACATAGCAGCCGGGCTGGACCTTCTTGGGCTCGGGTGGTTATATTTTACGTCTCTAATGTTCCCCCCTCCCACCCCCCGGGGAGAAGCATAGGTGTTTTACAGACGCCCTCTTATAAGGTTTACATGGTTTTCTGCTGTGTGACTAACTCTCACCACAGCTGGGAGAGAAAAGAGGTTGCCTAGGAGCAGTACCCTCAAAGACTGCATATTCAGAATCATCTGTGAGGGTCACCACGTTCCCTCATCTCATATCAATATGGCTACTGTAATCATGTCCCGACCTGTTACTGCGTTATTTTCAACTGCACTTCATAGGAAACCATGAAGCCATGCTCTTTCTAACGCATTTTCTGTGCGTTACCTTTGCCTTTCAGCGCAGGTCCCCTACACGGTGGTCCTGTGCCCCAGGTAACGTTCAGGGGGTTTGTGGCAAACACCTCTTTATCGTCATGCCATTTTTGGGATGGACACGCCGACTAGAGCCTCGGGGGGGGGGGGGGGGGGATGATAAAACCACTAAATGATTTCAAATCCATGAAACCATTAAACATTCTCCAAGCTCTTGATTTTTAACTTTGCATCATGATTTATTAAGTAATAAATAAATTGGGGAATAAAGGTTGAAAAGGGGGAGTAAGCTCTTTATCAAATTCGGGTACCTTCTTTTGTGTTTGTAAACGGGCTATCTCCAAACTGTCTCTTGGGTGTTGCCTTTCTGGCAAATCATGACATTCCCCGGCTTCAGGTTGATAGTTAACTGGCGATTGCTTGAGGATGCCCCTCACTGGCCTGATGTCCAAGGGTTCATCATTTCCTCTCTCTTCTCCTGCTCCTCCTCTTTGCTCTCTTGCCATGTTGACCCTGGCATCAAAAGTGGGCTCATTTTTGTTTTCCATAACATTTCTTGCACCTGCTGAATTAGAGTGCATACCAACTGGCACATTTTCTGTGAGTCCTTTCAACAACAAATCACTTTTGACATATGAAAGGTTATTTGATCTCAGAGTGGGGGCAGGTGCTGTGATGTTTTCCCGTGACAGGGGCGCACTGTGGTGTGTTTGCACTGATGTGTTCTGGTCAATGAGTTGATGGGAACTTTTTCCTTGAGCCCAGCTGGCTGTGTTTTTATTTTCGTATGCATGTGCATTCTGTGTGTTGTCCACACCAGATTTGATTGCTGGGTTTTTTATCAACTCATTGGCTCGCTGCATGTTGCCTGTTGAAGCCTGGATTTGTTTTGGAAGAGACAATTGGTGGGTAGGAACATTTTGTTGATCAGTGACCTGGGAATAATGCGCCCCTTGTTTACTAACAGGTGTTAGCTCATTAATGCTGTTACTGTTATTTAATGAAGGTCCTGGGGCTGATGGTTTTGCACCTACGGCATTCCCAGATTTCAGCGTAGAGTTGTTTTGAAGATTTGAATTAGCGGAGTTGTCAACTGTTGGAACTATTTTGACAGGGGAGAATGTTTCTGAAGAGTTGCTTCTGTTGCCTGTGAACGGGTTTGTGTTCGTTAAGAAATATGATGGATGACTCTGAGGACTTTGACCTGGCAAGAGAGATGAGCCGATCAAAGAAGAATATCGGGGTTGGAAGCTGCCTCCATCAGATGTGATAGTTGACTGTTTGGTTGAGTAATCAGAATGTGGAGACATCCACACAAGATTATTTTCCATTCTGCTTTGTTGCTGTGGTTTGTAACCAGTGTTCAATTTTGCCTGAAGCATTTCGTCCTCTGGAGACATCCCATAGGTAGCACCGTTTATGCTTGACAAGGATGGACTGTTTATTGTGCTCACTGATTCCAATGAGTCAGTAGAAAACTGTTTCAATGGATAGGCCTGCACACCAGGTTGGGTATGTAATGTCTGATCAACATGATATTCTTCCTTGCTATTTCGATCTTTCAAAATGTTTTTTCTTGTCACTCCAACATAGGACAGTTCATTTTGTGGCCTTGAAGGCTGAGCAAAATTAGCAGTTGCTAAATGTCCAGAGTTGTTTATTTCACTCTTTTTCATCATTGTGTTATACACTGATAAATTATTTAAATCAGAATTTTGTCTATATGCATCAGTCAAAAATGAAGATTGGCCAGCTATATACATTTGCTCTGGCTGAAAGTGAAACTCAGTAGACCCACTTTGATCACCCTTGGAAAGTCTGTCCCCTGTCTGTATTGTCATGCTACTCCTTCCTTTTAATTCTGTCATTCCTTCTTTAAACCCTTCCAGACTGTCCAGGCTAGAGCAGCTGTCATTGTCATCATCAGTATGTATAGTTTGGTTATTACCATCATTGATTGTCCCAAGGGTCGTCTCCTCTTTGTCAATTTCCTTCCGTATGGCTCTGTCAAATTCCTTGAGAGCAGTTTGCTGCTTCTCAAGTAACAAATTTTGCTGCTGCTCCAGCTGCTGTTCAAACAAAGACTTGCTGCTTGTAAAATTCTGCATACTAGAATCCATCAATTCAGCTCTGACACTGGGGTCCTTTGGATGGGTGGACCTACTTGGTGGAGATAAAACCGGATGGTGCCACACATTTTCAAAATAAGACCTCTCCAAAGGGTCGTGGTTTTCATCTCGAGGTGAAAGTATTCTATCTCTTTCAGATCTAGGCCGGTCATCATGTTGGTTGCCTCTGATGAGGCGCAATGCATCATCTAATGCTGGCCCTTGCCTCCTTGGACTGTACCTTCCGCTTCCTTGTCTAGCACTTGGTGGGATATGGGATCTCTGATATTTTTCTGTAGCTAACTTTTGTTCTTCCCTTCTCTTTGTTAGAATTTCTTGCCTTCGTCTCTCTTCTCTTTTTGCCTCAAGTTTTCTCTTATGTGCTTGAACTCTTTTTAAAAGAAAAAGGAGGAAAAAATAATAATCTGTTTAGTAAGTATGCAACTTTATAACAAATGGCATCTTACAAATTGAGAACTTATAATCCTCCATTTAGCTATTTGTTTATTACCCAGGAAATTTTAAAAAAGTATTAATGATTTAAGGTTGCTAGAGGTCAAAAATTATTTCCTAGAATAAAACTTTATTTAACAAATCAGAGATGTGAACAAGATAAAGATTTACATTAATTACATATAAGAGATTCAATGAAGGCTTCTTTTTTTGTTCACCCTTGCTGAATAATAACATAAATGTGAATGAAAAGAAACCTTTTAATTTTAAATTTTAACATGTCACTATAATTTTCACATTTTACAAAAATGTTACTCTGCAAAAGTTCAATATAGTGTAGCATGTTGGGTGTGGAGGAATACAATTTAGTGCCCTTGGTTTTTGAGGATCAAGAATCTTCCCAAGCTATTCTTGTGTACATACTTCCTTCTTTTGTTTGTATCTTGTGATAATTTTCTTGCTCTTGCAATGGAGTCGAATCTGCTACATTCACTTATTTGTTCTAGCTCCATGGTATGAAATGTAGCACTTTGAAATTGTTAAGGATAAAAAAAATTGCAGCAACATTCAACTTTAAAGTATTTAAGTGGAAGGATATGAAATATGAAACTATCATACTTGGAGCTCATTACCTTTAATTAAAATGGTTTGGGTTTGTATATTTAAAACAAGTGAGCAAAGCTAAATTGACATGCAGGCTTGATGCAGGGTAAAGTTAAAGTAGAATTCAAAATGTTAAAAATAAATAGCTTATCAAACTTATTTTGTATGATATTAAATCATTCCTAATTCTTATCTGATACTTAAAGTCAATATTAACTTTTCTTAAAAAAAACATTAATTAAAAAAATGTCTAGAGCCCAGTAGAAACTATACTATGTTAACATATAATAATATAATAAAATAATAATTTAGATTATTTTAAGGTAGTCTATCACTTGAGTGTCGGTTATGAAAAATCCAGTTGTTACAAAGTTACATTTTGAAGTGCTATTTAAAACGTAAACGGCTATTGTTTTATTGATAAGATTAAATTCTTTTCTTAATCCAAAATGATGGAAATGCTTTTTATGACATTTTACATATTCATTACAGCATAAATATAAATAATCGAAGGCAACAATTTTAAAATATATAAAAATAAAACAATGTGTGAAAAGACAATGTGACAATGAATAGAGTTTGAGATTATATATAGTTTTTAAAAATATCATATCAACAAAAATGTTTGGGGAACATGAACACATGCAAATAGGAAGGGAAAAGATCACAGCTTGTGCCAAACTGTCTTTTCAGTTTGGGCACATCCACGTTTTCTCAATATTCTGTGTGTGGATTTTTTCAAACCAATACTAAATATTCAAGTGGTAAATTAACTATTTTAATAAGCCTAAGTTCATTAAACTTTTTAAGTATATAGGCCTAAATAAAATATATTTAAATTTATTATTTTAAAACATTTAAATATAAAACGACGTCCACGAAGTTAAACTTAAAGTTAAAAATAAAGGATACGCCGTTGAATAGGCTCCAGCAATTAGTCTACTATCCATTTCCAAAATATTTGTGTGAATAATAGTTTAAAGGTCACTCGTATTTCATAGTCTAAAACACCCTACACTACATAGCGGCTCTTGTTAAGTCCATTATCAGATGCGAGAAACATTGTTTACAATGGTTGGATACCAAAAGCCGCCATGTTGTTTTTAGTTACAGCCTGCGTAGGAATGTCACATTTAAGAAAACACTGCGCTACTTCCGGCATCTTAAAAATAGGTTTTAAAAAATAGCTACGATTTAAATATAAATAAAATAAAGATATATATTATAATTTAACATCTAAAATTAAAATAGTCTAATGATAACTAAAATTTCCTTATAAAAGACTAGAAGAAATTTAAGGGAATTTGAAAAAAAAAATACAAAATTATTACAACATAAAATAGTATGACTTAGTAATCATTGGCGTAGCAACAGTGGCATAAAACTAAGGTTATTGCCGCCAAGGGCGGGCCAAACTTTTTACCGCCCCCTTCCATTTAAAAAAAAATATTATTATTTTTTTCTTCAAATATAACATGTATTCATTAAAAAGTTGATGATACAGCGCGCGCTCGGTTGTCACCGAGTTGTCTAAGTCAGTTATACACCTTTGTATTACTATTAAAATTACTTTATATATAGAAACTGTAGACCTATGCATTCGAGCATCCCCAGAGGATCTAAGTATGTTACAAATAACGTATTTAGAGGGCCGTGAACAGGTTTTCTATTCTCTAACTACGAACATTTTCCATTTATAAATAAAGAATCCTACTTCGCGGAAATTCCATCATCGCGGTAGAGTCTGGAATTTATTGGCCGCGATATACGAAGGACCGCTGTATAAAATAGAAAAGCCTTAAACTAGACCAGTGGACGGCAAACTGATTAGTCAAAATAGCCACAAAAAATCAGCAGCAGGACGATTAAAGAAAAATTGAGAGTGAAAATTTCTTTTCAAGAACCATGTTTTTTCGAAGTCAAACCCGATCTTTTTACCAACTGGCCGCGCCACACTCACGTTGCTAATGAACCGCATGCGACTCGCGAGCCGCGATTTGCCGACCACCGAACTGGGCCATACATAGTTATCAAATGGTGGAATATGAAATATATGTCCTCTTTGATGACGCGGGATGACTTGAAATAATAAGCTCAGTGCATTCCTGTGTTACAGTGGGAATAATATAGACCTACACTAAAACAAGAAACAAGTATTCTTTAGAATTCCTCGGCGCGCAGAATTTAAGCCCCAGGAAAAGCAGCTATTTACAGCGGCGTAGCTAGAGTGTTTGGCACCCGGGGACAAGATTCATTTTAAAGCGCCCTCTTTTCCTTTTTTTCAACTCTCAAACCCATTATTTTCATCAATAAAATAATACGAAAGCACATTTTGGCGCCCCTAACTAGCTGGCGCCCGGGTACATCTGTACCCCTGCCCCCCCCCCCTCCACTACGCCTCTGGCTATTTAATAAAATTAACTTTAAATGCAGCCATTGCGGTTTTATGCACATACTACAGTTTATTACTATTCTGAGTTCAATAAATCTCAATAAATTTTAATCTATAATTTCAATGATTTGATTTTATGCCGCCACGCTGGATTTGTCAAAAAGAAGGCTTTGTTTTCATTTGGTCCTATAGTAAATCCACCACTACGATTATGACTTTGAATTTTAACGTTATCATGTGTTTGCACTCCTTGGTATTTTTCCTTGGTATGATGCATTGTCGAATTAAATGCGTTTGGGGCACTGGGCGCAGTCAACACAGGGATAAATATCCGTCTATCATCGGCCATAGAAAGTGACTGCGGTACGCCCGGGCTGAGATCCCTTGACACCCGCTAGCAGGCCCGCACCTATGAACTTCTGGGCCCCAAGCAGCTGACAAGAGTTCGGGCCCCCTTTCGTGTTTTAAACACGTGCGTATATTTTACAACTCGAAAAAGGGCGGGCCCCTATCTAGTTCGGGCCCCTGACACGTGCCATGGTTGTCCCACCCCCTTCCCACAGGTGCGCACCTGCCGTTAGCTAAAAGAGTTGAAAAAGTAGTATGATGACAATAATAAAGATGGAAATAATAACATGTGGAACGAAATACCACTCCAACGCTTGCAATTAATTTTAACAAAATGAAAACAAATGCCAGAATTGAAAACCCACTTCCTAGCAAATCGGATGCAAAAACAACTCAGTCAAGGAACTCACTGGACGCACCTGGCAGTAGTATCTATGTTAATTACGTGCTTTTTTGTGACGGTAAGCGGTGTGACGTCGCATACAAAAAAATCATTTACCAATGAAGAAGAAGAAGTGTAGATTGATGCAAAATGAAATTTAGGTATTCGCCAAAATTTAGCCTTGTATTTTGAATTCGCATTGGCTTGGGAGCCTTCGGTGTCATTGAATCACCTCCTCCCCACTTTTTTCGTTACGTTCCGTGGTGATGTAGCGCATATGCCAAGGACAGCACAAGTCTAGTTATAGTTATTTCCAGGTTTCACTGTGCCAAAAAGCCCTATATTATGTTTGTATACGTAACGGTTTCGGGGGAAGGGGGTGGCAAACTCAAAATCCGACCCGATCGACACAACATCTTGCCACGCTGCTGAATGAAATTTTGAATTAGCAAACGCACATAATTTAAAATAAAAAATGTAATATTAGGCAATCTTTCTATCACGTTGCGTTGACTCGCTTTCTATTTTTAGCGCAATGATGAAATCATCGTGTGTTTTGCATTTCTAGTGTTTTCAAAACTTTAATTTAATGTGCAACATCATTAACGATAATCACGCAGTAATTTCTTTCTCGTTCCTCAACATTTATATTGTTTTATTTTCTTATTTCTTCAACGTGCTCAGCTGGTGCTATCCTACAAAGAGAACTCTTCCGTAATTTTGGGAAAAGTTAATATCCTTCAAAGAAGGATCAATATGGCTGTCTTTCTTATCTAGTTTCTGAGAAATACTATAAAGACTGTTAAGTACTACATTTTCCAAAGGGTTTTTAGGAAATAGTTGCCATGACTGATTATTAATTATAACAATGGCACAATACGAACAAACTTTGAGAGGTTTCCTATCTAAGGTAATAAGTATAAGGTGAAACAACACCCCGTAAACTATTTTTTTTAGTAGCCTAGCGCTGTAAATTTCACCGTGACGGATGTCGTCCTTACTTTAACTCTGTTTATTATATTTTATTAGTATAAGTTTAATGATATAAGCATCATAGGTCTATATTAAAGTGTTTGTTACTTTCAAATATTAATTACGCTAATACAACAAATGAGTCAAATGGCTTAATTAAAATAAATCCAAAAGTAAAATCATTTCATGGAAATGGAAAGATTAGATAAAATAGTCATGATCTGATATGTCATGTGCCTTAGTCACTCGTTTACTGTCGTGGTTTTTTAAAATAAAATGTATCAATTATGTCTTAAAAATTGAATTACAGGATCAGTTTAGCATTTTAAACAGAGTGATTTATAAAAATATATTATTATTTTATTCAAATCCTAGACTTGGCTAAGGGACGTCCATAAAGTATGTCACCTCCGAAGGGGGGGAGGGGTCTAAGAAAGTGTGACATTTTATGACATGGTGGGGGGTGTAAATATCTTGGATGATGCCACACATTTTATATTTTTTATCATACTATACTATATAAAACATGATATTGACAGTTATGTTAAACTTTCTGTTGTGATAGACTGATAGATATTCTCTGACAGAATATTTCACTTTTATAGATTAAATGTGTTAGTTTAAATTTTAATTGCTTGTTAATTTTTAGTTCAAAAAAATATGTGACAGCAGGGAGGTAGGGAGTAAAAATTGTTCAAAAATAGATTGACATATTTTATAGATGGCTCCCTATTTCTTAAATTTAAATATAAAAATAGTCATGACACTCTTGGCTTGAATTTTAACTCTTTGATATTAACTCTTTGACTCCTGATTTCCATTTCATTCCCATAAACCAGCTATGCAGGCTCATTATTTAATACAAATTTTGCAAAAAGCCCAAGAATATCGCCATGTCCTGCCCTCTTTTATTTTGTGTATGTTTTTACTTACCGTCTGTCGTGCATGAACAATTTGTTTCAGAGCACTGTTAGTGGACCTCATTAAGTGGTTTAACATTTTCTAGGGTTCGTCAACATTTTTGTGGAATTTTTACATAGCCTTGTGACAGTACAAACAATCCACTCTTTCCTCATCATTTTTCATTGTTGTAAAACTGACATTAATATAATATTAATATTTAAAATATAGCCTATAGGGCCTGCATATTAATTTAACCAACCAAACACATAAGAAAAAGTGTTTCTTTAAATATTCTTGAAATATTTATTTAAGAGACAAATGAAACAGACTTATACATGATTTACGTGGGCACTGGTGGACATGATGACCAACATCTATTATAATGTTTAATTATCTTAATTATAACTCAATTTTATTGTTCTAAAGCAGGCATAAGCAGAATTTTTAAAATGCTTTTTTACATTTCTGTTCCACAGTATAAACATCCAAACGAAGCAAGGCAAGAGATTATAAAAACTGTCAATCAGTACAGAGATTTACGGCCAACCCTTGATCCATTTGGTATTTTTCAAATATTTGTTTATTTAAAGAAATATTTTAATTAATTTTTTTAAAGGTTTAAATAAATTGGTGTACCTAATTTTAACTCAAAGAGTTTGACAAGTAAGCTTTTTTTTAAAATTAGTCCATTCTTGTCTTTATAATATGGTTGGATGAGAAAGTGACAAAGTTTGTGTTAGTCCTATATCATGTTACATTTTGTTTAATATAGTTACTTAAATGAAAATCCTATTGGATAGTATTAATAGGGATTCAGTTCTTATTTGCAGTTATTTTTATAACTATTTGTATATGTAAACAATAATCTAAATTTTTATGAATGAGATTCTGTTAAAAAAAAAGATGAATAAAAGGTTTAGCTGAAAAAGAGATGATATGCATTAAAAATAATTGCTTGCAAAGTGCATAATATTAAATTTTAGATATATTAAAACAAGTTTGATTTTGATTTATAAGGCAAAATGTTGTGTGTATGTATATATATATATAAAATTTTATTTCTAGTAGCCAATATGAAATTCTAATTGTTATATTATTTAACAAAAATGTAGTATTCAATGATGGAACACAGCGTGATCTGGTTCAACTAGAAGGTACCATTCCTGTTACCTACAAAGGTATTATTTTTTGTTAAGTCTTATGTCAAAAAATTAATTAAGATGTGTTTAAAATTACGCTCTCTTATTAATAATCTTGATAAGCTTTTGAAAGCTTCAATTAATTAAGAAGGAATTTAGAATCTAAGTTACTTAAATTGTCACACAACTTTGAATCATAAGAAATCATTTTTTAATTGGGCAAAGAAAATTTGTGTACTTCTATTTATTATTAAATTAGAGGAAAAAAAAGAGATGTTTAACTGATATATTGTTTTTGAAAAATGATGACTTTTTAAAAATATAATAATAATTAATATATGATATGTATGTATATTTTAGGAAATATTTACAATATTCCTATTTCAATATGGGTCATGGAAACACATCCCTACAATCCACCAATGGTATTTGTCAAACCAACATCCACAATGCAGATAAAACCTGGCCGATATGTGGATACAAACGGGAAAGTGGACATGCCTTTTATACGAGAATGGAAGCATGTAAGTCAAATTTCTAACTGAAAGGATTGCATTAAATTGGGGGAAAAATATTGTTTGTTGACGTTCATTTTTTTTCCAGAGAAAAAGAATGAAGTTTTATTCTGGCAAAAAAGTTCTGTGTTTTCAGCTGCAATACAATATTTTTAATTAATGGATATGCGTTTTAAAGAAAAATATTTTGAAAAAAAAAACAAACTTGACATAGTTGTTGTGCAGTGACACTTTTTAGTGCTTTCAGAAAAATAATTAAATAAATCAATGAACAGCAACAAATACATAATTCTTTAATTATGTCTTTTCAGTAAGGATGGAAGAATGAATAACATCAAATACTTTTACAATATAGTAATCTATAATTTAAAACCTTGTTATATCATTATTATTAATATTATTACAGTTATCTTATATAGCGCGGTAACCCAGCCTAGGGCTGGTCTCATTGCGCTACACATAAAAATATTAGCTAACATAATGATGACATTAAAAAATGCATACATTTATTGAATTTTGAAAAAAAGTTTTTTTTAAATTTATTATGAGAATTTTGCTTTTAAAATTAATGGAACTTCTTTGTTTTGTATTTTTCTTGTTAGCCGAACTCTGATCTTCTTAGTCTGGTGCAGATCTTGACATTTACATTTGGGGAAGAATGTCCAGTGTTTTCACGAAATGCTGCGTCAAGGCAGCCATTGGGATATCCTGGTCAGCCTCCTTATCCATCAGCTGGAGGTGGTAGGTCAACCATATTCTTTTAGATCAGAGTTTCTCAAATTCTTTTGCCCCACACGCTACCTGAATGCTAAATAAGGCTTGTTGCCCAGTGCTTGAAAGACTCAAGTTAAACCACTGCCTCATCCCCTTATTACAACACCCCCCCCCCCCCTTTACACACACATACACAAAAAAGATTGGATTTCTGTTTTGCTCCCTGTTTAGTCCTCTATCTAAAATAGATTGTTATGAAATATAGTTTTTATTAATAAATTTAAAATATTTACAGTGGTTAAATTTTAAAAAGGTGAAGTCCTGTCTCCCCCCTCTCCTAATTTAAATTTCCTATCTCAGAATACTAAATGTTGCCCCATTATTTATTTTCACATTGTGCCCCTTTGGGACGTGCTCCCCACTGTTTAAAATTAATAATTTTAGCGATGGAGTATGAAAGCTTAGCACTAATCTGAACAGTGAATAAAAACACTCCTCAGGTATATATCTATGTGTTGATAGAAGTGTTTTTTTTCCTAGATGTGGGGGCGGCAAAAATTGTAGCCTGCCCCAGTTAGGATTAGCCTTAGCTATGCCTATGCCAACCAAACAATGATTTCCATAGACATTATTAAAATGGTTTTAATAGTAGCCTTAGAGCAGCGGTTCTCAACCTGTGGGTCGCGGCCCCTTTGGGGGTTGAACGGGGGTCGCCGAAAACCATTGGAAAACATATACTGTACAGTTATGAAGTAGCAACTAAAATAATTTTGTCGTTGGGGGTCGCCACAACTTGAGGGTTTGTATTTAAGGGTCGCAGCATTAGGAAGGTTGAGAACCACTGCCATAGAGCATTTGCTTAGTCCATTGATTACTTGATATCCTTCTGTCTTTAATTTTGGATGACTTAACACTTCATAACATATACCTTTGTTTTCCCCAGCAATGCCCCCATACCCAACTTCAGGAAGCGGGGCACCCGGGTACCCACCGCAAGTAGGATATCCGCCATATCCTAATCCAGGAGGTCACCCTGGTTCTTATCCACAATATCCACCTGCAGCTCAGAACAGCTCCTACCCTCCACCTTATCCCTCTCATCCAGCGAACCCTCCGTATCCAGGAGCACCAGCAAGTTTTACTGGGGGTTACCCTCCTCCTTCACAGTTTAGTAATCAACCGCCCTACCCCTCAATGAATAATCTTGGTAAGCTCATTTCTCTCTTTTATAATCTTAACTCGATCCAGTGATTTAAACGATTCCTTTTTTTTTAATTGTTAAATTTTCGGGAACAGTTTTAAAATTGTGGTGCAATGGCTTGCAAATTTGTTTAACTCTGCAGAATGCAAATAATTGGATAAACTAAATAAAAGTAACAATGAAAATATATTTGATCACCTCAGAGCATGAAAAATCCTACTTCACAATAACTTGGGGGAATTGAGTCTCAAAATATTTGATAGTCATATTAGTCATTACTCAGTTGACAACAGTTATTTTGGGGGAGGGGGGGGGGGGGGGGGGCAGAGTGTCGGGTATGGGAGCTCATTAGTAATTGCTGCGATTGAATGTCATTTTTATTGTGCGGGGTGCGTGTTAGAGAGTTTTAATTAGTCCATGAACGCTCTTCCAGCGTTTGACTGAGTGACGTATTTTATGTTAATTGTGACGTATCGTCTAGTCTGTATTGTGATGTAAGTTTTAATCGTGCGGCAGTCTTGAGTGGAACGTTGTGGAAGTAAGATGTGTTTCTTTTGTGTCTGATAGCGAGTTGTGCTATATCATAATATAGTCATGTGTCTCTTGAAGTTGCAGCCTGTGTTATAATTAGCTATTAAAGTTATAGTTATTATGAAAAGGACTTGAGTTTATTCATTAATATTAAGAATAGTGCGACGTATTACAATGTGTTGGGGGGGACTTGACGAATTACTCAATCCAGAAGAACACAAGAGTTGACACAGAGCTTACCGTACACAGATGTGTATTGTTTGTAAAAATTTGTTGTAACTGTAAATTATTTTATGATACCATTTTTAAAAAAAAATTTTTTGAAGGCAGTGCATGTGAAATGCCCCACCTCAGCCCAGGTGGGACAGTTACTGAGGCCGACCTGAGAGCATCCATGTTGTCTGCTGTGGAGGATAAAATGAAGAGAAGACTCCGTGAGACGTTTGCCCAGGCCCAGGTGATTTTCTTTTTTACTTTCGAACTTCTGAAGTCGTGTACTAAAATATTTCTGAAAGTTGACCATTTGCCCAAACAACTGCTTTGAATGTGATGTAAATCATGCTTGACATTAAAACTCTTTTCTCCTTATAACTTTGTCATCTTTTGATTCTTTTCCACAATGTACTTACAACCCATGTGCAAAAGCTGGAATAATAATTTGTTTTAATATATTTTTTTTACCTTAGAAATTTATTTGTTTTATTTTACATAGCATGAATACTGAAGCTAGTCTTTTTTTTTCTAGATTAGGAAATAATAACAAAGCTTTTTCTGCATAACTATAAAATCTCCCCCCCCCCCTTTTTTTTTTTAAATCACATTTTTCTATTAAATTGAATAAGGAAAACAATTTAAATTTAAATAAAACATTGTATTTATTTTAGAAGCAAATTTATAGAAATTATAGTACATGACCCACTCAGTCACAGTCTTAGACTGGTTTACATAATCTACAAAAGATTTATTTTTCTTGATTTCACTGGCGCAAACCGGTCAATTACGCAATCAACATCTGTTTTTTTTACAATGTTCCTCTTTCAACGCTAAGAAGGGCAAGATCCCTGAGAAGATCCTGTCCCATTGAGGAATGCAAATGGGACAAAATAAGTAGGCTATCAGATGACACTTCTGCTGAGCCACTCCACCGATCTTGTGACCGATTTATTACTCTTGTTTGAAGGCGCTTCTTGCTAAGAGCGGAGAATATGCTACACATTTTGGAAAGTTCCAAGACCTCTGTGTTAATCACCTTGTCCTGCCATCGGATGCGTAGAATGCGAAGCAGACATCGTTGATGGAAGCTGTTGTTTCCGCTCATGACTGTTATATGTGGTCCACACTTCACTGCCATATAGGAGCGTACTAAGCACGCATGCCTGATAGACACTTAGCTTTGTTTTGTCAGTTAGATTGAGATTATTCCACACCCGCTTATTCAGTTTAGCCATAGTTGCTGCTGCTTTTGCGATCCTGATGTTTATCTCTTCATCAATGGAGAGAGAACTAGATATATTGGATCCAAGGTATGTGAAATGCTCAACAACCGACAGATTATGGCCCTCAATAGTTATAATTGAAGGGGACGGCGCTTCTTGCATCATGACATGAGTTTTCTGTAGACTAATAAACAATCCAAACTCTTTACAAGCGTGTGATAGATGGTTAACTAGCCGCTGAAGACCTTCTTCTGTGTGAGATGTTAAGGCGGCATCGTCAGCGAACAGTAGTTCACTAATTAGTACCCTTTTTACTTTGGTCTTTGCACGAAAGCGAGCGATATTGAACACCCTACCATCAGATCTGGAACGATATAAACCTCATTTTGGCGCCCCTGTAGCTTGGCGCCTGGGGACATATGTACCCCCCTTCACACCCCTCCCTACGCCTCAGCAGTGCATCCTTAGAGAGAAAAGTTTAAATACCACAATTACCCTGTGTTAATTACATTTATTGAATGTGTACACATCTTTTGTAATTATGTTAATCTATGATCCATTGTTCCTAATTTTTTTTTTTTTTCCATAGGCTGAGATGGATGTCCTGACAAAGACCCAGAAAGATTTAACAGCAGGCAAACAGAGATTGGAAATGATCATTTCAGATTTAGAGAAAGAAAAGGTGAGATACCTTTCAAGTTCAAGGTTGATTTCTAGCATTTCAAATCTAATAATATTAGTAATATGTTTTTTATCCCTTCAGCATACATATGAATATAATAAATGCCCATGTCTACTTCTGTTTCTAAGAGTCAGTGGGTTAGACTTTGGTAAATGAACAATCACATTTAAAAAAAAATTATTGCTAACCCACCAACTTGTCGTAATGGCCAATCAGTTTTACTGTGTTTGAGATTTTGGGAGTGGAAACGTACGCTTTTCCATTTGTAAGTGGAGATAACTCCAATAAATAAGTTGCCTGTCATGAACACTGGGCCAAACCTCAAACACAGATTAGCCAAACAGAAAAAAGAAATAAAGATAAAATGATGTCAGTTCATAACTTTTTAACTTGTAGTGGATTTTACCTACACTATAAAGAAAAACAAATACAATAAGTTTAGAAAAAGCAAATGGAACACTTGATTTTAACATTAGATTAATCTCAGTAGTATTTTAAAGACCATTAGGCAAAGGTCAAGGTCACCACACATAAGTCACTAAATTCCCTAATGTGCACTGTCTTTTCTCCAACTTAATTTCATAAATCATCTTGACACCACATAACAAAAGGATTTGACGCCTCATGAATTTAAGATTTAGTGGAAGAAAATGTACAATGCTCTAGATGTTTTTTTTTAAAATATATATTTTTTTCATATCAGTAACAGTTTTTAATAATTTTTTTTAGGATGAGATAGAAAAGAATATAACATTGCTGAAGGATAAGGATAAAGAGGTGAAAGATGCCATTCAGAAAATGGAATCAAATGAGAACTTGAGTGTGGATGAAGCTGTTGTAACAACTACACCACTGTACAGGCAGTAAGTAGATTTTTAAATTAGTTTAGTGCAATAATAGTTCCAATCTATCATTTGTTCTTAAAGCATTGATATTAGTGACCTATTACCCACTCCTACCTGGAGGGCATTTATTACATTTAAAAAAAAAAAAACTATTTTCATGCCTCACATCCATCTTTTTTTGGTATCATCTTCCACCCATGTCTATATACAAATGAGCCCCCCCCCCCCCCCAAATCCAAATTTAAAAAAAATAAGTTAATAAAACAACAAATATATTTGTAGACAAATGTAGCTGGCTGTAAGCCTGCACTGTGATACAAAAAACAACAACTTGTGATATAGAATCATTTCAATAGGAATCTGACATTCTAATAATTTAATAACACTGTATAATTTCAGATTAGTAGACGCATTTGCGGAGGAGCAAGCAATAGAAGATGCTATTTACTACTTGGGTGAAGCACTACGGAAAAATGTTATAGAGCTGGAATCATTTTTAAAGGTAGGATCTTCTGTAACTTTTTAAACAAAAATATTTTTTTGAACTACTCAATTAAATCATGATTGTAAGTGTAAGTTCTGTATTAGAGTGACATTGGATGATATTAAAACTTAGTTCTGAAACCACACACAAAAAAAAATCTGGATTTAATTTTTCAATACTTTTTTTTTTTTACAGAGGGTAAGAGAATTGTCAAGAAAACAGTTTATGCTTCGAGCGACTATACAGAAATGCAGAGAAAAGGCAGGCTTGCCACCATTAGTGTAAACCAATAAGCTGAATACTTTGGACACTGTAGACATCTAAAGGTCTGACAGCTTATTTTTAAGTTATTTTCAGCTAGTCGTCACCTTGATTGTCCATGTACATTTGGTTCTAATCTGGGCATGTGCAAACCCTGAAATGATGCATGTTTTCACTTGACCCGCATAAGTTTCCCAGCAATGAAATGTTGCAACTCATTGGGTCTCTCTTTAAACTGACTTTTTCCATCAGTGACCAAACTCTCACATATGAATCATGACATGAAATGTCTTAAGAGCCTAGCACTGACTCTTTTTATCATTGTCCACAATTATACAGTTAATTTAGTTGACTAATGAAAGTAAAATAATGCAATAGTGATTGTTAAATTTTCAAATAGTTTAACATATATACTTATACATACTATAAGTAAATAAAGTCAGACAGACAGACTCATTTACAAAATGGGTTTTGCTGTGATGTGGTCTTTTTCATTGCCTGACATCCCATTCATTAATTTGCCCTAGGGGGGTATCTAGCCCCCAGACAAAAAATTTGCATATGCCTGGTTTATAGTCAAGTTTTACTTAGAGGTTGATGTGCTTTAGTGATTTTCCGCTACAGTTAACTTTTTTAAAATAGTTTATTCTGGGGGGTGGTTTTGTTTGTTATAAAAACAAATGTGATTGACATTATTCAAAATTATATACAGATAAATCGAGGGTGAATAGATTTAAGAATGTATGCCATGAAAACCTTGTCTATTTGTTTTTTGTTTTGTTTTAATCCTAAGTCTTACCGAGGTATGATTCTGTGGTTTTTTAACAAAATAAAACACTTGAAGTTAAAAGCAGCACTATAACATTCTTAGTGGCACACTTCTTTTGCTCTGTTACACACATCCCTAAAGCAGCACTATAAAATTCTTAATGGCACACTTCTTTTGCCCTGTTACACACATCCCTATTTTGCTTTGTCGGCTTTGACAATGCAAGTTGGAAAATATTCAATTGGGTCATTGATATATGCAATCAAATGTGGTGTTGGAGACAAATGTTTGTGCGGGTATTTATTACTTGAAATTTTTTCCTGAATCTGAAACACTCTTCAGTGTTGAGTTTTCAACAGGGTGTATGATTGAACGAGTATGAAAATTATTTATATTGATTTATTTAACAGAGCTTTAGGGTCAAATTCAGGTTCAGTAACATGCAGTTGCTAAAAAAGCGAAAGAATCCACACCCACATGTATATGCAGTCAGTTTGCTATACATTAGTGTTTGATTAAAGTCTGAGTGTTTACGTTTTTTTCTTTATAATTCAGATAAATTCTTTAATGTTAGTCTAATATTGTTGCACAATTCAATAGGAACGTTACACGAAATATTTAATATCATACTTGCCCATACATTGATAACACAAGTTAAAAAATGTATGTGGCTGCATAAAATCTATTTTCATTAATTGTAATGAATTTTTGGGGTTTTGTTTTTAGGTCACCAATCTTGTCTGATTTTAACACATTATTTAGGACAATATCAAAATATTTTTTATTTTTTTTTGTGGCTGTGTGCGTTAATAAGCTTTAAAAATCTTTGTTTGAATTGCTTATCTGCTTTATTTGTGCTGCTTTCTACCTGTATTAATGATGTTTTATCTTTCCTCTGATGTTGTGTTTCCTGGCTAATGATGACTTGAATGTGCGTTAATGTGAAACATTTCTGTATATAGACAAATATGTTTCAAAGCCTTTAAGTTTTGTGTTTTAAATGAAGAATATATTTTGTTACTTTAACTTATATTTATAATATGGACCTATTATTAATGGATCACTTAATTTATCACAGTCATTTATAATATAGAATGTTCTGCTGTATGTTTTTCCAAGACCAATAAATGAAAAGTTTTAAATTTATTATTCTGCTTAGCACTGTAAATGACTTAAAAAGTATTACCATACATGCATAAAGAATTAAAGTTTGGTCATAAAGTAGGAAAAGTTATGGTGACATGTTTTTCTGTGTGTGTGTGTGAGAAAGACAAATTTGATAATTACTTCATAAAACAGAACAGTAAAAATTATTATTTTTTAAAGAAATGTACCTTGTTGAATATTGACAGTTTTCACGCAGTTGATTTCGCTTAGAAAAGTACAAGAGCACTTTTTTTTTTTTTTTTTTGGTTGTAAATACATCAAATTCAAATGTATAAATACTGAAAAGCATGTAACAATGAAATAATCTTTAATCGGCTTGACACTTATAAAAGTGTATTTGTGAAAACTATCAAATATTCATGTAATTTTAATCTAAACATTTTGTGTCCATGTATAAATTGTATTATATCCAAAACTCCTCTAGGAATAAACTCAGTTGGGCTGTAAGAAGGTTAGATGGCAGGCAGACTTGATATTTCCGTTCATGACTATATTATGGTTTTAAAAACAATTTTTAGCTGATGATTGTAAAAGCTTTCAGGCGATTTTACGCAGTGTCATTTGAAACAGTAATGTACCGTTAGACATCTGTACATTAATTACCAATGATCTGGTCAAAATATAAATTGATTTATGCAATGAAGAACTTTTTATAGAAGTTTTAGTATAAAATAAAAAAAGAGAAGGAATTTTAACATCCTGAGGGTCAATTATGAAATTATTTTTTTTTCTTCATCACCTTGTCTTTGTATTGTTTCGGAAGTCAAATATCCAATACATATGTAAGCTGTTTGGCTCTTTAAAATATTTCTTACGGTTTTAAAGGTTTAAATTTGTCTTCACATGATTAATTTAATTAATTTCATGAGTTTGATTCATTTCCAATGTTCTTATAAAAATGTTGATACCATTGCACAATGTGTCACTTGATAAATGAAAATAAAAACCATCTTGTGTCAACAGGCGATACATTATTTTATTTTAATTTTAAATCAACCAAATTATTCTTGCATTAAAAAAAAAAGTTGTTAAAATGTTTAAATACACAATAAAAAAATCACAACGTAATAAAGATTTTATTTAACATACAATATCCAACACAACATTACAAAGATTTAAAAACGCTAGTTTCGTTATCTACCATCCAGCAGCTTAATTTGGTCTAATTCCTATACTATCATAGTTTTATTAGCCACTCTCTAAACAAATACAATGCATGTTTTCTCCATTCACAAATAGCATTTTTAAAATAGTCAAACTGTGCACATGTACGCCAACAGTGCCTATTTGGATTGTATTCAAGTTGTGTAAATAAAATATAAGAACAGGGTATACTAAACTTAAATTCATTGACAACACTTGACTCATTTGCGTCTATTGCCTCAGGTGCATGATACCCTCAATCAGTTACTCTTGTAACCAGTGATATATCCTCATCAACACCAGGCACAGAAACATTGCAAATCCCATCTACATTCATAGGAGCTATAATGATCAATAAATTGATTGTGGGCCCTTAATATATAGAAGAAGAAGAAGACTAAAGATTTTGACGTTTCGGCATAGAGCCTTCATCAGAAAATAAGACCAAAAAAAAGTATAACAAGTAACAGATGGCAGTAAAAAAAATTTCAAGTTTAGCATACCCTGGTCTTATATCCTATTTGGTCAACATTATAAAATTATCTCATATATACCACTTGACTTGTTAATGTTTTTTAAAAGAATCGGGACTTCATTTCTTTTAAGTTTACAAATTCATCACTCTGCCACATTTTCTATAAGCACAAGTAAATGAGAGGTTGTTGTTTTTTTTAATGCAACTTTGTTAACCAGGAGGCCACTCCATCTGGCGCCCTCCGAGAACATGTATGTGTAGATGATAAACAGATTGTGATCCATGAGGGCCATTGTTGATCACTGTTGACAAACAGGATTAAAAGATGTTTAACACTCAACTCAAACATTTTAGAGTATTGACTTGTATGTTTACGGAATAACCTTAATAAAAGAATCTGCTGTTATTGTGTTCTATTGAGAGGTAAATAAGTACTGCAAAAACTCCCGGTTGGAAATTCTAGCCAGAAAATTAAGAGTTACTGATCAAAGAATAAGCCATACTTTAAAATTATTTTGCGGGCACACAAGCTAGTCGTGGATAGACCTGTTATTGCTGATAAAAAAAATCCCTCATCTTGAGAGGGTTTGAAATAAGAATTAAAAATTAAATTTTGGATCAATAAAATGTAATCAAAAAGAATTTCCATTTATTTGGATCAATGAAAGATAAATGGAAATGTGTTTTGATAACATTGTACGACAGATTCATTTTCAGCACATAGATAACTACTCCTACCAAGACATCATTCTCAAACCAGAAGAATTTATACACAAGACATCTAAAGTATTTCTCAAATAAAAAAAAAATCAGCTGTCAAACCATAAAACTTCAGTGATAATATTGAATTTAAGAGTGATTATTCAGATTTTGTAACAGCCGTAGGTGCATGCTGGTAAATTCTGACAGACTGGATAACAGATGAATGTGTATATCTTTCGGTCCTAACTTATATTAACCATTAAACAATGAAGAATTTTAAGTCAAACTGTGAGTTTATATTTCAAAAGGTAAAACAAGATAACTAAAATAAAAAAACATTGCAACTAGTACTTGGTATTTAATCACATTACCACTCACCAACTCTGTATCCCTTTTCAAGATTCTGCTGTTCTGCCACATTCTTCGCTACAATAAGCAGGTGGCCTAGTAACTAATAACAGAAGAGCTTTGGAAATAAATACTGACAATACTAATGTAATTACTAACGTTAAATCTAATATATCAATTTTTCCAAAGAAGAACAAAAAATCAACAAACAAAAAGGCATATGTGACATTGAAAATAATTACAGCATTAAAAATAAATTGATTACAAGATAACGTTAAATGGAAACTCTTATGTCATTAACCTTGGATTTTTAACTTCAAAAAAACTAAAAAAAGTCTTTTTTTTTTTTTACCTTGGTCTCATTGTTCATGAATAATTCAGCTACATAATTTACTGATGAAACGTAGTTTGCTAATATAATAAAATCCCATCTTACCAGATCATCATTTCTATTTGCCAGACTAAGCATAGGTATAATTTTCTTGGGAACAACCAGGAAGTGAACAGGTGCTTGAGGAGTAACATCAGAAAATGCCAAGCACTAATGGGTCAAAATTGAAAACATATACAAAGTGTAAATATTTAAACTTTTAAATATTTACTGTACTATCAGTAACAAAGTGTCGATACAAATCTGACCTGAAACACATAAAATCTCCACTTAGCAATTAGGATGAAGTTCCCTTTTAAATATAATTATGAAATTGGTCAAATCTAAAGATAGGTTAGCTCAGAAGCATTTCCGTAAATAAAACATGGCAAAACTTGCAGGCTACTCTAGTGTAACTCTTCGAAAAAGATGTCACTGTATTGCTGCTATTCCTGACCAGGATCTGCTGATGAATCCACCAGACTCCTATCACTTACATTAGTCTTAACTATTTAATATAAGGCTTTTTATGAATGTTTAAAAATGAGTATGTTTCCAATAATTTACTAACAAAATTTGCACTGTGAATGTAAGCCACATGTAATTTAAAGGTTTGGACTTTAAACATTACTTACCTGGTCGTCTTCATAGAGAATTTTAGCTGGTATTGTTTTGTCTATAATCTTTGAAAAGATAGTAGGAGCCCCAGATAACTTTGCTGCCTGAGCTTTGGAAACTTCATCAGATGAACACTTGTTTGGAGTGGAGTGCTGATAATAAAGTATCATAATATTTTGATGGTTAAAACAAATAATTTTTTCCAAACTGTGGGTGAGGGTGTTTTACACATGCATTGTGTTTTCAGCCAAAAGGAGAATATTAAAACATCAATCGGACTGACATGTTGCCAAAGCTGAACAGTACCAAAAGTCGCATAACTCTACCAAAGTTAAACAGTGACAAAAATGTTATACTCTACCTATAGAAAGAAAAAAAGTGGTGATGCTGAATTGCATTAAGAATAATTGCAAGCCTCATAAATCATTTGACATTGTTGCCCTACACTTAGACATAATATGTTTATTTTGTGGAATTTGAGTGAATTTAACAGGATATTTAGAGTAAATTGCCCCTTGTGCAACCAGTCCTTTGGGCAACCACTTTCCTTAACTCTCGATATAGGCGATATATCAAAGCAAAGATATACTCAGTAGGCTCCTATTGGTCTACTGTTCAGCTTTTTTCACTTACGGATCATTTATTGCCTTCTTGGAAGCCGGTATTAACAGTGACAATTTGACGAAAAAACCCCCATCTTTTTGTGAAATTTTAAAGTAAAATTTTTGATTATGTTATTTATCATTATTTATCATTAGTATTTGGCGTGAATGAGTTGCTAACATTAAGATAAGGTTATTTAAAGGTTAAAATAGGCTGTAAACACTTGGAAATGTGTTAAATGCGATCGACAAGTCCGATTTCTTGCTGGATGCACTTAGGGCTAATCACTGGTTGCGGGGTGGGCAGGTGGTTGCTTAAGGGGCTACTCAGACACCAGCATTTTTCCCTATTGTAAAAAGTTGTGAGGAAAAGTTGACTCGTGGTTGCATTGGGGCAAGTTACTCTATATATTCATGGGGTTAACAAATATTTTTAAAAGATGTTTGGTCTTTTTTTTTTTTTTTGCATGAAATTAAACTTTACAGTTAAATAAAAACTTTAGCAGAGGAAATAAGCTATTGAAAATTTTGTAAAAATTACTCACCAGATGAGCTGTGCATGCGTAAGTTGGCATAAAAATCCGAGATGCAAGGCCCAGTGCAGTTAAATATTTCACAGCATTTTTTGAGGTTTTATAAATGGTTAATCTTTTTGCCATTAATGGGGTTGCCATCTTTAGAAACAGGAATAGAGTGCTGGCCATTTTCATGGGATTTCTTAATTAACTTCTTTAACTTCCTAGAGATTGCTTAAAAGACAAGTTTAGGGAAGAAACAAAAATTATTTTAGCATTTTCTCCAGATTTTCAGTTACCTCTGTAATATTCAGTTACCTCTGTAATATACCCAAATGAATTGTCCAACATTTAACAATGCAATAGACACTGTTGACAGGAAAGTAAGCAAAGAAGATATTAATGTTAATTTATTTGTTTTTTTCAACAAGGAATTATCAAATATTACTATTGAATTTTTTTTAACTGTTAAGTTAAAAGACTTATGTAATTTTTTATTGTCACAAAAAATAAATACAAAATATCTAAAATAAATTTGTTGACATTTTGACAAGTTTGAAGAATTCAGTCTACCCCTCCTGGACTGACTGGTGTTAAACTGTTGCTAATTTGTAGAAACATAGACATATGACTTAGGCCGCTATAATTTAATCAAAACGTCTCATAAACATTTGCAGCGATGGGAGCTAGAAATACTCTTAATAAAAAGATTACTGTACCTAGGTACTCCAACTCAAATTTTCAAATACATCTGACACAGACAAATAGCATATCATTGGAAAGAGCTGGCTTTAAGTTTTCCAATGACACCAAGATAACCTTTCTATCTTTTATAGGAGAAAAGTTATGAATTTTTTAGTGATTTATTTTCCCCCACTATTTGGCTTTGTATTTAATTATTAAAACTGTGATCGCATTATTACTCTTTTGGTACTATTTTGCTTGTATCTTTTTGGCTATTAAAGTTAGAGCTATCAAATTTGCAGGAGACATTTACAATACAATGTTTAACAAAATAAAACACATGAATTGTGAATTAACTTATTATATTTTATTAAATATGACTTTATGAGCATATGGCGTGGATAACGACAATTGGCGAAAAATTTAATTTTTCAAAAAATGACATAATTACTAAACTAATAAAGCTACTGCTATAAAATTTTCAATACAAACAGATAATGTCCATCTAAAAGTAAGGCACATTTAAAATAAATGAAATACAGATCAGAAAAATGTATGCAATTTTAGAAAAAATATGCCATGAAAAGCAACCACGGCCAAGATTTTTTTACATTAAAATACATAACTTTTAAACTAATAAAGCTACTGCTATTAAATTTTCAATACAAACAGATAATGTCCATCTAAAAGTAAGGCACATTTAAAATAAATGAAATACAGATCAGAAAAATTTATGCAATTTTAGAAAAAATATGTCATGAAAAGCAACCACGGCCGAGACTTTTTTACATTAAAATACATTACTTTTAAACTAATAAAGCTACTGCAATCAAATTTTCAGTAATAATAGTTTGTGACAATCCAAATGTAACAGAATATTCAAATATTGCAGTCCACAGCAACAGATAGTGTCCTAGTCCACAGCAACAGATCGTATCCTTGACCACCTGAAAATGTTAAAAAAATTAAACTTTAAAATGAGTGAGCTGAAAATTCAAATGAATTTCATCATAACACTCAATTAAACAAAATGAAAATCTCCCATAAGAACATCAGAAATTAATTGTGAGAAACTTGACCACCTGAAAGTATACCGGTACAAAATATTAAAATGAGTGAGCTGAAAATTCAAATAAATTTCATCAAAACACACAATTAAACAAAATAAAAAATCTCCCATAAGAACATCAGAAACTTAATGTGACAATGTTGTCCACCTGAAAGTATTCAAAATATTAAAAATTTAATTTTAAAATGAGTGAACTGAAAATTGAAATAAATTTTACCAAAACACAATTAAAAGTGAAAATTTCCCAAAAGAACATCAGAAATTAAACGTGACATTGTTATTTCTTCATGATCTATGTCAGAAAATACCAACTTACAAAACAATTTACCAGATTTCTTAACATACCCAACTAAATCTCCAATAAATTCCTTCTCTTCCCAGTCGATGGTTTTGTTGACCAGAGCTTTAACCTTGGCATCAACAAAACCGGTTGAAGCATTAGGCAGGGGCTCGTTTAACTTGGATATCGAAAAAAAATCGTGGACATGGTTCGCGGCTCCGGAGCTCCAGCAACACTTCATCCTCATCGATTGGTAGATTTAAAACATCTTCCTCCATCATCAATATCAATTAGTGTTGTTTGTTGATCAGGAAATGATAATCAGTAATTCTGAAAAAAACCCAGATCAGGAGTACTATTTAGGATTATTATGAATACATATAAATAATAATTAAATCATTTTAGATAGGCCACACAATGTTGTTTAGTTTATGTACATTTATAGTTCTTTAATAAATTAGTACTACAGGGTAGTCTATCTTTCTTACTAATTCATTGCTCATCGCATGTCAGCACACCTTGATCTCTTTTTGTCTTTGTTTTATTATTTACTTGTATTATTGACCCAAAGCATGCTCTTATATATGAACTATATTAGGCCTAACGTGTAATTATTAAAAACCAGTTATTAAAAGTGTATAATCTATTAAAGTTATAATGCAGGATTTATTAATTAAGTCATTTAAGTTGTTTCAAAAGTCTTTACTTTGTATGTAATAGTATTAATTATTATTCAAATTTTTTTACCCAAAGCCTATTCTTATATATTAATTATATTCCCCTGAAAGTAAAAATATTAAAAATCGTGTTAAATTGTATTTTTATAATAAAACTAGTAAGTTATAATACAGGAATCATTTATTAAGTTGTTTGAACAACGTTTCTATTAATATTAATAATAAGAAATCACTGTTTACATTGACGATATACCACTTCCGGTAGATCCAGAGGAAAAAAATGGCCACGACTTGGCTGCCGAAATTTTTAGTCACATAACTAAAGCTCTCATTAAGTTATTAGATAAGCAGTACTCTTTTAAATAAGTGATTTATTTTTAGCAACATATAAACTATGCAACAAAGTATTTGCCAGGTCCGATAAAGCTTTAAAAAAAATAATTACAGAGCTCTCACTTACCCAACGTCGACTTTCCAACTGATTGTCTCAGCGTGGTCGGATTTCCACTTTATTTATAACCCCCGTGACCGGCATGCATTGAGGATTTGAATGAAAACAAGAAAAGTCCTCTATTTTTAGAAATGATGCAAAACAACGCTAAATTCCGACATATACCGAAAACGAATAGCGCCGGCTGATCACAGCGATCAGCCCGCGCTTTTCTTCGCGTCGCGTCGCTTGTTTGGAGTGCCTACAGTGTACCATTAAAATGATAAATTACTCAAATTTTTTAAAATCCAAGTTTCTTTGTTTATTTTTTAACATGCACATCCACATTCGTCATTGTGAGGCCCAATTCTATTGTTTTCATCTTAAGCCATTTCTTGTAACATAATAAATTAGAAATAACTTCTTAAATACTTGTTAATTGATGCGTTTATTATAAAATATATCAAATGTTAATTTTATTCAGCGAAATAATGGGATCATGAGCTTGATATACATAGTCATCATAGTTTATTTGGAAAGGTACAGAGGTCAAGTGATATGAGATTTGGTAAAAAAATTGGCTAATAATTGCTATATGTGGTCCCTCATTGGGAGTCATTGCCCTTTGTTTGGGATAGATTTAGGGTTCAGGTTAGGGTGAGCGATAGAGGTACCAGTAGCGTGCAATTACCAAAAATCAATCAATGAATCGGTAATTCGGTAGAGATAGTGCCCCGTTTTTTTACCATGGCCGCCATCTTGGTTGCCGCAGCCTATAAAACATCATCATTTAAATAAATGTCACGGTTAAATGCTTACCATCTGGGCCTTGGAATGTTGTTAATGTTTGGCATAAATTTGTATAGACACATTCGTTATTCGAAAGAAATAGCCCGTTTATTAGTAAACAAACCAAGAGGGCAGATTACAAAAATTATTAAGAGTAGCCTACCTTTCTGGCGGTGAGACTGTATACAGATTATGTCATTAGGTCAAAGGCACAGATAGCTCATGTAAGAATCACTAAAAAAATTACAATGATATTGCAATGGCAATTCACTGAACATTTGAAATCTGTTCAATATTCAAAGGAAATTCGGATAACTTTTAAATCCCATCCCACTTCATCCTTCCATGCTCTCTACCCCTAACACCTTCTAGCATCTTCGCCACCATTCCCCTTCAGTTCCATGGAACTACCCCTTACTTAATTACCCCTTTAATCAACATCTCCATACCTTACACTTAAACAACACTTCCGTCCCTCACTGCATTTTTAAAACCCAATTTCTTTATACTTACGTAAGCTTAATGTGTTAACATTATTACACGTTTTCCAGAGCCAGAGCCATGCGAAGGAAAAAATTCACTCTGAAAATAGCAACTCCTGTTTCATTAACAAATCCTGATTGTAGAAACTAGATGTCGTATGTCATAAGTGGTGAGATGACGGTAATTTAATTATTATAAAGGCTTTGCGAATTAAAAAAAAAATGGGATAGATAAATGGGTTCCTGAGATTGTATAGAGTGAAATATTCGCATTTTGGGTCAAGGGCAATTCGTTCTTTTCCTTTAATTTACATGATCTATACAAATAAACAAATCATGATTTTGCACTACAGTTAGTTTGGTCATGAACGTTAAAACTAAGTTTTTATTAGTGCACAAAAATGAACGTCTGTCCTGTGCCTGTGCGAGATCCATAAAAAAGCCTTTTCTCATTACATGATAAGTGTTGAGTGCTAATTTACTTGACGTCTGAACGTTGTGAAACGTCTCACTATAGAATAATCCTCCCTAGACCGAGACCAAGTTTGGGCAAACTTTTTCCAAAATAGCCACAGTTGTGCGAATGAAAAGTAAAAGTCAATTAGTGGAAAATGGGTCAATTAGCCGTCCGAATATTTTGTCACCCAGCCAGTCAATCAGTCAGTCAGCCAACCAAAAGCACAAGCGAAATTTATATACGGGATTTAAAAATACCCCAAGCAGAGGCGTAACTGGGTTTTTGGCGCCCTTGGCTAATTTATTTTTTAAATAATAAAAATTTAAAAATTAGAGATTTAGCGGCGCCCTTTTGAACTGGCGCAGGCAGGCGCCCTTGGCAACTGCCCCAATGCCAAGCCGTTGTTACGCCTCTGACCCCAAGTGCATTTGGTGCGAAATATTTTCTTTTGTTTTACGGAAATAGTCTTAATTTAAATATGATGTTATAAATCTGCGGTACAAAAAGAGAGGTGTGACATTAGAATATTGATATAATTAAATGGTGTGAAAAAAGTGGTCGGTTGCTAACCTTGGGGTGGGGGGGGGGGAGTAGAAATAAATGGGTATTTTATAAAGTGCGTTACTTGAATGCATGTTTTGTCAATGTAACATTAGTAGATGGACAGTTCAAGCATTGCGGGCGCCATAGTTTGGAGGGCTATAGCTAGAACTATTTTTAATCTGAAGTAAACTTTCGACATTTCCTGGAAGAAGCGTTTTTGAATTCCCGATTAGAAAATATGCAAACGGGTAAATATCTTGGGGGATGAGCCATTATGCCTAAATTTGTAATTTTGGCGGTAATAGATGAAATGCTGCCCCCCACCCCCCACAAACCACAATTTTTTTTATGCACCTATAATCCCCCCCCCCCCCACACACGCACACAATCACATAGTCTGAATAAAAAGAAACAACTGGTGTTTAGGGTATATCGTTACTATAATTAGGCATACGGGCATTTTTTTAGAAGACTTTATCACTTAATGAAGGACAGTCTTTGTAAATCTATTGACAACAAACTTATAGGGTTCATGTCAAAATTTAACTAGGCCACCCCTAGTCCTGCCAATTTATAGGACCCCCTCTGCCAAAGGGAGGATGTTCTACTTACAATTTCATTACAATGCCTTCATTTTTATTTTCTCCATTCACCTCTGAATATAAGTATCACCATTAGGATTTTCCCCCTCCAATGTCTCATAAAACAGATACGCTCCTGACTGTTGGGATGTGATGAAAGGGGAAGTGGAAGGTTTTATGGTGGTGTGAACATTTTAGCGTAACATTTTTTTTTTTTTTTAAAAGGAAGAAAAACGTCCTTTCAATCCGTAGCTAAAGAACTTGACTAAACGAATATCCATCTTTAGATGATTCAACATCCCCTTCATTTTAATAAAATTTTTTAAAACTAAGTCAGCTTGGTTTGATTGCTCGGTTTCGTGATATCAAATATACTGCTCCGCATTGGTTTTATCAGGTCCTCATGGTACCGTGACGCGATTTACGAGTCCAATAATGATTATGTTAGGGCAAACAAGAAGCCAGCGTGGCACTTGTACACCAGCACTTATCCAGGGTACTCTGAGTTGGTGGAGGGGACTCGGGGGGGGGGGGGGGGGAAAGGGAGCAATGGAATTCGAATTTCTGATCGGTGTTTCCGATTTCTTCCATTGATCCACCGGTCGTCTCGGTGAATGGAGATTAACTTGGCAGTTTGAGCAAAACATGTACAAGGAAATAATAGACTTGCGTTCCGTATGCCGAATCTGCGGTGAAGACGTATTTTTTGATACCATGATATGATTACTTTATATTGAAATTCACTTCAGAAATATAGCTTGTCTCTGTTTGGGAGCACAAGGTGTGTTTTGGAGTACCTCAACGGTGTTTTTTTTTCCACCCGTACTCTTCGGTTTCGTTTAACGATTTTATCAAAACAGCAACATAGGAAACTTATGTTAACATTATAAGGTCACGGTCAAGGTGCGGGTGTGTCTGTCATGAATTATTGAAACTTACATCGAGTAAGGCAGAAGGGAATGTCAAATGAAAGAGAAAAATACACGCATTGACATTTATTTAGTAAGTTAATATGGACCATGCCGTTAGTCTCAAAGAAAACTTCGCTCACTCAGATTTCAAGTTTATCTGTATGCCGTAGTAAAGTGTAAATAGTATTTTTAAAAAAAATTATAATAATTTTGGTGTCTCTCTTTAAACGATAACGCTGTTTCCAGACCTTCTTACTCTGTGAGTTCAGTTCAGGTAACGTATTTAATTGAATCCTTATTTATCTATAACTATTACATTTAATAACGCGAGTTAAGTTTCTTTTCATTACAATAAACATGAATATAAAAATAGTGGTTTTATTTAACGCGTTTATTTTGTCTTATTATATCACAATTAATTTATATATATATATATATATATATATATATATATATATATATATATAGGCCTATATATATAAGCTAGATAGCACCAGCAAAACAAGTCCATTAAAACTCCTAAAATATATTCTACTTATTATTTTAAAATTTCCTGTAGCCATGGTTCATTAAATGACATGTAAGTTTATTGCTAACATAATTTATGAGATCAACTTCATTGACGAGAACTGTTTGTTGTCTGTTTTATTTAAGTGTGTGGTGTGTGAGTGGGTGCTGGGTGGGCGGGCTAACATAGTTATTACACTTATATTCCTTCAGAAGAGAAGAATCACTTTACATTAATAATACTGATTTATGCAATACTGATACGAATGCAATAATGCGATAGCGTGCTAAAGGTTAGTGCCGCCTGGGGCGTGTCAAGTTTATAGCCGCCCTCTTCTCAGAAAGAAAAACTGCAACTGCTGCCACTCCAGCGGCGTGGGAAGGGGGGATGTCCACCTTGGGGGGGGGGGGGTACTTCTCTTTTTTTTTGTCATGGAATGGAGCGGGGAAAATCTCGACCCACCCCACGTGACTAACCATAGCTACACCAATATGCCTCTCCACATAAAAGGTGCATCCCCGGGCAGACCTCCCCTTCTTTCCGACGTCACTGTACAAAGGTAATAAAATGAAATAATATATAAAATAATATGTTGGTGTGTTTCGATGTAACGTAAAGTCATGCTTGACAACAACTGTCACGAAATCTCTCAGCGCTTTAAAATGAATCTTGTCCCCGGGCGCGAATCTTGTCCCAGGGCGCCAAACACTCTAGCTACGCCTCTGCCTACAGACGTAACTCTGCTAAGTTTTTAAACACAGCTTATCTGCTTAACAAGGTGTTTAAAAAAAATCTGAACCGATCCTCGACTTTGTCATAAAAATTGTCCGAAATTCCGCTCGCAGTTGGACTTCTCTTTCATCCATTGTTGAAAAATCTTTACAAATACAAACTCTGCTTACGTCGAAATTTTAGCCCCAATTAACAACTGAAGACATTATTATTCAGACCCAACTGACAGCTATTCCCACATTCCAAACAAGTTGTGTCAACATTGAGTTGACATCTGGTTGACGCGATCGAGCCATGTTTGCTGGCGGCAGTGCGTACACGCTATAGAGACATTCTAATCCATTACGTACACATATATTCGCTGGAACCATTTATTATTAACGCCATATCAAGCGACATCTACGTATTACTTTAAAGTAGCTTCCTAAAGTAAGTACCTGGCGTATCACTATATTTTTTTCTTTCTTCGACGTCTCAAATCTTTGAGGATCCGAGAGGGAAGCACCAACCGCCCACACCCACCCCTACAAGCCCAAATGGAAATCACACACGTCCCTAAGTTATACCACTGAAGGCCAATGTTGCTACATCTTTGCCGCGTGAGACAGGTTTGTTAAAACACGCAACATACTAGAACTGATCTTGTCGTTTCAATTCAGTGTTTTGTTTCTCCCTCAAAGCTTGTAGGTCTAGTGATTTTGTAATGTCTGAACGGTCACTTAATGATTTTGTAATAACTGCACTGTCATTTACTGATTTTTTAATGTCTGAACTGTCTTTCACTGATTAAGTAATGTCTGCACTGTCACTTTCTGATTTTTTAATCGCTGTATTGTCCCTTACTGATTTTGCAATGTCTGAACTGTTACTTACTGATTTTGTCACGACTGAACTGTCACTTTAAATAGAAACAAGTCCAGAGACTCCTGAGTTTCACCTCATTGTTTTCCTTGCTTTCGATGTTAAGATGACTACAATTCCAGAGGGACACCGCAAATATATTTCATCATAATCTCTTGATAAAAATAGTCGTTGGAAAGGTGAAGAAACTCATTCTTTCCGCTTGTGGTGTAGTAAAAGTGTGTGTGAAGGGGGTGGTGGAGGGCGCGGTCCACCCGATGAGGCACTTTATTTCTTTATACGGAGGGGGCGCCACACTTTCGGCCGGGATTTATTGTTTCCTATCAGGGGTGTGTCCAGGGCCGGATTAAGCCATTTTAGTGCCCAAGGCACAAACCCACATGGGTACCCCCTTCTGCCCGGGGCCCCTGATCTTTCACTGACCGTGACCGCTGGTATGTTCAATATTATTCAAAGAAAACAGTTGTTAACAAATATGTTTGTAGTTTGTATTACTATCACTTATATAAAACCCACAATAAAGTATTTCTGTATTAAAATTAATAGTTAATAAATTTTGAAATAATAATAGACAAAAATACTTTATTTTTTATTAGATGAAAAAAAAAAAAAAAGGTTTTGTCATTTACATTTTAAAGATTTTTTCCCTAGATTTACATCTAGTGGAGTTTTTGAGTATATCGTCAAAGTTAATTTTGCGCAACACATCTGCCTCGATCATAAGCAGAGATAAGGAATCGAGCCTTTCTTGTGTCATTGTTGATCTATTTGGATTTTTTGTACGTTTCAACTGAGAAAAAGAGCGCTCAGTTGAACAGTTAGTAACCATTAATGTTAAAAATATGCGCAAGGCGATTTCAACATTTGGAGAGGCACACTAGATGTTGTCTCTAACTATTACTTTGTATAATTCTCCATGATTGAACGTGTTGTTTTCCGATTTTGATGCAGGAAAATTGTGGCGAATATATGAATGAAACTGTTGTAGTTCAGTACATAAATTATTGTTCAGATCTTTAGGATAAGCATTTATTAGTTCTTCACAAAACTGAGATGTTTGTGATAGTGATACATCGACCAAACAAGAAAATCGAACTGCTACATCATTCTACACCTGGTGGTATTATTTTTGCAGCTTCTTCAAATCTTTCAAATTCATTCCTAGATTTATGCAAGTGATCTGCTAGTGAAGAATACAAATCAGCACATGTTTTCAAGTTCACAAGCTCATTTTGTGTCTATTACTAAGGGGTTTTCGATCGAATTAATTAATTAATGTTATTATTTTAATATTATTTATTGAAAATATAAAAATGGTTTATATTTTTTATAAAACTTCACAAAATTTTTTAAAATTCGAATACGACCGTATTATTTATTTACAAGCCGAGTGAGTCCGCATGGTCCGCATTTTGCTCATTACCATTTACCAGGAGTTTTTAAATTTTTTTATGCGCTTAATTTTTAAGCATTCAAGATTGTATCAAACTTGAATGTGAATTTTTATTATAATGTATTTCTTCATTTTCATAGCACTTGTTCAATTTTCAGTTGTTTCTGGACTTAAATTTGTTCAACAAAAAAAATAATTTCTTGAGGACTTGTGGTGCCCCCAAACGCTTGGTGCCCAAGGCACGTGCCTTGTTTGCCAAGAGGTTAATCCGGCCCTGGATGTGTCGCAACACTATTGACCCGTCCCAGGTGGCGATGACCCACCACGTGCGCCAATGCTTTCCGCTTATTCTATTCGGAGTCGAGGTAACCATTCCGACTCCAGTCATTAATGTTCCAACCCCCCCCCCCCCCCCCCCCGGTAACCCAGAAGCCATGGCTATACTCACTCAATTTGTCTTTTCAGATGTTGGAATATTTAAATAACTCTAATTTCCCTACTAACCCTGCCATTATTTGTCAACAGCCGAACCTGCAAAACCAGGGCTGACCGTCAAATCAATCGTTTAATCAATGATCTTCCAATAAGTCAACTATTTTGTTCGCCCACACGTCCAGTCAAGAGTTGCCATGACGACGTCCAGCGCGTTGTCAGCAGCACTCAACACCGTTAACTAAAACACAGGAATGTACTTTTAAAACAGAAGTGGAAAAGCCCCTCCGCCCGTCCACCTATACATCCACCCCACCCGCAAGAGCGCAGTGAACAACACCACGCCAAACTGAGCAGTGAGCAGCAACCCCCCCCCCCCCACCACACACACACCATCAGAAGATGACGACAGAGAGATCGACAGTGTCTCCAAAGACCCGAGCCAAACAGAGCGCCATGGGTGGTTTAGGAAAGGACGTTCATTTTCTCGGCACCGGCGGGGCCTCACAACAGGGGCGGAGAGCGAGTTTACGCCCAGGGGAGATTACCAGACGTCGCTCGTCGTAAGTCCGTCCTGTTGTGTTTATAGTTTCGGCTAATGTTTTTGTGGATTGTGTGAGTATAGTATGTGCAAAGCAACTGCTAAATTTTATTCCTCATAATTAGCCTGCTCAGGTTTTTTTTTTCAATTTTTAAAGCGCCGTTCATCTATACCAGCGGTTCCCAAACATTTAGTTTGGCGGGCCGGAGGACACGTTTCGAAAATGAATATTTATTAACCAAATTTTATTTTTATATTACCATAAAGATTCATGTTGTGCGTACCGACGGCATAAAAACTAGCGGACCGGTGCCGGTTCGTTGACCACCATTTTATGGGGGGGGGGGGGAGGGGCGGCGCTGATCTATGCAATTTCTACGGTACTTTTGATAAACAAAGCTTTTGATTTGTCAAGTGAACTAAAATTGTAACAACACCGTCTGGTGCGTGAAGTCTTGAAGTGTATTAAATTCATATGAATCAGTAACGTCAGCAGGGGTTAGCTCCAATCAGACGAGCCTTAGGGTCAAAGTTCAGAAGAATTATCATGATCTGTTTACATTGAAGTATGGGTTTAAGTTAAGAGGAAATGAGCGAAATCAAGTTTGGTAAAAGCTCGGAGGCGGGGAAGGGGGGGGGGGGGGAGAACCACAACACAACAAACGAACGTGTCGACAAGAAACCTGCATCAGCGAAACAACAGTGAAAAAAAACAGAGTAAAAATAACACCTATAGCTGAAATGTAGTATCCGAGAGAACAGCAACAGGAATGTGGACTGCGCAGTCCTCTCGGTTACTACAATTTCAGCTGTGTTATTTTGATTATGTTCTTGTTGTTTGCTCGCTGATCCAGGTTTTTTGGCCGACACGTTCGTTGTTTTGTTTGCGTTCTTATTTTTTTTCCCTCCAATGTTTTCTCATATTGTGTTTCGTTCATGTCCATTTTTGAAAGCCGATTGCAGTCTATCCCCTATTTATTTAGAGTCAAGTTAAGCGCAGGGAGCCAAGCTCGTGAATTGGGGACCCTTGCTATTAACTGTTCCACCTCCACTGAGTGCTTTGGGTTGTTAAATTTTTTTTTTTTTTTTTTTTTAATAAGCTTTTCCCATATTTTTCACTGCCACGGACGGCAGTGTGTCACATGCAATGTCATAGGCCTGTCTAAACCACAATGAACACAGCCGTGCCATGTCAAGTAGGTCTCTGATCTCTGGTGTCATGCCACGACGATTAAAAAGTGTATACGCGTGTGTGTGTGTGTGTGTGGGGTGTGCGGGTGGAAAGGAGAGACGAGGAGGAAGGGGGGGGTGCATTCAATCTTATCAAATTATTTATTGGTCTCCCTATTGGATTGACTGCTGCTTGCTTAACGTTAAGACCGCGTATTATAGAGACGCAAACATGGAACTCTCAACAATAACTTCTTCAGCACCTGTACGGATTAATGTCAGACGGCATCCACGTGGGTGGCGCGACATGGATAACGCCAGAAACATGTTCCAGGTGACCCTATGTAAGGACGATATCAGCGTGATCACTTGTATGGATAATGCCAGAAGCAAAGTCCAGGTGACCACATGAGAGGACACTATCAACGTGATCACCTGTATGGATAATGCTAGATAAAATCCACGATGGTATGGATTTTTTTCCTTTTGTTTGAACATAAAGCAAATCCATTTAACCATATTACACAAAAGTGCCATGTATACGCGTGTGTGTGTGTGTGGGGGGTGTGCGGGTGGAAAGGAGAGACGAGGAGGAGGGGGGGTGCATTCAATCTTATCAAATTATTTATTGGTTGAGCTTGGCATATCACTGGACCGTGAAGTCACAGTGCACCAAGTAACTCAATTATCACTGGACCGTGAAGTCACAGTGCACCCAGTAACTCAATTATCACTGGACCGTGAAGTCACAGTGCACCCAGTAACTCAATTATCACTGGACCGTGAAGTCACAGTGCACCCAGTAACTCAATTATCACTGGACCGTGAAGTCACAGTGCACCCAGTAACTCAATTATCACTGGACCGTGAAGTCACAGTGCACCCAGTAACTCAATTATCACTGGACCGTGAAGTCACAGTGCACCCAGTAACTCAATTATACCTTCTTGACGTTGAATGAGGGTGTGGGGGGGGGGGGGGTAGACCATAAGGTTGACTACCCCTAATAGAGATGAAAATACACACACTATTGTAGCGAACCTTGCTCGTCTCTGCTCTCTAATCAATCTGCAACTTTGTTCACTCTGTCCCTCGTGTGCACCAATATGACAACTCAACGATGGTTATAGTCTTTGAACATTTATTGGTCTCATCCTTTGTTTTCACTTTCTCTCGCTCTCTCTGTCGTACTCCACTTCGACTGTCACGGTCCCTCTCTAACTCCCGTCCGTCCTAGAGAGGGACCGTGACAGTCGAAGTGGAGTACGACAGAGAGAGTGAGAGAAAGTGAAAACAAAGGATGAGACCAATAAATGTTCAAAGACTATAACCATCGTTGAGTTGTCATATTGGTGCACACGAGAGACAGAGTGAACAAGGTTGTAGATTGATTAGAGAGCAGAGACGAGCAAGGTTCGCTACAATGGTGGCAGCGGTGGGATTCTAAACCTTGCAACGACTCCGAAGAGACAAAAATTTTTAGCCTGAGATGAAAAGTACAAGGAGCGGAGCAACTGCATCAAGAACAATGAATTCACAGCACTTAAACAACCTCCCGACATACAGTGGCACTTCAACATGGCACACGTTCATCATCCAGTTCGAAACGTCTGCTAAATTTTTCAAGTGGAGTGAGGAAGAGAAACTCTTTTATCTCAGCTTTGCATTGAAAGACGCTGCGGCTGAATATGCTTTCAGTGAGTTAGGTGACGTTGAGAGAGAGACGTACGTTGAATTTAAAGATGCCCTGGCGAATCGATTCAGAGACCACAGAACGCCAGCATTTTTCCAAAATGTTTTGGAAAAACGCACATTTCTGAAATCCGAGACAAGTACAGAGTATGCTACTGACATCAAGAAATTGGTAGCGAAAAGTTTTCCAACGGCAGACCAGGCTACACGCGATGCCATTGGATTCAAACAGTTTCTGCGTGGGCTGCCGGACCAGTCTATGGTGACACAAGTTGGTACTATGTCAGTTCCTCCCACAGTAGACAAAGCAAGAGCTGCCCTCGACCATATAATAAATCTCAGGGACAACGTGTGTGTACCTGGACAGCATGTGGCGTCAATTGCTAACGACCACTTGACAAGAGAAATAAGTGGCCTGAGACAGGACTTTAGAGCATTCATCACATGGCAGCGGGAACTCAGCCGGTCAGAACTCAGCCGGGCAGAACTCAGCGGGGCAGGCAGGTGGACGGACGGGAGTTAGAGAGGGACCGTGACAGTCGAAGTGGAGTACGACAGAGAGAGCGAGAGAAAGTGAAAACAAAGGATGAGACCAATAAATGTTCAAAGACTATAACCATCGTTGAGTTGTCATATTGGTGCACACGAGAGACAGAGTGAACAAGGTTGCAGATTGATTAGAGAGCAGAGACGAGCAAGGTTCGCTACACTATTTTAGTTGTTTTTTTTTCGTCTCAAAGACATGATTTAAAGGGAAAAGCAGATTAGACCCAGTTAAAATGAGCTCGTGCTGTAGTCCACCGTTCTAACACATCGGTTGTCGTGTCAACCCATTTTCCCCCGACAACCTGTAGTTCAGTGGTTCTCACACAATGGTGGTCATGTCCACCCAATAATCACAGACAACCCGTAGTTCAGTGGTTCAGAGAACGGTTGTCTATGACCTTTGCTGTGCACGAAGTTAATCTTTTCCACAAAACCGATATCCCCCACGGTGGCTCCGTCGTTTAGTTAAGTCTAGAGCTATGATTGTGTGATTGAAAATATGTTGCCCTATTTAATACTTTTTGTGATAAATATAGTGCCGCGGTCGGCAAAATTCAGCTCTTTGAATCAATAAATGCGACTCTTTTCATTATTATTGGACACTTCTTATTTCCAAATTTATATTACCTTTTAAAATTAAATTTAAAAATGTAAAAGACTTTTAAAAAAAAAACTTTTGAATAATTGAAAATTTAAATGTATGGCTCCGGCACTGTATCTTCATGTCTGCTGTATGCCACTGCTGTATGCCCCTGCTGTATGCCACTGCTGTATGCCCCTGCTGTATGCCACTGTTGTATGCCACTGCTGCATACTAATGTGCCAAGAGCTCAAGGTGTCATGTACGCATTCGCTCTCCCCATTCGCACCTTCCTAACAGCTCCCCGAAATAGTTCCCTAGCTGGTAAAATTTACAAAATGGCTTTTCACGTTAAAAAAAATATGTTGACTTGCCTTTCTAAAATGAGGGGGGGGGGGGGGTGGTTTGAGTGTGTGTGTGGAGGAGGGGGGGGTTCCTGCAACATTTTTGGCAATTGTTTTATCGAAAAGAATTCTTTAAACATCTATGATTTTTCGGCTAGTATAAAATAAATTCATAAAATTTTTTGCATGTGTCGATTTCTGCTTTTAAAGATGTACAATCAAATGGTCTGAAATTCTTTGTTTAATTTATGATTATTTCTTTTACAATCAGATGATAACAGCAGAATGACTTACTGATTGACAGAACAGAATAAACTCATTTTGTCCACCCTTCGTATTTTCAACTATTTAGACAAGATTTTCTCGATCTTGGGTACTTGCATGAGGGACATTTCATTAAGTGCGAGGCAAAGTGATTAAGACTAGAGGAGCCATTGCCTTTTAAGGAAACATATAGATTTTCTAAATTTTTTATACTTAATATAATAAGCCACATGTTTTTATTTTTTTTAAAATTTCATTACGGCAATATACATGTTTATTTTTCGTCAAGCAATTCCTATGGGGTGAATAACATCGAAAAGGCCGAGAACCCTTGTTACGGCATCTTTCTCATGGAGACCTAACAAATGTAACCTGGAGATGTACATCACTTATGTTGACGGGTTATGTCAAGGGCAGAAAAATGCAAGGAGAAGCACGGATTGATTACAAACTCTCTGTTCTCTGCCATAACGTTTTCTCGAATTCCTGCCCTTCCTATCTTACCGAACTTCTCTCTGTCTATTCCCCCTTCGACAGCTTCGCTCCTCCGCAGGCGCGCATAGTCTTCTGTCCCCAAGACTCGCACAAAAACATACGGTGAAAGATCTTTCTCTGTTTGTGCCCCCAAACAACGGAATTCTCTTCCCCTACACATCCATAATATACCAACCATCACAGCCTTCAAAACTGCTCTCAAAACACATCGCTTTAAACCAGTGGTTCTCAACCTTTCTATTGCCGCGACGCTGTAAAACAGCTCCCCATGTTGTGGCGACCCCCCAACTGCAGAATTATTCTCGTTCATGCTTTATAACTGTAGAGTATATGTGTTTACAGATGGTCTTATGCGACCCGTGTGAAAGGGTCGTGCGACCCCAAAGGGTTCGCGACCCACAGGTTGAGAACCGCTGCTTTAAACTCTACCATCCTGATTGATTCCCCCCCCCCCTCTGACCAATTGGGGTACTAAGTTGGGGTACTACGCTATAAAAAAAAAACTTCTTATAATAATAATAATAATAAATTATTTAAAAATGCAGATTTCTCTTTCTTAAATTAAAAAAAAAATATATATTTGCTACTAGGGCTTAAAAGGGATGTAGTTGTTTTTTCTTTAAATTTTTTTTTAAAAAATTAGCATTAGGTCCAAGTGATACCAAAAAAATCTAAAATAAAAAAATTCCCATTTTCTATAATGTACAGACATTCCCACACCCTACCTTTCGGTCTTTAAACAACAGACCACCATACCCGTGGCTCTTCATTGATTAAAATAATAGTCGCCTCCTCAGAACTACTGATGTTAAACGTGTGGTAGTGTGGAGTTGGTTTCGAAGAGGAAAGCAGGACACCACAGAAACAGGAACATGTATAAGAGATCATTTATATTACGCACTAGGGCTTGCAAAAATAGGAAATTTACACAATAGGGCTCACTTACAATTACAATTGTACCTATTTAAAGGTGCGTACGGTGAACAATTCAGAAAGGCTGCTAAGAAAATTACGTACCTAAATGTCTAGCTAGGGCCTAGGAGACTTATTTAAATATATATTATATAGATGACTTAAACCGATTTGTTTCATTTCTATTAATACCTTTACTTTTTAATCCACCGATGCGAATTAATTTCTGTTAATTAGGTAAGGATTTCTAGAAATCGCTTATTTTATTTTCAAGGGATTACAAAAAATCATCAAATAATCTGAACAATTTTTAATTTTATTTTCGTTTCTAGAAAATCGTCGTTTACTGTTAAAATGTGTGCACGCAATACTTTTATCGGTGTTCAATTTTCGACCAATGCAATAAAAACAAAATTACCTTACGGGTACCAATGTTATATTGATAACAAGTTTTAAGAATCAGTTTTTATCTCCGACACTGTTTACGGGCTGTTTACTAAGAAAAGTAACAAATATAATTATGCCTTTATTTTGTAAAAAAACGAGTACCGTCCCCTGTGCATAAACTCCATGTTGAGGCGAGCCACTCAAATAATAGAGTGATTCCCGGAACTGCTGGGTTGTATTACCAGTTGAAATAGTTGTATAAAATGTTTGTCACAAATAATGCGTGGAGATATACCCATATAAAGTTTCATTTTTTTTGTACGGGGGAGGACTGGGAATGTGGGGGAGTGGAGAGAGATTGCTTGAGAGAGCGTGCATGATTTTTATTTTATGTTGAAGCTTCGTATGCCTCTTAGGATGGGCCCCGATAGTTACTGTGGTATCTTACGACTAGACACATTTCATCAATTATATATTATTATATTTCCTTGCGAAAATATATTTCTTTACCAGACAACATAACGATATTTTAGAGCAGTGGTTCTCAACCTACCTAATGCCGCGACCCTTTATTACAGTTCCTGGTGTTGTGGTGACCCCCCAAAAATAAAAATCATGTTCGTTGCTACTTCATAAATATGTGTTTTCAGATGGTCTTAGGTGACCCCTGTGCAATCGTCATTCGACCCACAAAGGGGTCGCGACCCACAGGTTGAAAACCGCTGTTTTGGAGGCACCGTGTGCATTGATAATTGATGGTAAAAATATTTCAGGTACTCAACGTTTGCTCTACACCGTTTGTGTCTTGCACGACAGAAGCAACGGAGTGAGTTTTTGCGTGTGTAAGTTTAAGAGACCGGTACATAAAGTACTTAGACAATATACTAATGTATAAGAATAACTGTACTATCCAGGTTTCTTAAGACTGCACTGCAAACCTCTCCTGTCTCGTCTGAAAGACTGTACGGTAGTAACTGTAGCGCGGTTCACCCCGTAGCCCAACAGGACAGATAACTGCAGACTACGAAGGCCGATAAGCACTGCAGGCTAGAACTAGAAGGTTGATCACCCCAGACACCAAGCTAGATAACAGTAGACTAAAAAGGTATCTAACCGTAGACTAAAAGGAATCTAACTGTAGACGACAAGGCAGATAACTGCACATAGGACAGGGTGGATAACTCTACCTCAGGCAAGCCTCATTCGCTGTGTTGAGGAGATGCACAGCCCCGATGAAGTACTCTCTCAAAGTAATCGAACCGCCCGGGCGCTCCGATCCACGAACGAATTGGCATCGAAAACAACACTGTATGTAGATCAACACGAAATGTACGTTGCATGAGTTTTTATTGAATCTGTCCAGACAGTTGAAACTTGTTCTACCGTTCATTCAAATTGTAATAATCATATATGTACGAGGGAAACCCTTTTTTCCCTTCAAATTTTCTGTTCAAGAACACACAAAAAAAAAAAAAAAAAAAAAAAAAAAAAAAAAATTTTGGGGGGGGGGGGGGGGTGTGTGTGTGTGTGGGGTGGGGTGCTTTCAGTCAAGTCGTGCGATAGAAAAATACAACATTTATAACTTCTACCAAATGATCGCATGATCACAAGATCACTTGCGTACGTAATATGTCCTCTTAACTAATATCTGCTCTTCCGTTTCTTAGGTAAATTGATGTTATACCTAAATCGAAAAGGAAAAAAAATTGGAAGCTACAGCAATTAATTCAAAAACTATTTAACCCCAAGCACGTTATTTAAAAATTATGCAATCTGCAGCAAGTAATTAAAAAAATTATGTAATCTGCAGCAAGTAATTAAAAAAATTATGTAATCTGCAGCAAGTAATTAAAAAATTATGTAACCTGCAGCAAGTAATTTAAAAATTATTTAATCTGCAGCAAGTGATTAAAAAAAATTACGTAATCTGCAGCGAATAATTTCAAATGGACCGGTTAGGAGGGCTAATTTCTTCCACTTTCAATTTATACTGAATAAGTAAATACGTCCAGGAACTCTCTGACCGTCTCGTTTGCTTTCCATTCTCTGTTATAGCGATCAATACATCTTTGTGTCAGTGTGATGGGCTCAAGGTGGTTGGAATCTTTCTTAGTAATCTTAGGGACGTGGGTAGTGATGAAAGGGATCCGTCTAGGAAAATTGATCGAGAGGGAGAGGGAGAGAGAAAGTGAGAGAAAGAGGGAAAGAGAACGAATGAGAGAGAGACAATAGAGTGAGAGAGAGGTATAAAAGGAAGGAGAGAGAGAGGAGAGAGAGAAAGCGAGAGAAAGGGGGAGAAAGGAGGAAAAAACAGAGAGAGAGCGAGAGAGGGGGGAAGAGAGAGAGAGAGAGAAGGGGAAGAAAGTAGAAAGAGAGACATAAATAAAGAATGAAAGAAAGAGAGCTAGAGGGCGCAAAAAAGAGAGAGAAAAAAGAGATATATATAGAGAGAAATAATGAAAGAAAGAAAGAAAAAGAGAGACTAAAGAAAGAAATAGAGAGAGAGAGAGAGAGAGAGAAAGAAAGAGAGATGGAGAGAGAACTAAAAAAGAAAGAAAGAAAAAAGAGAGAATGAAAGAAATAGAGAGAGGGAGTGAAAAAGAGAGGGAGAGAGAAAGAAAAAAAAAAGAAAGAAAGAAAGACAGAAAGTAAGAAAGCAAGTAAGAAAGAAAGAAAAAAAAGACAGAAATCAAGTAAGAAAGAAAGAAGGAAAAAATAAAGAAAAGAGAAAGTAAGAAAGAAACAAACAAACAAAGAAAGAAAGAAAGAAAGAGAGAAAGTAAAAAAGAAAGAAGGAAAGAAAGAAAGAAAAAAGTAAGAAAGAAATAAAGAAGGAAAGAAAGAAAGAATGTAAGAAAGAAAGAAAGAATGAAAGAAAGAAAGAAAGAAAGAAAGAAAGGAAGAGAAAATTCTTATGCAATAACACTAAAAATAGTCAAATCCTCAACTTTTTCCGATTTTTCTTTTTTTTTCTTCAAAATGTGTGGAATTTTGACTTATAGCTTAGACTGCTGTGTGTGCCAAAATTGGGCTGCTGTGTGTGCCCAAATTGGGCTGCTGTGTGTTCCCAAATTGGACTGCTGTGTGTTCCCAAATTGGTCTGCTGTGTGTGCGTACATTGGTCTGCTGTGTGTGCCTAAATTGGGCTGCTGTGTGTGCCTAAATTGGGCTGCTGTGTGTGCTAATGGTTCATATTAATTCAGCTGCACTACTCCTACTGGTCGATCCAATCTTATCTCTGAGACCCATGCATCATAAAACACCAGTCTCTGATCTAATGAGTTCGCCACAGCCCGAGTGCCTATGCTACAGGGATTCACTTGTTACTTTGTTATGTGTAACCAGAATGTTTACAAGAGGCGAGCGTGGTCATGTTATCTAACGAGCAATTTTTTTATTCCCCCCCCCCTCTTCCGTTATTGTAGGTATTAAATGTATTAGATGAACCTGGCGTTGGAACCAATGACGTCATTTGGGTAGGGCATGGAAAAAAAAAAGGGGGGGGGGCAGCTCTAAATTTTCGGGTTTTATTTAAAAGGCTATGTACATTGGCGCCTCCAGTAATGAACAACTCAACAAGCCGGCCAAGTTTTGGTTTTGTCCCCCCGCCCCCCCCCCCCTTTTCCCTGAAAAAACCTGAAATGACGCCCCTGGTTATAAGTGGGCTGGGGTGGGTCGAAGATGTCATATTTCTGTGTTATTTATAATATGTGCACGGCTCTTAACGATTCAATCAGAGTTTAAACTATTTAATAATCTACATGCACATATAAAAGTCGGACACCGTCCACCACTATTCATTTTTGATATGGGGGAGGAGAATCACTAGTACAGTTGCCCGGTGAATACTTTATCTGAACCACCATTATTATTTCGTTATTAGCCAACGTTAGCTTTGACCCACCGCACTCGATCAATTTATCGATGCGATAGGACAATCGGATCTTTCCCCTTTGATTAATTCCCCTTGTCTCCGCGGATATTTCTGGTGGAGTCAATACAATTCTGGCGCGGCGTCTCTGCAAGTTGTACCACGGAGTCATAACAAACAGGGCGAAAAACATGTTCAATATTTGTTTATATGGGGAGATATATGGGAAGGAAGAGGCAGGGGTGCAGATAGGGTTAGTGCCTCCCGAGATACTTGCCGCCCCAATCCCAAAATGAAGAAAAGTCGTCATTTGGTCAAAAAGCAGCCCCTCAAACTAGCAAAAAATGCCGACCGGGGCGAACCGCGCCCTCCTCCCACGCTCGCCACCCATTATTTCCAACTCTGGAGGAGTTATTGATTTGATTGAACCCAATTTGTCTAAAAATCATAGTTATCTAAAAAATCATAGTTATATAAAAATCATAGTTATCTAAAAATATCAGTTATCTAAAAAAATCAGTTATCTAAAAAATCATATTTATCTTTAAAAAATCATAGTTATCTAGAAAAATCATAGATCTAGTTATCTAAACAATCTCAGTTATCTAAAAAATCATAGTTATCTAATAAAATCATAGTTATCTAAAAATCATAGTTATCTAGAAAAATCATAGATCTAGTTATCTAAACAATCTCAGTTATCTAAAAAATCATAGTTATCTAAAAAAATCATAGTTATCTAAAAAAATCATAGTTATCTAAAAAAATCATAGTTATCTAAAAAAATCATAGTTATCTAAAAAAATCATAGTTATCTAGATTGAAAATTGCTCCCCAATGACTCCCACATGTTTTTAAATGTAACATTTACTAAGGCCCCTAATGTAGGTCTAAAAATATTCCATTTAGGAATTATCTAAAACTGATATGAGATGGGGGTTCAATCTCCACGGGTTTTGGTCATTTATCACTTCAAGCACGTTGGGGTGGACCTAACTTTTAGCCACTGGTGTAGGAGGGGGCGGAGAGGGTGGTTCGCCCCTGACGGCACCCTTTTTTATATATATTTAGGGGTGTCAATTTCAAATAACTTTTTTTTTTTTTCCTAGAAAGGGCTGAAAAAATATTGGCCCACCCAGGGTGCCACTAACCCCAGGCTACGTCACTGAATGCCAGAGTAGACACACTGGCGTTGGGAGAGAGGGCGGTCCTCAAATGGCGTCCCAAACTCTAGCTACTCCTCTGGTTAGACAATGTTTTTTTTTCTTTCCCCGAATAACAGGCACACTGCAGGCTATCACAGGGACGCGGTTCGTCCATAATGGCAAAAGTGTCTTTAGTTGTAACAGTGTCTTTAGTGGTTACTTTATCTTGAGTGGCAGAAGTGTCTTTAATGGTAACAGTGTCTTTAGTCTTAACAATGTCTTTAGTGGGAACAGTGTCATTAGTGGTAATATTGTCTTTAGTGGTAAGTGTCTTTAGTGGTAACAGTGTTTTTAGTGGTAACAGTGTCTTTAGTGGTAATAGTGTCTTTCGTGTTAACAGTGTCTTTAGTGGTAACAGTGTCTTTAGTGGTAACAGTGTCTTTAGTAGTGGTAACATTACTTTAGTTGTAACAGTGTCTTTAGTGGTAACAGTGTTCTTGTAGTGGTAACAGTGTCTTTAGTAGTGGTAACACTACTTTAGTTGTAACAGTGTCAATAATGGTAACAGTTTTCTTGTAGTGGTAAGAGTCTCTTAAGTTGTAACAGTGTCTTTAGTAGTGGTAACAGTGGCTGAGCAGATATGCCACTTTAAAGACACACGTTGACTAACACGTTTAACTTCAAGTGTTTTTTTTTAAGTGTTTTTTTTAAAGTCCTCGCTGCAACACCCCACCCCCAAAACCACACACACACACACACGCACGCACACACGCACACACACACACATACGCACACATACACACACACACACTAAAACAAATACCCTTCTCCCCACCCAGATGGAAAGTGTTGTTTGTAAATTTGGTCACGGCACTGACACAACTGCTCGATTTCAAACCGCCCTTTGTTTCGACATAAATCTCGAATACTTGACGCATTTCAACAACTGCTCCGTTATTCAGCATTTATCGTCATTTCGGTGTCCACCAACAATATAATGTATCCACCGATGGTTAAAAAAATATCCACAGACATTCATTATCCACCGACCAGTGGCGTAGCTATGGTTAGTGCCGAAGAGTAAAAGAAATCGCCGCCCCGTGGGGGGGCAACCCCTCTACACCCTCCTTTCTTACGCCACTGCCACCGACCTTCTTTCCCAGCGGATTGTCCGACCCCCCCCCTATACTTAAGCGGTTTTGGCCGTACGATCGCACTCTAAGATGTATTATTACACCCACCCCCACCTCTGATCTGATTATCCCCCACCCCTTGTCATCCCCGCTACCCCCAGATCATTTTGAAAGACTCGCCAATCCTCACAAAGTCTGTCCCTGCCTTGTCTGCCCCTGAGAAACGGAAACAACCGATTTCGCCTTGTCTATTCCTGGACACCGCGCTATGAAATTATCTACAGCATGTAACAAACGTTCGATGCTACATTGCTTCATTCCACAAGGAGAAAACTAACGCATTGTCTAAATGCACCTGAAACAAGAAGGCGCTCTGTAGCAATGCAGTTCGTTGATTTGAGTTCAATCCTTAAAAACCATATACGGTACGTGGTAATGCTATGACGGACGAGCTCCACTCTCACAGTAATAGTAATGACTGATTCGGTTCGATATGCATCACGGATCGCCGCTGGACGCTGTGTTCCGTTATGGGATGAAGCAAGCCGTCAAATATTGGGATATGATTAATAATGTCAGTGATCTGCTCGGATGTGGAAAAAAAATGAGTCTTAGTTTAATGAGTTGTTAGTGTTATAGCTCTCATGCTTGGATATTTTGGGGGCACTTCTTAAACAGTTGGATCTATAACCATGAGTTGAAATGTCTGGATGTGCGCTGAAGTGAGTGAACACGTAATGGACTTGGGTTGTGCTTTGCGTTAATTTTCGCCACACGTAAATGATAAAAATATGTGTGGAGGGTTTGTATTTTTTAACAGTCTCGTTAACTATATGAACTATTTCATTAAGTTATATTACTTCAAGCAGGGTCGGTGCTGCCCGGGGGGAGGGGGGGGCTTGGGCAAAATTAAATTTTGCCTAGACTTTGACGTTATATTCTTCCCCGCGGTCGACAAGTCGTAGTCATACTGGGTCTTACTGTAGTCATGAAGGGTCTTACAGTAGTCATACTGGGTCTTACTGTGGTTATACTGGGTCTTACTGTAGTTATAAAGGGTCTTACTTTAGTCATACTGGGTCTTACGGTAGTCATGCTGGGTCTTACTGTTGTCATACTGGGTCTTACTGTAGTCATACTAGGTCTTACTGTAATCATGCTGGGCCTTACTTGTAATAATGAGACACGTCATGGCGGGTATTTGTTCATTATTGTTTAGTTTCCGAAATTTCCATCCTTTTTTTTGTTTGTTTCGTAACCTTTGAATTGCCGTGAACCGGATTACTCATCGTGGATTGTTTGTCAATCTCAACGATTTCCAAAAGTATAAATATATATTTTTTTTAATCCGAAAAAACAAAAAAAAAACTTAATAAGCTAAACACTTTTAAAGAGACTGGATAATGTAAAAAACATATTAAAATAATTGACAAGGCAGCCAGGCAGTAAACTAAACAGAAAAACGAGATGAGATTTGACCATCGTCAAGGTTGGTAGCTCGTGGTTTCTTTAGATTGACAATGTTGATAATCCAAACAATCGAACCCGAGACATTGATGATCTAGAGAAAGTTTTTTTTTTTAATTAACTTTAATTTTTCTCAAAATTTAAGTTAAATACTTTTTATTGCACTTGCTACGGCTACCGGCACTGTCAACCTTACTTTGTGCCTGATCGCAATATTCCGAAAAGTATCTACCAGGAGCGCAAGAAATTGATATTTGCTGCACGTGCTTCTCCTGAAACGATGTCTCGCGTGATCTTCTAGTAGTTCCAGCAACTCCGAACCATCTATATCCCTGTGAATCACCACTTCTCAGCGTCATGTCCCAAATCTATATCCCGTGACTCACCACTTCTCAGCGTCATGTCCCAAATCTATATTCCGTGACTCACCACTTCTCAAAATATTATCCAGAACCATGCTACTGAGAAGCTGAATATCAAATAGAAAGTCGAACAGGTCAAAGTGCAGTTGCAGCTGCTGGAAACATTTCTTTCATCAGCGATCAGAATTCAGAAGGATCCGAACGCCTGGTCTACAAACCAAAAGAACTATTCTACGGTGAAAGGTTCTTCGGGCTTCTGTTGCAGTGTCTCATCTCTAGAATCATATTCGAGCAGCCTCTTTCTTCGCCTAATGTAGCGTCATTCAAACACCGGGTCATTGTTCGTTTCTGAAGCAATTTTCTTTGCAGCGGTCATTGCAGATGCAAATCCTTCTCTATATTTGGTGATGAAACGTATTCGACCTTGGACATGTCGCGTGTAATGGCTATACTTCACGTTGACGTTATAGCAGAGGTCTCCAAGGACTTGCTGACGGTGTTGATGGGCAAACGGGGATATCATGACCATGCGAACATGGCAAGCAGAAATGCAAACACAATCCCCAGCTCGAAGATTGTAATACAAGCAGCTTCACTGTTCACTTTCGGGTCTTCATGCCATTCCCCATGGAAAGGATAGTATGGGAAAATAACAGACTATCTAACTGATTATCTTTTGACTGTCGAAACAGAGTGAAACCATTTAATCAGCACAGTCGCGTAGCGAGGGGGGGCAAGGGGGGCATCATGCCCCGGGCGCTACTCACAAAGGGGCGCCAAATGGTATATTTTACATATAATATTGTATGGTTTTCGAATGGGGGCGCTAAAAAGGTATTGTGCCCCGGGCGCGAGTTAAGCTCGCTACGTCACTGAATCAGCACATATATTACAACGAATAAGAGAGCTCATGTGCTTGTGTGTTCGTCCGTATGCTTGAAATTAAGAAAAGTGTGTGCTTAACGGGAGGGTATGTGGCGGAGTAATGGGGGGAGAGGAAAGTGGTGTAGCTAAGGATGGTGCCACCCGGGGCGGGCCAAGCTTTTCGCCGCCTCCCACCGCCCCCCCCCCCCCACTAAGAAAAAAAACTCTACCGTTGGCCGAAACTTCCGCCCTTCAGAATAAAGTGCCGCCCGGGGCGAAACGCCCCTTCCCTCCCCCACCCCCCTTTTCCTACTTCACTGGCAGATGAGGTCACTTAGTCTTTGTCTATGTGAAATTTACATTAAAAAATTGATCGTTTTATTGTATCAGATGAATGATTTTTAGTTGATTTAATTCGTACTTCTTTTTTTTTTTTTTTGGTAATCGTATACCGTGTGGTCGCTGTTATATCGACTTCCAAAATTCATTCTTCAAAAATGTATTCCTAAAATCTAAAGCACGAAAGCAGAGTGTAGAAAACGATACCCAGATACCAGTTTGCACACCTTCCTTTTCTGGTTTTTCGCTATTTGACCATCCAATAATAGATTAAGATCACGACGGGAGGGGGAAAAAAACGGATGTCACAAATGGTTGCTAATAGTAATAAGAAGGCCTATATAGTTAAAGGTATCTCAGTACTCAAAGTATCGGGATATTTTGCGCACGAAATCAAGAAAATGTTACGGACAAGTGACAGAAGAGGGAGTAATGAAACGACGCTCAATGTACGACAGTCTATGAATCAACAAGGTCACGGTCTGTCATCTTTCCTTGATGCCCCGCCGTTGATTGACGCATCGCACTCTCTGAGCCCAGGCACAGGAGCCAGCATTTTGCCGAGTAAAACCCCTGTACACGTGCCTATGCCCGTAGCGAGAACTCAAAGAGAGCATATCCCAACCTTTGGCAGCGTTATTGCGTGAGTGATTTCAAGTAGTTCAATCAAAAATTAGGCCTACACCGTGACAGTACAGTAGCGTAGCGAGGGGGGCATCATGCCCCTGGCGCTACTCACAAAGGGGCGCCAAATGGTATATTTTACATATAATACTGTATGGTTTTCGAATAGGGGGGGGCGCTTAAAAGGTATTGTGCCCCGGGCGCGAGTTAAGCTCGCTACGCCACTGTGACAGTAATCGATGGAATATAGCCTACATTTATCTGGATTTTGTGACTTAATTTTGCTTTCAGATAATTCAGCTTGAGCTGAAGTTATTTATTAATTTTCAAAACAATTCCAGTTCTGTGGTGCCGGTGAATCAATCACTTTAATTTTTTCGATAATTAAGTTTATTAAGTATAAATTATTAAATAAAGTAATAATTTAATTAAATAATATTTGTTCTCTTTAAATTCATATTTTTAATTATTGACTTCCATTCCATTCTGTGCTGATTGATATTAAAATAAAATTTTCGGAAAAAATACATATCAACTGCTAATGTGTAAATTAATCAATGTTTATTAATTTGTCTTATTAAAAAAAAAAAAACGAAGATACTAAAAATTTTAATATATAGAAATTTAACATATTCATCCCATCACCCCCCCCCCGAGAGCCCTGTCGCCCCCGCCCCTTTTTTTTCCTTGTATCACCTTCAACTTTATTTATGGTTATGCTTTTAAGCGCATGCGTCAAAACCTATGACCCAGGTTGTATGGTAACCAACTTTTCAAGAATCAAGTTATTGTTTAGGAATTAGTAGCAAAGATCATTATGTTGAAACAAACATTTTAACTTGAATGCTTTATAATGGCTTCAAAATCTGGTAGGAAAAGCTTAGGTACCCGTGGCGCCTCAGCCACACCTCGAGAGTAAGTTGAAATTCAACTTTTAACTCAAAGCTTCATAGTTACAAAATGGCCGCATAACAGTAGTATAAAACCGTAGCAGACATCAGACCAGTTTAATCTTTACTTTAGATAATCTTATCCACCCAAACTCAAATCTTTAAGAATTATAAATGAACTTTGTTTACAACGCTGTACGTTAAAAAAACTGCTTTATTTGATAAAGCCAAAGCTGAATACAATTTTTAGGACTATGACCATGAACTTTAGTTAGGCAGGCCTACTTTATTTTATGAAAGAAAACTTATACTTTATTTAAATTTTAAATTGAAACTGACACACTATTCAGTATTCAGTACTATCAGACTATCAATAATACTACCATCAATTGTTCTATCAATATAAATAGTATTTTTTTTACTATTGAAGTCAAAGTATATGTAAGATGTATAACTATTATTTTACTATTATAATTAATATATAAATATAAGTTATTATAAGAAAAAGCTAAGGCTAATGTCACTGATCACTATGAGTATGTTACCGAGTTCAATTTGTCCATAGCACACAATATAAAAATTCACTATTACTAACAATAAAACTATTACTAAATTTAAATAATTACTAGTAATTAAAACAACAGTAAGAAACACTAGACTAGTATCATACTAAGTATGAACATTTTTCTTAAAGATTCCTAAATCTTATTGAGATTCTTAACCCTTTAACTACTGCTGGGTTTTGACATCGATTTTTGCTGACTCAGCAACAAAAAACTTAAAAAGAAGAAATTTCCGTTGTTATCCATTTTGCTTTTTAACTCCCCTATAGATAAATGAATAAAGAAATATATAGCATTGAAATATGACGTCAACGTGTTGTCCTTGGTATTTCAGAAAAGTTCTTTGCTTTTTTGTTATGACGACTATGTGACGTCCTTATTAATTGAAAGTGGGTCATTGTGACATCGCGTCGACATCATCTGTAGCGAAAAGGTTAAAAACACTCATTAGAAAATAATTTTTAAAATTACAGAAATGAAATCAATTATTATTATTAGGGGCCATCCATAAATGACGTCAAATAATTTTGGAGATTTTTTACCCCCCTAAATCGTCACAAAAAGTTAGACCCCTCTCCAATATAACGTCACAAACTTCTGCACCCCCCAATAACACAGATCCATCTGTCCACCACTGTCCTTTACAAGACCTTACAAAAATCACCTCCAATGGATATTGAATTACTGCAGCTGTGTCAGAAACATTTCACATAGAACACTCCTTGGGGTGTGGAAGACTCAGAATATAAATTTCATTTGCTGCCATTGCTAGTTGTTTGCTGCATTTAAAAATAAAATCAGTTTTTATGCAATTTGAATAGCAACAGTAATTATTTTTTCTGGCGAATTTTGTTTGCACATTACCTGTATTGGCAATTTTTTTCTTGTATCTAGAAACTTAATTTAACAAATAAAAAGATAATAAAAAAATTATTTAATTATTTTCATTGTTTAAATTTTATCACTATTTAAATTATATGGGGGTTAAAGATATGTTTAAAAGTTGAGAGGAGATGATTTACTGTAAAACATTTAAGAATCCCTGGCCTAGAACATTTACTAAAATCACCTCCCCCACCCCAGTCCAATATTTTTGGTTCCAACTCACTTCCTGCCCATGGTACCCCCGATTCTATGATTCCGATCTCCACATTTTGACATAAATTCTGACGACTGTTAAAGTCACTACAACCCGATTCTCCTTCTCTTGTGGCATCCTCTAACTTGATCAGAGGCCATGACTTGGAACTCTTATACCTGTACTGATTCTCTCAGCGATTGTAGTTTGAAAATAAAATAATTATAATTTTTGTATAAAAGAATAATGTTAAAAAGGTCTGTAAATTAATTGTTATTTAAGTGCATTTTTTACTATAATGTTCCGCTTTCAATGTGACGTCACATTGCTTTAACTCCGCCCCCCCCCCCCCCCCCAGACACATGACTCCATTTATGGATGGCCCCTTATGAATTAGAAACACATGTACTGATGGACTCATGTACATTATAATATGATTTTTTAAATATTTTATCTGAATGTGAGAGTAAAGATATTGTATAAAAGTAAATCGACATTCTTTTGATTAACAATAACAATCAATAATCATCTATCTATCATCTATGTATTATTATTACTAATATTACTATTATACATTTTTTAAGCAAATTTATTGGAAATAGTGAAAATGGGATTGAAAACAAATTCCATTGTCAAAATTGCATAATGAAATCAAAATTATGTCTCAAAAAGGTGTAACTCAAAGCATGGTATTGTAAACATTTAACAAGTTGTAATTTTTCAAATTAAAAAAAATGCAGCTTACTAAATTTATAAAGGAAAAGGTTGGAATTTAACATTAAAATAGTTAAAATAAAAAAATGAAAATCTAGCAATATTCTTTCAAAATTGTGTAAAAATTTGGTCTATAGATAATTTAAAATAAAAATTTGAACTATGTATTTTACCATTTTATGTTTTTACATTCAAGGGCGAAGAAAGTTTGGGAGGTTGGGGGGGGGGGGGCGGGGTTATATATTACAATCAATAGCTCCAAACCTGATTATTTTACAGATTTTATCTTTGGAATGTCTTTTACTATAGAAATAATAACCATTTTCTTGAAATATATGGAAAATGTGTTAAACTATTTTTTTTAAATGGATTGTTAAATACCAATTTCAGAAAATACAGTTCAATAACATTGACACATTGTAACCACATTCACATAAGCATATCCATAGGGCAAAAACAAAATTAACTTGGAAAGAGCAGAGTAGTGGATAGTAGGGCTTATTGACATTTAACAAGTCACTACTGAGTCAATCAACAGAACTCTAAATACTCTTAATCGGCTGCTTAATAATTTACTAACTGAACTAACCAAATTAACCTTGATTTAGAAAAAAGAACAGTTTAAGGACTAAAAAAGCATTGTCTAGTATTCTCCTCTCAAATTTTTTGTGTATTTAAAAAATTTTTACTTTATATATTTCCAGTGCAACTTCCTTGACTGCTAGCACCAACGTCACAGACTCTAAAAAACCAAAGATAGTAATTTGGCCTGAATGGAATGACAATGACATTAATGCTGAGAAATGGGTGTGTATAATATTTTGTACTGAGATAATATATTTCTTTAATTGTCAGTTAATATATAATGTTAATACCCGCCATCATGTTCAGGTAATAATTTTTTGTACAAGTTGTAATACATAGCTGTCAAAATTTTAAATACATTGATGTCAAAATTTTAAAAACATCGCTGTCAAAATTTGAATTACATAGCTGTCAACCTCCAATTATGAAAAGATGTATTCTGAACCATAAAAAAATAATCAGAAATAAAATATGAAAAAATAAAAAAAAAACCGACAGGAAAACATTATTTTCTGGTCAGGGCACTGAAAGTATTTTCAACTTTATTCTTACTTTACCTATTTAATCTCTTTAAAAAAAAATTAAGAAAGTATAAAATCAAAACTATGAACAACCCAAAATATACACACACAGGTTGACAGGTATGAAATTAAGTATCATACATCATATTGTGAGAAACTATGGAGCTAGCCATAATGTGGTAAAATTGTAACAATTGGTCTCACTTCTCACTGACTCTTTAACAGGCTTATTAGACATTATTTCATTATTCTGTATTCCATAAAAGTGCTTGGGTTAATATTTTTGTAATATTTGTGTATAACTTTATCTAGAAAGATGGGATAGTGGTAAGTTCTGAATTATTGTTCTGACTTATTAAGTTAACCTGAGAGGTATTATTTCTGCATGGCCAGGGACATATAAATAAGAAATATAATTATTTAAGTAAACAACCCCTAAAAACATAGTTTTTCCTATAAATCCTTTTTAAAATGTATTATCAAACAATGGGGTTTGGGGCTGAAAATTTGACAAACCATGCATGGCCAGTAACGCATTCTATAAGAATTCCAATTAGTGTCAAGTTATTTTGACCTGCAACCGCACATCTTTTTCATGCTCTTGAACTATATTAATATTCTAATGACCCACCCGCTTTTAAACAGATTTATTTAACCAACTTTTTCAGAAAAACAAAAGAAAATATTATTAAGCATTAAACACACTTGCGATATTATTTTTAAAAGAATCTCATTTAGGGCAGTTATCAGGAATTTTATTTCTTGAAATCATATTTTCTTCATCTTCCCTTGAAAAACTGGAAAAACTGAATTTTGGGGGTTGGTGTTAGGGGATGGGGATGAACATTTCATAGAATGTGTTGTCAATGGCAAGGAGTTTATTTGCCAAGTTTCAGCTAGATAGGTTGATGGGTAATGGGTCAATTAGACATATGAAGATTTTGCCAGTGACCTACGAACAAAAGAGAAGTTAATGTAAAGGATTTAAAAAAGCCTTCTGCTCATCAAATATTGAAAATAAACTAAAAGCCTGCTAACATTTTCAAAATGGCTGACAAACGTTATATTTGGTTTTATTGTTGGTAAAGGGTAGAAAACTACAAAAAAAATAGTTTATATTCTTTAATTTTTACAAACTGTGGGATCAGTTTCGAAAAGTTTCTTTTAAAGTAATACTTTCGCTAAATAGGTAATTTTGTAAAGCTGCATAAGCTATTCATACCATCAAACCCCAATTACTTAATAATTAATGTCTGAGGTTGATATATGGTGGATAATGTTTGAATTGAAAATTTGAGTTACTACACAAATTCATGGTTATAAATGTTAAATGCATGTGGCTTAGTATTTAACAGTTATCTATATTTGCTTTGAGTTTCGAGTGTTTAAGCTGAACAAGTTCAAATTTTCTATTATTTTGTAAAATTATTAAATGCATGCATAGTTTTCTATTCATCTTGCATGATTGTTTACTGTGATAGAAAAAAAATATATATACTTTAAAATAGATATAGTTTCATCTGAAATATTTTAAATAGGTAATTACCAATAAGCATCTTTTCTTTGAGACTGTGTTAAATTTAGCTTATTTATTGTAAGCTCACTGTAGACACGCTGCAAAAAAAAAAGAACACAACAATGCATAAAACTTTCACAAGTTCAACAAACAGACTTAACCTAAGCAATGTTTTTGATTGAAAGAGATTTTCTGCAGTAAAAAAACATTTTAGAAACCAAGAGCATAAAGTTAGAGTATTAAGAAATGTTGATCACAATTAATAACAATTGCTTAGACATAGACATAGGATTTTTCCACATGGGCTTCCTATAGGCTTTATTATTAATATTGTGCAAACAAATTTATAGGAAAAAATTCTTTAGTGTTAAATAAAATAGTTCTTTTAAATACTGAATGCAGATTTAAATCTATAACGTTGCTTAAATTTTGACAATTTTTGTTTACATTTTAATTTGTTTTTTTATTTTTATTTTTTAAAAATAATTGAACCAACAGAATTATTAAATCCATCCAGAAATATTTGATAAGTCATTGATATATATTATAAACTATACAGGTCTTTTGAATTCTTTAAATATTTTACATTTATTTTTACATTTTTTAGGAAGCCACCAAGCGAGATGACAAGAAAGGAAAATCTCCTATTGTGGTAATGAAGTTAACTATATTTTTGCCTCTTTGATCATTTTAAAAAAGAAATCAGTGTCAAATGCAGAAAAATAGTACAGTTTATTTGTAAATTAACAATTATAAGCTTTTGTTTTATAAAATTTTAACAATTTGTGTCGTAAATACACAAGAATACCCTAATAAAACCGTTGTCAATAATAATTGCATTAAAAAAAATGAAACAAAATTATTTTCCACTTCAATTAAAAAATTTTGTATGACTCCAGCAGTATGCTTCCTTATATGAAGATCCTGATGGCAGACTTGAGTTGCCTCCCTCCTTAAAAGTAGAGTATTGGAAAAGACCTGGTGACCTGATTAATGATAAAGTAAGATCTTTTCTCTGGCTCTTCATATCTGTAAAAATATATATATATATTTTTTAATCCATAATCCTCACTTAATTTTATTTGTATTTACTTAACCCCTTTTTATTTGCTCTATGCTTTTACAATATTGTAACAAATTGAGAAATCTATTCTACTGCATTACTTAGAGTCATTTTCTAACTTTTCTATCTAATAGAGAGCTAAAATTCGGTACACAGATGTAACTTGTTGCTTATTTTAGTCAGATGCATAATTAGAGTGTTTGGCGTTTGGGGACAGTATTCAATTTTATGCGCCCCCCAACTCTGAAATCTCTTATTTTCATGAATAAATTGTCTAAACTGACTCAATCCGAATATCTGGTGGCCTGGAGTTCAGTCACCACCGAAGCTAAAACATCCCCAGCCCCCAGGGTGGATGGGACCCGTTAGCCTTGGGCGGCAACTCATTTAAGAGAAGGCAAACTCTGAATTCAAACCAGGGTCCAGAATGATCAATAAATTGATCGTTGACCCTCAAAAAAATATAGAAAAAAAATGTCTATCCAAAGCCCATTTTGGTGCCCCTCTGATTTTAATATATTAATAATTTGAAAATTTTATCTTCTATGACACTATAAAATTATTGAACATAAGCAAAATATAGTTTGAAAGTTGCTCCACTGAAATTTCTATAATAAATAGCAACTGGCCAATTAACTTTCTCAAAAAACTATAATAAATGTTAATTTTTTTTATTTTGTCTATTTCTAATATTTTATGAAGTCAAGTCTTGTTAGAACTAAAAGCTTATTCCCAAAGAACAAGGACCTCATCATATCTACTTTTTAAAAACTGTGTTTGAATTCTTAGGCTTAGGTAAAAACATTATTTTCCAACAACCTTAATAAATTTAGACAAAGTATAATGAGAAAATTTTTTTGTAAGGTAGGGAAAAAAAATGTCAAGGTGTATTAATTAATATTATTAATATTGAGGGTTTTATTTTCCAGATCCCAGTTGTGGTAGACACAGAAAATATTCCGAATGGCATTGACCTAATTAGCAATAATGAGCATCTACACCAGAGTGAGGTAAATATAAGTTTGTTTTTTTTTCTTCAAGATTGCGGTAAAATATATTTATTATCAGAGAAAGATTATCTTAACAGTTAAAAGATAAATTGATAGCCTGAATTCATTATGGTAGAAAGTTGTAATGTGCAAAACAAACCTTTTTCTACTTTTTAGGCATTAAATCTACTTGCTTGGCTACACACCATAAAATAGAAAATTAGAAATGAATTACAGTTATTCTCTTTCATTTAACACTTTATGGCACACAAACATTTTGGCTAATATTTTTTAAATTTGAATGTCAATTTTTTTGAAAGCCAGAAATTAACATTTCCTGCTATAATTAAAATAGTTATATTTACAAGGAATAGTTTCTGTTTTATAATAGTTGAAAAATTTTAAACCAAATTTAGATCTTAAAATTTTCTGAGAATCTTTCAATTCTGTAGAATTATATATCACAACTGAATTCAAGTAAATGCAAGTAGTAGCTAAATGAGCATTAAAAAAAAAGCGTTAGTGGGGAAAAAAATGTTCCTTGTTACTTTTTTTATTCAGCTGCTGCGTTATTGCATCAGTCAAATTATGATTCTCTGGGACATGCATGCCAAAGAACTGCCAGCTGACAGCATTACAGAAGCCATTGTGCCTGGAGATGACCCAACACACACGTGGAGGCCTTGGGATCATATATATTCCCTGTGCAAGGCAGCCAAAGGTCCACACCTTCCGCTCTACAACAACTATGGCAAATACATTGTCAAGCTCTTCTGGATGGTAGGGATTAATCTCAGATACAGCTTAACAAAACATTCATTGTAATGACCACATGAATAGTAATTAGTGCTGTTTATACTGCAAGGTCCTCATCGGTTGATAAAGTTATGACAATGCTGGGCTACCTGTGAACTAAGAATATTTAAATAATTTGTGCAATTGAGTTTACCAACTCTGGAATCGCTTTTCATGTTTTAATAATATGTTTAATTACATAATGGATTATCCAATGGTAAGAGCAATGTCATTCCATCAAGTGTAAAACGTATTTTCGAAAGAAAAGGAGTTCATTATTTGTCACTAAGTTTGATCGGGATAATCCCCAATCATCTATTTTTATCCTATTAGTAATGAAGAGTCCTATTCAATGTGGAGATTTCAGCATTAAGTATCTGTTGTTTTTTTTGTGTGTATCAACGGCTACATTTATAAATTTACATTTTAAAACTCCAGGGTGCATGGCGTAAAATCTATGTTGATGATTTGATGCCTTTTGATGAACATAATAAAATGCTGCTCCCAAGTAGTGCAATGCAACATGAGTTGTGGCCCCTGTTACTGACAAAGGCCTTGATAAAAGTGGCATCCCTTGAGTAAGTTGGATTAAATTCTAGAAAATACTTTAAGAGTAAAAATAAATAAAAAATAGTGACTAGAGGAGTAAAAACTCAAATGCTATACACATTATTCAGTTATTTTAAGATAGTTTTTTAAGGCCTCTGAGATTTATTTTAAATGCCTGTCTCTTCACCTTTATTTATATTGTTTTTATCTCAGGTGGTATGCATTTTCAGATTAATAGAAAATACTCTTCACTCAGTATACTGGAGTATCCTAGGCAGTAACATATACAACACCATTCATTTGTTTCAAAATGGAATATACTTGATTTAAAATCTACATCAACTTTTAAAACAAAACCCTCCCCTACTTTTGTGCTTCTCAAATTACACATCCATAAATAGATATAAAATTGGTTTATAAATTAGAATAATTTTGTTGTGCATTCTTCCATTATTGAAGTAACCTGTTTGATTTTGAATATTTTTAGTTATGCTGGAGGTAACCCCAGTCAGGAATTTGGTGACATGACAGTGATACATTGTTTGACTGGCTGGATTCCAGAAATCATTCCTCTACAGTGAGTGGGGTTCTTAGCCTTGTTTCTCACATTTATATCCATCAGGCCATCTATAATCTATGTTGCTTATTTATCAAAACCATCTGTTTATAGAGCTATTACAAGTAAAGTTGTCAAATCATAACTAATACAATTTCTTTGGTAAAATATATATATATATATATATATATATATTATTTTTTTTGTTGAGTGTCTTCCATCTTAATAATTATGATGGACTTGGAATGTTTGAGTTTACTATATATACATATACACTCCTATACCAATATGTAGAAATCTTGAACATAGACTTTGTGATACACCACACAGGATGCACATCATGTGACACAACAGCTGTTGTAACAATGGAAAAGAATCTAGAGAAGAAACTAACAGTCCTGATGATAGCATTCACATATGTGATTTCATTCATTACCAGCTCCAACCAAAGAAGTATCACATACAGCACCACATACTAATCACACAGTATTTGCTAACTGTTCTCTCAGATCCCTCAAGAATTTGAAAAGATATTTGAATGCTATTTACGGAACACCACATTTTTTCCCCTTGAGCCAAATCATACGTCCTGAAACTTTTTTATGGTGTGAAGAAAAACCAACAAATTTCCTCATGGGGGACCAGTTTTATAACCATGGCAGTTTAAAAATCACTGTCTTCGTGTACATACACGCTTATAGCAATGGAAGCCATAAAATGAAAGTGAAATTATTACTTTTTTATTTCAAAATTTTTAACAGCACTTAAAGCCTCTTGTCTCTTTCTCAGAAAAGAGTTTCTCAGAAAAGTTTCTTCTGTTGTATAATTTACTGCTCACATCTGCATTTTTCACACATTAGCTCCCATTATGCAATATCTCTGTTTCATAATTCTGTACCAAATTTCAGCTATTTTGTAAATGAAGTCCAGGATGTATTCAAACCCTGAAAATCTTTTTAACCCCCCCCCCCCCCCCCCCCCCACACACACACACACTGTTTTTTATACTTAAAGCTATAAATTTAACTATTTGCTTTTGTTTTGTAACTTTGGGAAACAATTTTTTTCGGACAAAACACCATCACCCATATCCATGTAATAGCATTACCAAATAAATAGAGCACACATTGTTTTTTTAAAAAAAGTCACCTTTATTATTTTTTTTACAATGTTGTTGAAACATTTTCTCACCATAGTTTTGGCATAAAAAAGGTGACCCCTGAGGATATAATAACACAGTGGATATGTCTGAATGACATCAGTAACACACATAAACCCACCGGGTGCCATCCAAAGGATTCTCCACCTCCATTGTTTGTTACTAAATTTAAATTTATTTCAGATGTTTCTTTTATTTTGTTTTTTTTAACTGTCGTTCTGCATCCTGTTTGCAATCTTGTTTCATTTTTATAAGAATTTGTTTCACAGTAAAAAAAAAAAAAAAAAAAATTCTTGTGCTTCCATTTACACTTGCCTGGAATAGATTTATTGGGTACCAGGCAGATTTTATTATGAAATAAATATAGTATATAAATAAACTAGGATAATTTCAACTTTAAACATTTTTTAAAGTAATTTTGAAACTTAAATAATACAAACTCTTAGTTAATATTAATATACTTTTTTGACATTTAAATTCTGTTTGGTTTAGTGCTTGATTATGAACACATTTATTTATATATTTAAAGAATCATCAGAAACGATTATAAGATTTAAATAAAAAACGATTTATTTGAACAAAATTATTTATTTTAAATGAATTTACTTAGCTTTTAGTTAAATCAACATGATAGCTTTTTAAAAAAGTATTATGCAAGAATTAAGACCTAATACTACTTTTTTTTGGATGTTAAAAAGATATAAACAATTATTTCAGATTTAGCCATGTGAATGAAGTGTGGGACCTGGTGAAGAGTTCCCTCCCTGAGTGGAAACTTCCCATTCAGGAGTGGGAGAAAAAGAGAGAACCAACAGAAGTTCATGCCCCTGTAAGTCAAGATTTAGGCTGTTTTATAAAAAAAAAAAAAGAGGAAAAAAAAATTATATTCCAGTTTAAAAAAAAAACAACAGGTGGCTAAAAAAAAATAAAATATGTCATAAATATTAATCAAGTTTCTAAAAGTGTAACTTTTAAATGATATAGGAAACAATTTTTGGGAGCAGAGCAAGAGATGGACTCAGATTCTTGACCATTGTTCATATTTTAAACATATTTGCAATGCTCTGAATATCTTTTTATGAGTTTTGTTTTTATCTCTGTCTAAGATGAATATTGAAGTTATGTTCCACTACTGATTCTAAGACATAAATCAAAGTTTTGTTCCGCTACCAATAAATGTAACATCATTTTGCAATGCTGATCAAAGGGATACTTTTGTTATAAATTTGTATCGCAAATGCAAACTCGACCTCCTCACCCACTCACGTAATTAATTCTGATTACTTGTACACTTTTATATATTATATTATACAGCTAAAGGAAGAAAAGTTGGATAGAGATCCATCTATGAGAGAACAAAGAGACTTGAAGCTGGAGAAAGGAAAGGGCAAAGGTAATAAATTAACATAGATTTGTAAATGACGAACTAAGGCTAGACTTTTGTGGGAAGGTACAGAAATGTGCATAATTTTATCCTTAAATGTAATAAAATAAAAAAAATTGTAATTTTGTAGCTGCTCAAATTTATTGATGCACTTTCACAACTTTTAAAAAGATCACGTTAATTCTTATGGGCAGGTTAATTACTTTCAGTAATTAGTAACAGCTGTAACTTTTATGATTATTGGAATGCTAAAGAGCTGAAATTCTGTACAGTTCTTAATCTAAGGGGGCCATTATTGGTTTTAGATTGATCAAATATTCAACTACCAGTTTTATTATTAATTTAGTTTGAAAAACGTTGTACTCATTTTCCTATGCTTTATTTTTTAATATATTTTTTTCCCATAAAGGCAAAGAAGAAAAAAGAAAAGATAAAAAAGATGACAAACCAAGTAAGTTTTTTTGTGTGTTTTTGTTGCAGGGTATAGTGTTATATTAGTTTTATATTTCACTTCATCAAATTATATTGCTGAGGAATTATTTAGTTACTTTTGGGTGTAACAAAGAATGATGAATGAATTTGTGAATGTGATAAGAATGTTTTCTATACAAAAGAGCAAATGCTACATGAACGTTTATAATTTACTGGTGGACAATGAAAGGGAACATTTTAAAAATAAATCTAAATGGGTTGCCAGGTCCTCTCTAACATTTCATTTAAATCTCACTAAAAATCTGGCAATTGGCCTTTTTTCTTCTAAAGAGTATTCAGAGTAAGATAGTTACATGTAATTTATATAATGACATGATACCTGATTTAAGACTACTGTTAACCATTTTTTTTTTAATCACAGGTATGTAGCTTTCCTTTTTAAAAAAAAAAAAATTTATTTCACTTATTCAGATATTTCTTTTTCATGTGCTTTAATTTTAAACAATTTCATTTTAAGTTGTATTCAAAAGCTGAATTCCATTTTCTAGGCAAGGTAAAAGAGAAGGAGAGACTACAAAGTTCAAATTCACATGCCCATGGTATTTGAGGCTTGCAATAAACATGCATGTTTCCTAGATTTTGTGCATTTAATCTTCGTATCTCCTTAGTTACGAGTAGACACATTTTAAATCATAATCAAATATCATTACTTTAGGTGTCTTGTTTCATTTATAAACTCTGTTTCCAAATAGTTATTTCCCATCATTAAAATTAATTTTGACCATTTAAAGTGCCTAAAAAGGAAACATAAAACAGGATAAATTCTTGTTGGCCAAACCAAGAGCTATATTTTTTTAAGTCTTAAGGTCTGGTGAACATGTCAAGTTAACAGCTTTGCTTCTGAATCTTTCTACTAATATCATTTTTTATTTTCAAGTCATTTGAGGATTATGTTTATTTTTAAAACTTTTTTTTTTTAAATTTCTGGGTAAGGTGCTTAAAAAGTTTTGAATTTTCTGTTGCCCTAATTAGATTAAACCTGGGGCCAGAAAAAAAGCTTAGAGGGTGGCTGGGGGTTGTTGGGGGGGGGGGGTTAAATCATAAGTTAATAATGATAATCAAACATTTCTTTTACATATTTCTCCCCAACCTTGTAAAAAAATTATATTTTATCAATTTATAAAAGAATGTGGCTTTATTTTTGTGGGCAATAATTCTGTTACATAATTTTTAATTGCTATATTAACTGAGAATAATCATCAGCTGCTGCTTTGGTTGGCCCTGACTCAACTAATTTGTTAATTTTAAGCTATAGGTTTTTATTTGCATGGAAGTATTAAACTGATCTTTTTAGAACTCTTTATTTATTGAAAAAGATATTTGAATAGTGCTCTTAAATGGCCTAAATGGTCTTTATATAATTTAATAAAAGGTATACATTTAAAGCTAATGTTCATAATATCTTATTGTGACCAACTATATAATATGTTCTTCCAACCCCTGTTTGAAAAGTTGATTGTATTTTATAATATGCAAAAACCCCCCTTGTATCATAGTTGTAGTGTCTGTGTTTCAATCTATTGTGCTCTCCATTTTTTCATAGCGTTACAAAACCAAATTAAATAATTGAAAGCAAGGGGATATATGTAATACCAATACTTCAGTGGCTTATACCCTAATTTATATTGATATAAACTTAACTGTATAATAGATAGACATTTATGAGACATCCTTTACCCTATTTATAGAATAGCTGTGGCAGTGTGCCAAGTGGCAAAGCAAATTGAAAGTGACAATATATATGATGATGATTGATTACTTTTATAGCACTTGTGTCCATGCCATTCTAACATGCTGAATGCGCCCTGATTTTGAAAACTCTATGTAAAGAAAAATGTCTTTAAATGTCTCTTAAATAATTTTTTATCAGTTTTAAAATCCATCATGGACAGAGGCAAACTGTTCCATAATTTAGGCGCTATAGCTTCAAAAGAGTGCACTCCGAAGGACTTCTTTTTGTGTCCATCCACTTTGGGAACTCTTGGTAGGGACTGTGATGTAGAGCGCAGCCTCCTTAAGGATACATGTTTTGAAATCAGTTTTTTTAGATAGTCAGGTGCAGAGAGCCACAACTTATCTCTTTTATGATGAGCATCATTGATGAACACAACTAGAAATTTAAAAAACCAACTAATTCTATTCAATGAAAAGTTAATTTAACTAAGGAAATAAAATATGAATAAATGAAATAATTTTATGTAAATGAAACTTCAAGTTAGATAGGAGAACTTAAAAACCAAATTATTGCTGGAATTAATTCAAACAGGTCCTTGAAGAATTTTACTTTAATTGAGAATCTGTGATAAAAGTAAACTACAAACTCTCAAAGAATCCTATTCAATAACATTTTTTTAGACTGTCTTTGGATTGCCTGTCTTCCGATGCTTCACTAAGATTGATTCATGGCTATGACTTGCCATTGATAACCATCATTTTAAATATCTTAAAACATTGTGTCTTTGTTCATTTCCAGAGGAGAAAGCCGTGGAGGAGTTCGTGATGCCAGAGAAGCCCGAAACGATTATGTTTGCAACATACAACAGCACTCCAAAGTATCCAGTCAAGGTGTCTGTTCTTGGAGAAATGGTAAGCAGGATATCATCATGTAAAATCTGGTGCTTAGTAGAGATAACTCTTGATTGTATCGGGGGTGGTGTCCAAAATTTATTTTAATATTAATTAGGGATAATTTTCAAAAAAACAATTTTGTTACCAAGCAAAATCTTTTGCATCAGTGGCAAGCATAATTGACAAGAATCTTATATTTTGAAGAAATTAAATAGTGCAGCCAATAACTTCCAGCCCACATATACTGTTTAAGAAATCATGCTGTGCAGAAGAAAAAAAAAGGGATATAGCGCCTTAACTTGCATCTCACAAAGCTTTAATAATAGATTGAAAGTGTAAATAATCTCATGTCTACAATGATTACAGTTCAATGAAATGTTCTAATTCTTAATATAATATTTTAATGTAGAACATGTATGTAGACTTAACAATGATGCTACAGTTTATTTTACTTGCCAATTGTTGTTTGTGGAAACAGGAATGTCATGAAAGTTAAAAATGTTAACTTAATTACCTGTTTAAAAAAAAAATGATTACAAAAAACTGATTTAACAAAACTTTTGTGGTGTAAATACTGAGTTACTTTATGACCAAATGTTAATGAATTAAGCTACAGTTTAAACTCGCTGCATTTATTGCCTAAGATAACTTCCATCACGAGCCCTGGTTGTTAGATAAGAAGTATGCACAACTATTCCAGGCTGATGCCAGTGAAATACTGAGACAGAATGGCTTGTCGCACATGTGTCCACATCCTGTCTACCTGTCCCAAACACGATGCTGTCCCCTAGAGCCCCCGCCACCTCCCATTGTCATCCCAACCTGGAAGTTGATCCGACCACGCAAAAAGAAGCTACCTCCGCACGACGAACCAGTTCGTAAGTCTTTGCATTTAATTCTTTTATTTCATTTATTTTTGTTTATGTTGAATTATTTTTTTTGTTGTATTTTCAAATGAATAATTTCCCCTGCACTTCCATATATGCCAATGTCCCATGATCAAAGCCCTGCACACAGATTCCTAAAAACCTTGTACAGAAATTAAAATTCATATAGCAAAAGAATGACAAAAATATTTATGGTTAATTATTTATATCAGTATTTTCATTTAGTTTCCAAGCAGTTATGTTTGCCCTTTAAAAAAACACCCAGCATTATTTTGATTAACTCCCTAGCTATGAGTGGATGTTCTTTGTTCAATTGCAATTTTAGATGGGTGTAATTGTATTTCTACTGTCAGTTTGTATTTTTTTTTTTTAGCAAAGAGAGTAATCTCTGACAAAATTAATCGCTGTTGCAATGAGCATGCATGTTTTCTAGATCTTGTGCATCCATCTGTCATTGATACTCCATGACCTTATTACTGTGTTTAGCCTTTACATTCATGGACCACTCCTACACTAACCAAATGTGAAAATTAGGCTTAAAGGTCATTTTTGCATTTATTTTTTAAAAATTCAGCTGATCCAGAACCCCCTAAGGACATCAAATGCCTTGAAATCATTTCGCCATTTGTCAACTACAAAGTCTGCCATGTATCCATCCCCACTGACACGTAAGTCATATACTCAACCTAATTGACTCAGCGTCTCATAAGACAACTGCAAAGCAAGTCATTTTCCCATTCCCAGTGATAAAAAAAGCATATGTTCAACATATCAGAATCAACTTCTCGGTAGTACAGAAATAATTTGTAAAATAAAAAAAACAAAATTGAAATGAAATGAACTGTTATCGCAGCAGAAGACAAAACAAATGTTGAAGTGAAATTTCCATGACACATGGGATGAAATATAATGAAATGGGGAGGATTTCATTTAAAAGCTATTTCTCATTTGATATGGTAATGAAATATTTCGATAGCAGCTCATAGTTTTATTTTTCATTCTTTTTCTAAGCCATCGACCAAAGTCGGCTCTGGAAAGAGGTGGAGGAAGGTCAAGGATAGATGAGCACCCAATCGACGAAGTGGACGAGAATCCAACCACTCCACCACCTGTCCCTTTGAGCATGACAGAATCAGAGGAGCTGTTGAAAGAGGTAATGCTTAACAGTTAAATTCTGTGCTGATTGTTTCCTGATATCATGTGTGGTGGGGGCAGCGTCGCGCCAGTCATTATATCTATTGTTACTGTTGGTTGGACAATGAGTACAAAAACCTTTATTATGGCATTTTGGTGAACACACATTTTGTTTTTTGGTGCATCCTCATGCAATTTTAATTTATTTGAATCTGAAATCATTATCAACATTTGCCATGTGTCAAATAAAAAAAGTCCAAAGTAGTATTATGGTACAGGACATATAACCACAGGGTTGGGATAATATAATGTATTACTTTATGTTACTTCAACCTGAACTTAGTCCTCCCTGTGTTACAATATTAGGCTAGCTTGTTTTGTATTTATCATTTGATCAGCAAATATATCAGTCTTCAATGTTGGCTAGTCTCTGTGTTCCTTGTTTTTAAATTTCCTTCTAGGAGTTTGGGTGTAACCACTATAACCAAATTTTGTGTAATCTTCAAAATTATCAAACATCTGTATCAAATTCTTGTCAAGAACCATTTAACAAGCTCTACAAACATACTAAAAAATGTATTTTAACAGATTTTATGTAATAATAAAAATAACATGCAAACTTGAATATTCACATATATGTCACATATAAGACACAAGTCATATCAATGCTAACATCCACTAATTTGCCTATAAATTTAATAAGCACATCTGTATAAAATATTAAATTCACCATTTATACACCATGTAAAATAAAGTTGCTTTTTAAAAAAGAAAAATCCAAACCATATTTTATACTTTCTGTATCCATATTATGCACTTCTATCCTACACTCCATTTTGTTGTATGTAAAACTAGGGTGGAGAGGCATCAAAACTTCAGACTGTAAAGCGCAGACAGTCTCTGAAGGTAAGATGTGAACAGTCACATGAAAGTAATTTTTGTCGCCATATTGCTCAGTTTGCTTTGACTTGATTTTATGCTTTTGTCTGCTTCACTAATTAAAGTAAAAAATTCCATAAGCTTTGTTTAAGAACTCAAATAGATGTGAAAATTGACATAGAAATGATGCTTCGAATGGATAATATTTTAGTCTTTTTCTGCAGAATTTGTAATTTGACATATCTTTAAGTAGTGTGTCTAAGAATTGCTAACAAACATTTATAGGATGTCTGAGATGAACAATCAGCTGAGGCCTGTTTCTCTCCCACCCCTCCCTGGATGACAACTTAAGTCATCTGAGAACAACCCGCTTCCAAACAACCGCCTCCACACCAGCTTAAAAAATGAAATAATTTATATATCTCTTTTCTCCCATTTCCAATTATATCCAGTGCTGTGCCAGGTTACACCACCTTGATTCACTGCAGCATAGAGTGGCCACAACCTGCTTCAAAAACAACAACATGATTGTGAAGTTTAAAAAAAACTTTTTAAGATTATATGCCCAGCTTAGACAGGGTTATGTTCAAAGACCTTTCAGCTTTTCTACTTTGCTTTATTAAAAAAATCCACATTTTAGAATGCTACTAATCTATTAGTTTTTAATAACTGAAAAAAAAAAAAAATCATCACACAGTAGTTCAAATTGCACAAAGTGGTCTACAATTTATAACACACACCTAGGCTGATAACATACATATGCTAATAGTTGTAAGGAACATAATTTGATTATAGTTGTTAGACTGATAACATCGATGTAGTTATATGTGTTGTTAATATGTCAAAAGGAGTTGTCACTCATTTTATTTTTTTGCAATGCTATTACAATTTTATTAATGTCTCATTTAAGTATAAAACTTTTCATTCCTTGAGAAACTGTACAACTGAACTAGTTGGTTTGTGAGTCATTAACTCTTTGTTCCCCAACCTTTTTTTCATTCTCTGAGCTCTCTACCAACCATTTGACCTGTCTCAGACCACTTTCAAATTCTTCCACCCCCTTCAAAAGTAGCAATGCTCTTTGGAAAATAAAAGGCCCATTAACAGTTCCCATTGCAATTCAAAAAATAAAGGGAGCTGTGGAACTTGGGAAGTAACCTTGTGACTCATTACACACAGGAAAATGTTAAGGAAGAAATGTTTTTAAAAAACAAATAAACTCTTATGTTATAACTTTAAAGCTGATGCCTCCACTGTTCTTGTAATCACTTTTTTCTTGCACCACTGTACTGTAATGCCACCTCACATCCCAGCTCTCCTAGGTTTTGGGGAAGCAGCTCTCCTAGGTTTTGGGGAAGCAGCTCTCCAAGGTTTTGGGGAAGCAGCTCTCCTAGGTTTTGGGGAAGCAGCTCTCCCAAGTTTTGGGGAAGCAGCTCTCCAAGGTTTTGGGGAAGCAGCTCTCCTAGGTTTTGGGGAAGCAGTTCTCCTAGGTTTTGGGGAAGCAGCTCTCCTAGGTTTTGGGGAAGCAGCTCTCCTAGGTTTTGGGGAAGCAGCTCTCCTAGATTTTGGGGAAGCAGCTCTCCTAGGTTTTGGGGAAGCAGCTCTCATAGGTTTTGGAGAAGCAGCACTCCTAGGTTTTGGGGAAGCAGCTCTCCTAGGTTTTGGGGAAGCAGCTCCCCTAGGTTTTGGGGAAGCAGCCCTCATAGGTTTTGGGGAAGCAGCTCTCCTGGGTTTTGGGGAAGCAGCTCTCCAAGGTTTTGGGGAAGCAGCTCTCCTAGGTTTTGGGGAAGCAGCTCTCCTGGGTTTTTGGGGAAGCAGCTCTCCCTGGTTTTGGGGAAGTAGCTCTCCAAGGTTTTGGGGAAGCAGCTCTCCTAGGTTTTGGGGAAGCAGCTCTCCTAGGTTTTGGGGAAGCAGCTCTCCCAGGTTTTGGGGAAGCAGCTCTCCTAGATTTTGGGGAAGCAGCTCTCCTAGGTTTTGGGGAAGCAGCCCTCCTAGGTTTTGGGGAAGCAGCTCTCCTAGATTTTGGGGAAGCAGCTCTCGTAGGTTTTGGGGAAGCAGCTCTCATAGGTTTTGGGGAAGCAGCTCTCCTAGGTTTTGGGTAAGCAGCTCTTCTAGATTTTGGGGAAGCAGCTCTTCTAGATTTTGGGGAAGCGGCTCTCATAGGTTTTGGGGAAGCAGCACTCCTAGGTTTTGGGGAAGGCAGCCCTCCTAGGTTTTGGGGAAGCAGCTCTCCTGGGTTTTGGGGAAGCAGCTCTCATAGGTTTTGGGGAAGCAGCTCTCCTAGGTTTTGGGGAAGCAGCTCTCCTAGGTTTTGGGGAAGCAGCTCTCCTAGGTTTTGGGGAAGCAGCTCTCCTAGGTTTTGGGGAAGCAGCTCTCCTAGGTTTTGGGGAAGCAGCTCTCCTAGGTTTTGGGGAAGCAGCCCTCCTAGGTTTTGGGGAAGCAGCTCTCCTAGATTTTGGTGAAGCAGCTCTCATAGGTTTTGGGGAAGCAGCTCTTCTAGGTTTTGGGGAAGCAGCTCTCCTAGATTTTGGGGAAGCAGCTCTCATAGGTTTTGGGGAAGCAGTGCTCCTAGGTTTTGGGGAAGCAGCTCTCCTAGGTTTTGGGGAATCAGCTCTCCAGGGTTTTGGGGAAGCAGCTCTCCTAGGTTTTGGGGGAGGCCCTGCGCTAAAATCCTAAATTTTATTTGGATTTTGAATAACAAGACTTGAGTTTGAACCCACCTATTGTGCATGATTGTTGATTGGGAAATAAACTAACATTTGTTCCCAGAAAAGTAAGCCAGGATCTGCTAGCAAGGAGGGAGGGTCCTCTAAAGTGGAACATAAATCACTGAAACCAGAAGAGGGAAAAGAAATCCATGCTAAAGGTAAAATTACATTAAGTGGAACTATTTAATTAAGAAAATTAACTCTCATTGTTAAAAAATTTTCCACATTGCCATTAACGCCTTCATACCCTTTCTATTAATTGTTAAAACCTTGGCGATTAAAAAAAAACAACAAACACTTTTATGCTATCAAGAAGTCAGTTAACACTTTAATTTTCCACCAATGTGTGATAAATTCTGTTCAGTTTGTTTCACACACAAAATATGTGTCGGCTTGAGACATAGATATTTGCACTGATGTTTGTCCTCAGAAGCTTGAGACACAGATATTTGCACTGGTGTTTGTCCTCAGAAGCTTGAGACACAGATATTTGCACTGATGTTTGTCCTCAGAAGCTTGAGACACAGATATTTGCACTGATGTTTGTCCTCAGAAGCTTGAGACACAGATATTTGCACTGGTGTTTGTCCTCAGAAGCTTGAGACACAGATATTTGCACTGATGTTTGTCCTCAGATGGCCCATCCGTTCAGTCAGTGATTGAGTTAGCGTCAGGCGCAACAAGTGCCATGCCAGCTGAAATGCCCGCAGCGCCCGTGGAAGAGCCTCCGAAAGAGTCCATTGTGAAGAAAGTCTGGATGGACTATGACACATTCTACAAGTGTTTCAGGTCAGTCCCCCACTGTTCCAGAGAACTGTCTCTTGCGGCAACATTACATCAGTGTAAGTGGAAAGTGTGTTGTGGGGTGGGGGTGGTGATGTTAAATGAGTGATCAAGATCAAGCATGCTGGAAGAGAGATGATGTGAACAAAATACAAAAAACCCGTTAATGCCATTGCCATACATGTGGAAAATGCAGCATAAAATGTTAAAGTGAAGAGAAGAATGTATCCCGCCCGCCATCTAAGTGCAGGTAAACCATGACAGAAGACATGGATGTCACTAAGCTCAGGTGAGTGTGTGTCTGTGTGGCAAGATGTGAATCATGTCAATGCAATCAGCCAAAAGTAATTTTAGTTTATCCTTCAAGCTTTATATTTAGCAAATGATAATCCTAGTTATTTTTATTCAGCCAGTGATATCCATAGTTAATATATTTATCCACGGGTAACCTTGTTTTTTTTTTTTATTAACTGAAAGGTAAACCCCAGTTAGTTTGTTTGACCAATGTTAAACTTTTCCTCAGGGGCCTCCTAGTGAGGAATGTCCACTCTGCCATAATAAATGATAATTGTAAATAAACAATAACGTCGTCAAAATTTATTTGAGAGAAAACTGTTTTTTTAAAAAGAAATATCTTGAACTGTTTGTGTTTTCAGAACATTGTACATTTTCCACAAACCCAACACATATCCCTGTAATCAGCGGCACAGTGACTTCAAGGTAAGATTTTTTTTTTAATAGTGAGGGTTGACAGTGCATTCAATGTTAATATTGAAGTGGATGATTTTATTTCAACTTACTTGCCACACTGTTGCATGACACAATATCCAACTGTTTATCTACATTTCATTGTATCTAAACAGGGTTTTATTTTTCATCTCTTAGGAATCACTTTTTGTTCATCCATATACTATTTTAAGAGCTAGAGGAATGGGGGGGGGGGGGGGGCAGTTGTATTAAAAAGATAATCCACAATGGTGCAAAGGCAGAGGGTGTAGTGGTCTTATATCAACAATTTTTTTTTTACACTTATGTTAGAATGTTAGAATGTTTCATAATAGCAACACACACAAAAGGGTAAACTCACACATTTCATAATAGCAACACACACAAAATGATAAACTCACACATTTCATAATAGCAACACACACAAAATGATAAACTCACACATTTCATAAAAGCAACACACACAAAATGATAAACTCACACATTTCATAGTAATTTATCTAATTATTTTTTTTTCTGTGATGAGCCAACAATAATACTCACTTTTAATGATCCAAATCTTTTTTTTATGAATTTGTTTTGTTTACCCAGAACTTGGTTTTGATATTTCATCCTCCAATGCTATATTTGAAATGAAGAATTAATTTTAAGGAATTCAAATTTTGACAAAATGGAAAAAATAAACTGCTTTTGAAACAAATCAGATTTTCTACTAAATATTTTTTAATGCAATTATTAAAAGAAATGCAGTCAGATTTTTCAGCAAGAAAAACACTAGCCATCAGTGCACAAAGTTTTTATTAAATGTATACTGTTCAATCTTAAACAGAAGAATGTGGGGTTTTTTCCTTGAAAGGGTGGTGGAGATTCTCAAGGTGTCCAATTTGTGCAGGATGCATAGTTGGTTTAAAGGGAATAGGAAATACATTATTTTGCATCTTTATAAGCATGGCCTTAGAATTAATATCAAATGAAATCCACACAGCATAGGCTTATAACTGGATGCTGTTTTAATTTATTTGAAAATGAAACTTTTGTCTTTGACATGCAAGTCCCCATAAGGCAATGTATTCACACATAGCGATATTTGCTTTATAAAGACACCACATGCCGTTGAACAACATGCTGAGAAGCCAGCTTGCAGTAGCCATAAATCAGCTAAAGGTCATTTAAGGGAAGATGTAAGATGCTAAGCCAGCTAGCTGAACTCTCGCTTTATCATTTATTTAATCCCAGATTATTTTTTTTTACCTACGATTCTTTCACTTCCATTTTTAAACCAAGTCCTCAAAAAAGATAAAAATATTTAAAAGTGAGATGTAATTAAAGAAATTTGAGAAAATACACTTACACATTTTAATAAGGAAATTCTTGAAATAGTTTGAGAGAATCAGAGGTTAAAATTGCTGGCTGCATTTTTTACAGCTTCTGCACAAAGCCAGTTAGGCCTGAAAAAAATATTTTTACCCTCCACTGTTTGAATGAGCATGTCTTGTTGCAGTCTGAAATTTATTCTTGTTGTTTTTTAGCTAGAATATTAGCTTTACATTATCAGATATTTATTTATTAAACCTTGTTCTCTCTCCGCATACCATAATAAATTATTTGTAATATAGCAATGACTCTGTCAATGGCAGATGTTCAAACTCTTTTGTTCCATGAACCCATTTTCCAGTCTACTTAAAATAAAGTTTCAAAATGCTTACATATAATATAATAAATCTACCAGGGAAATGCAGCTCACAAACCCTTCTGGCATCTTTTCACTGGACCACGCCACTCTCAAAAAAAAAAAGTGGGGGTTGCATGGACCACAGGTTAAGAACCTCTGACCCATGGGGAAAGTAGCATCATCTATTAATTGAAAATAAAACCTGATTTATGCTCACAGTACCCAGTCACATAATAAAAACACCATACTTTGTATGGTTATGATTATGGATTCTTAGAATATTCTCATCACAAGCTTGTGTTTGCTGAAGTTAAATTAACTATCAAGTCTGCAAGAACCAAAGCAATAATTCTGATCTCTCCTACTTTCACACAGGTCGAGAACATTCCATCAATATCTCGCAGAAATGTAAACAAATTTGTCTAAAATCTTTGGATTTCTGATTTCACTATAACTTGTTTAAATTACCGTAGCAATTTTATTCAATATTAGAACATAACAATTTTCAAATTCTATTTTCCATTTAATAAACCCAAATCACTGCTTAATTTGTAACCAAGCCAAGGAACTTATTATTCAGACATCAGAGAACAGCTTAACAGAAGTTAATGCTCACAAAGTGAAAATTCTGGAAGGATTTTTGCTTTTGGCAGTAGATAAAGCATGGGAACCTGTTTGGAGTAATCCGATCTTTAAATTATTAGTAATGAAAAGGATTTTTCTTGTACTTTTATTAATTGAACTACAGCAGATCCCATGTACTCATACTTATGAGAGCTACGCTTGAGTAAGGCAAATGGGTCTAGCCACATCAAGATGGTTATTGTTTAATTAAGCAGAAGGGGCTGATAGAGTGTTACAGTGCAGAGTGAAGCACATGTCATCTTGTATTTAATTTGGTTGATCTTGCTTTCTTTTTTGGGGGGATTAGTGGGGCATCAAAGAATTGAAAGTCTCTTTCTGACAATGAACTAATCTGATATGAAAATTGTATTGATAGAGTAAACACTAATTTAGGGTGCAAGTTTCAACCAACAAATTGAGAGTAATTTGCAATGGGAAGCTATCCTTAGAAGGCCTCTAAATGAACATATCTATTTATGTGCCCATAAAACTGTACATCTCTTATGTTTCTATATTAAATTAAGATTTAAACTAATGTAAAATAGAAACATTGAAAGTAAATAAGAGACTTTAAGTCCTATAAAACATGAATAACTATTATCAATCTCTACATTCTATAAGTATATATTATCATCAACTACATTCTATGATATACTGATCACTGATATTTGCCTACATCCTATAATATACATAAACATTATTGCCTACATTCTGTTGCATAAATATATTTTGACAGCCTCTACATTCCATAAGAAAATATTATGGCCCACATGCAGTTAATTCTATACATTTTATGACAAAAGTAAATATTATTATGGCCTATGACATTTTTGTTATAATCAAATATTACACTATCAGCTACTGCTATGTTAACCTAAAAAAAGTCCCAAAATTTTTAATCAAATTGATTTTGTTTTTATTTCTATTGTTTATCTTGCTAGAAGCTTTTGCTATATTTCTTTGAGACCTGCTCTACAGCCTTACAATATAAAAAACTTTTTTTTAACCTTTTTTCACATAGATTATTACAATATTTTACTCTATTAACTAAGGTGATCTGTTTTCTTTGAACAGTAAATTATTAAGTACTTGTATTATTAATGTTAAGTTAATAATTAATTTATTATATTTTAGCTACTTTAATTTATTCTAGCTTATTTTTTGAAAATTATCTTGAAACTGCTACACTTTTCTGTTACAGCTTTGGCCTTTATATCTCATAAAACATGTTTATTTCTTCTATAATTGGGAAATCCAACTGTAAAATGCTACAAAATGTATGTATATATGCAGGCAAAAATCAAATTTATTAAGAGGGACTAACATATTATTCTTAAACATTCATTTATTACAAGGTAAAGTCTTGATATTTTTGTAACTTAATTTTGAAAGAAAATTGAAATTCTTGATAATTTATAAGTTTCTTTTGGCTTTTTTTTTTGGGGGGGGGGGTTTTGTCTGATATTTTCTTTCCTCTGAAAGAATAAAATGGTTAATGGGCCGGGGGGGGGGGGGGGGGGGGGTTGTAAGGAGATTGAGTTTCATCCTTGTGTCAATAAAACCATCTAACTAAAACTTTTTAAACACAAAAAAATATTATGTATATTTAAGTAATTTTAAATAGCATTTTGTTTTTGGAGAATGTATTTAATGGAAAATTGAGACACCCCAGGGCTAATGATAGGATGCGTTACACAAGCACAATTAATCTGTGTGTGTAAAGGGGAAACAAAGGGGGAAAAGGGATTCTTCTCTGGTGAAAAGCAATTGCCCAGAATACTCTCAAAGTACAGGTCTGTGTTCTAACCTTTCAGACCCTTATACCCCCGGCTACAGCTTCAAGCAAAGGAGACAAAAAGCAATCCCAAATGCCTGCCGTAAGTTACACATCATTGTCTTGATTGTGTCCCCTTAAACTTTAAAAAAAAAATCTACATCGTACATTGTACTACTTTAATCTTTTTCTCCAACTTTTACATAACCCAAGAGTGGACTTTTGGTTCAAATTCGTAAACATCTTTTTTTCGGTCTTGTACAAAAAATGAAAAGCCTAAATTATTATTATGGAGATTTCAGGCCAGGTTAAATAGTATTTAGGCTATTTATAGAATTCACTATGTAAATGCTCAATATCCTTAGTTAAATTTCAAAGAGTTTGAAAATGTCTAATTTAAAGAAGGGGATTTAATTAACATGTTCAGGTTCTATGAGTTGAACCCTATTTTATTTGCATAATGCAAAATGTCATGTGTCATGGGCTCAATCCTTAATCTGGTCTGCCGCACTGCCGTTTTTATCATAATAATGTGTGTTTTTTTCATAACATGGAGAAAGTGTTTCACCTTTCTGAAAAGGCTGGGGAATAAATTAAATAATAAAAATGTTATGATGATATTGGTGAGTTTATGATTGGTAAGACTTTGATGACAGTCAACACAAAGTGGTTGTGGAACTCTAAAAAATGCTTTAAAAAATCAGGAAATAAAAATAAGGAAAAATATTTATTTTTTAAAAATAAACCAACATTTACCTTAAATTGCACTAAAAATTAAAAGATAACAATGCATTTAAAATAGAACCATACAAGTTAAGGGTCCATTGGTAGTAGTTAAAAGGTTCTGTTATGCATATAGTTACTTTGCTAAAATTATTAAAGTTATTTTTAATTATTGAATGAAACTTGAGTGTATAAAATAAAAATAAGATTTATTAATAAAAGAATATCTTTTTCCCACAAAAGTAATGAAAACTTTGTTTTTTATTCATTGGATGTAAACAAATGATGCATTTTTGTGAAACTAAAGAAAAATTTGTGTAGTTATAAATTACATTTTACCATGAGTTTCATCATCATCTGGCACCACATTTAGTATGACATGGATGATAGAGAAGATACTGAAGTGAGTCTAGATTTTGTGACATTTACTGTGACTTCACTGAGAAATAATGATTTTCTCACATGCCACTATCACATGCCACAAGCACAAGCCACTACCACTATCACATTTCTGTTTAATTGTCACTTTTCTAATTTGCTTTTCTTCACATGCCACGTCTCATTTTCTGTGTTCTTGTTTGATTCATCTTTGTAGTTTTGTAGGATTAAACTTTTGTAGATCTGTTGGATAATTCCAGAAATCATTTAACATGTTACTTTTTTGTCCTACACTTAGCTGTACAAGTATTGGTAAACAACTGAAGGTGTTACAATAAAAGTTAGAACAGTGGAACCTTAATACATATGAACAATGAAATATTAATTTTTCCTTCCCTTGGTTTGTCCTCAATTAATAATTATGTCACTTTACTCCCTCATGACGCTAAAATTCTTTCTAAATATCAAACACAAAAAATATACCTATTTACTCAGAAACGTGTCTCAGAATATTTTATTAGATATTTTCCATACAGTTGTAACTGTGTGTTTAGGGCTGGGGAAAGAATTTATTATTAACTTCTCATTCTGAAGAGTGAACTATAAATAACTGTAACCCTGTGCATTTAAACAAAATAGGTCTTCTTCTGTTTCTTCAAATAGTAATGCCGGTATTTCTATATTTATTTCAGACCCCGGCTGACAGTTCATCATCATATTATCTCTGTATCCTCTTGAAACTGTTTGAATCATTCGTAAACCCAGTTGTCAGTGCAAGAAAGTGAAGTGGGAGGAATGCTTTTTTTTTTTATTTTTATTTTTTTTTTTTTTTTTTTTTATAAATAAATATAATTCATTCAAGACTTAACACCTTAAAAGAAAAATAATGACAATTAATAATAAGCTGTGAACAGAAAATGTATTATCTAAATGACATCAACTTTAGGTTGAAATTTTTTTTGCATGCTTTCTTGCAGTGAAATAATATAGGTAGTAAAAGTCAAAGGAGGGTTGTGGGGGTTGGTGAGTGAGACAATAACAAACATAGTTTTTTGTTTGAAATCATGTAAAACATATCTCCTCTTGTCATTCTTGAATTCATTCCTTAACATGGTCTCAAGTTGTGGACAACCTGAAGCAGACTGAAATCCTTGTGTCTCTCACCGTCCTGCCCCGCTGGTTTGATGGGCCTGTCCACCCCAACATCGAGGAGAAGAAATTGTCACTGACCACGACCAAACACGGGAAAGACAAAGATATTGAGAAGCTTGAGAAGGAGATGACCAATGCTTCTATGATTTTTGGTATTTAAGTGGTTTTTTTTTATCTCATTGTGGTATAGATTTGTGTCTTTTTGGGTTGGACAATAATGTTATTGGAATAAATTAGAATAAATGTGTTGAAAATTATTATCCTTTTTTTAAATTAAAATAAAATATTTGGGGGTCGGGGGGCGAGAGAGAGATGATATCTGGCAATCTTCTTCTTTGAGTTGAAACACATGATGGCAATCTTAAAAGTGAAATCTTTCTTTGTTTGATGCTCAGTAGCAGTTACCATAATTTCCAACTTAAAATGGTCTTATTAAATGTTTTATTGATTAGCTTGTTTTGGTTTTGCCTTTCAAGTGAACAACTTATGAAATGTAAAACAATTGTCGCTGTATATATAATAAACAGAAATAAATTGAACTTGTCCTCTTTTTTACTTTTTAGGCGACCACATCATTGCTGAGACAAAGCCCCCATCCCTGGTCACACCAGGCTCCCTTGTTGCAGAGCCGTACTCCTGGAAAAGTTTAGTGACTGGTCAGCCTATACTGAGGCTAAGGACTACGGGGACTAAGGCGGCTCTACTAACTCTACCCCCGGGGTAAACCCTAGCTGTGCTCTCTCTATAAATATTGCACTACTGGATTTTACTCTTTTGATGAGATCCATTTGTTCAAATGAACATTTTAATTTCAAGCAGCCATTTAGAGCTTTAATTGTATGTTTATAATTATTATGTTTATTTAAACCTTTAGAGACAGTAGGCTGATTTCTGACTTGACATATGCTAAAACATTTGGCTAAAACATAGACATAATTTAAACATCAAGAGGAGGAAGAAGTGTATAGAAGAAAATGAAGTCAAACAAGCAACAACTTCTTAGAAAAAAATGTTTTACAATAAAAAGAACACCAGAGCTGTATTTATGCCTTTACTTCTCTGTTGATTTATCTCTTCGTTCAACTCCAATGTCAGGCGTCATGTTCTGAGACTTATGATGTCATCACCACTTGGTCACTATGTCCACATGTGCTCCACAACCAACTTTGTCTTTGGCGATGAGGAGACGGTTATGCCACTGCTTACTAACGTGAGCATATAGTTTTTGTTATGCCATTACTTACTGGTCAGATTTCTAAAAAAATATAGTTTGGTTTAGTGTTGTTGAAAATAAAGTATTTGAAGTTTCCTATTCTTATGTAAAGCAAATGTCTATCCAAACCAGGGGTTAGGAAAAGCTTGGAGCACTGTTTAAAAAAAATAAATCATTTATACCGGCACTCATGGGTCAATTTGAGCGCCTAATGAGAATTTTGCTGTAAACAAATTTATTTAGTAGCCATGATTGTTGAACATAATATCTTCTTACTTTATTTTACTGCAATTCTTCTTTGTGTGCATTTTATTCCCAGGAGAGCTGTAGATTCCGAGACAATGCTCTAGCCATCATCCAGTGTTTGGGGAAATGCATCCAGGCCTTCTCAGAACCTGACAGATTCAAACAAGAGTGGGATGCACTAGTGCAAGCCCATTGCCCCTACCTGGCCAACAGACAAATGTCCAAAGTTCAACACTTTCAGGTTGGTCTCTATGCTGTAGTGCTGCTGGATTTTATAAGTTGATGTAAGGTGGGCAAATGCATGGAAGATGGCTGTATGCAAATAACAGTTGGGAACAGAGGCGTAGCGTAGGGGGGGGCAAGGGGGTGCAGATGTACCCGGGCACCAGCTAGTTAGGGGCGCCAAAATGTGCTTTGGTATTACTTTATTGATGAAAATAATGGGTTTGAGAGTTGAAAAAAGGAAAAGAGGGCGCTTTAAAATGAATCTTGCCCCCGGGCGCCAAACACTCTAGCTACGCCACTGGTTGGGAAGGATGATGTGTGCTAGCTACGCCACTGGCTGGGAATGATGATGTGTGCTAGCTACGCCACTGGCTGGGAATGATGATGTGTGCTAGCTACGCCACTGGTTGGGAATGATGATGTGTGCTAGCTACGCCACTGGTTGGGAATGATGATGTGTGCTAGCTACACCACTGGTTGGGAATGATGATGTGTGCTAGCTACGCCACTGGTTGGGAATGATGATGTGTGCTAGCTACGCCACTGGTTGGGAATGATGATGTGTGCTAGCTACGCCACTGGTTGGGAATGATGATGTGTGCTAGCTACGCCACTGGTTGGGAATGATGATGTGTGCTAGCTACGCCACTGGTTGGGAATGATGATGTGTGCTAGCTATGCCACTGGTTGGGAATGATGATGTGTGCTAGCTACGCCACTGGTTGGGAATGATGACGTGTGCTAGCTACGCCACTGGCTGGGAATGATGATGTGTGCTAGCTACGCCACTGGTTGGGAATGATGATGTGTCCTTGACTTATCAAAGACATCGAGGAAATAGCTTGTCTTTTTTTTTTAATGCTTCTATTAATTAGATTTTTTCAAATCAGTTTTGAAGAGTTTTTTTTGTTTTAGGCCAAGAGTTAGCAAAATGATGAGAGTGTGAAGACAGATACAGTTGGCTAAACTGCTTTGATAAAACTTCCTCACCTAATAATATTTAAGAAATTCTTTATAATTCTAAGATTATTAGATAATTAAAATTACTTTCACTGAAATTCTTCCTTTAGACACCATATAATTTCTACATCCCAGCTTTACACATCAAACTTTGCTGTTATACTTACATTTGGAAAGACAAACATTTCTAGATGAAGAACCCTTGTACTTTTTCTTAGAACATTTCTTCATTGAATCTTTCATTTCCCACCATCAACCAACATGTTTGCTCATGTTCCAGATCTTCAATGAATCACTTTATGTAATACTGCGCAAGGTCCTCAAGGACATCATCAACCCTGACGTTGTCTTTGCTTGGCGGTCATTTTTGTTTGACACCGTTACACCTAACATCCTGAACATTCCAGCTCCCAGCCGGCCAGGTACGTGTTGTAAGAAGTGGTGTAACTTAATGATTCTCCTCAAACAGCTTTTATGACATCCGCCCCCCCTTGCCCAACCCAATAAAGAAATTACAGGCAAACACTTTGAAAATCAGCCCAACATTACATGCTTATATTTTATCATTTCTAATAATTTCAAAATTTAAAAAATTATCAAATTTAAATCATTTATTAGCAAATGAAATAAGTTTGAAATATTTGTGTTATGCAGATCTTATGTATATTATTTTTTACAATGAAAATAAAACTGCATTAATTTAAATGGGGTTAATTAGCTCATTTCATTCATAAAAGTAAAAATCTGTGGTTGGTGTTATTGATATCCCTCTTACGGGTACTTTGACTTTGACCTTGACTTTGACTTTTACAAATATTCCTTTGTTTCTAATATCTCAATTTTAAAAAAAAAAGAAGAAGAGAAAGACAAAGAGTCTGAATGAGTTGCCCCTAATAGTAAAATACACATATATGTCAAAGTTTGTTCCCAAATTATTTTATTGTACATTTACAAGCCAAGCACAAGGTGCATGTGGACATTCATTGACACAACCACACCGTTCTTGAACTTGAACTAACAATGCATGACAGAGACTGTGAATTATTAAATCCTGAGAGCCAAGTTATGCTTAATAACTAATTTAAAGGTGTCTTCTCCTCATAGAACCATCCCTGCATGCATCACCAGTTGGTATGATATTTAAAAAGTGTAATCATGCTAAAGTTGCAATAATAGATTTCAGTGTTCAGTTAAACCCACTTGTTTGGCCAGTTTTGCAGTTGAATAGCCCTCTTGATATAAATCTGATAATGTCTGAGCCCCCAGAGATTTGAACAAACTACTTCTCATTTCATTTCATATTTAAAACCCTAATTTATTTTTATAAAATAATTTTTTTTTTAAAATTAGGTTTGTTAAAATTAAGTTGTTTTAATTAGTTTTTTTTTTTTTTAAAGTTACTGATTTATTTAATATTGTTTGCTATTGAAACCAGTATGAAAGAGTGAGACCAAAATTTTACCATTAAGGTTCTTTTCTATTTGTGGAAAAGTTGCTGATCATAAACAAGTTTGATTTAGAGTAGAAGAATTTTTTGTTTCTTCTTTTGCTTGAAACACCTGCCAGAGAAATGATTGGATTAAGATCAACAACACAGACTCTTCATCCTTGATGAGCATCATTCTTCTGCCCTACCTCTACCATTCATTCACACTGCTTACAACATTATCACTTACTGATTCATCATTTTGTGTGTGTGTGTGCCTGCAGGCATTGTGATATTTAGACTGCCAGTAAAAAATACCTTCTATATCTCTATAATAAATGGACAAACAAAGTGTGCAGCTTTTCAATCCAAACTTTCTATAACATTTGCTGTGAGTTTGGTGGCATATATATTTATGTACAAAATAATTAGGCATATAATTAATATAGTATATAATATAGAAATGCAAAAAAGCAGGAGTATGTACAGATGTATTTTAATAAAAGAAAATAAGTTTAATTGATTAATTCCTTAAGAACAGTGCATGAAATATCCTTCTTTTAGTATATCTTCCTCATCACATGTTTTCACACAGATTCAGAAAAATATGACATCACACAGCCCTGACCTCAAATCTCACCTTTTGCTCTCCGAATGTCTCTTTTCAAGCACTTCTCATGTATAATAACCCTAGGGAGAGAACTCTTAATAAAAAAATATCCAGCCCATCATTGTAACTGCAGATGTTCATTAGTTACACATAACTCATGATCTTAGTTCTTACACATTAGAAATGACTGACATTTGCTCAAAACCATTTAATTTACGGACAGACTCTTGACATTTAAAAAAAAAAACAAAAAAAACTTAAACCAAAATTGTGGAGCAGTTTGAAACCATGCAAAGACATTTAATTGGTCATTAGTTTTTTGCCATAACTTCCAGATATTAAACTAAAACTTTTTATATTCATCCCTTTGACCTGAGGTGATATCAAATAAATGTCTAAATATCACTTTTAAAATATTGTATTCATTATTTTTCAAGACTAAGATTTTTGTTACCCTTCATTTCCACTACAGAATCCAGAGCTCACTCTGAAGATAAAATCCATGATGCCAAAGGTCAAATCTCTCAAATGAACTTCATTTCAGATTTCCAAAAGCTGTGTTGTTTTTTTGTTTTTAGCACACTTTGCAAACTTTTCAGCAGTTGAGCCTTTTATCAGTTATTAGTTGAACCTAACCCTCAAAACAATTATAAGCTCTACTTATTAATTTAATCTAACAAATCCCTTGCAAAAATATGTTCCTAGAAAAAGTCTTACTTTTTTTTTTAACCTGGAAAATTTGTTTTAAATTTCACATAAATGTTTCACTTACCATGTTGCCAACACTAGTTTCATATTAGCTTTATTCATATGCCAAAAATGAGCTTTAAAATAATGAACAAGTTATCCTTTAATCCTAAACTATTTCATAATTTTTACCACCACAATCTTTTACAACGAAACAGTTTTCATACGATTTGTTGCCTTGATGATCCTCACCATTAGCATATCCAAATAAAGAACCCCCCCCCCCCCATATTTTTTTTTAACCTTTATTCCTTGTTACTAAGCCTACGCATATCTTAAATAGGGAGAGTAACCCAGCAGTCCCATATACTCAAGTAGTTCCAACTTCTAATTGTAGACTTTGTTGATCACACCTGCATTGTAGCCCTGTAATAGATGATGCCATCAATTGATTTTAATTTTTCTCCCATTTAGTTTTATGCATAGTGATAATCCCAGTTGTTTTGTTGTTTTTGTTTTTTGTTAAGCTTGATGTGAATGAAATAAATTGCTTATGCTTATGGGAGTATTTGTATGAGTCTGTTTGAAAACCAGATTTATTGTATAGTATTCAACTTTTTATAGTTTATAATTCTCTCTACTGAGTTTTAAAAAAAAAAATCTATTAAAAATGTTTTTAAAAAATAACATAGTAACTTATGTTGATTATCAAATGGAAAGTTTCATTTTTGATGAGTAAGAAAAATTAACCCCAAATGGCTTCCTAAACCTTAACTGAATTGATTTAGCTTTGATTTATTGTTTGCAGATTAAATGATTAAAATGTGTGATTAATGATTAATTTGACACTTAAGATTTTCTATTTTTTAATAAATAATTATTTGTAACATTTAGATCTAGTATATCCTAATCCTAGTCTAAACGTAAAGCATAAGATAAATAACATTTTTATTTTAGGCCTTGGAAAATGTTTATGCCATGCCATCCTAATATTATTAAGTTGTTATTTTTTAAACCCTTGATTGCCTCTTCTTTTGATTTGCACTGGATTTGATTTTGCTGACTTATTTTGAGTACAGTACACTAGTGTTTGAAAGGCTTGTTGCTGGCTGTTAAACTAGGATCATTTGTTAACAAAACCTATTTGAGTAACAATATTTCATTTGTCATCTTAGACTGAATAACTTGTTATATGTGATAAGAATCTAAACCTCTTGAATTTACTGGCAAATAAGTGAGACAACAAAACAACTCATTGTTAAACTCTCTGATTCCTTGTATAAAGCAAAAGTAGTCATTAGTAAATACTTTAGAAATGGGTAAGAAAATATAACACTTAATCTCTTAGCCTATGAAATACAGCCTAAATTATTATATTTGAAAATATGTTGTTGTTTTTTTTTCCCTGTTTTCTTCATGCATTTCTACAAAACTGCATGTTAATAATGTTTAAAAAATGAAGCTCCTTTTCAAACTGTTTTATTGTATGTATTTTAACCTGGAAAATTCATTTTGCTTTGTGCACTTATTTTATCTGTATTTCATCTGCCTTATTTTTAGCGACAAGTCAAACTAGTGGACGAGGCTCAGCCAAACCAACAGTTAAAAAAAGTAAGTTATCAAACTTGAAAGCAATTTAGATTAGTTTAATTCTGACACAGGCGGCTACTAGAAATTTTCAAGTATCAGATTTCATGTTTATTTTTATTCAACAGAATTTTAAGGAAAATTTTTTTTTTTAAATTAGGCCAAATTGCTACTGCTGAATTTAAGAAATTTATTACCTAGAAAACAGCATTCAAATACTCTATAAAAAAAAAATTTACACATTTGAAAGGAAATAGAATGAATGGGTTAATCTTGAAATATAAGGTTGAAACATTATGTAAAACAAAATTATGGAGATTTTTCACTTATTGATTTGATCACTGTATGATAGGAGGTGGAAATCAGGCTCCAAGTGTTCCAGGTACACATCCCTATCTTAATATTCCAACAATATTTTTACATCCTGTGCGTCATTTAAATTTTCATCATACATTACTAATTTACTCCTTATCTGTCAGTTTAATTTTTTTCAGTAGAAATGCTGTAAAGTTGTAACTTTATTGAATAGCTCATGCCAATTATTTTTTTTTTTATGCTTTGGGTAGATTTATATACTCTCAATTATTTAATTAACAATGTCAAGGGGGATACATTTTTAACTCTCTGATAGCTGATTAGAGATAGACATGGAGCTAATTTCAATTCTGTTAACCCTGTACGGCTGCTTTTGCAACAACAGAAAAATGTCTCTGCTGGCCTGCGTTAACAAAGTATTTATTTCCTTTATTCTTCCTTTATTTTGTAAAATACTCAAAAATCATTTTCATAAGACTGAATATAAATAGATTTTTTTAATTTAACTTGAAGATTTATATAAATAGCTGACAACATATTTTCTGTCAGAATGATGCAAAGAAAGCAATTTTTTGTTTTAAATAAATAACCAACTATATGTTTTCTTACATGATACAAAGAGCAAGTTACTTGTTCCTAATCCTTGATAATCCTTAACTTTTCTTTACTTTTATTTCTTCTAGCTAATTATTGCAATAATATAATTTTTTAGAAAATATCTTTTTTAAAAGAAACATATATTATATCATCTTCAGTAAATTAGGCATCAATTTATATATACTTTAAATGATGTTAAGATATCAATGTCTTTAACTTAAACTAACAAATAATGTAAATTTGTTTAAAAAATTAAAAAATGAAATTAAAAAGCTCTAAATAGAAGTAGGGTAGTAGTTATACTTAGAACATTTATACACTTTTTATCTTTGAGTTGTTTTATTAGTAGCAATATAGAGGCAACGTAAACACTTTATAGCATATCAATAAATTTTATAGATCTTTTTTTTGAGTATTAAGTTTTGTTTTTTGTTTCTTTTTAAACTGAATGCTAAATATTCATAAATGATAATTTATAATACAATGAATAATTATGTCTGACTTTGTCATTTCTGAGGTAATTTTATGTAATCAATTTAACCAGGTCCTAAATGCACAGCAATTTGTCTTTATTGGAGATGAGAAAAATTCATATTTATCAAATTTAACCTTTTTAAAAATTGTTAATTACATTAGCATTGTAAATATTAGTTTAACGGGTGAAATATTTTAAAATAAATCTATCACCAAATAATACTAAAATATTATTGCTTCCTTACTGACATAGATAATATGTGAATAATTGCAATACATTTTTCTGGACGGTAATAAACAATTGGCTATTAACCCTATTAGTAATTTATAATAAAAATATATCAACCATAATTTCTGTCAAATAAGGATACAGAATTTTAAAGATATTTGTAATGACATACATTAAAAATGTTTACATGTGCACTAATATAATGTGAGCCATCAAACTAAAGGAGAAGTGCCTTGACTTAATTTTTTTTTTTAATGTGACTTAAATATAAAAGTTGTTTGATGATGCATTATTAACGGAATGCTTCTCATTCATTTATTTATTTTATCTTTCATTGTTTGCACTATTTGGTGAATGAATAGACACAAGCACATTTGAAATGGGTAAGTCAAAAATAATTAAATATTGAAAGAGATTTGATTCTTTCACAGTGTAATATATGTTGTCATCTGTCACTTTATTATTGATATATTTAACCAAATTACTGTCAACTGTCACATTATTTGGGAAATGTATCAGACACATTTAAAATGATGTCATGTCACATTACTAATGATGCTGTAAGTAACTTGATGAGTGATACCTTCCGTTACGAAAATTCATTGAGGATTTAGTCCCATTTGCTACATACAAATAAAACGTCTAGATGTGTTTATTAAATTAACCTTTTATGTACAAATTCTTCTACAGAACATGAAAAGATTGACTTCCCTTGGATGGGCAGGTAAATACTGGCACATTTAAAGACATAAGCTGTGATTCTTTTCTTACAGACACACATCCCTTACAAAAATGCCTTGAAATTGTGATTATGAACATGTCAATTTTCTTGTCTAATATCTTTAAAGGATTCTATTAAACAAAATGATGAACAACAAGGAAACAAACAAATCAGACCTGCAATGTATTTTTTTTAATGTGCTGGAGTCTAGAAAAAACAACTTTACAACAGAATGATAAACATGTTTTTATCACAATAAAAAGATTGATAAAAAAAGAGCCCTGACTCTGTCATCTCACAACAAAGAAACAAGCCTACAACATTTGTTCAAAATCACTAGCATGAAGATCACACCAAGGATTTTATGAGAAAATAACTAAGACTAAACTCGATACAACTGACATTTTAATCTTTACTTATTTCAGTTCATCAGCCAAAGAGTATGTTGAAAATAGTTTTTCTAAATTCCCACCTTATTTTTAAAAAAAATAAAATGAACTTATAATTAATGTATTCTTTGTCTTTGTATTAAGCTCTTTTGTTGTTGCTTTTTCATTTTTGCTTTTTCTTTCAAATAATTTTTTTTTTTTGGTAAAAAAAAAATGTGAAAGAAATTATACAATTGTCAATATTTTTAAAATTGAAACATTGTGATGGAGGCTGCTTTAGATTTTAAAAAAAAAAATGGAAAATACTAGAATAGAAGCATTTATTTGGAAATGTTCACAAACTTTCTGAGCTACACCAACTTTGGTCTTTGTCAGCAATGTCCATTTTGAAAAAGTGTTTTTTTCTGGCCATAGTTGCTGGTGCTCAGTCTGATGATGGTTTTGCTTCTCGTGCCCAGCTTTTTAAAATTGATATTTTTTTGTGTCGTGGAGAGGGTGGGAAATGGGTTGTTGCCCCTTTTAAGTCTTAGAACGGAAACACTATTATATTACAACAAATTAAAATTGAAATATGTTCTTTTAAACTCTATCTGACCTCATCAGTGTGATGGAATGAATAACCTGGGTAAATTATGATGCACTTAACAAAAAGTATTCTACCACCTCATGTAATGCAAACATTTTCACATTTTTATATTCTATAATTCTAGAATCTATAAGTTATAAGGAGATACATTTTCTAATATTATCGTATTGTCTTGACAGCTCTGGCGTGAGAACGTAGGTGTCCATGTTTACACACCATGTTGACTTGTTTGTTTTGGTTACTTACAAGTTTGATAGCTACTGCTACTTTGTTGGTTTAATATTAATAATTTCAACTCCTCTGGTGGCTTGATTTTAGTTCAATGAAACATTTAACAATTTAAGACTCAAAAGAGCTAGTGTCTATCCTCTTCAGCTCACACCGGTACATCTTTATTTTATCCTGTCACTTTTGTTATTATAAAAGTTATCATTTAGCTATAGTCTAATAAGATTTATTATACCGGTATATAAAGCTACCTGAGACATATGTAATTTTAAACAACTGTTACTGTTATTGTTTTAGTTAAAAAAAAAATCCCCAAAGAGATATAATTTTGGTTCTATCTTTACAATAAATATGCACTCAAACATATTATATCGGTATCAGATATTTGCCTCATTAGAAAATTCAATCCTAAAGACAACTGCTTAGATTTATGTTGCATAAAAGTAGTGCATGTTTAAGTTACAGATTAGGCCTACCTGGTACCTAGGAATTGTCATTTTTTTCCACTTTTATTTTCTGAACAATGTTCTCAATGTGTTGTACTGTTATTATTATGATTTGAAACATGTTATTAAACTTCCTTCTCTAGTGCCTACATGTTAAGATGGAATATAGATTTCATTTTCTTTTAACTACCCTGTTTTTATTAGCAAATAGATGTGAAATTATTTGAAGAAATTTTAAAAAATAATAATTTTTTCCTTTTTGATTCAAAAGAAAAGAGTATTTTCCCTGGCTCTAAAGTTAAATAGCTTTTATGTTGAAGTACCATAATGCAGGAAAAGAGGAAGTGTTGTGGGGCTAAAGGGGGGGGGGTAATTTATCTAATAATGGAAATATCAGAAAATCGAGCCCTTTAACACTGATAAAGTTTTTTAAAAATATAAATAAACATTGATTGCCTGCCCTTTTATGGTGTCCTCGTGTGTTTATAGTGCAGCAACATCTTTTAAAAAAATTATATATTTTGAATATAATAAGGCCAAATAACACCATTCAAATTGTGATAAATATTTTTTCAGCTCTAACTATTTTGCAAAGTATGTATTTTAATTGTTCATTTCTTGAGTCTTAATGATTTAATTTAATTTTGTTTACATTCATTTTTTTTTTCTTGTGGATACTTGTTTTGTTTACAAAAGAAAAAAAAAAAAAGTAATTGTTAGTGGGATTGTTAGGGTTAAATTTTGAAATATCTTAAAACTGTATTCCCTAAAGATGTTCTTTTATTCATTTTCATTTTCCATTGAACTTTGAAATATTCTGTGATATTTTTAAAAATAACTTTCCTTTTTAATAACAGAATATTGTTTATTGAGTACTGGTAATTAAAAACAATACACCCCCCCCCCCCTTTTCTATCTCAATATAGCAATGATCTGCAACTTGTCAGAAATTATTCCTTCATACATTAACTGAGCTTGAATTCACATTTTTTATTTGTAAGGGCAATTTATTCCGCAGACAACCCACCATTGAAGAACAAATAGCAGCGGTGAAAATACAGAAAACTTGGAGGGGCTTCTTCACACGTAAACTACAATCAGCTAGAAAAGCTGGTGAGTCAATACAAGTGTTTCGATAACGGCAGCTTTGTTTTATTATAATATTAAGTGAATAAGATTTGTAAAAAAAAAAAATTAATGTTCAACGTTGGTGAGGCTTCCTAACATTTTTTGGCCAAAAGTTGTCTTGTCTGACATACATTACCAGCTTGGGAGTGTACAGTATCCTTCGGATTTAGGACAAGAGATGAAAGTACTTATTTACTAGGCCATGCACTGAAATGTATTTACATTAATTTAAGGGTCTGAGATCTGTGAACCGGTAAATATTCTTATACAAGGGTGATGGGCTTATTACACTGATGTGACTTTATAAAAATGTGTGTGAACTTTTACTTCATTTGATCACAAGACACTCCAGCACTGACATGCCTTACTTTGTTTAATCACCAGACACTCCAGATAATGCAAAGGTGTCTGAAATTTTAAGCAAGTGCTGGCCTTATATTGAAGCTAATGCCGAGGAGAATGGACTGTTCCTACTGAGGTATTTTTTAACTTTTTTGATAGAGCTGATCATGCGTGGAAAAAGTGGCTTGGATCACAGCTAATTTATTGAGTTGCCTGGCTGTACCCTAAATATAAACAAGGGGCAAGCCATTAGCCATGCCATGCATCTAGTTGAGGTTGAGTTGAGTAAGATGAGATATGATATTGGAAAATGAACTTTATTTTTTGGGGGGGGGGGGTATGGATTCGGGGGAGGGGGGACAAGAAATGTGATTTCTCATCATGATTAATTTTTTCCCAATTGAGAATTCATGTACCGGTATTGGTTTGAAGAAAGCTATTGAACTTTTTTTTGTCATCCTCTAGGGAAATGTTCAGGAAAAACTCTGACATGATTCCACTGTATCCCTTCTATCAAGACGAGTGGAGCAAGATTTCCTATGCTGACTACAAGGGGACATACAGTGAACAACCTTCAATGAACTGGTTTATCGTCTTTAGGTATAATCCTCAACCTATAACTTCTTTTACTGAGATGCCAATTTCTAAGTCTAAAGTAGTTTTAACAACTGATTTAAATTTGTCAACTTTGTTATCTAGTTGTGTTAAAAAAAATAATAATAATTATTATATAATTCTCTCTCGTTATGAGTTTTTTTTCTCTTCTTTTGCGGTACTTGTGAGTTTTATATTACATTTTAATAAAAGTGTATCTCGGGATTTTACGAGACGCATGGAAATATTAGCTGCAAATATTTAACATGGCAGGGACATCTTCTATGTGAAAGAAGAAATGCTTGTGGTTCCCAAACTGTATGTCCCCATCAACACCTGCATGCTACGTATCATCAACAACGACACCTACGAGGAGATACCAAGGGTTTTCCAGAAGGTTGCACCGTATGTCTACAAGAAGAATAAGGTTTGCTTGGATGTCTGAATAATAGGCTTGGGTTGTCATTGCGTGTTAACTTGGTTCAAGACTAAACTGACATCATTGTGTTAAACAATAGTTTTCTGCACATCTTGTTTTTGATGAAATCTTCTACTTCTTTATTCTTTCCAGTCATTTATGTATGGTAACTGATTTCTTCCCAGTCATAAGTAAATGATTTCTTTCAGTCATAAGTAAATGATTTCTTTCAGTCATAATTAAATGATTTCTTTCAGTCATAAGTAAATGATTTCTTTCAGTCATAAGTAAATGATTTCTTTCCAGTCATAAGTAACTGATTTCTTCCCAGTCATAAGTAAATGATTTCTTTCAGTCATAAGTAAATAATTTCTTTCCAGTCATAAGTAAATGATTTCTTTCCAGTCATAAGTAGCAACTACACATGAAATTTTTGTCTCATTTTCACATTCAAACCAATAGAAAGGCTACTCATTTGTAGCAGAGGCAAGAACAGTGGAGCAACCTTTGACCTCTGGCAACTGGAGAATGCGCCTTATTGGGTCACTGAGTCCCCTGCCAGCGCCACAGACAGCAGAAGTTTGCAGCAGCTTCATCACCAAAGAGATTAAAGAATACTACCTCCCCAATCCCAACAATATCATCTTCAGGTTTGTGTTTGACAAGGTTGGAACTGTTATATTGACAAGGTTGGAACTGTTATATTGACAAGGTTGGAACTGTTATATTGACAAGGTTGGAACTGTTATATTGACAAGGTTGGAACTGTTATATTGACTTTGACAAGGTTGGAATCCTACAAACTACCCAAAACTCCAAAACTATCTTACTTTACTTTAATTAACTTATAACTTTAAAATTATCTTTGTAGATTTTTCAAGCCGTAAGTGGAGACGACTTATTTTGTGGTGACTTGGAATCTAAAGACTCTGATATCTACTTTTTCACAGCTCTCTTAAGCTACAGCATATTTCAATTTTTTGAGGGTTAAAAATGCTCAAAAATATATCTAAACCAGGGCAGGCCTGCACAACATATGGCCCGCGTGCCACATGTGGCCCGCCGGCACCCACTTTGCGGCCCAATTATGTTCTCTGCAGTTGCACTGACATACCCATATTTAAAAAAAAAAAATTCCAATTTATAGTTTGCTGGCATTGAACATTCATAAAATATAATGAAAGTAGATTAAATACTACACAGGTACTAACAATATAAATGAAGCTTCTCATTCATTTGTGAATAACTTCCTGGGCTGTGTTATTAATATTCTTCTGTTCTTTTATTATAAAAAATAGATATTCTGCTCTTGCATAGCATTCAGACATTATATAATTATATATTCTGTTCTTGTATGACATTCAGACATTATACAAATATATATATTCTGTTTTCAGACAGTCGGTGAAGGTGGCTGAGGACCATTTCGCCAGCCTACAAGTCAACACCTCAAAGAGAGACGTGTACATTAAGCTGTCCATACTGGACAATGATGAGGAGATCATCAGTGCTGTGGGCAAAGGGCATGTCGTCATTCCTGCTTTCATATTTCTCAAGAACATCACACAGGATGACATTGACAGGCGGTCAGGCTCCAGAGCTTGTAAGTCTTGGCGCCATGCGTGGGGCTTGAAATGACATTCAAATTTAGCACCTCGCAATGATCAAATTAATATGTAATCATATTTTTGTTTTAAGGAAACCTTCTGTCCAAAGTTACAGTACACACTACTGGAACACCTTCAAGAAGGTGTGAGATCCCCGTTCACTTTATGGACCCCTCCATTTTCAGTACATGATTTGATTGTTTCCCCAGCATTGAAAGGCTCTGTTGCGGCCATTTCAAACAAATCTGATAAGGTTTCTACCAAGACCAAGAGATCTGAGTCGGCGGTCAACGAGCAGGCCCCACCATCTGTAAGTGAAACTGAACGATGAGGTCATTCAATTCAGTATTACGTCACTCACTCATCAATAATCAAACATCACAACCGACATCATTTTAATATCTCAGACACATCATCACTTAGATTTCACTTGGAAAAAAAATATTATTGTGTCACAACTCTTTAATGCGTCACACTATCATTTTACTGAATTGTTCCAGAGAAACAGTATGAGATCTGAGGCCGAGTTGGCAGAGAGACTGGAAGAAACAAAAGTAAGAATTTAAATTCATTTTAACTGCAGGTATCTGTTTTTGTTTTGTTTTGTTTATTAAAAATTTTGTATAAGCTGTTGCTTCCATCTTTTTCCTAATGGTAGTTAGTTTTAAACTCACGTTTTATTTACGTCTTGAACTTCAGGAAATTAATTGGGTTTGTTTATAAAAAAAATTATTTTAAAAATAACAAGCTGGTGTCGAGAGTAGTTTTTTCAAATATTAATGTTGTTGGACAGCCTCACAAGTACGTCATACAAGCCAAGGTCTTACAGAACAGCTGGCCTCTTTCTGAGAAAAGTTGGAGGCATGTCATGATGCTTAAGGAAATGGAGAAAAATGAGCTTAAAGGTAAGAAAATATACACTAAAGAAATTCAGGTCTTGAGGACTGTAGCTTCTAAAGACAAAATGCTGATGTAAGGGGTCTATGTAAGATGCACCCATAGCAGGACAGTTACTACAAAGGTGTAAGGTATAACCACCGTTAGTTAGAGCCTTGCATCACTCAATCACTGTGTCATAAGACGAAAGCAAATTGCGGCATGACTAATTATATTAATACAGCTGGTAATAGTCCCCTAACACATGCACCATTTTCTATGTGAGAATTTAGCACAAGGCAGGAGTTAGCCTACTGCACATATTTTATGTATATTCGCTGGTCGTATACAGTTGTATCAATAGCTTCTAAGCACATTGTGTAACCAGAACAACATAATGGCTGGCGTTATTCTCACAAACACTGGTATCCAATTCCATTTCAGAATTCAGTGGACGGCCGTATGTTCAACCATCACGATATCATTGTTACACGTCAACTTGACGGAGCCAACAAGTGATTAAAACACTGCCTAATATAAGTCATGAACAGAAATATCCCATTACATAACACTTAACAATTGCATCCAACAAACACAGAAATATAAAGGCGTATTTGCTTCTACTTACAGAGCATTCAAATGGGCAGAGGTGAATAATGACACACTTCAGGGATGCTGTTAAATCCTCAAATAAAAACTCCTTAGTGTGCCCGCCCTAAATAGTCGCGCGCAGACAGACTAGAAAGCATGTACGTCACGCCCCGTGTAAGACGTTCTCTTACTTGCCTTCTGGCAAATTCCCTGTGGTAAAATGACTAACCCTGAGGACTACAGCCCGAGTAGAAGTTAAAATTCTGGACCAAATCCCAAAAGACTTAGATGTGTCCTTTTCAGTTTTTTTCTCGGCTATCTAAGATACATTCTTATATTTCTATGAGCTAAATGGTTTTTGAGATATGTAAATAAAACGGGTTGGGACCCCCCCATGAATGAATGTGAAAACTGACTTAATTACTAAATATTAAAATATCCTATAATGATTGAGACTTGTAAATATACTAAAGTATAGCAAATAAACTCCCCTTCCCAACTAGATATCATTCATAGCATCATACACTAGGGTTCCCGAGAAATAAATTATTGAACTTATAACTAATGCTCACATAGTGGTTCCTGATATTTAAGTATTCTGAGCAACGGAGAGACGCTGGTCATCTGCAGGGTACCTGATACCCAAGCCCTGACCCCGAGGTCACATTCCTGATTGGGCGAGGGCAAATTTCCATACAGTGTTTTGGGCGCTACACACTGTTTTCGTAAAACTGTGGCCTCTACACTGCCAAATATAGAATGGGGAATGTCCACATAAATGGTGCATACATTTTGTTATATCTCATTTACCGTTACTTATTAATTACTGGATATAAATCAGACAGTGTTTACATGTAGATTATTCATTAGGTTTTTTAATTTGATAAATGAAATTTAAAAAACATGAAATGTTCTCAACATAAAATTATATAAAATTATATATTATATGTTATTTGAAATGGATTAGTTCTTTCAAATTAAAAGTACAGATTTTGTTTATTGATGTTTTCTTTTCTTTGCATTGCTGTCTGACCATCAAGCTAAGTTTTAGCAACCTTTATTTTCTGTGTCAAGAACCGAACTATTATCTGCAATCATTTCTTCATTTGTTTTCCAAAGTTGCCAATAAAGAGAGGGACCCGTCTCCACCCAAGGTTGAGAAAAGTCCAGCCCCCAACAAAGGGAAGCCTAAAGTGGGCAAGGACAAGGGGGTGAAAGAGAAAGGTCAAGAGGTCAAGGTCTCCAGGCCACCGTCACCGAACTTTGACCTGACCAAGCCCCATTACGTTCTACGTGTCGTCAGCGATTCCTTTGCAGCAGTAAGTCTCAATGTTTTTCAAGTGATTCACTTCAGCATAAAGGGGGTCGTTCGTAAATTAGGTCACACTAAAAATGACCTTTTTAGACCACCCCCTCCCCCTGTCACTAAGTGTCACAAATTCTTTACCCCCCCCTCCCCCCCGTGTCACATCACTCCTAATAAAATCAAAACATACATAAAATTTTCATTAAAAAACTAAGATTTTATTAAATTTTTTAACATTCTCCCAAAATGGATTAAGATGTAGTATTATTAGAAAACTCTGACGCAAAACAACAAAGTCATCCACAAGCCGAATGCAAAAATGACCACAACAGCTTCTGCATCATTTTTCGTTCTGCCCAAAAGGTTTGAGCGACTGAGTTCATAGTACCTATAATACCTGAGGCCATGTCGACCTCAAATCAATGTTTTAAAAATTAATTAAATAAAGATTTTTCAAAATTAGAAAATTTTAGATTTAAAAAAAAAACAACAGTAAAAATAATGTGATGTCAGTAAAAACAATGTGACGTCACATTATTTTTTTTACCCCCCTCCCCCTGTCACAAAGTGTCACAAATTCTCGACCCCCCCCCCGAGCATGATGTAATTTGCAGAAGACCCCCAAGTCTCAATGTTTTCTGGTGATTCACTTGCAGCAGGAAGTCTAATTCTTTGATGTTTCGTGTAGAGGCAACAGAGATGGTACTTAAAGTTGACAGTAACATTTAAAAAAATGCTCATCAAAATAACCCCTTAAAGGCACTAAGCAAGTGTATTGGTGTTGTTGTAGGAGGAAATTGAGATCAAGAAAGATACAGAGAGAGCTGATGAGATCAGGGCAATGAAGAAAGCATGGGAAGAAGCTGAGCCAGGCAGAGCAGCCAAGGTTAGTGTTAGGCAGAGCAATTAGGTTAGTGTAAGGCAGAGCAGCCAAGGTTAGTGTTAGGCAGAGCAATTAGGTTAGTGTAAGGCAGAGCAGCCAAGGTTAGTGTTAGGCAGAGCAATTAGGTTAGTGTAAGGCAGAGCAGCCAAGGTTAGTGTTAGGCAGAGCAATTAGGTTAGTGTAAGGCAGAGCAGCCAAGGTTAGTGTAAGGCAGAGCAATTGGGTTAGTGTAAGGCAGAGCAATTGGGTTAGTGTGAGGCAGAGCAGCCAAGAACAGTGTAAGGCAGCCAATGTTAGTGGGACACAATGATGACAGTATATTGATAATTTATGTTCATGTATATTTTAAAATAAAAGCATGTCTGTGTATTGGTTTCTGTATAGGAAGAAAATATTGAAGGATGTTTAAAATATTTTCCTTCTTTGTAAAACTATGAATTATTGGCCAACAAAAAAAAAAAAACATCCTTACTTAAAATTAATTTATTATTCTGTGGCCTTCAATAGACTGATGTGTTTGATTGAAAATAAATTTAGATTTTTTTTTTAATCAGTAACAACTGTCATAAGATGTAGGGAAAAAAATGCTACTGAAATAAGGCTGGTCTTTGAAAAGAATTGTTTTTATTTTCTGTACAAAAAAAGAAAGAAAAGAACATTACATCTAAAACAGAACGTTGATTTGTGTCACATTACATTGACTTGTGTCACATTACTACCTTGACTTGTGTCATATTACTACACCGACTTGTGTCATATTACTACATTGACTTGTGTCATATTACTACATTGACTTGTGTCACATTACTACATTGATTTGTGTCATATTACTACATTGACTTGTGTCACATTACTACATTGATTTGTGTCATATAACTACATCGACTTGTGTCACATTACTACATTGACTTGTGTCACATTACTACATTGACTTGTGTCACATTACTACATTGATGTGTGTCATATAACTACATTGACTTGTGTCAAATTACTACATTGACTTGTGTCACATTACTACATTGACTTGTGTCACATTACTACATTGATTTGTGTCACATTACTACATTGACTTGTGTCACATTACTACATTGACTTGTGTCATATTACTACATCGACTTGTGTCACATTACTACATTGACTTGTGTCATATTACTACATTGACTTGTGTCACATTACTACATTGACTTGTGTCACATTACATTGACTTGTGTCATATTACTACATCAACTTGTGTCACATTACTACATTGACTTGTGTCATATTACTACATTGACTTGTGTCACATTACTACATCGACTTGTGTCATATTACTACATCGACTTGTGTCATATTACTACACCGACTTGTGTCACATTACTACACTGACTTCTGTCATATTAATACATTGACTTGTGTCACATTACTACAGCCACTTGTGTCACATTACTACATCAACTTGTGTCACATTAGTACATCAACTTGTGTCACATTACTACATCGACTTGTGTCACATTACTACATCAACTTGTGTCACATTACTACATCGACTTGTGTCACATTACTACATCGACTTGTGTCATATTACTACATCGACATGTGTCATATTACTACATTGACTTGTGTCATATTACTACAGCCACTTGTGTCACATTACTACATCAACTTGTGTCACATTACTACATCAACTTGTGTCACATTACTACATCAACTTGTGTCACATTACTACATCAACTTGTGTCACATTACTACATCAACTTGTGTCACATTACTACATCAACTTGTGTCACATTACTACATCAACGTGTGTCACATTACTACATCAACTTGTGTCACATTACTACATCAACTTGTGTCAAATTACTACATCAACGTGTGTCACATTACATCAACTTGTGTCACATTACTACATCAACTTGTGTCACATTACTACATCAACTTGTGTCACATTACTACATCAACTTGTGTCACATTACTACATCAACTTGTGTCACATTACTACATCAACTTGTGTCACATTACTACATCAACTTGTGTCACATTACTACATCAACTCGTGTCACATTACTACATCGACTCGTGTCACATTACTACATCGACTTGTGTCACATTACTACATCGACTTGTGTCACATTAATACATCGACTTGTGTCACATTACTACATCGACTTGTGTCACATTACTACATCGACTTGTGTCATATTACTACAGCCACTTGTGTCACATTACTACATCGACTTGTGTCACATTACTACATCGACTTGTGTCACATTACTACATCGACTTGTGTCACATTACTACATCGACTTGTGTCACATTACTACATCGACTTGTGTCACATTACTACATTGACTTGTGTCACATTACTACATCGACGTGTGTCACATTACTACATCAACTTGTGTCACATTACTACATCAACTTGTGTCAAATTACTACATCAACGTGTGTCACATTACTACATCAACTTGTGTCACATTACTACATCGACTTGTGTCACATTACTACATCGACTTGTGTCACATTACTACATCGACTTGTGTCACATTACTACATCGACTTGTGTCACATTACTACATCGACTTGTGTCACATTACTACATCAACTTGTGTCACATTACTACATCGACTTGTGTCACATTACTACATCAACTTGTGTCACATTACCTATGGACCAAAACAATTCCTTAAACCACCTTTCTCCTCCCTTAAATAAAAGTAATTAAAATGACATCAACATACCTTCCTAGTCTAGACTAATACATGACCTATGATCCCTAGTCTAGACTAATACATGACCTATTATCCTCAGTCTAGTCTAATACATGACCTTTGATCCCCAGGCTAGACTAATACATGACCTATGATTCCCCAGGCAAGACTAATACATGACCTATGATCCCTAGTCTAGACTAATATATGACCTCTGATCCCCAGGCTAGACTAATACATGACCTATGATCCCCAGGCTGGACTAAAATACATGACCTCTGATCCCCAGGCTGGACTAAAATACATAACCTCTGATCCCCAGGCTGGACTAAAATACATGACCTCTGATCCCCAGTCTAGACTAATGCATGACCTCTGATCCCCAGGCTCTCCAGGCTAGACTGATGTATCTCAATACCCATGCCATCAAGCTGGCCCCTACCATGAGTGACATCACCGTGCCGACATCCAAGTCAGACTTTGACAGCTACGTCCATGCTGCAGAATCTGGCTCTGTCATCAACGAACAGGATTCGATGCCACCCCAGTCGCCTGACCACGTGGAGTCTGATGTCATCTTGACCCTGGAACCCCCTCACCCCGCCCATGCTAAAGAAATTGTTGAACCCTTAGATCTGACTCCTTTTATCAGGTAAGTTATGCTGCTGAGGAAACTACTTCTCAAACATTTAGAGCTAATGCCCTTGGTTCTCAAACATTTGGAGCTAATGCCCTTGTTTCTCAAACATTTAGAGCTAATGCCCTTGGTTCTCAAACATTTAGAGCCAATGCCCTCATGAGTTCTAGATTCCTCATCACTCCCATGGCAGGTTGAAGGTAGAGATTCTGAAAAGGTCAGTTGGTGTCAACTAATGTTTACACAGACATAACAGAAACTTAAAAGATGGCTTATGTGAAACTTTTTTTAAAAATTACATGAAAATACAATAAGTTGGATTGAGGAATTCTGGGAAAAACTTTAAAAAGTACAAATAAGCTTTATTAGAAAAGATTTGAGATTTGTTTTATTGATGCAAATAAATGTAAATATGTTTTAAGCACATTGTAATTGTACATATTCATTTTCAGCATTAGGATTAACATTCTGGTAACAAATTTTAAAAGAGAACATTTTAAGATTAAGCATAAAACCTCACATGCTTAATGAAAATACTGACTTTATCAGAATTTTGATTTTTTTAACATCTGGGCATCCGGGGGGGAAAGCATGCTGGTACATTTTTTATTGATATAAAAAAATTTTTTATTACTTATCTCAAGTGACTTTTTAAACATGAAAAATTGATATCTTTATGTGTTTAAAAAGTTATAACAGTAAAAAAAAGTATGGTACAAATAGTTTAAAAAAATTTTAAGTGGGTGATGTTTTAGGAAGGGAGGTGGGTTCCTTATTCAAAATGACCCATAAAGGATGTAAAGAAAATGCTCTGGGGAGTGAAAATGGATTTTTTTTGTTCACATGCAGTACCTGTAAATGATTGATGGATGGGCCAAATGTAGTTAACAGTTTTTTTTTTACAGTTTTTTAAGTTGCAATGGAGCTCATGTTGCCAATTAATATAAAGCAAGCTAATGAAGAACAAAGCTATTTGGCTAAATCGCACAGGTTGAAATCAAGGTTTTTGGTTAGGGATGTTTTTCCAGGAAAAATATGCAAATTAGAACATGAAGATTTTGCACTCTTAATTAATAAAAAATAAATGTTTATATGTTGTAATTACGTCATTGGTTAATGATGTTTTTTAAAGGACAAAAATATGCAAATATTGTGCTCTTGGTTGCTAAAGAAATGTTTATGTTGTAAGTTGATAATGTGAAGTTTCCACTAGAAAAACTACCTTACTAAAATCGTTTATGTTGCACTGCAGGAAAACCTTGCCAGAACCCATATATTTGGATGAGGAAGAGAAACAGAAGCTGCTAGAGAAACGACAGCAAGAAATTGCAGACTACAAAGCTCTCAGGGAGAAAGTTGAACAGTGGCGTGAAATGGACAAGCAAAACAGGAACAAAGCCAAAATACAACAGCTCAAACAATGCCAGGCCTTGCAGGTTGGTCAATTGTGTGAAACAGATTACAGACAGGGTATATTGTTAAGTTAAAGATTGAGAAAGTTGTTCATTATAATATTAATAGGGGCATGACAGTACAGAACAACCTGGCTCTTGACATAATTACAGATCTATGAGTCTAGGCTGTGCACTGACTGAAGGCTTGTAGTTGATATCTGATTCTCAATTTATTTTTATCTCAATATCAATTATCACTAATAATGTGTTTATTTTACAAATGAATAATTCCCAAATTTAACCAAATAAAGATTTGAAAATTTATTTTTCATGAATAGGCTAATAAATTAATCACCTGCAGCATGCAATTTATATTTTATAATCTTTATTCCATAATTTAGCTTCCTTTTTTGCTTTCCAATTTTAGTAAAAAGAAAAATAACATTATTTTTCAGCATTAATATAATTATATCTATATTTCAAATGTATATTTTTTAGAACATAGACTCCTTTTAAAAAAGCCATAAATTACAAAAAACTAACTCAATATGTTAATATGGGTGGGAGTAAATTTAGGTAGTCTTGAACTAATTGATCTTAAAGAAAAACTTTTAGGGAAAAATAATTTTGAACAATGCAGCACTACAGATAAAAAAAACTCAGTTTTACAACTAACTAGTTCAAATAAAACTGTTCCAGCTAATACTATTAATAATTATGAATTGCATGTTTAAAAGATTGTGCTTGTTTTGTATCCACAAATGTATGCAACTTATAATGCATGGTAGTTTTATGTTCACAACATAATCTTTATTCATTTGGTCAATAGGAAAAAAAACATTGAGGAAGAACATAAAGTTTCTACATGATCTGATAGGCCTAATTCTAGACATACACACATTTTAATTTGTTGTAACATTTGCCAAGTGTGAAGAGCTTTTTTTTTAATTGGTTCACAATGGTTAATGTAAATAATTTCTGAATGTACGATAGGAACAGCGTCACCTCGGAAACAGAATAAATGCTATGGAGGTTATAGGTGATGGGGGCTGAAGTCCTGAAAAAAATTATTGTGGGTACTCACCCTAATCCCCCCCCCCCCCCCACCCTCTCTTTACCGGAAATAAATATGTATTTCTTTCTCAGCAAATCCAGTGCAACATTCACTATAAATTGCTTGTTTACACATGTATCAATAGTGTAATAATAGAGCCCATGTAACAACAAAATAACTTAACCTGTTGGCCATACTAATGCCATAATCGCCCCAGTGGATGATGCTCTTCTCTTCATACAGAATTTCTAAGACAGAGTGTTTAAAATACCTTAACCCTGGTCTGGTGGCATAATTTTTCCACCCATAAGAAGAGGTACAATGTTTTTTCATATATTTTGTATGATGAAAATTCTCAGAGTAGGTGTACTTTCTGTACACTAATAAGTATATACCTTGTACACATTTTTTTTAAAGTTAAGTCTTGTAAAGTTTTATTTAAATTCAAAATTTTGATTTACTATTTGTTTTATTTTTTAAAGGCACCAGCGAAATGATCCTAAATTCTTGTGTGCTGTTTACTTTTGTACTTATGGGTTTTTATTCCCCTATAAATTCCTATGAAAATTTTGGAAATTTGAAACATACTGGTATGTAATAAAAATAACAGCCAATAGTAAAGGCCTAGAGTCCTGCAGGGCACATGGGATCCGCATTCTTGTATTTTTGTTATGCTAAAAAATAAAAATATTATTTCGAGGAGGCAATCTTGGGTGAGTTCCCACACATCCCCCCCCCCCCTCATTAAAAGATTTCCCACAAACTGGTATGACATTGCCCTTGCAGCTCATGCTTTTTGACTTTTGGAGATTTAGTATCATCTGCGCAACAATGTGAGGTCAGCCATTTTGAGACATATGGTAAAGGATCCCATACATCCACAGGGGGGCCAGTGAGACGGATAAACAATAGAGAAGACAAGAGCTCAATGTCAAGCCGACTCCTAATGGGTGACATAAACAAATTTATTGTACGAAACGCCCTTCCACAATAACCAGATGTCACAGGAAGACTGTTAACCGCTGTCACAGCTGGTTTCAGATTTTCAGGAATCTCTGCACCACCATTGTCAATGTAGTCCCTGAAACCTTCACAGATGGATGCATAGTTGAGGCGGAATCTCTTGCAGAGCTGCTCCAGCTTTGCTTCACCCTCAAACCAGGGACTGTCCACATTGATTGGCCAGCGTTGGCAATTCAGGATGTCAACTTCTGAGACAAGGGTTTCAAATTCACCTGACTGTGGTGAAGCCGCAGTTAAAGCATTAAGCCTAGAGCGTAAATTATCTACTAAACATTGATAAAACTGAGTGAGATTAATCATCACTTGGCCCTTTGAACTCTCTGGAATGATGGTCGCACCTTTGAAACACCCTTTATCCAGAGATTCCATAACTTCTTTCAGATGTTTGCCAGGAGTATCTTTCATTTTTTCAATTGCACGAACCGACTGATTAATCAGCTGATAGGCTTGTGGAAGTGTGATGTCATCTCTTTGAAGGGCTTCAGATAAAAGTCTGATTTCCTGAACAGCATCTGCAATCCCAGCAAGGTTTAACAAATAATTTTCTGATATCAGGACCTCGCAAAGGCCACTAAACATAGATCTCTGCTGAGTGTTAAGGGTTGAACTTAAGCTTGCTTTCAAGAAACGACTGTGCAGTGCAGGATAGGACTCCCAGACTGCTTGTATAGCTCCGTGGCTGGAGGCAACCCTACTAACTGAATAGTCTTTTCCAATTTTAAGAACTTGTACTTCTAATTCTTTTGCACATTCAAAGAACTCTGACAGATGTTGGAGTGACTGATGATGATACGCTGCATACAACTTCTCAAAAAATGATGTTACATGGTGAAGACCAGGAAATAAATCGACTGTGTCTGGAATGCACGATTCAAGCCTATGACATAAGCAGTGCCATTTCACAAGCTGTGGATATCTTTCACTGAGTCGTTCCAGAAATCCTGACTGTCTTCCCAGCAGTACACTTGCACCATCACTGCAAGCCCCAATCCAGTTTTTAGCAAGAAAGCCATTACTGAACCCATGTTTATAAAGACAAGCTAGAAGAGCGGCTTCAATAGATTGTGCCTCTGCATTAGGCAAATCAAGCAAATCAATAAAGAAAGTGACTGGGCATTTTCCATTAACAGAGGCACGAATATAAACAATTAACACTGGATGTGATGAAACTATGGTGGACTCATCAATATACACAGACATTTTTGGAGCCTGTTCAACAATTGCATTGCACAGTTTTTTCCTCATTTCACTGGCAATGTAATCTATTATTTTTGCAGCTGTATGCTCACTGTGGGGAATACACCCTAAGTCTGCGCCGTTAGCAACCTGCAGGCTGATAAGATCTCGGAAATCTGTGAACGGGAGATTTTTGTTCACACAAAAGTAAGCAGTGCGGAACACTTTAGTGGTGGAAGCAAACTTATGCTTCTGCTGTTCTGCAATGTTCGACTGAAGTAACTCAGATACAGCTTGGACATGTCCTGCCTTTACGTGAGCTTCTGAAATCTTATGTACATGAATTTTTTTACGCAGTGAGGTCAACATATCTTTTTTTGTTTTGCCATAAGGAGTAATCCTACCAGTGCTCCATTCTTTAGAAACAGATACTCCCTGTGAAACAGATACTCCAAGATGTTTAAACTCACGGCACACACTGCATCCTAAAAGGCCATTTTCTACGAACAGCCAAGGGTATTTTTGTTTAAAATCTAGCCACTGGTTCTGGTCCCAGCATTCTGGTAGATGAATTCTCTCACTGACTTCAGCAGCTGTATCTTTAGCCACATTGGTAACCAACTGAACTACAGCTGACTTACAGGCTGGCGTAGTTTCTGCCCTGGACACTGGGTTATCCTGCTGAAGCACTGGCTCACACTGAGATGAGCAACTTGCAGTATCAGCATGTAATTTCTTAGTGGACACCTTAGCCAAGAAATCTAAAATGCTCCTCTTTCGTTTGCTCATTTCTGTACAAATAAAAAAAACATTAAAAAAATATTATTCAAATCATTCACTAAGTGTGGGTTGTGTTTTAAAATATCCAAAGTTTGAAGGTTTTCCCTTTACTAAGGTGACCATTTTTTTTATCCAAACTTGAAACCAGGACGTAAAAAAAATATATTTTTTAGCCATAGGTGTCCAAAAATTAACAATAAGTGAGCTGTTCTTTTCATGATGCTATCTATTTGGATGAATTAATAATTATTTTGTAAATATGAAGTTTGCGGTATGGGTTTTGAGAAGAGTTGTCTCACACTAAGCGCAGCGACATGTTTTCGGGGAATACAAACAAAGGATATAAGTTTAATAGTTGAACCTGAACGAAGTGTATGATAAATTTCCTTTATTCTTTACAAAGCATTATTTCTGGCATAACCTAAATCTGATAATTGATAAAAGTTATATAAATAAAATATATTCACATGAAATTTTCCATCCGGTCAACAAAAAAAGATTCAACTGTCAAAGTTCAAAAGACATTTTTTAAAAAAAAATTCATCCTTGCTGAAAAACAACAGGCACCATTAAACTTTAAATTAAAAAATTTGCATGCATGGCTAAAATGTTATCTATTGAGTCTATTGATTGGTTAAGAAATAACAAATATATGTTCGTGACTCCGCCATAAGCTATAAAACCAATAGTTTTATCTTATTACTTATTACCAGTATGCCATTCATTTGACCATTACGCTGTTTCACAGTTCATTTCAATGTAATTTTTTGGGGAGGGGGCTGCCCGACTTTCAAGACAGGTATAAAAAAATATTTTTAAACTGTCACTGTCATGTGACAATAGAAACTTGTATCAAATAAGAAATCAAAATCCTTATATATTAAATAGTAAACCTGGGGAACCTCTACTAGGAGCTATATAAACTATATACATATATACCATTGAAGACATCCCCAGGCATACCACTAAAATTAAATACATTCTTGCCAAATATTTTATTACAGGTAGTTCTATTTATTTATGCCTGGACATCAGTTGTAGTCTACTTCATCTTTTGTTAATTTTATCATTTTTTGATTTTGTATTCTTTTAAGACTTTAACTCTATACTCTATACTGGCTACATGCAAGTTAAAGCTACATAAAGCATTAAAATTAAAGCTCATGACAAATGTGTCCAAAAATTCAAAAACCACTACTGTAAAAACTAAAAACAGTAGGAATGGCATGGTCATTTTTTTTATTATTTACATTCAATTTAATTCAATTCTATTTCCGTTATTTGTTATAGTCTGCTATAATAAACATGACTTACTGCTACTAATAGTAAAAGGTCTCATTCAGTAACGTCAGATACATTTAATATCTGCGTCCTATAAGATTGGTTACACAAAAGCTCCGGTAATTTTTTTAGCTCGAATAAAAATTGAAACAAAAATATAAAAAGACGTAAAATATACCTTCTATTTGGATATGATTGTGAAGGAGATAATACTAGTCTACGATAGTTACCCCCCTTTAAAAAAAAATAAAAAAAAAAATTTAAAACTTGTAATTCGCATTTATAATATTAATTTGGATATCTACCGATACGGCACACAAGTCACTGTTTATTTGAAACGAAGCATATTAATTTTTTATCCTGATTCATATAATATAATTATACAAGCCAATATGGTTTTGTCGTTCTCAACAGTCCTTTAAATAAATAAAGCCTTGTATGTTTTTGTTTTTTTTAATGTTCAATTAATTGATTGGTCAAGTTTACCAGCTTATTCCCCAATTTTCTCACCTCACAAGCAGCATTCTGTGGACAGGTATAGGGCCGTTTACTTATCTAGCCTTGTTAGCTACAGGCGCAAAAAGCTCTTGACTTCCTCTATGTTCTGTGACTTTGATTCGTTAGAGTCAGATCACTCCATTCATGACTCTGAGTTGGAGGACTACTAACAACATTGAATACATTTGGGAAATCAACACTTGTCTTTTAGGGTAGTCAACTCCTGTATAGTATTATGCACAGTCCAAAAATAGTGATGTTGTCTCTGTATATCTGTGCTTTAGGCCAGTGGTTCCCAAACTTAATGCTGCTTGACTCAATATTCATAATGAAACTCTTGGCACCCCTTACTTGATAAAATGATAAAGAGTGTCCCTCAGTTTGGAAACCACTGGTTTAGATTTTATTGAAACATCAACTAGTAAGACAAAAAATGTGTGCTAAGTAAATATTGCATTCATGATTTAGAAGGGCATCATTGAATTGGAATGTCTAAAAGTTTTCTTCATGTTAAACTTTATGGTAAAAACATAGCATAGATTTCTTCTTTTAAATTTTATGAAGCACAACTATCAGACTTTTTTATACGCATGGAATTCAAATGGTAAAAAAAAGTTCCTATTCAATGATAAGAAACAATTGTTTTAGTGTAAGCTAAGACTATATTAATACCACAGTATTTGTGGCATACTTTGATAGTTAAATAGAATTGATGTATGAAAATCTTTGTCCTCTTATATAGGGGTTGGGGGGAAGGGTATGTTGTTGAGGATGCTGTATCCTCTAAGATGCAATCATAGTAAACACATTTTTGACGATAGTTTTGACTTTAAGTACATTCGTCCACAGAACAGCATAAGTTATTTTAATATATTAAAATATTCCTCTATCTTCATTAGTTCCAGTAGATTCAATATATTTTGTAGAATTAAACAGTAGCTACTAACAAATCAACATTCTGTGGCTAAAAAGAAATATTAAGAGTCTCGACAAGACAAAATTTAAATAATTAATTCTTGGTAGATAACAATACATTTTATCCTATCCTCTTGGAAGAGTAATATACATTTTGGGACATTAAACCCAGATTCTATTTATACTGAGCTGCTCAGTGAATGGTTTGTAGTTGTAAAAAATTCTTAAGAAACAAATTTTAAAATTGAATAATTACTACTTGGAAGACAATACATTTTATCTTTTCCTCTCGGAAGAGTAATTTACATTTTGGGACACAAAACCAATATTCTATTTATACTGAGCTGCTCAGTGAATGGCTTGTGGTTGTAAAGAATTACTAAGAAACAAATTATTTCTTTTCCATTTTAGCTGCAGATGTTGAATTCTTGTAATTTTGACTTTAGCTTATGTGAAACTACTAACAATGAGATTAATAAATTCATATGTAAGGATGTGTTTACATTTTTTGTGTATAAATGTCTACATGGAAAATGAAAGGAAAACTGTAGGAAAACAAGCATATCTAAAAGTGACCATTATTATTATTATCTTTATGATCTTGAAATGTTAAGAAAGAGGCACATCTACTGAGTAATCAGATAACATGAACATTCACTAAAGAGCTATTTACAGAGCTTACTCATATTTAGAAGAAAAAAAAATTATAGAATGTTCCCTTCACTTTTTAAGTAATTACTGCTAAATATATTTTAATAATCAGAGCATGTTGTTCTAATGAGGTTTTAAAGATTTCTACAAAGTCTACTATCATTAATTTAAAAAAGACATCTGCCAATTTTCCATCATGTTTTGGAACTGTTGTATTTGTAAGGAGTAACATTTTGGGGTTGAATAATTTTAACCGTACATGTGCAAGTTTATTTAAAGAAGTCATCCACCTGAACTTGTATAAAGTTGAACTTATTTAGATTAGCCCAGCCATTTATCAGTGTGTATTGATTACATCTAAGAATGGTGATAATTCAAATTGAGCCAAAGATCTTACAATTTTTGGATGAGAAATAAAAATAAGGAGATGACAATAAATTTTATGTCCAATTACTTTAACTTCAATTAAATATATTTTTATTTTATTTCCTTTCATATTTTTCTGCTCTCTTAACGCAAACAGGCCGCTTTGGATGCTGCCAGAGAGAGGATCAACATTCCCCGTGAAGCCATTCGACAGAAGTATCTGGAAGCCGAGCGGCTCCGCTTGGAAGAACTTGAAAAGCAAGCTGCTCTTTTAAAAGCAGAACAAGGATCTAGTCAGGCCAAAACAAAAAAACCTCCCAAGAAAAAATGAGGCAAAAAAACCCCATTTAATTTTGTGGGTCTGTGGTTGCAAACGCTTTGGTACAGAAGAGATGTCATCAGAACTGAAAGACTACAGTAAGACCTGTATTAATTATATTTACTCTGTTTTTCTTACTTTGTAACAATCATTTCAACTATGCAACTTCAACAAAAAAAAATTCGAAGAAAAGATCGAGACGATGAACACTCAGAGGAACACACTATCTGGCAGATAGAATGACATCTGAAGACAACACAAATGTAATATTTTAACCATAATATTTTCTGTATTTGGCTGATGTACGGGTGCAGATCTTTTGGTTCACTTTTCTCGTTCCATAAATTTTAATTTTTTTTTTTTTCTTTTTGTATACAATCATTTGATATTGAAAATTACTGTTGTAAAATAATAGTGTACCTAATAAATTGTAAAAATCTGGTGGTGGATAAAACTATTGTCCTTGAAACTTTGGTCCCCTGCTTGTTGGTATATCAAGAATATGATGCCACTGGCCAGTTTGTGAGAATGTAAACTGCAAATTAATAAGAAAAGTGGAATTTATGATTGGTTTTAAGTCACTGAACACATTCTTTATTGCAGCTCTAAATCTAAATGGAGGCAGTATTACATACATTTTTATATTTGACATATTATAACTTATTATAGTGATGCTATAACCTGTGATACTTTTTCATATTTTATAGTGGAAATGGTTTTTTAAATTAGTTTTTACAATGATTTTCAAACTAATGTCACGAGTTCAGACTCAATTTTCAAACCATCCAAATTTTCAGGAAAATGAAGTAATTGTCAATTGTTGGAAAATATTTTTTATTAACTAAAATATAAATTTTTACAATATAAATTAAAGGAGAGGTTGTTTTCATTTCTGTGTCATCTCTGAATTTTAATTTTTTCGTTGTTGTGTGATTGAATAGTGTTCCCTTAACATTTTCAGGCCATGGGGGCTTAAGATGGCAAATCTCACCACAATATAGAAGTAATAGCCAGAGAGCTTCTCCCCTTCCTTCCCACCTCCTTAACAAAATCTGTCCGTCATATATGGTAAAAAATAGTTCTGAATGGCTCAGAAAGCCACTAATGAAATTTTGATGTTAGGTTGAAAATTTAGTAATAAAACTAGTAGTACACTTGGCCTAGGTCTGTTGGTATGTGACAACAATAATAGCCTAGCTCTGGTGGCATGTGAAAACAATAATGGCCTAGCTCTGGTGGCATGTGAAAAACAATAATGGCCTAGCTCTGGTGGCATGTGGCAACAATAATGGCCTAGCTCTGATGGCATGTGGCAACAATAATGGCCTAACTCTGGTGGCATGTGAAAACAATAATGGCCTAGCTCTGGTGGCATGTGAAAACAATAATGGCCTAGCTCTGGTGGCATGTGAAAACAATAATGGCCTAGCTCTGATGGCATGTGGCAACAATAATGGCCTAGCTCTGGTGGCATGTGAAAAACAATAATGGCCTAGCTCTGGTGGCATGTGGCAACAATAATGGCCTAGCTCTGATGGCATGTGGCAACAATAATGGCCTAACTCTGGTGGCATGTGAAAACAATAATAGCCTAGCTCTGGTGGCATGTGAAAACAATAATGGCCTAGCTCTGGTGGCATGTGAAAACAATAATGGCCTAGCTCTGATGGCATGTGGCAACAATAATGGCCTAACTCTGGTGGCATGTGAAAACAATAATGGCCTAGCTCTGGTGGCATGTGAAAACAATAATGGCCTAGCTCTGGTGGCATGTGAAAACAATAATGGCCTAGCTCTGATGGCATGTGGCAACAATAATGGCCTAGCTCTGGTGGCATGTGAAAAACAATAATGGCCTAGCTCTGGTGGCATGTGGCAACAATAATGGCCTAGCTCTGATGGCATGTGGCAACAATAATGGCCTAACTCTGGTGGCATGTGAAAACAATAATAGCCTAGCTCTGGTGGCATGTGAAAACAATAATGGCCTAGCTCTGGTGGCATGTGAAAACAATAATGGCCTAGCTCTGATGGCATGTGGCAACAATAATGGCCTACCTCTGGTGGCATGTGAAAAACAATAATGGCCTAGCTCTGGTGGCATGTGGCAACAATAATGGCCTAGCTCTGATGGCATGTGGCAACAATAATGGCCTAACTCTGGTGGCATGTGAAAACAATAATGGCCTAGCTCTGGTGGCATGTGAAAACAATAATGGCCTAGCTCTGGTGGCATGTGAAAACAATAATGGCCTAGCTCTGATGGCATGTGGCAACAATAATGGCCTAACTCTGGTGGCATGTGAAAACAATAATGGCCTAGCTCTGGTGGCATGTGGCAACAATAATGGCCTAGCTCTGGTGGCATGTGGAAACAATAATGGCCTAGCTCTGGTGGCATGTGGAAACAATAATGGCCTAGCTCTGGTGGCATGTGAAAACAATAATGGCCTAGCTCTGATGGATATGTTTATGAGCTGGACAAGTGTACAAGTGTAAATTAGCCTATGAGGTTAGACACTTTTTAAAAATGTATAGTTACTGTTACTCATAATGGAAAATCTTTGGCTTTTGACTAAACTTGTCACAGTGCTGTAAGTCTATTATCACATTTAAAGATCACCTAAATAGTGTTTGGATATCTTTTTTGTTTAAAAAAAAAAAATTGATTACATTGTCGGCTTTAATATTAACAGCGGTGATATTTAACTAAAACAAGAGGTAACATCAAAAGAATGAAAAGCTGGATGATAGAGTTGATCCCTTGCAAAGAGGATCAGTTTATTAAACAACATGGATATTGGATAATGCAACATTCAAATTTCTAAACAGCAAATTGATACTGACTTCTGCACTGACTGACACCATTCTAAATACTTTTTATTTTTATATTATGGCAATTAACTTGGTTTGTAGTTACCATTCATGATCCTCATATTTGAACTACATGCCTAAATTAATTACTTATTTGTCTGAAGACACTATCAGGGAATGGGGGGTGCGGGCTGATACCCATTTTACTTGGACCTTTTTAATAAAAAAAAAAATTCATACATGATTACCTTCCTCAATCTAACATCTGATGTTATTTCTTAACACTTTGTTTAAACTATAGTTTTCAAAAATCACGCGTCTATGAAATTTCATCCTTACTTACAAAATACTTGAAACAAAAGAAAAAAACTCATCTTCAACTCGGGCAAGAAAAGTGTATTTTTCTATTTAAATTGTATCAATTTGGCCAAAAAATAACATGTTAAATGTGCAATGTGGTGGCTGAGTTTAGATTTAAGGTAAGCTCCTCAATTTTATCACAACACTTCAGAGCAATATTTCAATCTGAGGTGGTATATATGTATAGTTTGCTATTCAATCATGATCATCCAAACACTTCATCTCATGTACATTCATTTGTGCTCAGTAAGTGAATTACATATCTACACACAGAAAGGAGGTGGGTGGATAGTATGAATATGTACATCATGATGGGTGGAGTTATTATATCAGCAAATGTCGACACTGAAAAAAAACTCTTAAAACACCCAGAGTTTTAGCATAACCAAACACAAAACATGTTTTGTATGTACAGATTGGATCCAATCAGGTAACTTCATTGTGCGACTTTCAATAATTATAGGGCAATCTCAAAACACAAAACATAACATTTAACAGCAAATTTAACAAAAAATTATCTTACAGTAAAAAAAGAAAAGGAGAGCAAAATTTTAATGTCCTTTGAACCAGGCAAGTTAGCAAATTTGGTGCTATTACTATTATTCATTTTGCTGCTACTTAAAAAAAAAAAAAAAAAAAATCTGCCATACATGCAACGTAAGGGCTGCTCTACTTGTAACACATTCGCATATAAGAATCACAGTTTAATATAAAAAAATCAAATACAAGACTTGCACTCATTTAGAAAAAACATCCATCACATGTGCTTAACATTACCTTATCCCCCCATTGAGAAAAACAAAAAACGTGTATTGTGAAATGAACTTTGAAAGAATAAATTAACCATCAGCTGATACAGACTGGATTATTTCATTAAAATAAAAATCTTACATCAAATCAATCACCTTAAAGATGCAGAGGAAAAATTAAGTTATGAAAATAGTACGTCTTTTTTTTTTTCCCCCACACCCTTACCTATGCACATGGCAATACCATCATCAGTAATAGTAATATCTAATGACAGTCTTTGTAAACCAGTCTCTCCAAATCAGAAAAGCCCCCACAGTAATCATGGAACAAAGTTCATGATGGCATCACACAAGTGGATTGAAACAGAAACATGGCTGGCCAACTGAGAACAACACATTTAACAGAGTCATCGAGTTCTGATGGGGAAACCTCACAAATCTGGGAAAGGGGGGGGGGGGGGGTGGTGAAGATAGCACAGATGAAAGCACATATTTAAGTTGCCATCACAGTTAATTTATTGAGCCTATCTACACAGGAGCAGTTGACCTTTGCACCTACGGCTTCAAACTCTATGCAAGTTCCCCACTATTTTCTGACCATGTCCTGCCTACTTATTTGTCAGTGATTTTAAACAATGTAAGCCGACACCGTCATAGATTATGATCTTCTTCTCTGGACGTCTGTGTGCTGGCGCTGCGTCTGATGCTGACGGTGGTGGTCTGGGTGGCGATGCTGTTGTGGGCTGACTGATTTCTGTGGAGCCTGATCATGGACTCGAGACCGCTGTTGGGCCCTCTTGGTTTGGGCGAATCTCGTTCATGGACTTTTCGAGATCTGGAGACGACATTAAAACTCATTTTAAAAGGGCCGAGACGTGGACGGTTGTTTAGAGCTAATGGAAACGGGAGAAAAATGTTTGCGTGGAGCTCAGTGATACTCAGAAATATTTTTCTCCTCAGATGGTAAACTGTTAAACATTTAAGTACTAACTTGAGACCATTTTTGTTGACCATAGTAAGTGCAGGACCTATATGTATGAGCATAAAAATGGATCAAGCTTTAAGTCTATCAATATCTATAACATTTAATGCCAGCTTCCATCTGCCCTTCTACCAGGCCAGCACCAAGTGGGGGGGGGGACAACAACGGCACTTGTCAGGGGCCAGAGCTAGATAGGGGCCCGCCCTTTTTCAAGTTTTTAAAATATACGCCTCATGTTTGAAACAGGAAATGGGGCCCGAACTCTGTCAGCTGCCTGGGTCCCAGAAATTCCTAGGTGCGGGCCTGCTTCTAAAATGTATTATTTCCCCTTAACTCCAATGTGTTTGAATAAAATTGATGGTTCTCAGATTTATAATCTTTTCGGAGTAGTTTTTATGATAAAATTTTATTTGTTTTGCTATATTATTATAAACCAATTTCATTTTTTTTAAAAATCCTCTTAAAATGTGAGATATAACTGCTTTGACCCAACTCAATCATGTCAGATATCATTTGAGACAGCTATGGTACCTGTGAAGCTAAACATGTCCGTGATCACCTGTAACACACAGGGTGCCTATCAAACCAACAACTCACCCAGGTCGGCAGAAGTGTAGATCTCCCCTGTTGGTACCATACACCATACCTTCCCCAACTCCAGGCAGCCAGCGCGCAGAGTTGACACTGACATGGTTTCGGCTGTCTTGGTTACACGGGTGAAACAAGTCGGTGACGTGCTGAAAGTAAAACATATTGATAAGCAAGTTTGAACTCTTACTTTGCTCTTGGAGTTACTCGCTGATTACTTTTCTTTTACTTTTAGTAAATGTATCTTGAGAAAGTTTAGATCGTTAGCATTGTCAGTCCTTTCAAATTATTTGCAAATACACAATTTTATGTTATATATAAATACATAGGCTAAATTTCTGTTACAGAGAAGACACACCAGATCATTTGCTTTTATTAATTCTCTCAGGTAGCTCATTTTTTCTGATTAGTACCGCAACTGTCAGATTATTTCTGTTAAGTACACTTAAAGTTTCTGATTATGCCTCATCATCAAGTCTATACTAACTAAATGTCAGGAGTCATCCGGCTAGTTACCCGCATAGAACTCTCTCCGGCCTTCTCCTTAGCCAGTCTGTACACTTGGGCCACCATTTGGTTGACGGAAAAGAAGAACAGCCTTTTAGCGGCTAATCCCACCATGACGTAGCGATTTTCTGGGGAGATGCTCACTGAAATGGCATTTGGGCCTGTCAAATAAAGAAAACACCAATTTTTTCAACATTGACCTTTATGGCCAACGTCAATTTTGACTCTTTCAACAGCATTCCTATCTCCATCTACGCTGAGCTCTTTTGTCACAAAAGCTCAAGATTTTCATTGGCACTTCTTAAAATAACAAACAAGAAGCTACGCAGTAAAAACAACCTTGTTTTAGTCTGTGTGAATCACCTTAGCAGACCTGTTTACTCTTAAGATTTTGGCGTACAATGTACGATTTTGAGGTGTATACAGTATAAAAAGATAAATCTATATCACAGATAAATTTAAATGTCACATTCAAATATTTCTCAAAAGATAAATCTATATCACAGATAAATTTAAATGTCACATTCAAATATTTCTCAAAAGATAAATCTATATCACTGATAAATTTAAATGATTAAGCCACACATCACAGGGCTAATAAAAATGTGGGCATTCTAAAAAGGGGATGTCTCAAAATCCGTGTCTTCATGTGGGCATTCTGAAAAGGTATATACATTATATATGCTGTATGTTTATTTTTTCACTATTAAGATAATGTATTGAGAGATTTTGTGATGAAATTGCACAATTTTAAGAGTTTGAGGGTAAACAAGTCTGCCTTAGCAATTACATTCTGACACAAATAATGCTGCCTGGCTTTTATTTCACACTGTGCAAATGTGAGATGGTGCAATACAGAGATGGTGCAATACAGAGATGGTGCAATACAGAGATGGTGCAATACAGAGATGGTGCAATACAGAGATGGTGCAATACAGAGATGGTGCAATACAGAGATGGTGCAATACAGAGATGGTGCAATACAGAGATGGTGCAATACAGAGATGGTGCAATACAGAGATGGTGCAATACAGAGATGGTGCAATACAGAGATGGTGCAATACAGAGATGGTGCAATACAGAGATGGTGCAATACAGAGATGGTGCAATACAGAGATGGTGCAATACAGAGATGGTGCAATACAGAGATGGTGCAATACAGAGATGGTGCAATACAGAGATGGTGCAATACAGAGATGGTGCAATACAGAGATGGTGCAATACAGAGATGGTGCAATACAGAGATGGTGCAATACAGAGATGGTGCAATACAGAGATGGTGCAATACAGAGATGGTGCAATACAGAGATGGTGCAATACAGAGATGGTGCAATACAGAGATGGTGCAATACAGAGATGGTGCAATACAGAGATGGTGCAATACAGAGATGGTGCAATACAGAGATGGTGCAATACAGAGATGGTGCAATACAGAGCAGAGATGGTACAAAACACTTAACGTAATTGAAATCTCACTGGTTAAGCTGAGGAGCTTTAACATTAACAGCTGTGGTTCAAACAAAAACCTAGGTAATTTTGTTACTGAACGAGCATTCTAAATTTCATGTTGTGCCGTAGCAACAGCTTAGTTTGTATAAAGAGTATGTTTATGAAACAACAGAAATGGGATTAGGAAAGGTGCAGTGCATTCAGTGTTTAAAATATAAATGAACAGTGTTGGCCACAGATTGTGCCAAAGGGCAAAGTGTATGGTTGATAGGCCACAGACTGTACCAAAGTTCTGAGTGAATGGTTGATACAAGTCAGTGATTAAAAAGAAATGTTCTCTGCAAGTCTTACCAAAGCTTTTTGTATACAAGCAGTGAGCCAGAGATTCCTTCCTCAAAGAGAAAACCCCCAGTATGTTGTCATCTGGGAAACCCCTGTGACTTGGTACAAAAGTGGCCAGGAATGTCCCATCCTTGGAGAGGTCACAGCTGGCATCATTGTGGAGTTTGCAATGCTTTACAACGATATTGATGGACGCTATGGATAGAAAATAGGGAAATGTCACTAGGTGTTTAATACTTTAGTCCAAGTCAACTGAAGTAAGACATGTACAGCTTTGGAATAACAGAAAATACAAAAGGAACTTTAATAAAAAATTTAAATGTCACATTCAAAATATTTCTCAAAAGATAAATCTATATCACTGATAAATTTAAATGTCACATTCAAAATATTTCTCAAAAGATAAATCTATATCAATGATAAATTTAAATGGTTAAGCGACACATCACAAGGCTAATTAAAAAAATGTGGGCATTCTAAAAAGTGGATGTCTCAAAACCCGTGTCTTCATGTGGGCATTCTAAAAAGGGGATGTCTCAAAATCTGTGTCTTCAAGTTGGCATTCTAAAAAGGGGATGTCTCAAAATCTGTGTCTTAATGTTGGCATTCTAAAAAGGGGATGTCTCAAAATCTTTGCCTTCATATGGGCATTCTAAAAAAGGGGATTCTCAAAATCCATATATTCATGTGGGCATTCTGATTCTATTAAAGGGATGTCTCAAAATCCGAGTCTTCATGTGGGCATTTTAAAAAGGGGATGTCTCAAAATCTAGTCAAACTTCAATCAGGCCAGATTAAATCAGTGGTCTCCCTTATAGTGTCAAGATTCGATACCATTGGTTATATCGGGCTCGGTTTACCATCTGTGATCAGACCAAGTGGACACAGACCAAACATTAGTTACCAACGTCACTCACCATTGGTTATATCGGGAACAACACACTTGGAGACATCCCACCTCTGGATCCTGTGGGTCTGAGGAACAATGTTACTGGCAACTGCTTGGTCATCCCTGGTCAGGAAAGCACCTGCGAATCCATATTGTAACCACAGGCTATGAGAAATTGAACTTATGGAATCAAATTGATAGGGTAGGAAGGCTGGGCATAACAGAGCGATTCACTAATGTATAGTTCATATCAAAAACAGTGATTAACCAAATGGACAGTTCTTATCAAACTGAGTGAATCACCATTGGACAGTTCATATTAAACAGAGTGAATCACCATTGGACAGTTCATATTAAACAGAGTGAATCACCATTGGACAGTTCATATCAAACAGAGTGAATCACCATTGGCCAGTTCATATCAAACAGAGTGAATCACCATTGGACAGTTCATTTTGTGAATCCCCATTGGACAGTTCATATTAAACAGAGTGAATCACCATTGGACAGTTCATATTAAACAGAGTGAATCACCATTGGACAGTTCATATCAAACAGAGCTATTCACTAATGGACAGTTCATATCAAACAGAGTGAATCACCATTGGACAGTTCATATTAAACAGAGTGAATCACCATTGGACAGTTCATATTAAACAGAGCTATTCACTAATGGACAGTCCATATCAATCCAAGCAATTTACCAAATGGACAGTTTATATCGTAATAGAGCGATTCATCAACGGAATGTTCATATCAAACAATTATTAGAACACAAAACATTTGCTTATTACCATCACATCTAAGCAATCAGTCAACATTTTAAAAAATGGCAACACAATGTTCACACATTAAAATACTTCTTCACTTAAAAGAAAAAAAAGATTTTTAACATTCAGATTTTCTTCTCACAGATATTATATCATAATGTGTGAGTATGTTTGACCCACTCAAATTCAATCCATAAATCTGGATTTATTGCTTTGCATAATAAAAACAAAAAAAACTTGAGCATTTTCCAAAACAGATCTGAGATGTTTATTTTGTTTTAGAATATGATGATACCTTGTGTATTAATTTTTTCTTCATTAAAATAAAACCATAATTTTGTATAATTTGATTCCAATTACATCAGTTTCAGTTAACGTCTGCTTTACGAGTGTGATAAGATTTTTCAATAATATTGTTTTGGGGGTGGGGGGTGAAATGACTTTAATTCGACTACTTAATCCAACTAACTTGACTTTGCTTAACCCTTTCTCTGAAATTCACATAGCTTACAAAATGACTTTGGCCAATCAGGTTTTCATTTTCAACCCCATGTAACAAGCCTTTCTGACGCCAGTCGATGATTTACAAAAAAAAAATTGTACACAACTGAATGACGAGCGGGGGAAATGCTTAATGTTTTTTTTTTTACCAGCTATGGTTCGGTTCATGATCCTCTGCACAGTGTCGGTGGGTCGGTTGATGGTGTCATCTAGAATACTGCTGGAGTAGTCAGGGTGCAAGTGGGCATGATGCAGGTTTAAATAATATCTCTGGCCGTTGTCTTCATTATCCTCTTCCCTGGCCGGTCTAATGGTCACTGATGCTGGCATTTCAGAAGCTCTCAAAGATCTGGGGAGTGAAAAAAAAAGAAAAAAAGAAGTTTCATTTCCAATTTAATAAAAAAAAATTCTTCTTCAAAATTACCAAAAATTTAACATTCTTTGACCGTAAGTACTGATAAAATTTTATGCAGTTGCGTCATCTTTGAAAATTAAAATTGAACAAACTGTCTGGTGGAAGCTTGAGAACAACCTTTGTGATGCCGTTGGAAGACTTGTGTCTCGTCTGACCAGGCACTCTAGTAACTGGCCACTTCTAGGACGGACTGGAGGAGCTAATGGATGAGAGCAATAAACACGGTTCCACATTAGTCTTGATATCTCAGAGATCAACAAGTGGGAGACACACACGCAATTAAAACACATTGGCAAGACTGGTCTATAGCTTTATTTGTGAGTTTTTAATGATTCACACTGAAAAAAACTTATTACCAGTTCATTTTCATGCCAATTATACTTATAGTGAAAGTCTTCAAAGTATTTAAATTAATAAAATGGTGATACCAGGTAGTTAATTACCGTAATTTATGGACTATAAGACGCACTGTTTTCTTAGAAAAATTGCCTCCAAATTTCATGGTGCTTCTTATACTCGAAATTAATATAAATGGTAACAAATTTTTTTGGTTTTTTTTAAAACTGCTTAAAAATTAAATTGAGTCTTATAGTCCGTAGCGTCTTATAGTCCGTAGCGTCTTATAGTCCGTAAAATACGGTTATGCAGTTTTAGGTGGAATTCCTGGATGACATTGTGGGATGAGAGGAATCTTAATAAGATTATTTTATACGAGTAGCTGCACCATGTGGCAGACTTAAATATATAGCCCACCCCTTTTGTTAATTTAAAAACATACTTACTGTAACATAGCTTGATATACTTGTTCAGCTAGTTATCTACCACTCACTTCATTACTCTATCATCCTTAATTTCACTGCCATCTTTCATCTCAAGAATAGAATAAGGTCCGATCTATCGCACAATTCTTTATTTACATAGTCAATACAAATATTATTCTTGATTCAGATAAGTCCATGTAACAAAGGTAGTTACAATATCAAATAAGAAATCTTCAGTACAATTCCACACATGAATTAATATCACATTCAAATATGACCTCTCCGACTCAAAACGTGTCCTCACAATATGGCTTCCAGCCTTCTATTCTAAAATCATGCAATCCTCTTCCGCTACTAAAACTAGTTCCTCTTATTCTCATACTCTATGGTTAAATTACTACGCCTCCGTGCTGAGGTATCATGTGACTGAGTTTCGTTAACTTGTGTTACACTTACGTACACACAAGTTTTCACATTCTGGTGGCACATGTAAGCAAAACAAATTTATAAACAAGTTCTCACATTCAGATGGGATATGTGAGCATCCAAGTAAACTCCATCTCTACCCAAACTTCTAGTCAAAGTAGATTATTTTTTTAAAAAAGGGTACTTACCATCACCGCTACCATCGACAGGTCGCGACGACCCACCTCTAGAATGGACATCAGATGCTGAGCCAGTGCTGCATTCCAGTGATGAGCTCGCCCTCTCCCTGCCCCTGAGAGATTCTCTCAACCGGGCAGAATACCGGCGGAAGTAAGGACTGTTGTTGACCGGGCGCCGTCTTTCACGGCTGCTTTGGATTCTGAAATAAAGCCAAGCTTTCAGTTTCAGAAGCGTTTCTTTAAATAATATACTGATAAACACCAATGAATTTTTCTTTAAAAAAAAAAAAAAAAAAAAAAAAAAAAAAAAAAAGGCCAATCCATTCCCATACACAAAATAAGTTTGTCTATTGCATTCTTGCCTAGTCAATATTCCTTTTACAAATGCCTCCAGCAAGAAGCACGGAAATTATTTTGGTATTTAATCTATGTTACATGCAGCTGGACACCACGAGAAATGAATATTTGAATTGGGAAATAAACTGAAAGGAAATTACACATTATCCCCTGTGTTACAGGTTTAATGTTTAGTTTAATGCTTTTGTCGTTTTTTTTTTTGAAACAGTGGGAGGGCTAGTGGGGGTGGGGGGGGGGGGTAGCGGGAGAGCCTATAAGGACTAATTTAGAGAATAAATAATACTGAAATTGGCCACAACACAAAAAAAAATTGTAAAAGCTTTCTAATGATAAAATAATTAAGTGGGAGGGTGAGATACAGAGAGGAAGATTTTGATGCACTTCTGACCTTCTCATCAAGTAATCATGACGTAACTCTCGAATACGAGAGTTATAGCTCTCCTCAAGGTCAGAGATTCTTCGATCAAGCTCAGATACCTGGAAGATTTTTAAAAAAAGCAACCTATGACTTGTTCTGTCAAACTATGACTTGGTCTGTCAGCCTATGACTTGGTCTGTTTTGCTTCAAATTAATAATATTTAAATTTTTATTTGTCAGTTGTCCGGTATTGTAAAAAAAAAAAAAAAAAAAAAAAAGTTCAATTAAACCTACGAATTTTAAGTAGGTCAGTGAGACTGTGAAAACTGTGTCAAGCAAAGACAGTGTAGCGTTAACTTTAAGTAGTTTAAGCCACACAACTTACTTGGTCATTGCTTGTATTTAATGAACAGACAAGATCTAATATGATTTAAAACTTGGGCCTGATAATCAGGTTAGCCCAATAGGAAATTAGTAAAACACAGCAAGGTTAAGCCTGATAAAAGGAACGCAACAAAACAACGAACACCACTTCTGAGCCAAGTGCTACATTATATTTTTTTTACACATTTTTTAATTTTATTGGTTTTTCCGTTTGTTCGCTGATGAAGGCTTCCTGCCGACACGTTCGTTGTTTTGTTGCATTCCTTTTATCAGGTTTAACCTTACTGTGTTTTACTAATTTCCCATAGGAAAGACAGGAGATTTAGGTCAAATTGTTGCTACATACCGGTACATCAACAAACCACACACTAGGACAAAAAGCGCCATCCATATAGCACGAACATAAATTTAAAAAAAATTTACCCCTCCCTTTTCAAATGTACATTTTAGACACCCCCATACGTAATACATATGTACAACAAGCTGTCAAACCCCATCCTCTAAAAAAAAACGTATTAATTTATTTAAAAACCATTATGGCGTCACATGAAATAAAATGTATCGTTGGTTTTCCAATGCTATTTGGTGAGCCCAGTGGTTCCCATAAAAAAATGAGCAATGTCACCCTGGGGTAACGGAATGCACTTGGGCAGGGTCATTCGCTCTGCCGAAGAAGTCTGTGAATAAATGTATAGTATATACTTTCTGGTGAGGCCCCTCCCCCAATCTCCCAAATTGACAACCCCCTCCCCCATCAGTGCGCATGTACTATATGGAAGACTCAAAGGGTACTTTCTTGGATCAAAGTCTATTTACTTTGGACAGACTAATTTAGTGAAGGGCTACATATTCTCTTTTGCCAAGAGTCACATCTTCTTACTTACTCTTCTCTCAAGGTACTGAGTCACTGAATCAGGACCCATCACGTTGAGATCATCACTTGGCGCAGTTGAAGACAACTCTCTAACACTAGTGTGCACCTCCCGTAGCTGTTGTACAGCCTGCTGCAATCTCTCCTGCACATCTCTAACAGCATTCAGTTGTCTCTGAGAGGAAGCCTCACCCTCGGGAGGAGAGCTTGTACTGGACTGATCAGAAACTGACCTGGCGGCAGGTGGGTACAGACCAGAGGAAGATGCAGGGTTGGCAGAAGCAGGGTTCAGCAACGATGAGGTCCTGAATAACGACGGGCTTCTGGTCAGCTCCCGCGTCGACGTGCTGAAGATAGAGAAGGCGCTGGGCTGACTGGAGTCGGTGAATCGCCGCAGTCCTGCCCTGACATCAGAGGATGATGGACGCACAAGCGAGGCCCTGAGAATGCTATCACTCGTGCTCCTTGGTATGTTCCATGGACAAGGCGTTGTGGCGAACATACTTGGCCTTATGTTCGGGTATGGTTCGCCATCTAAAGTAGGGGAGGCCATTCCATTTGAAAAGATCTGTGTTTGCCTAGTTTCCCCACTATCTGAGAGGGAAGCGATTGTACGGCTTTGTTCTTGAAGTGCTAAATAGTCCCTGGGTGCCTGCCGACTGCTGACTCCAGGAGAGTCTGGAGGTGCCCTGGAGGACTGTGTTGCCATTGAGATGACAGGCAGGAGATGCAAAGAGGTTGTACCCAGTAAGGCACTAGAAGCTTGGGTGTCCTGAGAGGAGGAAGATATGACTGAAGATAAGGACAAAGAAGGGGATGAGGAAGGGGACGATGTTGATGAAGAGGATGTCGAGGATATAACGCGGACGGGGGCAGCGGATGGACCGCTCACACCCGAAAGGGATTCCGCCGACATTGTGCCCACAGGAGTGGATGATTCATTTTCAGAACAATCCAATGTTGGCCTTTCGGGAGAGTACATCTCAGGCTCGGGCACAACAGAGGTATTGAGTTGACCATCTTCACTGATGGATGGATGCCAGCTCTCACCAAGCCCTTCATTATCTTCAGATCTGTCCTTTGGATCTGAACACAACACGCCAGGCTGGTCCTCACCAACTTTTGTGGACAGTTGGGTGTTTGACCGATCCTCACATGCAACTGCCTGTGTCTCTCTGGTTCGAGAGTCATCAGCACAAACCTGTTGATGGGCTGAGCAGCCGGCCGGCTGTGGTGGCCCTGCATGCCTGCTGATGCCCTCCCCTCTATCCCCAGCAAGAGAACCAGTTTGTCTTGATGCATGCAAAGGGCAAGCGTGTTCACTCGTTGAAAAATCCTGACTGCTCACCACAGCTTCTTTGCTTTGAATTTTTCTGCCTCGTTTTTTCAGCGGCAAGGTGCAGACATCGTCTCTTAAATTACTATTCCCTCTGGCAGCCGAGATGGACATTTTGTTACTTCTACTATCAAGACTTTTACTGGACTGACTCTGGTCATCTCTAGTGTCACTTATTCCCTCCTTGCAAGCCAAGTCTCCGTCCTCGTTACTGAATTCACAACTTAATGGCTCTCTTGGAATGGTTATCCGAAGGGGCTGCATATTTTCATCCAAGCGCTCATAAACGTTTCTCCTTACACGCACCCCAGTGACCTCAGAATGTCCCGCTGAGTCCCTCACACCACCCCCCATGAGATGAGAATCTCCCTGACGGCGCTCCCCCAAATCAAACACATCTGTGCACTGATGGTCCTCCCCCAATCCGGACACACTTGTGCGCTGATGTTGCTCCCCCAAATCAGACACATCTGTGCACTGATCAGAGCTTTCTGGCAGGTTCATGGCTCCCAGAGTCTGGCTGGTCTGATCGATAACGTGCCTAGGGGTGGAGCGATCCAGCAGTGAAGAATGCAGGCGAAACTCTGACTCTTCATCCACGGAATGATGACGAAGACCCAGCCCTCTCCTCCAGCTGTGGCTGACACCATTGTCAAAATGAATGTGGACACCAGTGTTGTCAGAAGTGCCCATCGCCAGGGGAGCAGCTTCTGAATTTCTCAATACTGAATTGATGGATTCCTGCTGGGCAGCAGGGGGTTCTTGTCCGGGTGGGAGGAGCTGTGAGGCTAATCTTGAGGACAACAACGACGACGAAGAAACTCTGGCTGAAGGCACTTCAAAGGTATCTAGATTTCCACTGCCAAGGAAGACATCTAGGTTCAGGATGGGATTAGACGAGTCAGCGGTGCCAGAATCCCTTGCGGGTGTCCGATGAACTGATGTTGGCCTGGCCGCGGCAGGCTCAGAGGATATCCTTATGGACAACCTTGAACCAGACTCACTTCCTTCAGCAGTGGATGCCGCGCTGGATGACTGAAGTGGCCATGGCGGGGGGACACCCGTAACAGTAGCCGCACCACTAGAAGCGGACGATTCCTCACTTGATCGGTTGGCTATTCTATTAAGCAAGGCACGCAGCTCCTCCCAGCTGGCCACATTATTGTTATTCCCCTCCGCATTGCTCAGAACACCGGAAGATGACGAACCATTACTTCCGTTGTTTCTGCGAGCCTCCCTCTCTTGGTCTACCGGAAGAATCTCAAACTCGTTGGCATCCAGACTTTCACTTGCAGCGTTCTCATTTCTTGTCCCCTGATACAGAGAAGATGGCTGGGAGGATGAGGCTGCCGAGGACCCAGACGTTTCTGCTGGCCGTGCGGAGAAAAGACTCGGGCGGGCACCGCGGCAGTTCTCCTCCCAAGGACGACTCGTCAAGGTGAAGAGCCTGTCTAAAGATGAGGCCGACCGGACGGGGACTTCGGGCCTGTAACTGTTATAGCTACCATGACCAAAGTTATAGTTGTTGTTATTGCTGTTGTTGTTACTGTCCCCCAAGCCATTGTTGTTGTTATTGCTGTTGCTTGTGTGTCTGGAAAAAAAGAACGGCTCGTATCTGCCCCACCTCCTCCGAGCCTGGGCATCCTCTAATCTTCTAGGCATGGGCCAGTTCGAGCTTCTAGACTCCTGGCCGACGGACACAAAGTCCTCTTGCGAGACGCTCGGCTGTATTGTTGGTGCTCTTGATGAAGCATGTCTCCGACGATGGAGCGCCCTGCAGACAGATTGTGGAGGGGGGGGGGGCGGCTTTATCATACTTATGGTCAAATGTAATACAAGTTACTTTACTTAAATAAATCACATATATGATATTGTTTGAATCTTAACGCTAGTCTTAACTATACAATAACTGACATAGATTAATAAGCTTTCTACTTATTTGAATTGTACTGAATTTTTTGTATTGTTAAAAATAAATGTTAAAGTTTATACTAAATTTACAATAAATTTTTTAAAGTACATCGATTCCTTTGGAATAGCAAGTACAATAGCAATGTACTCATTGTGAGCATGCACATCTTGTTTTTTGGAGTGGAATATCCCAACTTACAGAATGGGCAAACTTGAAGAAGCGGATTCTGCATTATTGGATGCTGTCCTGGCTGCGATGTTGGTCACATGGCGAGCATACTGACGAGCATTGTCGAGCCCTTCTTCATGAACAGGGGAGCGAGATTCAGGTGATAATGGTGGCATACCGGGATATGCAGCTGTTGGGGCAGAGGGCAATGAGGGAGCAAAGAAGAAATAGCTTAATTCTAATGCATTTACACTTTTTAAGATGATTAGAACATATGAAAATAAGAATTACTACTATTTCAATATTTGGGATATGGTCATTGCAAGGTCGCTGTTATTTTTTAAAATATTGGATGGTAAAACTAGACCAACATTAGTTAAGGAAACTAAAGCGCTGTTAAAAAAATTCTTTATTTGAATGCCCGACTGATTCCCCTTGACATATTTCCAAATAAAAGTCGGCGTCAGAGCAAGAACATAAACGGTACCCCAACCTGTTGTCTTGCCAGTAGTAAGCTCACAGATTTATATCCTGCTTGCACTCACCACAGATCCCAAAATAATGTAGCAGGTGAAAATGAATAAAGATGTTCTAATATTCAAATGAATTTATAGCATTACACTAATTTGTTGTTTTTTATTTAGAGACGCAGCCTTACGTCTGTTGTGGTCTTGTTGGAAGGCCATAAACCGCTGCAGCAGTCGCTGATACCGCAGGCGGTTGAGATGCTGCTGTGTGCTCCTGTCATCACCCTCTGCTGACAAATCTAACGCATCATTACTGAAAGAGAAAGAACCATGATAAATACATTTATTTTTTTGTTTGAAACAGGTTGGTTGACTTTAAATTGGTCACTCTTCTATCACCCAACTTAATAAGTCTCTAAAAAATGTTTGAATTCTGATCCCTTAAAATGTTACGCTTGCAGGGTTACAAAGGGTATAGCACGATATAAGTCAGATTGAATGTTGATACCTACATTGCGACAACTCTTGCCACACCTTCTCTGTCTCTGTGAACTGTGGTGTTGTTGGCTATTCCTGTATACAGGTACCGGCCCAGTGGATCAAATCGTAACCAGCTGGAAATGATAAATTCAAGTGGAAACAAATTAATCTTTTCAGAATATTTGGAACACAACAGTGCACACCAAGGTGTGATTGACTGGTGCTCAAAAGAACCTAACAGACTGCTCTTCATAGTGTGATTGATTGGTGCTCAAAAGAACCTAACAGACTGCTCTTCATAGTGTGATTGATTGGTGCTCAAAAGAACCTAACAGACTGCTCTTCATAGTGTGATTGATTGGTGCTCAAAAGAACCTAACAGACTGCTCTTCATAGTGTGATTGATTGGTGCTCAAAAGAACCTAAGAGATGACGTGCCATGGTGTGAGTGATTGGTGCTCAAATGAACCTAAGAGATGGCATGCCATGGTGTGATTGATTAGTGCTCAAAAGAACCTAACAGACTGCTCTTCATAGTGTGAGTGATTGGTGCTCAAGAGAACCTAACAGACTGCTCTTCATGGTGTGAGTGATTGGTGCTCAAATGAACCTAAGAGATGGCATGCCATGGTGTGAGTGATTGGTGCTCAAATGAACCTAAGAGATGGCATGCCATGGTGTGAGTGATTGGTGCTCAAATGAACCTAAGAGATGGCATGCCATGGTGTGATTGATTGGTGCTCAAAAGAACCTAACAGACTGCTCTTCATAGTGTGAGTGATTGGTGCTCAAGAGAACCTAACAGACTGCTCTTCATGGTGTGATTGATTGGTGCTCAAAAGAACCTAACAGACTGCTCTTCATGGTGTGAGTGATTGGTGCTCAAATGAACCTAAGAGATGGCATGCCATGGTGTGAGTGATTGGTGCTCAAATGAACCTAAGAGATGGCATGCCATGGTGTGAGTGATTGGTGCTCAAATGAACCTAAGAGATGGCATGCCATGATGTGAGTGATTGGTGCTCAAGAGAACCTAACAGACTGCTCTTCATGGTGTGAGTGATTGGTGCTCAAATGAACCTAAGAGAAGGCATTCCATGGTGTGAGTGATTGGTGCTAAAGAAAACCTAAGAGATGGCATGCCATGGTGTGATTGATTGGTGCTCAAATGAACCTAAGAGATGGCATTCCATGGTGTGAGTGATTGGTGCTCAAATGAACCTAAGAGATGGCATGCCATGGTGTGATTTATTGGTGCTTACGAGACCCTAAGAGATGGTATAAAAGTGGAATCCTGTTATAGGGAGATTGTACAAGCTCCTGTCACAAGTCAAATACATTTATGAGTTTTTTTACAAAAATAATGAGAATGTTTATAAACCTTTCTAAACTGAATGAACTTTTGAACTCTTGTGTATTGGGGAATTGCTGCCTTATACATTTAACTTCATTCTCATAGCTTGAATCTATTAGTTACGATCAAACACTTCCTAATGATAAGTAGCCATCAAACGCCATCCCTGTGGTGCCTCACCACTTCCTTCCACTCAGACCTAATTAATGCTTTTCTTTTCCATGCTTGCATTCACACCTGCTGTAGATCTTTTTCCACATCATCCATCCAAGCCCAGGTCTGCCTTTGAGCCTTTTTTTTCTGGGTTTTGGGGAAGCACCCTCTTCAATCCACTGTCATTTGGCACTCCCTCTAAAGCTCCTGCCCAGCATAGCCAACCCTTTTTTTTTTATTTCTGCTGCTATCGTGGGATGCTGATATAGACTTACAATTCCTGGTTGATTTGTATTCTCCATCCGTATTCATCCTTTGTTGGTCCACATATGTTTCTGATAATTTTTCTCATTCACGTGTTTAAAAGGTTTTCTGCCGTTGTTGTTAGGGTCCAAGTTTCACTTGCATATGTTAAAACTGGTCTGATTACAGTTTTATAAATAGTTTTCTTTGATTCTCTTGTAATGTTTTTACTTTTTAGTATTTTCTGACTACTAAAGTGTGCCTTGTTTCCGGCTAATATTCTTTCTTTTATTTCTGTTAGTAATTCGTTTTTTCATCAAACACTTAATAAAAATTAGCCCACAAACAAACACTTCATAACAACTAGCCGTTAAACAAAAACTTAAAAACAACTTTAAAAAAAAACGCCCCTTAATAACTAGCTACAAACTTATCAAAATTATTTCTGGAGAACAGAACTAAATAAAAATACAACAACAAAGCTGTGTGAGCCTGTACCGTATTCTCTCATAATCGTGGGTTGTCCTTGTGAAGGAGAACGGCGTGGCCTGGCTCCAGTCCCAAAAGTAAATATAGTTCATGGTCGCAAACACAAGGACTTGGCCCGTCGGGTGGAATGCCAGCGATGTGATGACTTGGCCCGCACAAGGGTTGAGGAGAACTTCACTTCCGCCACCCTGGATACAACAGTAGTGTCATGAGTCATCAAAATTTTAGTTATTAATTTACCCATTCAATCCAGGGCGCTCAGAAATTTTATAATTGGAAACCCCAACCAAAGGGGAGCAACTCCACCCTTATCGTGGGTAGGTTTTGAAAAAAATTTTAAACAAATCTAACAGTATAATCATATGAAATAAATTGATTTGCATCCATGCTTTTCTTGTGTAAATTGCTAGAAGTCAATTATCGACGAAGTTTTGTAATACAAACGATCATAACACTCAAATAAAAAATCTGCTTTTAAAATAATGAATACTCCTCATCCAATAAATAAAAATATTTTTAAAAAGAGAGTAATCTCCCTTGGTCTCGTTTCTAGTGAGATTTACGTTTAAATAGCGAGATTTCCGCTTTCTTTTTAGCAACATGTAAACAAAGGGTCAAGTGGCCGGATTTGGCCGTAGTGGGATTGAATAGGTACTGGCCGGATTTGATCGCTACGGGATTGAATAGGTTAAAGAACACTACTCAGTAATATAATTAATGGGGCAGATCTACCAAATGAATCAACTGAATTGTTCAAAATTTATATATGAACAATATCAGATGAATGTATTTCGATGGAGCTTTAGGAAAAGTTAATACCAGTAGATCCCATATACGAATTTCTCCACCCAAACAGCCAGAGGCAAGTATATCATTAGATGCTGGATTGAATGCTAGACACCATGGTGTTCTGGGATGCCCAGTTAGAATGTGGGTACATTTTCCAGTCCGTATATCCGTCACTCGTACAGTGTGGTCCCCATGTGTTGATGCGACACGTAACCTAAAGAATAAAAAAAATAACATCAGTTCATGGAAAGAGATATGACTGCAGCACATTATTTAAAAAATAGCACACAAAAAATTTAATTTTACGATTCTTTTGAGTACCCTCTACAATATGGTTGCGAGTAAATTCAGTTACATATAGGCAAAATCATTTGGACTAATAAACTCCCAAACATATATATCGATTATTTAGAAAAGTATAGTATGTGTTGTATATTTTCTTCAAGCTTGTCAAGATCTAAAAAAAAGAAATTATAGTCACATGTTTGGGCTGAAGTCCATGAGAAATGTGGCCCTTGGCTCACCAGAAAACTCACAGGGCTGTGAAGAGAACAATAAATGATCATTCAATCCTACAACATGTTAAGTAAAAAAAACAAACATGAATTGCTTGTCATGCCATTTAACTGGGCTAACTGGGATTGTAACAGAAATTCAGCTGGGTTGATGCCAGACAGTATGGCAATGATTTGATTCAGTCCCTGGTATTCCAATGGTTTCACATTAAACTACATCTCCAAGAAATTTGATGTCCCTTTTAACTTTGTCAAAGCTCTGGTCAGCTTGCTTAAAAAATTGATTTTAGCCAGTAGAAGGCTGTTGCTTCAGGCATATTTTTCCAGGGCTTCATATTCAAAAAAAAGGGGGGGGGGGGGGGAAGCAAGCTTACATATTTAAAAGTTCAGCTTCAACATGTTAAATTTTTTGTAATATTTCTAATAGTTGAGATTTCACACGGCCAGCACTTACCAGGACCCTGCTAAAATAAAAACAAAACCGGTTCCGGTTGTTAAAAAAAAAGTGTCTCATTTTCTATAAGGTGTTGTGAGTAAGGAAAAGTACATGTGTAGAACCTGTACATATTTTTTTACACAAATTGTACATTTGGCCTGAATGAAATAGATAATAATAGAAAACTATAAAAAGTTAAGAAATGCTAGGGTAGGATTACGTTATTAAGCTGTTAGTGTTTTGAAGACTTCAACTTTGATGCATTTGCAATTGTTACTGTTTCTATACATGCACTCTTCCCTTCTCCCCCATTGGTTGCAACACATTATAGAAAACGTGTAAAAGAAAAAAAAAATTAAAAACTGCACCCGATTCAGCCATAAAATAATCTATCTTGCACCAAATTTTTTTTTACAAAGTGTCCATTTTTTTTCTTCCAATAAAAGTAGCATTGTTATAATCTAGCAACTGAATCAAAACTCTCCCTTTTCAAACAGGCTTTAAACGCTGAACTGCCTCAGCGTGCCATGCAAAATATAAAAATCACGGTGAGATGCCAACAGGCTCGCGGACATGTCAGCTGATGTTTGGTTCAAATATAAGCACACACAATTTCTAGAATTTTCCCTCAATCTCCAGAGTAGCATTTCAGTTTAGCTGCATGAAATATTCTATCTGGTAACCACCAAAGTTCTATTCTGATATTAATTTGCATGAGATAATATAAACATGGTCTGAAAAGAAAAACCACTTTTTGGTAAACTGCGAGTGGAAAAAAACCCGACAAATTTCAATCTGACCAGATTAACCAGTGAAACCCTTTGATAACCCAGGACATGTTGGTAGGCATAACTTTAGCTATTGTCACAATTTGTATATGAATATACACAAGCTAACCGATTGATGCAGAGTTAACTTTAACTCCTGTGTTCTTGTAACCGTGGCAAAACTTATTTCCTCTCTCCTGTTCAAGTGGGTGTCAAAATCATGAAATTTAAACGCGTCAAATGGGCTATTGATATCCATAAGCCATTGAAGCAATGTAATAAAAAGCAACATTTTTTGTAAGGAAGAAGGTTGTTTATTTATTATTGTATAATATCTACCAGGTTGTGAACTGGCTTTGCAGAAACATCTTCCAGCAAGTTCCTGACGACCTTTCGGCACTCTCTGAAGTGATGTCCATGTGTAAGACCCTGGGCCCTAAGTTCCAGATAGTGGAACACATCGACCATGGTATTTCAATTAAGAATTCGGTCCTGTTTCAAAAGAACAAAATTATGTCATTTTAGTGAATTTATGATTATAAAATGTAGGTCTAGGGAATCGACTGCAGTGATTAGGTTTATTTTATGCTTTGTCAGCACTTGTAGGTTTTTGTTATTTCAGTTTTTCATTTAACTTTATGTGACACTGACCCAAAGTGGTTAGCTGCTGTCTTCTTACTGTTTTTTTTTTAATGTGTATAATAAAGTGTTTAGCCTTAGCCTATGTTAAGTTTAAACTGAAGCAACTGTCTAGAAGAGAAATCCTAAAGAGAGGCTTTTTATTGATTTTAAGATTGCCCTAACTTAGTCTAATTCTGTCTCTATATTATACTATTTCTGGCAAAATCCTTCTGTATCTTCAGGCCTGTAATTATGAATTAACTAATTAATGCTGCAAAAAAAAAAAAAAAAGAGGTAAATTTGAACACGTTTTTGCACTAGTTTTTTTCCCCCCATAGCCACCATCTTTGTTGACATGAGAACAGATGTCATCATCATTATCATCAGGTCCCGTAGTCCTTCGACCGTTGGGGCGCCACAGATGACATGTACACTATTCTTCTCCATTCCTCTCGGTCTCCTGCCCCACGCATAGCGTCGCCTAGTTTTAATCCCGTCCATTCTTTGATGTTATCTTCCCATCTTTTTCCTTTGTCTTCCTCTTCTTCTCCCTCCTATAGTAGTGCCCTGCAAGATCTCTTTGGCGAGCCCTTGTTTTCTGGTCACGTGGCCATACCACTCAAGTCAGGAGGTCATCGTATTGCCCAATTGCCTGACGAATCCTTTCTTTTATTTGCTCATTGGTGATGTGGTCTCTATAGCAGATGCCAAGAACGCCTCTGAAACATCTCATCTCCATCGCCTTTATTTTCCTTTCAAGTTCTGCTGTTAATGTCCAGGACTCACAGGCATATTAGAAAATGGAGAGGATTAATGAGCGCATCAGCCTGATTTTGGTGCTAGGGGCTATATTTTTTTGAGCCTCTTTAGTGCTGTCGTGGTCTGCGCAATCCTGGCCATCAATTCAGGCTTGGAGCCTTGTTCTGAAACTATTGCTCCGAGGTATTTGAAGCTGCCAACTGTCTCTAATCTTTCCTCTCCGACCTTAATTTCAGTGGTGATGCCATTAGTGCTATTCGTCATCATTTTTGTCTTTTCTGCACTGATTTGCATGCAAAAGGACGATGAAGTCTTGTCAAGACTCTTTATTAGGTTGGCTAGCTCTTCCTCACTTCCAGCCAGTCCGCCTATGTCATCCGCAGAACAGATGTATAAGACAACAAAGATGACATATCTGCTAAATGGGGAGGGGAAAGAATGTGTTGAGTGTTGTTTCAACTACCTTCCAAAAGAAATGAAAATAAGGAATTTCATCAGAATCCTTTTTTTTTTTAATAGAAAAAACCTTGAAGTAAAGATATTTTTTTTAATGTGCGTCACAAAAAAACTATAACAGTAAAGAAATTATAATAAATAATTGTAAGAGGTGAAAAATTCAAGAAAAAAATACCGATAAAAATTAGCGCCAAAAAAACATGTAAATTTTATGAAACTTTTTGTTAATTATGCGGTTGGCGCTTCACCCCCATTATCCCATGCTTTTGCACTACTTTTTTTCCCCATGGCCACCATCTTTGTCACAGCAACAAAGATGGCAACTGTGATTATGTTGTTTCAACTACTTACAGAGTGAAACAAAACGTTAAAATTTAATGGTCGCCCCCTTACTTGGGTGTAATTTCAGACATTTAATTAATTTCGAACGTAGCACCTTTATTGTATCCCTTGAGATATGCGGCAAGATATCTCAGCGACCTGCTCCAATCCCTCAAATTAAAAGTGTGTGCTACAGTTACACACTGGTATGAAAACAGTAAAAATTCAGAAAAACAACACAAAATATTTTTAAGGTAATGAAAACCCAACTAAGTGTTTCATCCAATACAGTCACTGGGATAGACCCTACACACTTCATTGCAGGTTCCACCAAAAATAAAATCCAAAAGGTGTCAGAAAAATCAATATACAATACAATAGCCATTTTCCAAAATGTCAGAAAATTTAAATATCATAACTAACCAACCAATGAAGTATTAATTTACAGCATTCCAAAGGTGTATTAACATTTTAAAAAAGAAACATTAACCCTAGTAATAATCAAAAAATAAACAAAGCTTGAAACACAGTGGTCCCTGGGCGAAAGGTCAAGCATACATCGTCCAAACTTATTTAGAAAAATCTACAACTCCATAACCTGAATGCTAATTCAGTAGCCTTAACTCAAGTGTAAGTTCCAATGTAAATTTAGCATCCCCAACTTGAATAAAAATTCAGTTATTGAGTTAAGCCAGGGGTGAGCATACTTTTTGTGCGGAAGGCCACATTGACAAATGTAAAGCTATTGTGGGGCTGCATGTATATACAATATTGTGTACAATTTTTACTTGTTGATAAACATTTCTTTATATTAAAATCGGTAATGTCGCATATTAACATTACATGACAAAAGACAAGGACTGTTAAAAAAAAAAGAAAATTAGAACGAAATTTTGATCAAAAGTGTTAAAACAATCATAACGGTATTTGACATTCTATAAAATTCAACAAAATAACTTAAAAACAAAGTACATTTTTTAAATTTCTAAATGCCTTCTAGAGCCGCATAATATCAGTTGCTCAGCCGTAGTTTGCCCACCCCTGAATAAGCCATTGCCTAAAAGTAACTTATTAATTCTATTTTTACTATTATAATATTAATTTCCAGCATAAAACACACCTGCATTTTGGAGGCAATTTTTCGAAGTAAAAATGGCATCTTATAGCCCGTAAAATTGTAGGAAGTTAATATAATTCAACTACTTTCTTTATTGACAATAGAATAGACAATATTATATTATTGTTTTACAGTTTAACCAGGGGCTCAGGGTTAATTAATGTTAACTTAGACTTACTTTAACTAGGTATTTTGACACAAATTTTAAATATGGTCCGATTGCCATGAATGATACATCATTTTAAAGGGCTAGCAATAAGCTTTATAACAACACCAATTTCATCTTTCTATCTTTTATAGAACTGGAGATATTAATTGTTTTGTCAAATTTTTTATGCCCCTTACATAAACTATATATTTTACCCCCAAAACATGTGACCCAAATTTCAAATTTCTGTATTATTTTGCCCACAACATTTTTATTTTTAAAGATAATTGTACCAAATTTCAGGAGACATTCCCAATCTAATATACAACACAAAGAACAACAAAACTTTTACATTACATCAAGACTAATTTCCTAGAAACACCGGAACACAAAAACTGATACGTCACTGATGAGGAAAGCAATTATGTCAAAGGTGACGTAGAATGCAATTTTCCAAAGATACAGTGGTCCGTACGCCATATTTTAGAACAAGTTTTTCTACATTTTCGCATCTGCGCAGAAGGTATGCGCGAGTGACCTTTGAAGTACCTACTTTATATATTATATTTTTAACTATAGTCTATAGTATAGTCACATAGTAGGTGACTCTTGTCTTTTGTCTTGGTCTATAGCTTTGTATTATCTTTATTATATATTTATAAATAATAATACTATTGGTGCCATGACGTATCACACGGCCACATCTTGGTGGCCACGACCTTTTATAATTCACTAAACCTAATATAATAAACCTAACCCGAACCCTAAAGTCAAAGTAAAGTATCCTTAAACCTAACCGTGTCCTAACCTGAACCCTAATTATTAAAATAACTTTAACTTTAAAGTATCCCTTTGAGGCCTTTGCCTTCAGTAGGGATATCGAAGGTCTCACGCCACGCGCATGCGGTCTGCGCATAACGAAAAATAACGCAAAACTTAAAAGATAGAAAGATGAAATTGGTGTTTTTGCAAAGCTTATAGCTAGCCCTTTAAAATGATGTATCATTTGTGGCAATTGGACAATATTTAAAAATTTTGTCAAAGTACCTACCTTCAGACTAACCAGGAATGAAGTGAATGTATCCCTAAACCAATTCTCTGCATTAGCCTAATAATTTTGTTATGTATAGCCTATTTATTAGTTTAGTAAATGAGAAATTATAAAAGAATAGATATATATTTCATTAATAATTAAAATATAATAAGTTAATATAAGATTAAGTAATAAGTATGTCAGACTAGTGACTAGTCAAAGAAAAATAAAAGTCATAATACTCAAGATAGTTAATTGCTCGCCGTCGGCTTTATTTTTAAAAAAGTTACTTCATAGTAGTTATCAATTAAACCCACTTCACCTTCATAATTATTTATTACTGAGTATTGTAAAATATAACTCACAGTATTATGTCAATATAATCACTTTAAATTCATAGTATTCATGACAGGGGCCGTGATTCTCGACAGTGAGCCGATAAAAATAACTGAACTCTTAACCTCACAAGAGCACTTCCGCCAAAGGCCCGGATATAATCACTTTAACTTCTTTAGAAGAAGATTTTTGAGGGGAGAAAACTCCAAACCTTAGTCTAATAATTAAAAATGTACTAACTACAAGTATTTTCGATATTTAGAGAATTTTTATTAATCAAATATTAAAATAAACAGTGTTGTTTTAATCTTTGGTCAAATTTAAATAATGAAATCGTAAAATGACAACGTGTCTAATGTTTGGTCATTTGACTTTAGCCGCAAATGGTTACAAAGGTAACCTGATGACGAGAACACCTTCTTTGACTCCTCACTGGTCGGAGGAATAGACCTTAGGCTATCATAAGTAATCTCTAGATATTTTCCTCTTGAACCGCCTTTCTCAAATAAAACCATTTCTATTTTTACCAATGTATCAATGTCTCCATCCGTTGGTCTGGAAGTATTATCCTAAGCCTGAAGTTTCTTTTGTATTTCAATTTCTAATTGTCTCTTAAGCGGCAGTGTATCTTCAAGTTCATCAAGCTCATTTCCAAGATGTTCAATTTCATTGTTCAAAGATATATCCAAGGAGGAATCCACTGTCTGACCATGCTTTTGAATATCCACGATATGTTTTCGCATCTGGTCGCAATCTGGCCTTAGAAATACGTCCAAGTAATCATTGGAATGTGCAGACTTTAATTGAGATTGAAGTTGTTCCTCCTAATGTTTTAAATATCTTGTTACATCTAATACAGTTAGCTGAGAGATTGTCTGTAGCTTTCAAGAAATAATGCCACACTGATGTCTTTTTTCCGATAGTTTCATATGCTTTTTAAATTTAGGTTTCTTTTTTTCAGGGTCCCCCATTTCTTTCTATCCACCTTGGAAAATAAATCATTTAAAAAAACATAAATTCAATCGAATTGGTTTGACGTGTAAAACGGTTTTTTTTTTAAATGTTTAAATTGTCATGTAAATGTTTGACTAAGTATGGTACAGACAAATTGGGACATTCAGACATGTAAATTTTGGCTAGGTACGGTACATACAAACTGTAAAATTCAGCCTGAGACAAAATAGCTAGAAAATCAATTATGAGTTGAATGTAAATTATTAATATTGTTATCACAAAATAGAAGTAGCATTATTTTTTCTGTGTCTTAAACTTAAGGCATTGGATTATCAAAATACGGATTTACTCATATTTTTTAAGCTGTAGGCCTGTGTGTTTTTTGGCATAATTAAAAGAAATCAAGCAATCAACATTTTTTTAAAATTAAAAGTTGACCCGTGATTTGAGTAATGCGCCATAACAAGGGATCACCTCCCGTACATTCAGGTCGCGACTCGTCTCCACTTACACACTACGCAAACACGATAAAAAAACAAAACTAATCACAACGTCATGATTCTTGACAAATAAGATATAGTAGTACTAGTACAAAGATCGGTCGGCTTTCTTTGAACTTGTGCCACGTGATGGATCTGCACATCTCAAAAATTATTGCCATGTCTTACTTTAATTATGACGTGGAAACTAAGAAAAACTATTTTAAAAAATATTGAAAATAAAATCCCGGGATTATCGAAAGTCCCGGTTTTCATAAATCCAACCCCGGTATTTTCGAGCATGAATTATGGTCCGGTATTTTCGAAATTCGGGATCCCGGTTTGCGACCCCTAGTGCCCACTTCGTACGGCGTTGCATGTAAGTAATTCATTCATTAAGCTATCCCGTATTTAATTCATAAAGAAATTTATACACATACATAAGCTATAGTGAAGTAAAATATTGACTAATCCGTTGGTTTTTTTTAAGTTCTGTCTGTAGCACCACCAGCCCCTCTATGAACTGATCGCAACACTGCATCAACATCTTTCTGGGTCATTTATCTTATGTGGTATTTACCCCACTCAGTGCCGCAGGAAAGGGGCTGTGGAAGGGGAGGAGGGGCGTCTGTTCTGGGTGACACTTTTTTTTCTTCCTTCTTTATTATATGAAGTGGTGGCATTTTCGGCCAAAAAGCACACTTATTTCTTTGAAGGGGCGTTAAAGATTTTCGCGCGACGCACGCTTTGGTAACCCTAGCTACACCACTGTCAAGACTGCCATGATACAAATAATTTGTTGCAAAGTAACTATTAGTAATTCGTTTTATTTTAACTTACTTAAATCGTGCATTGCTTTGGGGCTTACTTGTAGGGTAAAACATCATTGAGGACTGGGGGTAAAACATCGTCAAGGACTGGGGTAACACATCGCCCAGAATTGGGGTAAAACATCGTCCAGAGCTGGGGTAAAAACATTGTCAAGGACTGGGCTAAAAATCGACCAGAACTGGGGGGAAACATCACCAAATACTGTGGTAAAACATCGCCCATAACTGGGGTAAAACATCACCAAAGACTGTGGTAAAACATCGCCCATAACTGGGGTAAAACATCATCAAAGACTGTGGTAAAACATCGCCCATAACTGGGGTAAACATCACCAAATACTGTGGTAAAACATCGCCCATAACTGGGGTAAAACATCACCAAATACTTGGGTAAAACATCACCAAATACTGTGGTAAAACATCACCAAATACTGGGGTAAAACATCACCAAATACTGGGGTAAAACATCACCAAATACTGGGGTAAAACATCACCAAATACTGTGGTAAAACATCGCTGACGACCTGGGTTCAAATTAGGTCAAGACAAGTGCGGCCATTCCATAAGGAAATTCAAAAGAATTATCAGTTAACATCTATGGGGAGGGGAGGGGGAACTGCACGAGAACACCTATAAGCTCTGGAGAACATTGGGGCAATGAAGTTAACATTGGGGTGATGAAGTTAACATTATGGTGATGAAGTTAACTTTGTGGTGATGAAATTAACAGTCTGGGGATGAAGTTAAAAGTGTGGTGACCAAGTACGCCAGAGTGAGGGAAATATTTGACATTCACGTGCTTACATAAAATTATTACACAGTATTTCACAGTCGTAAAATACGAAAACAACAATCATAGCTTTTTCGTGTTTTAGTTTTCAGATAGCATTTCTTTATTGTCTTAACGTTGGGAATCTCTCGTGCTCTCAAGAAATCATTTTAACAGCTCCTGGTCAGGTTTTTACTGCTGAAATCAACAACGGATACTATAGATTTCATTAAGTATACAGTTTTATATATATATATATATATTATATTAAATAATAAAAATATGTATATATAACACTCTTTCCTTCTATTCTCCAAATCTCATCTTTTCTCTCTCTCTCTATCGCGATCAAACCAATCTTCATCCTCTCTCACAATATTTCATCCAATGTGTTTTTATCCATTGTATATACTTATAATTATTGAAGTATATATACCCACTCGTCGTCTCGAACACTTTGTGTACTATACGCTCATTCTATTTCTCTCGCTCTCTCTCTCTCTCTCTCTCTCCCTCTCTCGCTCTCTCTCTCTCTCTCTCGCTCTCTATCTCTCTCACTTTTCTCTACCCGTTTCTCTATACACCCCGTCTCTTCCATGCTTTTTTTTTCTCTTCTCCCTTCTTCTCCCGATAAATTACACCCGGGCCTTCTACTCGCTCTACTCACACACGTTCTGTTACCTTTCTCATAAAAGAACTCTCATTGCTATGATTGTTTTAGCGTGCACGTCCAAGTTTTTGGGTTCACATTTATCGATGTCAAAAAAAAATAATTGCAGTACTTTTAACACGTTGGAGATTTGCCTACAGCTTTATTAAATTCGCATGGGCTACACACAGCAAAAAAGTAGCACTGCACACAGCAAAAAGTAGCACTGGTTGATGACGGGGACGTGAATATAACCGAGTTTTAAAGTCTTAACTGGCACGAGTTGGCTTCAGGGGTGACGGAATGACCATGGTGGCATCGATGAGTTTTTTTTTTATCATCTTCGTACGCTTTTGGTCTGGGGCTGAGTTGCAGCATTCTTAACATTAATAACATGCATTTAATTTTATTTTGAAAGTCTAATTAGCTGAATCTAAGCATTCGATCCACATCTATTTTTTGTTGTTGTTTTTTTTTGTTGTTGTTGCTTCTTTTTAGATTTCCATTTTCGATGTTTTTCCGTTTTTAGCGCCATTATTTTTACAATTATGTCCCCCCCCCCCCCAACCGCAACGGAAGATTTCAGGCAATTATAGTTTCCTTTTCCGCAGAACCGACGTTCGTGTGGCTCTCCACGTGTGGTTGCTTCACAATCAGCACTGGGACGACGGAGTTCTTGAGGACCTTGTGGCTGACGCTGCCGAATATGCTGGATTTCAGCTTCCCTTGACCTCTGGAACCCATGATGATGAGGGAGGCGTTCACTTCCGATCTGAGACTCGAAATAAACATAGATTAAGTTTTTTGAGGGGAAAAAAAATTGAGTAAAGCGTACGGAGTTTACTATAGGAGTAGGGAGTGGAGGAGTAAACCACGTGATGGCTGTTCAACGTGAGGGGGCAAGACGATATCATATTGAATATGTGGTGATAATGTAAAATGGACAATAAAATATGAGGGAAAGAGACAATGTGAGGGAAAGAGACAATATGAGGGGACAATACAATATGAGGGGATACGACAGTATGAGGGAATACATGCATATCGGGGAAAAGTTATAAATGCAGGAAACATCATAATCACAACATAAAAAATGTGCTGCCCTTTGATATAAAAGTATATATATACATTCATACATATATATATATATATATATTTACCCCAACCCCCATTACAATCTTTTCAGTCGAAAGGGGGGGGGGCGGTGGGGGCACGGGCGTAGCTAGAATGTTTGGCGGCCAAAGATTCATTTTAAAGAGCACCCCCCCCTTTTTTTTTTCAACTCTCAAACCCATTATTTTCATCAATAAAATAATATCAAAGCACATTTTGGAGACCCTAGCTAGTATGGCGCCCCCCCCCTTTAGCTACGCCTCTGGGAAGGGAGAGCCAACGTCAAAACTTTACCCAAAGCAAAGGTCAGTTTTTAAATTAAAAATGAACAACGTATTTTAGGGATATGAAGACGTCTACCGTATTTACTCGCGTATAGGTAGCACCAGTGGAAGTTTACACGCCTAATTTTTATGGAAATTTTGGTTGTGACTTATACTCGAGTATATACGGTAATGCGTGTAGATTTATTTAAAAAAAAAAAAACACATTTAGGAAATTGGCCTTAGAGAAATTTCACAAGTTCTTTGAGGGCGCCCCCAATCTCACGAGTTCTTTGAGGGCGCCCCTTCGATCTCACGAGTTCTTTGAGGGTGACAACCCCGTTCTCACAAGTCCCGTGAGGGCGCCCCCTCCCCCCGATCTCACAAATTATTTGAAGACACCAACCCCGATTTGACAAGTTCTTTTAGGGCGCCCCCCCCCCCCCGATTTTACAAGTTCTTTGAGGGCCTCCTCCCATAACGCTACTGAATGCATAAGTGTTTAACTGTACCTGAAGTCAATGATGGTGGTCCCCGGATCAGATCCGGTCAGACGACGGAATTCGTGGTTCACATTGTTAGTGTGGAAAAAGTTTCTGACCTGCAACAAGTTAAATTACAATTGTGTGTGTGTGTGTGTATGTGTGTGTGTGTGCATAGATTGCACATTGAAAGAGTAAGTCATCGGAATTATAATCATCCACCACCCACCCCTAACACACACCACTCCCCACACCCCACACACCACCACCACCTCCCCCCACACACACACACGCGAACAATTTTCCATTTTTATAAGATGGGAACAATAAAAGGTTTCAACCGTTTTTTTAATTTTTTTTTTTATAAGATAAGCTAACATAAGATACAATAAGATTGTTTACTGATCCATATAAAAAAAAATGTTTTGAAAAAAAATTACTGTTTGCATATTCAACGTCAACCCATAAATCAATATATGTTTTAACAAAGACAACAGTTTTAAATTTAGAGCAAGTTAAACACAAGATATCTGAAGTATTGCTCTTGCGTAAAGATCATCCATCATATACTAAAAATCTTAACTCTATTATTTATTTTTTAAAAAAAAAAGAATTAATTAGTGATCATTTAGATTTGGTAACCGCTTTGGGAAAAAGAGGGCGGGGGGGGGGGGGGCGCGCACTCTCGTACATTCTGACAGAGTGGGGGGAACACAATTATTTGTTAAAATATCTTTCGGTCCTAAGTTTAAGGAAAAGAATTCTCCCCTGATCGAGCTGATCTTAGTTATCTGTGTTGGAGGCTTACTCTTTGAAGTTTCATTGGACATTTTAGCAATCTGGGAAAAAATTGGAGCAATACCTTTAAAGGACACCAAAAAATATATAAAATAATAATTTAAAAAAAAAAAAAGAAAATTGTTTGATCATTGGCCCTTGGTCTTCCTCCACATTTTTATTCAAATTGCACTAACCAGAGTCGGCGAATCTCTTCACTATTTGTTCTAGAGCAGTGGTTCTCAGCATGTGGGTCGCGACCCCCTCGGGAGGGAGGGGGGGGGGTTGAACGACCCTTACACAAGGATCGCCTAAGACCATAGGAAAACACATACTTATGAAGAAGCAACGGAAAACAAATTATGGTTGGGGGTCACATCAACACAAGGAGGTGTAATTAAAGGGTGGCGGCATTAGGAAGGTTGAAAACCACTGTTTGTAGAGGCTCCCTTCACAACTTTATCGCTGAGTATTTTTTACCGCCGGATGACAAGTAACGTATGACGCACGAGTCCACACACCTTAACTTTAAGCTTGTGACAGTTGGCCTTGTCCGTCTGCTCTAGTTCTGCCAACACGCCAGGGCTGGGGCCCACCTCGACCGTTTGAAAGCAGCTGCACATCTTGGAACAGCAGGAGCGCTTGCGCTTCTGCGCGCCGGGCGCCGGCAACACTATCGACACGTCGAACGATTTCCTGGACTCTGCAGTCATTCGCATTCTTAAAAAATCCTCAGCCACATAGCAAACATACACCTTCAATGAATTGATAGAAAAAATAACGATGCTGCAGTTGTTGTTGTTATTGTTGTTGTCAAAGGTCCCCCCCCGCCCTTTTTCCAAAACAAACGACACCCTATGCCCTTTAAAATAAAGTCCTATTATCGCTATGTCGGTACGTTTCCATGAAAATATGTCTTCATTTCACCATACAATGTCTCCATATGACCATACAATGTCTCCGTATCACCATACAATGTCTCCGTATCTCCATGTCAATATGTCTCCGTATTACAAAGTCAATATGTCATCCATATCACAATGTCAATATGTGTCCATATCACTATCACCATGGCAATATGTCTCCATATAACCATGTTAATGTGTCTGCGTAGAACCTGTGTCAATGTCTCCGCATCAACGTGTCACTATGTTTCAATATCACCGTGTCAATGTCTCCACATCACCGTGTCAATGTCTCCATATCACCGTGTCAGTGTCTCCACATCACCGTGTCAATATCTCCATATCACCGTGTCAATGTCTCCTCATCACCATGTCAATGTCTCCATATCACCGTGTCAATGTCTCCATATCACCAAGTCAATGTCTCCACATCACCGTGTCAATGTCTCCACATCACCGTGTCAATGTCTCCATATCACCAAGTCAATGTCTCCATATCACCAAGTCAATGTCTCCATATCACCGTGTCAATGTCTCCATATCACCAAGTCAATGTCTCCACATCACCGTGTCAATGTCTCCACATCACCGTGTCAATGTCTCCATATCACCGTGTCAATGTCTCCACATCACCGTGTCAATGTCTCCATATCACCGAGCCAATGTCTCCGCATAAGCATGTCATTATGTTTCCATTTCACCGTGGCCCTACACCACATATCCAAAATCTGTTTTCGGATTACCAGTACCTTGTTATCAGGCTTGTGTATGTATCGCAGGTAGAACTCCAGGCAGTATTCACTGTGTTCACTGGCATCCAAGGGCATCACCACGACACACGCCTCTGGCTTGACGATAATCTACAACCAAGAAATGCAGGGAGGCGAATAAATTTGTTCAGAGCCTCCCAACCCTTAGGGGGTTGCGTGTTGGCATTTCACATTATGCGAGGAAAAGTGACGTAAGAGCAGATGAGCCATAGACGTTTTAGTGATGTAAGAACAGATGATTCTTAGACTTTTTAGTGGCGAAAGAACAGATGAGCCACAGGCTTTTTAGTGATGTAAGAACATATGAGCCCTAGACTATTAGTGATGCAAGAAAAGATGACCTATAGACTTTTAGTGATACAAGAAAAGATGACCCATAGACTTCTAGTGATGCAAGAACAGATGTGCCATAGACGTTTTAGTGATGTAACAGATGAGCCATAGGCTTTTTACTTATGTGACTAATGGTATTTTAAGTATTTTTGTCTTTATTAAACTATTTTAATTTCAGTAATTTTAATAGTCACAAAATTATTAATACTTTTTTTTCAAGTTCTTGAGTTCTTTACGTAATTTAATATACGATTTAGTTATAAATTTCATCCATCCATCCCTGTGGCGATGCAGCCCAAGTAGGTCTTTGGCTTGCCTCATCACTTCCTTCCACTCAGATCCAACTAATGCTTTTCTTTTCCATGCTTGGATTCAGATCTGCTGCAGATCTTTTTTCATTTCTTGTATCCAAACCTAAGTCTGCCTTTGAGACGTTTTCCCCTAGGGCAGGGGTTCTCAACCTGTGGGTCGCGACCCCTTTGGTGTCGAATGACCCTTTCCCAGGGGTCGCCTAAGACCCTCGGAAAGCACATGTACTCTACAGTTATGAAGTAGCAGAGAAAATAATTCTGTGGCTGGGGGTCGCCTTAACATGAGGAATTATATTAAAGGGTCGCGGCATTAGAAAGGTTGAGAACCACTGGTCTAGGGTTTTGTTGATGCACCCTCACCACTACTCTGTCATTTGGACTTCTTTCTAATTGCCATCCCCAGCCCCCCTCCAGCGTAGCTTGCCCCTTAAAAAAATAATTCTGCTACTATCGTGGGATCCTGATATAGACTGCAAAATTTCTGATTCGCTCGCATTCTCCAGCCATATTCATCCTTTGCTGGTACAAATTATATTATCCGGAGAACTTTTCTCTCCCATATGTTTAATATGTTATAATTTGTTTACAAATTTTATAAGGCATTGCTACTTTAGTATACGGGGGAGGCGGTGTGTGATACTTAGACAAACTAATGACAGGGATTCAGAATATTGAAGAGGTTGGGAAACCATTACATTCATTGGTAAGTACGCACTAGGTTTCCCCCAGTATGGTCTGTTGTGGAACTTTATTTATATTTTTTATATAAATAAATAAATATATGTATTATATTGTTTTAGACGGCTCCTTCGGTTCATGCATTTAGTAGACAGTTTATATCAAGGTGACTCGCTTGATCACATCCACCCCCCTTAGAGATCCCAGGTTAGCGGTGGCGAGCCTATGACACGCGTGCCACAGTTGGCACGCATCACCCTCTCTGTCGGCACGCGGTGCCAAATCGCCAAGCATTGGTTAACAGGTCAGCGCAGGGCTGAAAACTGCGCATGATCGCGAGTGGTAGCGGCGAGTTCTTGGTCCATGTGTTTAAAATAGATATTCGTCTTATTAAAATCGTTTTTCTTCCCGTATGCAGAACACAAGCATTCAGTTTTTAAATGCACTGTCGGCCCTTTGTGATAATGAAAGTCGATCTTTGAAACGGGTTCGCTACAGTCCTATTATGTCACGGTTAGACATAAAGCTGATGCCACGCAACCTACAAAAATGGTCCGGTTGGGGGGGGGGGGTGAATGGGGGGTATCCTGGGTAGCCGTTTCTTGGTCGCTTCTGGATTATAAATATATATATTATAACTAGCTTTCGTCGTAATCACCCGGAGCAACACGAAATACTGCGACCAGAATCTCGGGGCAGCATCTTGGATGGTGTTCCCAGGCATGCTGCTACCGGGGACTATCGGGCCGGATCTTGGATGGTGTTCCCAGGCATGCTGCTACCGGGGACTATCGGGCAGGATCTTTGATGATGCTCCCAGGCATGCTGCTGCCGTGAGGCTCGGGCGGGATCTCGGATGATGTTCCCAGGCATGCTGCTGCTGGGAACCTAAGCCGAACGACCGACTGTTAGACGAAACAACTTTCAGGTTTACCCCCCCCCCCCCAAACCATACACATACACACGCTCAATTTTCAGATAAACTAGAGGGGTTGGAACAAAAAGTGCGATGTGATCACTAAATCTAACTTCTACAAATAAATCAACCCGATTTGAATAGTAATAAGTACCACATTAATGTTTTAATTCCATTTTAAAAAGAGATTTAAATAATTTTTTAAGCAACTAAAGAACTCCAAAGTTATTTTTTTAAATTATATGTGTATCATTCAGTAGGCATATAAATGACCTCAGCAACAACGAAATTCTGAAATGATATTGAGAGCTCTAGGTTATTTCCCCAACATTGGGCACGGTAGCGGGGAACAAGGTATTTGGGTTTGTGGGACCAAACAGAGGTACGACTTCCTCGTGGGAAATGTCCCGAGGCGGGGATCTGACGCACACCATGATGTCACACTCCATCAACATGCAGTGTAATGAGTTTATCTGTTGTATGTCATCCACAAAAATGGTGTATATGTCGCATGTCGTCAACGTGAAATGTATATCAGGTATATCACCATGATGCAATCTACATGTGTTTGATGTCTGGACTCGGCTACTCACAGGTGCAGCTGTAGGGGGGCCGCCTGAACCCAAGGGATGATGGCTTGTTTCAGTGTAGCAAGAGTGTCGGTTGTTGCCCGCCTTTTCGTCTGCTTTTGGCATGTTGAGCCGTTCAGCTGAGCCAGCGTACGAGATGGCACCACATCAATCGGAACAAGCCGTACGCCACAGACCTCAGCTTTTGTTGAATTTCGCGACGCGGCGGCCATGACACTCTTGGTGTCAGAAAAAAAGCTTCGGTTTAAAAAATATAAATAAGCATTTTAATTTCTTAATTATTTTTTTTTTTGTATTGTTAGAGAATGTGGCTTTAGAAAGATTTAATAAAAACTTAAAATTTGTATAATTTGTTAAAAATAAATTCAAGAAAATTTATTCCTGTTTTCTTTTAGGGGTGAACATTGTCTCATAAAAAAAGAAAACTATATTCTTAATATAGTATTAAAAACAATATATATATATATATTTTAAAACAGTTTTAAGACGTAGGTATTTATTAAGGGCAAGAAAATTATATTTGCACCATTTAGCATCATAAAAAGACACACCATTACCCTAAACATGAATTATAAAAAATCACGCATTAAAGAAATTTTTAAAAAATAATTCTTAAGACAAAGTGCTGCATAAATGAAAGTTTGGGGGGAAATTTATTTTTTCGAATATATTTTAAAAAAAGGTAAAAAGCACAAATAATTTTTAAAAAAAATAACGACACTGAATTATTTAAAATTAATCAAACGAATTATCAAAAAATTGACTATATATTATTATGAACCTTACACAAAAAATATTTTTCGATTTAAAATGATTTTTTTAAAAAGTTTTTTTTTTGTTGTGTATTTTGTAAAATAATATTGCATTATAAATTATAGCTAATGAATGCATCTTATTGTTTCCCACCTCTGATTCCCCCTCTTCTCTGTGACGAAGGAGTCGAAAGACATGATTTAAAAATGCTAATGTAATGGTTTTGTCCATTTCTTGTGTCTGATTTATTTTTCGTATTAAACGGCATGTATACGTATCCTCTATATCTCAGTCGGTTGATTGTGGCACACCTAGTACACCGATTGTGGCACAACTATTACAATGATTGTGGCACACCTAGTACATCGATTTTGGCACACCTAGTACATCGATTGTGGCACACCTAGTACACCGATTGTGGCGCACCTATTACAATGATTGTGGCACACCCCTTATATAGCACAGGATTTCCTAGCACACGATATCGGCCCCCCCCCCCCACCCTTTTAGCATCATTGCGACTTTTATTTACTAAGCACCGACTTGTGACGGGCTGCACACTTTGAAATAAATGAATTATACTTTTATTTTAAGAAAAGAGATTTTTTTTCAAATCTGTATGAATTATATACCATTTATTTAGGTACTTATTCGGCACGTCTAGATGTGCTGTCATCTGAGAATTGTGTGCAGTACGAATATATGTAAATAATTTGTTTTCAGTAAGGCAGCATATTTAAATAATTTATCATCTTGGGTACTGGGTGGTAGAGCCGTCTCGTCTGAGTCAACCCGAATAGCTGTCGGTCTGGAGCTCAATCCCCACCACCAAAAAAACAAAGGTAAGCTAATACGTCCGCAGCACTCGCGTATGACTCTCGATGAACTTGAACGGCAACTCATCTACGAGAGTGGAAACTCTGAATTCAAACCTGGAGATGGAGGTGGATAGTAATGAATATGTAACTCCTGTGACGCGTGTGGCACCTGGCTGTATCATCCACATGAGTTGTCCAGGTGCGTGGAGAGAGGCGATTTGCTGGTCTAAGGGACCGGCTTATCCTCCTAAAGAAAGATACCAAGCCTTGGGATTTCATCCTGCGAAAAAAAAAAGTATAAATATTTAATTTAAATTTTTTATATTTTTTTTTGAGTAAAATGATCGGTTGATTCGCGATAAAAAAAAAACTGCCCGTGGTGGTTACAATTTGTGTAGGCCATTACTGGAGTAAGGAGTCGAGGTCTGTAGATGCCAACTTGATATTTGGGGGAGGTAACTGAAATTATTTATGTTTAAACTTGGTAGTGCCCCTTGCAGAGATAGCCGATGATATTATTTTTTATTGATCCATTTCATTGGAAATATTTATTTATTTTTATTTTGATATTACGCTGTGCGTATTTAATTTCAGCGAACGCGAATGAATATTCTAACCAAGAAAATATGTTAAAAGTTTAAAAGAATTAAAACTTTTGAAGTATTTCTGAAGCGTAAAAAACCAGCTGTCATAAACCAATAAGACTTCACTCCCTTAGGGACAGTTCACACGATCAAATATTTTCCTTCAAGCATTTGATGCCATTCGTGTATGAAGCCTTGTCACAACTTTCAAATTACTATTTGATTAAAATCCCCAAAGAAAGAAACCACGCACAAAATAGTGCGCTCCTACAACAATTTGACTCGACATCTCATCGTGTGAACTGACGCTTAGTGACAATAATAACTCTGTCAGTGATCATTAATATCAGCGGTTCTCAATTTTTTTTTCGTCCACCGTCCTTCTGGGGGCCATAAAATTCACCTTAGCGCCCTCAGTAGAGCGTCGTTTTTTCCGAAGGATGACTAACCGAAACGTCGGATATCCGATAATATATATATATGTAGATTTATTATGGAATGGATCAATAGCGAATTACAAAGTAACAACAACGGGGAACAAAATATGACCCTGAAACACATCTCAGATAAAAAAAAACAACTTTATAATAGTTATCCATTCAGTGGATAGACTGGGATAATGCGATCTGAAGACTCGTTCATTAACATATACATTTGGTCTTTATTAATGTAGTATAATGACTCAGCAGCAATTTTAGATATTATAACGTCGTCATGGGTCTGTTGTTCTTAATGCAATGGCTTTGCTCCGTAGAGTGATAGCAGTTTTTGTCGGTGCCCGGCTTAATGTCTTAAAATAATTCACAATGCTCACATTTCTATATAAATTTTTTTTTTTTTTTTTTTTTTTTTTTTTTTTTTTTTGTTGTTGTTGTTGTTGCTTTGTGCGAAATTAAATCTTTGCTAGTTCAGCCCAGCTTTTCTTGCTTCTCTCCCCCCCCCCCACTGTCTCTACTCCCTTCTTCCGTGTGGCTCTTGGTCTTCCTCTTTTCCCGGTACATTGAGGGGTCCCCATTCAGGGCCTGTCTCGTGATGTATAGTGTTTGGTTTTCTATCCTATTTCCATTTTCTCTCTTTTCGTTATGTTTGAAAGCATTACATGTGGCGTGCAGTTTTATTGGAATCCGGCTTTCAAGGTGTTCATCATCTTTTTTTTTTTTTAATATATAATTTTAAGTGAAAGTTTATTCTGGATATAATTTCCTGGCACCCATTTTGAGAGCCCAAGCACACACCCACCCCCCCCCCCCCTTTTAAAATAAATAATCTCCAAAGCCTTTCAGCGCCCCCAGAGCTATCTCTACCCTCCCTTGGTTTGGGGGGGGGGAGGAGGGGTCCTACACTTTGATAAGGTCTGATTTAAATTTTGAAACCGCTGGGGGAGGGGGGGGGGAACACTCTGGGTAATTCTGACAGACTGGGGTACAAAAGATTGATTTCTTAAATGAGACGATGACCTTGTGGTCGTCCAACAAAGTGGTGTGAGGAGCAAATTAGTAAGAGAATAGAATTATTAATTTTATGTCGGTTCTTCTTCTTGACCTCTTCCTGAACTCAATGCATGAATAGCACTGAACTCAATGCATGAATAGCACTGAACTCATACACTAATCCGGTCTTAACCCTAAACCTTTATCCAATATAATGTTCAGCAGGCCTGCTCAACTCAGAATGTAAGGTGAGACGTAATACTTTATAAAAAAACGTGTGCGGGCCGAAAGAAAATAGCACGGGGGTGGGGAGCTATTAAAGAAAAAAAAAAAGAATATTTCGTTACTTCACGGGCCGCAAAGTGGAAGCTGGCGGGCCGTATGTGGCCCGCGGGCCGTATTTGGTGCAGGCCTAATGAGCAGCAGATGTCAACCGTTGTTAGAGCCTGTATCAACCAGCTGTGCAGTCGTAAACTAACCCAATCGTTAAACAGTTATCTAAATTGTCGCCCTTATGACACCTTCGTTGCTAATATCAGCCGTCCCACACACTCTGATAGCCACCCTCTTTTAGTCTGTCACCACACTGCTGTCAACATTCGTATCATTGATTACAAGGTATGTCTTTGGAGCCCATGCCTTTCTATTGTGGTCGTTAGGAATATGGTGTGTCTTTTGCGGGTGGCGGGGGGGGGGGTTGCGTACTGCATCGGATGACACGCTCTTATGTTTGGGGGGTGGGGGGTGGGGGTTGAGACCAAATGGAAAACCGAGGGAATCAGAAAAAACACATATCGCTAAATCAAAGTTTCTGCTGTTGTCTAACCCTAACCCATACCTAATCCTAACCCCTTACTCCCCCCCCTTTTTTTGTACACCCACACACCCCGTTTCAGACAAACCGACACACCCTTTGGACAACCACACGCACCCTTTTAGACAACCACACTCCCCTTTGCCATTAGACAATGACACACACCTCCCGAAACATGCCTTCCTACCTTTGCCTCCCACACTCATCTCTGAGCTTGATCTTTAAGCACATTTGGCTCACTCTGCCATAGACTCACCCGCCATTTGGCTCACTCTGCCACAGACTCACCCGCAACAAGACTCACTCTGCCCTAGACTCACCCGCCACTGGGCTCACTCTGCCCTAGACTCACCCGCCACTTGGCTCACTCTGCCCTAGATTCAAACGCCACTTGGCTCGCTCTGCCCTAGACTAACCCGCCACTTGGCTCACTCTGCCCTAGACTCACCCGCCACTTGGCTCACTCTTCCCTAGACTCACCCGCCACTTGGCTCACTCTGCCCTAGACTCACCCACCACTTGGCTCACTCTGCCCTAGATTCACCCGCGACTTGGCTCGCTCTGCCCTAGACGCACCCGTCACTTGGCTCACTCTGCCCTAGACTCACCCACCACTTGGCTCACTCTGCCCTAGACTCACCCGCCCCTTGGCTCACTCTGCCCTAGACTCACCCATCACATGACTCACTCTGTTCTAGACTAACCCGCCACTTGGCTCGCTCTGCCCTAGATTCACCCGCCACTTGGCTCGCTCTGCCCTAGACTCACCCGCCCCTTGGCTCACTCTGCCCTAGACTCACCCACCACTTGGCTCACTCTGCCCTAGACTCGCCCGCCACTTGACTCGCTCTGCCCTAGACTCACCCGCCACTTGGCTCGCTCTGCCCTAGACTCACCCGCCACTTGGCTCGCTCTGCCCTAGACTCACCCGCCACTTGCCTCACTTTGCCCTTCACCGACCGATCCTTTGAAAACTCTACAAAATTTCAAGGAGTTGATAAAAATTATTTGAAAGAGAAAAAAAACGCACAAAAAAAATTATAATAAATACACCAAAAAAAAAAAAAACCCACTAAAAAAAAATATAAATCGCCAATTAATTTTGACCGCTCCGATAAGGAGATGTGCCGTGGCGAGGCCGCACGCGTTGGTGGCACGCCATGTTTTGTTTGTCTCCCTAAACCCCGTGTGCCGGGTTTTGTTTGCGTCGAGGCTATCGGTCCGTTCATCTGCCACAATTAAGAAAAAGTGCGAACCGGTTCGGCCCCCCTCTTCTCGCTAAAGTGCATTTCCACACCAAAAAAATTACGAGAGTTCGTTCCGTGTGGGTTAGAGTGGTCTGTGGAGATAACTGATGCGCAAGGGATGTACCGTCTGCACATTTCTGAGTCTTACCTGCAGCTTTTCCTTGTCAGTGTGCGTGTTGATCATACCCGGTTTTATGACTGGGAGGAGGCATTAAGCTGATTCTGTACATTGGAAACACGTGTTATCAGATGCCGTTTGTGTGTGTGTGTGTGTAGAGGTTACGGACATATACGGTGTACCGAGTGTGATGTCGCCACGCGAACAACGAATTGTGTAAACATATTATGTGAGCCATCAAATGTCTTTTAAGAAACATTCAAACGTGTTTTGAGAAGCGACAAACGTGTTCTGAGAAAATTCAAACGTGTTTTAAGAAACATCAAACGTGTTTTGACAAACATCAAACGTGTTAAAATTGGAGTGGTTTTTGTACAGTGTTTAAAAATAATTTTTTTTAAAAAAAGTTGACTAACTTTCTCATTCTGAAATTTAAAAAAAAACAAGGAAACTTACTCATAAATAAGAGATACCACCATGACGTCATTTGCGTGTTTTGTCCCTGGTTCCGATAGGGTCAAAACCCTGATTCCAATAGGGTCAAAACCCTGGTTCCGGTAGGGTCAATCCCAGGCTAGTGATTTGTTTAGGGTTCAGGTTAGGTTTAGGGATAGATTTAGTGTTCAGGTTAGGTTTAGGGATAGATTTAGTGTTCAGGTTAGGTTTAGGGATAGATTTAGGGTTCAGGTTAGGTTTAGGGATAGATTTAGGGTTCAGGTTATGTTTAGGGATAAATTTAGGACATAAATTCGCGGGTCGCGGCAACCAAGCTGGCGGCACGCGGTGATATCTCTTCGCATTTACCGCAATTTCTCTCAAAGGCGCGACGTTTGTAAGTTAACACAGCCTTGTGATGTCCGTTAACGTGTTTTTTTGGGGCTTTTTTTGGTGGGGGTGGTGGTGTGGGTGGGGTGGGGGTGGTGGTGTGGGGATCACACGCGGGGGCAAAGGTTGAGAAGGAGATGGAGGCAAGGATCTTATCAATAATTATGAAATAAAAACGCTTTTTTTAATAAGTGCTGCATTTATACGAGTGATGGAATGAGCCACTTGCACAGTCTACAGGTAGCATAAAAAAAGTTATGGATGGCAGATCTAGGTTTAACGTAGGATAAGGCACGAAGAAGTAAGACAGGATGGGGCTCCAGGAGTCTGGTAGGATGCGGGGAATTCGGGTATAATAAAGAATGGGACCCAAAGAAGAAAGGGGACTTAGCCCTCCACCCCTCTTTCTTACTATAGGAAATGACCTCCATGAATGATATGTGATGGGACACGCAAAAAAAAAGTTACGATTATTTTCGGCACCCAGGCATAATACAGGATGGGGGCTCTAAGAAGTAAGGTTGTATAGGGCCCTAAGCTTTACTATAAGCTTTGGTCTCCTTCTGTAAAAAAAAATAATCAAAAAAATCAATAGTCCTTCCAAACTGGTCCCAAAGAACTGGGTCAACGGCTTGGTTCTTAGAGAACTCTTTACATATATAGAGAGAACTCTTTACATATATATAGAGAACTCTTTACATATATATAGAGAACTCTTTATATATATATATATAATAAACGATACTTGTATTAGTAAACGCTTGATGACACTGGTAAATTATGTCAAATTAAACGACCCCCATCCCCCTTAACAACAAAGTTTTTCATATAAATCCTATATTAAATGCATTCCTTAAATAAAAAATTATTTTATCTTAATAATAATATTCTAATGTCTCACCCGCTTTTACACCGCAGATTTATTTCACCAACTATTTCAGAACAAAAAAAAAAACACTTCGCACCATTTATAGTGGCGTAGTGAGGGGGGGGGGCAAGGGGGGCATCATGCCCCGGGCGCTACTCACAAAGGGGCGCCAAATGGTATATTTTACTATAATATTGTATGGTTTTCGAATAGGAGGGGGGGCTAAAAAGGTATTGGGGGCGCTAAAAAGGTATTGGGGCGCTAAAAAGGTATTGGGGGCGCTAAAAGGTATTGGGGCGCTAAAAAGGTATTGTGCCCCGGGCGCGAGCTAAGCTCGCTACGCCACTGACCATACAGCGCAGTTATCGGGAATTTTATTTTATGCAATTAGGGTCATCATATTTCTTTTCGTCTTCCCATTCGGAACACAGGGGGAAAAAAACAACTGATATTTGGGGGTTGGGGCTTAAAATTTGAAAGAATGTGTTGTCATCGGCCGCGGGTCTATGTGACGAGTTTCAGCTCGATAGGTTGACGTGTGAAGTGGGTCAATTAGCCGTCCAAACACACACACACAAATGCGTCAGATGTTTGATTAGATAAAGCTGAAATAAACGTTGTTCACATCCTCAGTACCGGACCAATATTCTTGGGTCTTGAAAATTTAACAGGACAAAGAACCTTTCTGGAAACTCAAAATTGGATTCCGCGAAACATCGCAAAGAGATATATATTTTTGGGGGGGGCGGAAATTACCTGCCGGATGTCAAGGTGAACTCTGAAGAGCAAGGGTCAAACGGAGCCATGAATAGGATCTATAGCACGGTGGCTAAGAAAATCAAAATTGTAAGTTTTTCTATTGTTTTCCCTATAGACTAAAATATCATCGTTGTGTTCGCCCCTAGTGTAAAAAAAAACTCCTCGTGTACGCCCCCTATGGTAAAATATCATCCTTGTGTTTGTCTTTAGTGTGAAATATCCTCCTCGTGTATGCTCCTATGGTAAAATTTCATCGTTGTGTTCGCCCCTAGTGTGAAATAAACTCCTCGTGTATGCCCCCTAGGGTAGAATATCATCCTAGTGTTTGTCTCTAGTGTAAAATGTCATCCTTGTGTTCGCCCACTATGGTCAAATATCAGCCTTATTCTGGTCTCTAGGGTAAATTACCATCGTTGTATCTGTGATTTTTTTTCCCCTCTCTCCGAGTAAATGGCACATCTCTGAATAGACGCTTAATCTTAACTATTACCATTACCGTTATACAAAAGGAAATGATTAAAACAAAGTGAGTTCAATCTGAAAACAAAAAAAAAAAGGAACGCAACAAAACAACGAACGCGTCGGCAGGAAGCCTTCGCCGGCGAACAAACAACAGAAAAAAAAAAACAGAATTAAAATTTTAAAAAAAATAGCCATTAGCGGAGCGGTATGATCCGAGAGAGCAGCAAAAAGAGATTGTAAACAAAGTTAACATACCCTCATTGGGCGTTCTCTAAATAATATTTCCTTTATTTCCTCTGTATAAATTTTAAATAAAAAACAAGAGCTATGGCAGATATTTTATTATTGTGAACACCAGGTCTCAAAACGTTAATTTTCACGACTGTGCAGGGCTTAAAAAAAAAAATAATATAGCACCACATTGTCTAGCGCAGCATATTCTCAAACAGTGGGTCGCTGACGAACCTTTCCCAGGGGGGTCGCATGAGGTCATCGGAAACGCATATACTCTACTGTTATGAAGGGGAAACGAAAATACATTTGTGGTTTTGGGGGTCGCCGCAGTATGAGGAACTGTATTAAAGGGTCGCGGCTTTAGATAGGTTGAGAACCACTGGTCTAGCGGATTATTTCCTTTAAAAATTTCACCGCGTTAGAAGACTTCGGGAAGGGAAGATTTGAGGTGACGTAGTTTTAGATAATGAATGTTGAGTAATGGATGTTGAGTAATGGATGTTGAGTAATGGATGTTGAGTAATGGATGTTGAGTAATGAATGTTGAGTTATGAATGTTGAGTAATGAATGTTGAGTAATGAATGTTGAGTAATGAATGTTGAGTCAAGAATGTTGAGTAAAGAATGTTGAGTAATGAATGTTGAGTAATGAATGTTGAGTCAAGAATGTTGAGTCAAGAATGTTGAGTAATGAATGTTGAGTCAAGAATGTTGAGTAATGAATGTTGTGTCAAGAATGTTGAGTCAAGAATGTTGAGTAATGAATGTTGAGTAAAGAATGTTGAGTAATGAATGTTGAGTAAAGAATGTTGAGTAATGAATGTTGAGTAATGAATGTTGAGTCAAGAATGTTGAGTCAAGAATTTTGAGTAAAGAATGTTGAGTAATGAATGTTGAGTAATGAATGTTGAGTCAAGAATGTTGAGTCAAGAATGTTGAGTAATGAATGTTGAGTCAAGAATGTTGAGTAATGAATGTTGAGTCAAGAATGTTGAGTCAAGAATGTTGAGTAATGAATGTTGAGTAAAGAATGTTGAGTAATGAATGTTGAGTAATGAATGTTGAGTCAAGAATGTTGAGTCAAGAATGTTGAGTAAAGAATGTTGAGTAATGAATGTTGAGTAATGAATGTTGAGTCAAGAATGTTGAGTCAAGAATGTTGAGTAATGAATGTTGAGTCAAGAATGTTGAGTAATGAATGTTGAGTCAAGAATGTTGAGTCAAGAATGTTGAGTAATGAATGTTGAGTAAAGAATGTTGAGTAATGAATGTTGAGTCATGAATGTTGAGTAAAGAATGTTGAGTAATGAATGTTGATAATGAATGTTGAGTCAAGAATGTTGAGTAATGAATGTTGAGTCAAGAATGTTGAGTAATGAATGTTGAGTCAAGAATGTTGAGTAATGAATGTTGAGTAATGAATGTTGAGTAATGAATGTTGAGTCAAGAATGTTGAGTAATGAATGATGATAATGAATGTTGAGTCAAGAATGTTGAGTAATGAATGTTGAGTAATGAATGTTGAGTTATGAATGTTGAGTAATGAATGTTGAGTTATGAATGTTGAGTCAAGAATGTTGAGTAATGAATGTTGATAATGAATGTTGATAATGAATGTTGATAATGAATGTTGAGTGATGAATGTTGAGTGATGAATGTTGATAATGAATGTTGAGTAATGAATGTTGATAATGAATGTTGAGTTATGAATGTTGAGTAATGAATGTTGAGTCAAGAATGTTGAGTAATGAATGTTGATAATGAATGTTGATAATGAATGTTGAGTGATGAATGTTGAGTGATGAATGTTGAGTGATGAATGTTGATAATGAATGTTGATAATGAATGTTGAGTAATGAATGTTGAGTGATGAATGTTGATAATGAATGTTGAGTAATGAATGTTGAGTGATGAATGTTGATAATGAATGTTGAGTAATGAATGTTGAGTAATGAATGTTGAGTAATGAATGTTGATAATGAATGTTGATAATGAATGTTGATAATGAATGTTGATAATGAATGTTGAGTAATGAATGTTGAGTGATGAATGTTGAGTAATGAATGTTGAGTGATGAATGTTGAGTGATGAATGTTGAGTAATGAATGTTGAGTGATGAATGTTGAGTGATGAATGTTGAGTAATGAATGTTGAGTGATGAATGTTGAGTGATGAATGTTGAGTAATGAATGTTGAGTGATGAATGTTGAGTAATGAATGTTGAGTGATGAATGTTGAGTGATGAATGTTGAGTGATGAATGTTGAGTAATGAATGTTGAGTGATGAATGTTGAGTAATGAATGTTGAGTCAAGAATGTTGAGTCAAGAATGTTGAGTCAAGAATGTTGAGTCAAGAATGTTGAGTAATGAATGTTGAGTAATGAATGTTGATAATGAATGTTGATAATGAATGTTGAGTAATGAATGTTGATAATGAATGTTGATAATGAATGTTGATAATGAATGTTGATAATGAATGTTGAGTCAAGAATGTTGAGTCAAGAATGTTGATAATGAATGTTAATAATGAATGTTGATAATGAATGTTGATAATGAATGTTGATAATGAATGTTGATAATGAATGTTGATAATGAATGTTGATAATGAATGTTGAGTAATGAATGTTGAATAATGAATGTTGATAATGAATGTTGATAATGAATGTTGATAATGAATGTTGATAATAAATGTTGATAATGAATGTTGAGTCAAGAATGTTGAGTTATGAATGTTGAGTAATGAATGTTGAGTTATGAATGTTGAGTCAAGAATGTTGAGTAATGAATGTTGAGTCAAGAATGTTGAGTAATGAATGTTGATAAAGAATGTTGATAATGAATGTTGAGTCAAGAATGTTGAGTAATGAATGTTGAGTCAAGAATGTTGAGTAATGAATGTTGAGTCAAGAATGTTGAGTAATGAATGTTGAGTTATGAATGTTGATAATGAATGTTGAGTAATGAATGTTGAGTTATGAATGTTGATAATGAATGTTGAGTAATGAATGTTGAGTTATGAATGTTGATAATGAATGTTGAGTAATGAATGTTGATAAAGAATGTTGATAATGAATGTTGCGTCAAGAATGTTGAGTAATGAATGTTGAGTTATGAATGTTGAGTTATGAATGTTGAGTTATGAATGTTGAGTTATGCATGTTGAGTTATGAATGTTTATAGTGAATGTTGAGTTATGAATGTTGAGTTATGAATGTTGAGTTATGAATGTTGAGTTATGAATGTTGATAATGAATGTTGAGTTATGAATGTTGAGTTATGAATGTTGAGTTATGAATGTTGAGTTATGAATGTTGAGTAATGAATGTTGAGTTATGAATGTTGAGTTATGAATGTTGAGTTATGAATGTTGAGTTATGAATGTTGAGTTATGAATGTTGAGTTATGAATGTTGATAATGAATGTTGAGTTATGAATGTTGAGTTATGAATGTTGATAATGAATGTTGAGTTATGAATGTTGAGTTATGAATGTTGAGTTATGAATGTTGATAATGAATGTTGAGTAATGAATGTTGATAAAGAATGTTGAGTTATGAATGTTGAGTTATGAATGTTGAGTAATGAATGTTGAGTTATGAATGTTGAGTTATGAATGTTGAGTTATGAATGTTGAGTTATGAATGTTGAGTTATGAATGTTGAGTTATGAATGTTGAGTTATGAATGTTGAGTTATGAATGTTGAGTAATGAATGTTGAGTTATGAATGTTGAGTAATGAATGTTGATAAAGAATGTTGAGTTATGAATGTTGAGTTATGAATGTTGAGTTATGAATGTTGAGTTATGAATGTTGAGTTATGAATGTTGAGTTATGAATGTTGAGTTATGAATGTTGAGTTATGAATGTTGAGTAATGAATGTTGAGTTATGAATGTTGAGTAATGAATGTTGATAAAGAATGTTGAGTTATGAATGTTGAGTAATGAATGTTGATAAAGAATGTTGAGTAATGAATGTTGAATAATGAATGTTGATAAAGAATGTTGAGTTATGAATGTTGAGTTATGAATGTTGAGTTATGAATGTTGAGTAATGAATGTTGAGTTATGAATGTTGAGTAATGAATGTTGATAAAGAATGTTGAGTTATGAATGTTGAGTAATGAATGTTGATAAAGAATGTTGAGTTATGAATGTTGAGTTATGAATGTTGAGTTATGAATGTTGAGTAATGAATGTTGAGTAATGAATGTTGAGTAATGAATGTTGGATCATTTATTTGGTTTGTGAGTTTTTTGGTTGTTTTTTTTTGGTTTGGTTTTGGGGGGGATGATTGTACATTACTAAAGACTTCAGTTCTTCACGCGACTCTAACACGGAAAGGGTGCTAACACGGAAAGGGTGCTGACACGGAAAGGGTGCTGACACGGAAAGGGTGCTGACACGGAAAGGGTGTCGACACGGAAAGGGTGCTGACACGGAAAGGGTGCCGACACGGAAAGGGTGCCGACACGGAAAGGGTGTCGACACGGAAATGGTGCTGACACGGAAAGGGTGCCGACACGGAAATGGTGCCGACACGGAAAGGGTGCCGACACGGAAAGGGTGCCGACACGGAAAGGGTGCCGACACGGAAAGGGTGCTGACACGGAAAGGGTGCCGACACGGAAAGGGTGTGTCTGGGCGTGGCTGGGAATGGCTGGGGAGCTGTGAATGTCCGTAGATGGTGAAGCTAAAACTAGAAACAAAATTTGACAAGAAACAAACAAAAAATCCAAGTGACAATAACCAATTAAGTCTGAACATGTATTTTTGAAGGGAAGTAAATGCGATAAAATAAATCAATTTTAAATTTACTAAAGCTGTTTCGTCGTCATAAATTATTTACTTATTTTACATTTCCCCTACAAATATTTGTGCCTATAAAATAAATACTTACATTCCAAATAATACGACACAATACAGCAAAGTCTGATAATAACCGATCGATAAAAATGTTTGATATTAAGATAAAGAATTGTCAGCACATTCTCACATTTTTCTACGAAATGACGAAATAGGTTTCAGAAACGGAACAAAAAAACCATCTCCCACCAGAGTCCTTTTGTTTACAAAAATATTTTTTTAAAAAAAATTAAATAAAAATGATAAAATATGGATATCGTAAAGTCCGTCACCACCTTTCAGGTTTTCACGCACATCACAATCCACCGATTAGCCATCCCCCCCCTTTCACCACCTTTCAGGTTTTCACGCACATTACAATCCACCGATTAGCCATCCCCCCCCCCCTTTCACCACCTTTCAGGTTTTCACGCACATTACAATCCACCGATTAGCCATCCCCCCCCCCCCTTTCACCACCTTTCAGGTTTTCACGCACATTACAATCCACCCATTAGCCATCCCCCCCCTTCACCACCTTTCAGGTTTTCACGCACATTACAATCCACCGATTAGCCATTCCTTCACCCCCCTTTCACCACCTTTCAGGTTTTCACGCACATTACAATCCACCGATTAGCCAACCCCCCCCCCCCCCACACACTTTTTTTTATTTTGCACCACCACTTTTGTGTGGTGCTAACCCTTCAGGTGTGATCGTGTTATACAAAGTGTTGATCAACAGGTGGAAAGTCCCGTAGGGAGTTAGTTTAAGAAGCGTCGGGTTAATTCTAGCATCCTGGGAGCAGCTGGGAACAGTTCCATGCAACCAAAAAAAAAAGGGGGGAGGGGGGCGGGAAGGTGGCACTCGCCCCGGGCGGTTACAGGAAATTTGTTGGAAAGAAATTTCGTCAACGGAAAATTGATCGACAAAAGTTTGGTATAACAGAAATTTGATCGAATTTTATTTTCAGTTCACACTATCAAATTTTTAGCAAATTTCTTTTTGAACGCACTTCACCATATAGAAAAATCAAAATAATGATAGTTCGACCAAATTTCTGTCGATCAATTTTCCGTCGACGAAATTTCTTTTAAAAAATATGGATACGGCCCAGGGCACCAACATAAGGGGGCGTCGCAATCGTCTTCAGATAAGACCTTTATACTGAATTAAAAAAAAAATTAAATTCCTTTATTGCCCCCCCCCCCCCACCCCCCCCCCCCCCCCCAAAAAAAAACGAATTTTTTTTTTAATGAGATAATTAGTTTACTTTTTTGTTTGTGTCTCTTACCCCCCGCATCCCCACATGTTTGAGAGCCACTCAGCTTTTGGAGGCGCCGTAACCCCTAGCGTCACACAGTTCAGTTCGATTTCAGACAGGTGATACGATGGACAATACTTGAACGTATATTTAAAAAAAAACCAACCCAAAAATAATAATCTTGCAAGGTTAATGGCATGACCATCCGTTAGCGACGTAAACATAACATGGCCGACCACTTGGCCAGATTTACTGCCGTTTGGACGCCGAAAATTCAGAGCAAAGAGGCCATGTAATTTATTACTATTCAACAGCTTTGCGCAATTGTATAAAAAAAAAAAAAAAAAAAAATATTCTTGTGTGTTTGTGTGCAATACCAGCCCCCGCCCTTATTTCTAAACAGAAGGACTTAGGGGCTACTCTCCCTAAGGTGGCATTCTGGGCTAATTCTATGCCACCAGCTCCGTCTTTCCTCTGTTGCAGCAATGTGTGTGCCTGGAAGGAAAGAAAACCAATAATAACAAACAGCAACGAAGTGTGATTGGCTGCTTTTAAATGTAAACGAAAAGAAAGAGTTCCTACAAAAAATCAGTCTATATTTAAAATTAATTTTTTAAAACGATTTTCCAGCATTTCATTATTTTGAAGTGATGTGACTTTTTTTTAAAGGCTGCGACTATTCGTACCCGGGTACGAATGGCGGCGCTGCGTGTCCGGGTCCATTTTGACCATATGCTATTCGGATGTGATTTGTGGTTGTTTATTTTAGTTAAACTGAAGAATTAAGTTTACAAACGTACAGTCCATTCAGTTATCTTTCGTGTGAAACCAAAAACGTGTGTCTTACAAACCCAACAATAATATTTTAAATAATTTTTTTTTAATCCCAACCTCTCACTTCTGGTACCCGGGTACGAATAGCCACTTCGTTTTTTTTTTAAAAATGTAAGCAAAAAAAAAGTATTTATTTTTATTTTTAAGCGATACCAAAATATCTTGAGGACTTATTTAAACATGTATTTGGCCAGACACTGTTGTTCATAATATTATGTGTTAGCTCAAGTGTAGAACAGGTGCCGCGATCATTAGGCAATGTGCACCGGGTTTCCACGATAGTGGCAGAACGCATCTTAGTTAATTGGTTGCATCCCATCCAGTGGCGCAGCGAGCTTAACTCGCGCCCGGGGCACAATACCTTTTTAGCGCCCCCCCCCCATTCGAAAACCATACAATATTGTATGTAAAATATACCATTTGGCGCCCCTTTGTGAGTAGCGCCCGGGGCATGATGCCCCCCTTGCCCCCCCTCTCGCTACGCCACTGATCCCATCTCACATACAGATACATTAAAAACATTAGATTATTGAATACACAAATATAGTACCATTTAGGGTCGGTTCACACGATCAAATTTTCCTTCAAGCATTTGATGCAATTCGTGTATGAAGCCTTGTCACAGCTTTCAAATTACTATTTGATCAAATTCACCCCAAAAGAAACCACGCACAAAATAGTGCGTTCATACAACAATTTGACGCGAAATTTGATCGTGTGACTTAGGTCGGTTCACACGATCAAATTTTCCTTCAAGCATTTGATGCAATTCGTGTATGAAGCCTTGTGACAACTTTCAAATTATCATTTGTTCAAATTCCACAAAGAAGAAACCACGCACAAAATAGTGCGTTCATGCAACAATTTGACGCGAAATGTGATCGTGTGAACCGACGCTTAGATTGGTACATACGAAATAATCATATTTATATTTTTTACATAACATAAAATGACATTTAGATTATCACATAAGATTTCATGGCATTTGGATTATTACATAAAATATAATGAAATTAAGATTTTTACATGAGATATAATGACATTTAGATTATTACATAAGATATGACATTTAAATTTTTACATATCATATAAGGACATTTAGATTTTTTACATAAGATATAATCACATTTTGGTTAGTACTTAAAAACTTAAATGCATAGAATATAACCTCCTTAAATTTGGCTTATCGAGTACAATAAACTGAGAATTACCCTCAAATAAAGTACGCCACGCTATGCTTGGACAAATCTTACCCCTTTCGATTCCCCCTGTCACAATCTGTCACAAATTTCAGAATCCGCCCCCCCCCTTTTTTCACCCCAGCCCCCCCCCCCCTTCCAAAAAAAAGAACGTCACACTTTCGAAATAAAACATTTAAAAAAAAAATACAAATTAAAATTTAATCTAAAGTACGCTACACTTTTCAACTATTTAATGTATGAAAGTGACATCTTCTGTCAGAATACATCTATCTCAACATAAAGGTTCGAACATCTCTTTCCATTTCAGGCTTTCTATCTATGATTTTTAAAAAGTGTGACGCCACACACGATCTGTTAACCCTCCACCCCCTGTCACAAACTGTCACACTTTCTTAACACCCCCCCAATCTTTTCCCCTCCCCGCTCCGGCACAACGTGACGTACTTTTAATGGACGGCCTCTATAATAATTGTTTGTGGTCGGTACACGAGGGCGGTACGAGAAAGAAAAAAAAAATTGCATTTGTTTTAAAATTTCTAGTCATAAACCCATGTAGATGCATTTTGGTACCAACCACAAAACTATGTCCTTCAATTACACCACCTGTTAGAAATCGCGCTCTGATCGTTTGACCACCTCCAACCTCCCTTCCCCCCACACACTTTTATTTGTGGTCAATATACTCTTTTTGTTCCTCTAGTCGAGACCCGTCGAGTTCTTCTGGCAACGTTGTCTATGGTGCACTTTAACACTGTCACGCTATGCACTAAAACACTGTCACGCTATGCACTAAGACACTGTCACACTATGCACTATAACATTATCACGCTATCACGCTATGCACTAAGAGCACTTCTGACAACGGTGTCTGTGGTGCACTATAGCACTGTCCCGCTATGCACTGTAACATTATCACGCTATCACACTATGCACTAAGAGTACTTCTGGCAACGGTGTCTGTGGTGCACTATGGCCATAGCACTGTCACGCTATGCACTCTAACATTATCACGCTATGCACCGAGAGTCATGCGCACCGAACACTACAGGCAACACAACTTCATGAAAACAATACGGTTTCATCTTTATTCCTGGTATCTGACACAAGATCCGCCTGCAGCTGAAATATGTCCCCATAAACGCAGACTATCAGACGTGATCTGTTAACAAGCGCGGGCCGCACTGTCACTGTCACTGAATACCTACTCTCGCATGAAGTCCCGATCTCACGCCTCGTATTCACACACGTGTTTATTATGATTCTTCCCGTCATCCCGTGGACAATTTAGCCACAATAATTCCAACTCGTGGACACAACTCACGGACCAAAAACAAAAGCGTTCACATTAACAACAGCGATTCTCATACCCTTTACACCCTCTCTTTGTAAAACGTAAAGATTTAAACATGGCCACCCTTTATATTAATTAAAATAGCTTATCATATCCTTATCTTTATTGTAGTAAGAAGTATGTTGTCTGATCCATTCTTGTAAAATATGGAAACTTTAAGATGGCCGGCCTTTATATTAATGCAGCCAACCTCTCATATCATCACCTCCTTATCTTTATTGCAGGAATCGGATGTTGTGCGACTCGTCCTTGTAAAATATGGACATTTTAACATAGTAACATAGCCGCTTTTTATATTAATGTAGCTAACCTATTGTATCATCATCACACATCCTATGTAAGCTACGTCACGAATGTCGGTCTGTATGCGAACGATACAAAGAACCACCCGCCTCATACACTTAACGTTGTTGATTATCATTTAGAGAAAGGCCAGTCCCCGACAATGACGCGGCGAAACACTTTAACCCGTTGTGTTTGTTCAACAGTCTGAGCAGTCTTGTCAACGACGGCAGGAGTTATCTTTTCTTAGCTTTATAAATACAACTTTTTTTAAAGCGAACCTCCATCTGTTTCATGAAAAGAAACACCGGGAAAGGTAATTCCTTTCATTCAAGCAGACGCCATAATTTGAGTGCCAACATGTGGATCTGTGAGGGGGGCAAATAGTACTGGAAGAATTTACTATCATAAAAAGAACTTGAACATTTCAGAAAACTGACTAAGCCAGAAGAGGAGCTATCCGCAGTAACTGTAGCTGTAGTGCGTTACGACCTGCGTCATCGGTCATCGATTTACGTAGACACATGTGTCTAGTTTTACAACAGGCCACACTGCTTCCTGTGTTTATACGAGTCTATAATCTATTTATGGTAACACGTTTCCCATAATTCCCATACACCAAGAGTCCATAGTTACCATTTTTTTAAAAAAAGGCCCTAGTTACTAATCCTTAAATAACACCCATTATCACAAACCCCTATACAAACAGTATAATGTACTTAAGTATCCATGGCCAAGCTAACAAGCGTCCATTTAGCCCAGCGGTCAGCGAACTGGGGTAGACAATAGTTCAGGATCTTCATTTGTAATATGAAAGAATGTTTTGGGCAGATAAAAAGATTTATGAGCCCATCCGAAGTGACCGACCCTGAGACATGGTGATCCTTAAATAATATTTTTTTATTTTTTTTTTAATTTATCTAATAATTTAGTTGGACACGCCTCCGTGTAATCAAACAGTGCGAGTCCGTACGTCCGCAGGGGAAACTATTCACGTTAAATTTAGTCACTGCATCCCTTTAATTACAATCTCCAATAGCATCGTACCTTATGAACCTAACTTTTTTTTTTAGTTTACAAGTTTGCAAAGAACATTTTTTTTTAGTTTACAAGTTTGCAAAGAAATTTTTTTTTAGTTTACAAGTTTGCAAAGAAATTTTTTTTTTTAGTTTACAAGTTTGCAAAGAAATTTTTTTTTTAGTTTACAAGTTTGCAAAGAAATTTTTTTTTAGTTTACAAGTTTGCAAAGAAATTTTTTTTTTAGTTTACAAGTTTGCAAAGAAATTTTTTTTTTAGTTTACAAGTTTGCAAAGAACATTTTGGTGTGTATGTATTATGTGTTTAAACGAAAACAGATTATGTATCTATACATATTTTTTAAGGAAGTAAAATAGAAAATAAGAAATTATAGAAACGTATTATTTTAAAACTAGCGAGAACCCGGCATGCGTTGTTGCATGCCACTCAATGAAAAAAAAAGTGTTTGTGTTTTAATTAAGTTTTAAAGTAATTTTTAAATAGAAAATATGTATTGTTCTTTTTCCGTCTAGTGCCTACACAAATAAATTCGAAGTTTTTTTTCAATGCGTGAGCAGGCAACATACAGCTGTTCACGTGAGAAGCGTGTATTTTCAAAATTTAGTCCACACACTTGTAGCGATTGATCCACCCACGCAGTAGCTCTGTTTTAAATTATATTATTATTTTTAAAATAAGGCCCACGGCCCCAAACGTAACATTGTAAAATGGTTGCACTTATGTCACACACAAACTGAAATGTCGTTTATATTTGATTGATTTCCAGCCACAAATGCAATAGCACTGATTGAAATTTTATTATTATAGCTCATATAAGAAAAAAATAATTTAAGGCTCCGGCCCGAAAAGGAATATTTCAAAATGGATAAGCTAAATTCAGAAACCATTGGTGCGCATAACAACTTACCAAAGTTTTATCGCAATCGGATGAATGGTATATTTAATATGCTTATTTCTTATCTAGATCAGTGATAAGTGCATTAAAAATGCTTTTTGGCTATTTAGTTTTGCTACATCAATTTAATTAAAAGGCATATTCTTATTAAAAATATTTTTAAATGTAGAGTTTTTACTAATTTAAAAATTTCATAAAAGTTTATTTTTGGAATGAATAAAAAGTACACACTTATTAAATGTTAAAAATACAAAGCTAAATTAGTATTTAAGTTTAGCAATTTAAAAAGCAATCGATGCTATTTATTAATTTTACTTATAAGAAGGGGAATGTACATCATCAGTTTTGTCACGCTCTTTTATTAAATCAGAGAACTTTTAGCTTTGGCTATGTAGGCAATTCGCACTATGACGTCATTTGTGTGATTATTTAGAACTAATTAATTTTAATTTTATTTCGCCTTATTGACAACGCGCTAAAGAACGCATTAACAACAACTGATGTTTAGGTTTTCCCGATAAATGGGATTACTGTGTATTTCTTTGATTATATTTTTTCTATTTCATTTTTTTTTCATAACTTTTAAACGCATATAAAATGCTTAAGATAGTTCGTTAGTTGTTTCTTTATATGTATTTGTAATTTATAATAATAATACTTAAACTTTTGCTAAAATAAAAGCGGAAATATAATATTTTTGCGCATGTAAATTTATTCGATTTCCGTAAAATAATAGAAAATAACTATGTTTCTTTTTAAGAGTCCGAACGTATCAAAATATTTTCGGCTCTTTGGCGTTATGTCCCTATAGCTCATTCTTATATAATATTTTATTTACCTTCGTGTTGTTGAATGTATCTTACCGTCGAAATCAAGGTGAAGGCCATAACAGGGTGAAGGACGTAACAAGGTGAAGGACATACAAAAAAAGGAATTACAAAAGAAATACCAAACTTTGAGCAGGTTTCAAGCATAATTTTTAAAAAAGTCAACTATTCCTCATTAAAAAATGGGGGAAAGCACACCCCCCCCCCCCCCCCGGTTTGCGCACCGGATCCCATACACGCACCCAACTGCACCAAGTAACGCATCCATTTTCATCGTTAACAAAAAATCAGGCCAAAGAGAGCAATTGAAAGGTTGAGTTGATTCATCTTGGCTGAAGTACTCGTGCCCGCTAGGCGGCAGCACAAGAAACAATAACAGTCTTACATGACTCGTGCCAATCTGACGTTCTCGCCCGTCTCAAGTCTCAGGGGAGGGGGGGGGGGGCAATCAAATTATGTTCAGTGGTACTTGAAAACGCTTTGTCGTCAGCAAATAAAACTGCTTGTGCGTGTCTGACTTTATCGACTAGGAGTGCATGGGTCAGAAATCTGCGGCCCCTTGAATGAGTAGATGCGGCTCTTCCCATTAGTAATATTCCTCCATGCGGTTAAACACTATAATTGTGAATAAATAATTTAAATTTTTAGTGTTTGTTTTAAAGTAGTCACACAGTTTTTTCTTTAGGTGTCAGAAATAAAATCCTACAACAGTTGTCACGGATGTCGGCTCTCTAAATATTATCGTATCACTGTAAATACAGTTAAATGTTTTTTTTTTTGTTTTTTTTTTAAATGTAAATCTGTTTTAAGACTCGGCGCGCTAGTTGAGCAGTGCGTAACAAAGGACTCAAAGACGATATTCAAAGAGAAACGATACCAAATTAGCGTTTAAAAAAAAACGATCAATTCATTTATACCAAAAATTCTGATAAAAGAAGTTTAAAGTCAAATATATAGTCAGTCAAATATATAGTCATTAAATTATTTTTCTTTTAAATCTATTAACTTAGCATGTGAATGCGTATATGAATATAAAGCAAAAAAATAAAATAAAATAAATCCACACACACACTGAAATCTAGTAAATCAGATGTAGCTGTGGTGCGTCTACTTTATTTTAAACTCCAAGGGGCCGACGTTTCTAGAATCGAAGCTTCGTTCTAGAAAGGCGAGCGAGAATTGTCCCACCTCTGTTTGGAAAACCTTCTAGTGAGATCAAGAGAAGCAGTGGTTTCGAGAGGGGAGATAATTCTACAGCCTACAAGATACAGGGTGAACCAAAATTGGGTAAAAACACAGTGCTATAACAATCGTGTATAATTTATAAATTGGGTCTTCACTCCAAAAAAAAATTGTTTCTGATCCCATGGGCCATTAGAAAATTCATGGTCCTATAATTTCAAATCGTTCTCAGATAGAATAAAGGAAATCACGATCATAGACTCATTTCAGTTTCGGGGACTTTTTGTGGGGACCCTGGATAGTGGTTGTTTCAGTTGTGGTCTTATTTGAGGACCCTGGATAGTGCTTAGCTCAGTTGTGGTCTTATTTGGGGACCCTGGATAGTGCTTAGCTCAGTTGTGGTCTTATTTGGGGACCCTGGATAGTGCTTAGCTCAGTTGTGGTCTTATTTGGGGACACTGGATAGTGCTTGTTTCAGTTGTGGTCTTATGTGGGCGCTATGGATAGAGCTTAGCCCAGTTGTGGTCTTAAGTGGGCACCCTGGATAGAGCTTAGCCTGGTTGTGGTCTTATGTGGGTGCTATTGATATATCTTAGTCCAGTTGCGGTCTTAGTGTGCCCCCCCCCCTTAATATAATTGAATCGAAGCTGGTGTTGATTTATAGGGGCCCCTCCTGAAAACAGCAGAACCCCGTTGAAGTTTTTCGCCAGATGAAATCCAGACGCGCGACAGATTTCATCTGTCCAAAGTGAATTAAGAACTTTCATCTGTTTCAGATGTCTAGCTTCGACCCAAACAATAAACATCAAACCATTACATAATTTTGTTATAACCATATCGTATTCCATTCCCGAATCTAAAACTATTTTCGTTCATCTTTCCAACAATGGCGGAAGTAAACTGATGTCACATCCGCTCTTTTCAAGCCTATTGCATTCCCTCCCGGCATGCACCGGTGGGAGCCCTTTAAAACAATCTTCTACGCTCATCGATCAGAAAGCGATCGATCGGCCACGTGACATGCTGACTAATGACCTGTCCGGTTCCAGACAATCGTCTCCCCCCGGCGGCACCGTGTATTGACCCGTCTTCGGCAACATCTCCCGGGGAGATCAGGTGGATCAATGTCTTTCCTGGTAATCTGTCCGCTGTCAAAAAAGGGGGGACTTACATGTTCTCCCCTTTTATAGCGTTGTCCTGATAATGGGTTCAACCGTGTGACTGCTGATCATGGCGGAAAGGGTAATGAGAGGGGTGGGGGGGAGGGTTGCAGAAAACCATTTCAATCCGTTTTATCGCTTCCATCACGAGTTTTTTTAAATTTTTTTTTTTAGAGCAGTGATTCTCAACCTTCCTAATGCCGCGACCCTTTAATACAGTTACTCATATTGTGGCGACCCCCAGCCACAAAATTATTTTCGTTGCTACTTCATAACTGTAGAGCATATGTGTTTTCAGATTGACGTATGCGGCCCCTGGGAAAGGGTCGCGACCCACAGGTTGAGAACAGCTGTTTTAGAGGGTGATGCAAGCGACTTTTCTTTTTCTCAATTGGTTGCAGGTCTTTGAGAAATGTGGCGGAGATGGACACACTAGGAGAAGGGAGGTCGAACATGTGAGAAAGGGAAGGGCAGACAGACGGACAGACGGTCCAGCATGTATATGGACGGGGCTACTAGAGGGAAGGATAGGTGGACAGGTGGATGGGTGGAGGAAATGGAGAGGGGGTGAAAAACGGAGACTGAGAGTAGGCTGAAGAAAGAGAGAGTGTGAGAGAGAGAGAGTAATAGAAAGAGAGAGATAGTGAGAGAAAGAGTGAGAGTGAGTGAGAGAAAGAGTGAGAGTGAGTGAGAGAAAGAGTGAGAGAGAGTGATAGAAAGAGAGAGATAGTGAGAGAAAGAGTGAGAGAAAGAGTGAGAGAAAGAGAGAGAGTGAGTGAGAGAAAAAGTGAGAGAGAGTGATAGAAAGAGAGAGATAGTGAGAGAAAGAGTGAGAGAGAGTGAGAGAAAGATTTAGAGAGAATGATAGAGAGAGAGAGAGAGAGAATGCGTGAGAGAAAGAAACACGTTAATGAACTTTTTAAATAAACGGTTGAGTTTTTAGAATTATTTAGGCTGCTCACTGCTACAAAATTAACAATACCGGTAAAAAATATTAGCATTCATCTTAATAATGATCATTATACATGTTTAATTACTTTATAGGGGAGATACAATGAGGTTAAGAGGGAGAGGAGAGGGGGATCGTGAAGACACACAGAGAGGAGGTAATAAATAGAGGATGAGTCATTGCTTTTGTGGACTGGATCGCAGATATTCAAATATTTACTATGTCTGGATTGGGTTAAACGTTGATATTTCTTTTTAATTTCTACTTACAGATCTATAGGTATTTTAACTTCCAACTCTCCTCAACATATCCGAGCCATAAACGTTATGGAATATACATACATTTTTTATTTATCTTCCTTATTTGTTTGAACGACCAGTGTCTTTATTTTTAAATCGCCATGCACCGCCATGATGCATAGAGTCTTAATCCGGGTCTTAAACTCTGATTTTCCGGACAGATATGAGGAGTGTTATGCTGGGGGTGGAGGCGGTTGGGTGGGCGCCACAACTTCAAGAACAAAAGAGGGAGGGGGTGTGGTTATTTCGACTTACCGTGTGCCGATGGATTTGTAATGTTATCAGGGTTCCTATTTCAGTCGGGGTTCGGAAGTAACATGGGGCGCATGTCTTTAATAAAAGGGGTGGAAATAACTACTGGTTGGTTTGAGGTCATGTGACGGAGCATTTACATACATGACACTTGAGCTGATCGGCGCCGCTTGACTCTTGTTCTTATAGATTGATTGAACAAATGAACATTTCTATAGATTGATTGAACAAATGAACGTTTCTATAGATTGATTGAACAAATGAACATTTCTATAGATTGATTGAACAAATGAACATTTCTATAGATTGATTGAACAAATGAACATTTCTATAGATTGATTGAACAAATGAACATTTCTATAGATTGATTGAACAAATGAACATTTCTATAGATTGATTGAACAAATGAACATTTCTATAGATTGATTGAACAAATGAACATTTCTATAGATTGATTGAACAAATAAACATTTCTATAGATTGATTGAACAAATGAACATTTCTATAGATTGATTGAACAAATGAACATTTCTATAGATTGATTAAACAAATGAACATTTGTTGTATGCCACACAATACGGCCAAGGAAAAGTCGTTAAAATAAAGAAAACGTTCTACACCAGTGGTTCTCAACCTTCTTAATGCCGCGACCCTTACATACAGTTCCTCGTGTTGTGGTGACCCCCAACTACAAAATTATTTTTGTTGCTACTTCATACCTGTAGACTGTAGAGAACATGTGTTTTTGATATTGTTAGGCGACCCCGTTAAAGGGTCGTTCGAACCCCCAATGGGGTCGCGACCCGCAGATTGAGAACCGCTGTTCTACATACTAATTTCGTCACATCTCCTCATAACATGACATACTGGAGTTAGTGATGTAAGTGATGTTAGTGTTGTCAGTAATGTTAGGGTTGTCAGTGATGTCAGTGATGACATTTATGTTAGTGATGTTAGTGATTTTAGTGATGTTAGTAATGTTAGTGTTGTCAGTGATGTTAGTGATGTTAGTTTTGTTAGTGATGTTAGTGATGTTAGTGATGTCAGTGATGTTAGTGTTGTCAGTGATGTTAATGATGTTAGTGATGTTAGTGATGTTAGTGTTGTCAGTGATGTTAGTGATGACATTTATGTTAGTGATGTTAGTGATGTTAGTGTTGTCAGTGATGTTAGTGTTGTTAGTGATGTCAGTGATGACATTTATGTTAGTAATGTTAGTGTTGTCAGTGATGTTGGTGATGTTAGTGATGTTAGTGTTGTTAGTGTTGTTAGTGATGTCAGTGATGACATTTATGTTAGTGATGTTAGTGATGTCAGTGATGTTAGTGTTGTCAGTGATGTTAGTGATGTTAGTGATGTCAGTGATGACATTTATGTTAGTGATGTTAGTGATGTTAGTGATGTTAGTGATGTTAGTGATGTCAGTGATGTTAGTGTTGTCAATGATGTCAGTGATGTTAGTGTTGTCAGTGATGACATTTATGTTAGTGATGTTAGTGTTGTCAGTGATGTTAGTGATGTTAGTGATGTTAGTGTTGTTAGTGATGTAAGTGATGACATTTATGTTAGTGATGACATTTATGTTAGTGATGTTAGTGTTGTTAGTGATGTAAGTGATGACATTTATGTTAGTGATGACATTTATGTTAGTAATGTTAGTGTTGTCAGTGATGTTAGTGATGTTAGTTTTGTTAGTGATGTTAGTGATGTTAGTGATGTCAGTGATGTTAGTGTTGTCAGTGATGTTAATGATGTTAGTGATGTTAGTGATGTTAGTGTTGTCAGTGATGTTAGTGATGACATTTATGTTAGTGATGTTAGTGATGTTAGTGTTGTCAGTGATGTTAGTGTTGTTAGTGATGTCAGTGATGACATTTATGTTAGTAATGTTAGTGTTGTCAGTGATGACATTTATGTTAGTGATGTTAGTGTTGTCAGTGATGTTAGTGATGTTAGTGATGTTAGTGTTGTTAGTGATGTCAGTGATGACATTTATGTTAGTGATGTTAGTGATGTCAGTGATGTTAGTGTTGTCAGTGATGTTAGTGATGTTAGTGATGTCAGTGATGTCAGTGATGACATTTATGTTAGTGATGTTAGTGATGTTAGTGATGTTAGTGATGTTAGTGATGTCAGTGATGTTAGTGTTGTCAATGATGTCAGTGATGTTAGTGTTGTCAGTGATGACATTTATGTTAGTGATGTTAGTGTTGTCAGTGATGTTAGTGATGTTAGTGATGTTAGTGTTGTTAGTGATGTAAGTGATGACATTTATGTTAGTGATGACATTTATGTTAGTGATGTTAGTGTTGTTAGTGATGTAAGTGATGACATTTATGTTAGTGATGACATTTATGTTAGTGATGTTAGTGTTGTCAGTGATGTTAGTGATTTTAGTGATGTTAGTAATGTTAGTGTTGTCAGTGATGTTAGTGATGTTAGTTTTGTTAGTGATGTTAGTGATGTTAGTGATGTCAGTGATGTTAGTGTTGTCAGTGATGTTAATGATGTTAGTGATGTTAGTGATGTTAGTGTTGTCAGTGATGTTAGTGATGACATTTATGTTAGTGATGTTAGTGATGTTAGTGTTGTCAGTGATGTTAGTGTTGTTAGTGATGTCAGTGATGACATTTATGTTAGTAATGTTAGTGTTGTCAGTGATGACATTTATGTTAGTGATGTTAGTGTTGTCAGTGATGTTAGTGATGTTAGTGATGTTAGTGTTGTTAGTGATGTCAGTGATGACATTTATGTTAGTGATGTTAGTGATTTCAGTGATGTTAGTGTTGTCAGTGATGTTATTGATGTTAGTGATGTCAGTGATGTCAGTGATGTTAGTGATGTTAGTGATGTTAGTGATGTTAGTGATGTCAGTGATGACATTTATGTTAGTGATGTTAGTGATGTATATTAAGTTAGTGATGCTAGTGATGTTATTGATGTTAGTTATGTTAGTGATGTCAGTGATGACATTTATGTTAGTGATGTTAGTGATGTTAGTGGTGTCAGTGATGTTAGTGATGTTAGTGATGCTAGTGATGTTATTGATGTTAGTTATGTTAGTGATGTCATTGATGACATTTATGTTAGTGATGTTAGTGGTGTCAGTGATGTCAGTGATGTTAGTGATGTTAGTGATGCTAGTGATGTTATTGATGTTAGTTATGTTAGTGATGTCAGTGATGACATTTATGTTAGTGATGTTAGTGATGTATATTAAGTTAGTGATGCTAGTGATGTTATTGATGTTAGTTATGTTAGTGATGTCAGTGATGACATTTATGTTAGTGATGTTAGTGATGTATATTAAGTTAGTGATGCTAGTGATGTTATTGATGTTAGTTATGTTAGTGATGTCAGTGATGACATTTATGTTAGTGATGTTAGTGATGTTAGTGATGCTAGTGATGTTATTGATGTTAGTTATGTTAGTGATGTCATTGATGACATTTATGTTAGTGATGTTAGTGATGTTAGTGGTGTCAGTGATGTCAGTGATGTTAGTGATGTTAGTGATGCTAGTGATGTTAGTTATGTTAGTGATGTCAGTGATGACATTTATGTTAGTGATGTTAGTGAGGTTAATGATGTTAGTGATGTCAGTGATGTTAGTGATGTTAATGATATTAGTGAAGTTAGTGATGTTATTGGGGTTGTGAGGATATCTTTTAACCGTTGAGACGCCGGTGGTTGCAGTGAGGGATATGTGAAAAATGGGAGAGGGTGGCGAAATGGGCAGGAGCCTCGGGCGCCAATACATATATTTATATGCACACGTTGGGGCGCACTACCAACACCCCAGAGGAAGAATGCTCAAATGCAGACCTAGGCTTAGATGGATGCATGGTGTGGAAAAAAGATCTACAGCAGCTGGGAATCCAAGCGTGGGAAAAAATAGCAACAGTTTGGTCTGCGTTAGTTAGTTGTGAGGCAGACCAAAGCCCTACAGGGGCTTAGTACCATAGGGATGGATGTGTGTGTGGGCATTGCATATTATTTATTTATTAAATGAGTTGGGGCTACTTTCAGACTTTGCACCAGGCGCTGGTTTTTTTTCCCTCTATTCTGGTTGCAGGGAAATAAGACACTGGACCACAGGTGCAGGATTCCCGACTTAAGTCCTCTCGCAACTAAACTGTCGGCGCATTGCATCATTCAACTCCAACAACAGATACGATAACAGATACTCTGCGCCGGATAACTACAACCACAGACACCATAACAGACGCAGTGCACTAGATAATTACAATCACAGACACTTTACAGATGCAGTGCACAGGATACCATTCAACCACAGACAATATAAAAGATGCAGTGCACCGGATAACTACAACCACAGTCACCATAACAGATTCAGTGAACTGGATAACTACAAGCACAGACGTTATAACAGATGCAGTGCACATGATAACTACAACGACAGACATCATAACAGATTCAGTGCACCGGATAACTACAACCACAGACACAATAAAAGATGCCGTGCACCGGATAACTACAACCACAGACACAATAAAAGATGCAGTGCACCGGATAACTACAACCACAGACACAATAAAAGATGCCGTGCACCGGATAACTACAACCACAGACACAATAAAAGATGCCGTGCACCTGATAACTACAACCACAGACACAATAAAAGATGCAGTGCACATGATAACTACAACCACAGACACAATAAAAGATGCCGTGCACCGGATAACTACAACCACAGACACAATAAAAGATGCAGTGCACATGATAACTACAACCACAGACACAATAAAAGATGCCGTGCACCGGATAACTACAACCACAGACACAATAAAAGATGCCGTGCACCGGATAACTACAACCACAGACACAATAAAAGATGCCGTGCACCGGATAACTACAACCACAGACACAATAAAAGATGCCGTGCACCGGATAACTACAACCACAGACACAATAAAAGATGCCGTGCACCGGATAACTACAACCACAGACACAATAAAAGATGCCGTGCACCGGATAACTACAACCACAGACACAATAAAAGATGCAGTGCACCGGATAACTACAACCACAGACACAATAACAGATGCAGTGCACATGATAACTACAACGACAGACATCATAACAGATTCAGTGCACCGGATAATTACAACCACAGACACAATAAAAGATGCAGTGCACCGGATAACTACAACGTTTGCGAAATGAGGGGGATTTGGAGAGGGAATAATTTAGAAGTGGTAAAGGGAGATATTTCAAGAAATGGATCGCGGTCATGGTAAAAAGTGATTATAAAAAAAAGGGGTCTTAATATTTTGTTTTAATTTTTTAATTTAATTCTGTCAGCGCGAGACGTGTGCTTGTGAGGGGAGAAATTAGCATAAGACGGGGGGGGGGGGGCGTTAGGGCTTATTTTACAAATCTATCCTCGAAAAGGTTGGGCATTCGATATCAAAGGAAGGCGTGGCTGCATTGGCTTGGAAAGGGTGAGGGTGGAGGGGCGGTGCGCCCCGGGTGGCACCCTTTTATCTATTCGCCAACAGCAGAGTTTTTTTTGTTTTTTTTTTTGCCAAGAACGGAGGCAAAAACCTTGGCGTGCCCCTGGCGGCACTAACTCTAGCTAGCTACGCCTACGCTCGTGTGTCTGTGATAATGATCACGGCAACGTTGGGAGCAGTTTTCTGGCAGAGTCACCGAGTTGGTCACCTGACCTGGTTATGGTTCCTAGAGTGCTTGCAATATTTTTTATCATGAGCCAAAATGTTTAAAAAAAATAATAATAATAAATAAAGAAATAAAAATTGTTCTCGTTTAATAAAAGCCTAACTTTACTGTTTGAATTTTACACCATTTTTTTGTTGTCTCAAGTTTTATCGCAGTCCAACCCCGTTATAACAGTAGAGCGTCGATTATCGAACTTTAAAAAAAAAAAATTAACACTATGATTATACGCAATACGCATGGCATGAAACATGGGCAAATTACAATCAACGGAAAACAATTTCGACACACCCCCACATAGCCACGTCCCACCCACCACGTCCCACCCACCAAGTCCCAACCACCACGCCCCACCCATCACGCCCCACCCATCACGCCCACCCACCACGCCCCTCCCACCACGTCCCACCCACCACGCCCCACCCACCACGTCCCACCCACCACGTCCCACCCACCACGTCCCACAATCCCAGTTAAAATCTTAGATGCATACTCAGCATTTGCTTGCACTGGGATCGACACATGCATTGTTATTGAATGCATCTCGCAGGATGAACGGCTGCAACGTCAAAGAAAGTTACCTCAGATTTCATTCTTCTTCTTCTCCTGCTATAGCTTAAGGGCCCCACGGTCAATGCATTGATCGGTCGGGGTCCTATTGATGAAGCGAGGGATTCGTGGTGTTTGTGTGCAGGGGTCGGGCTCATATTTATGCAGAGGGGGATTCGTGGTGTTTGTGTGCCGGGGTCGGGCTCCTATTTATGCAGAGGGGGATTCGTGGTGTTTGTGTGCCGGGTCGGGCTCCTATTGATGAAGCGAGGGATTCGTGGTGTTTGTGTGCCGGGGTCGGGCTCCTATTGATGAAGCGAGGGATTCGTGGTGTTTGTGTGCCGGGGTCGGGCTCCTATTGATGAAGCGAGGGATTCGTGGTGTTTGTGTGCCGGGGTCGGGCTCCTATTTATGCAGAGGGGGATTCGTGATGTTTGTGTGCATGGGTCGGGCTCCTATTGATGAAGCGAGGGATTCGTGGTGTTTGTGTGCCGGGGTCGGGCTCCTATTTATGCAGAGGGGGATTCGTGATGTTTGTGTGCAGGGGTCGGGCTCATATTTATGCAGAGGGGGATTCGTGATGTTTGTGTGCAGGGGTCGGGCTCATATTTATGCAGATGGGGATTCGTGGTGTTTGTGTGCCGGGGTCGGGCTCCTATTTATGCAGAAGGGGGATTTGTGATGTTGGTGTGCCGCACATTAAAGAGGATATTTCACTGGTTGCAAGGGGGCGCGTTCCCCAAGTTAGTTCGGATAATCGCGGCTCTAAACCGTGGTCAGTTCGTTCTAGCAAAAGTCCGTCATTTTTTTACATTTTGTTTGTTTGTTAACCACGTTCTCTGGTTTGCTTTAGTCGTTTGAGCGATTCTTTCTTTCTCTCCGATTTGGTTAACTTAAATTATGCATGTCTTTGACTTTGTCGAATCGAGGCGATACGTACGCACCTCTGCACATATTAATCCATAAGGATGTCAGAACATGTTCATCCGTAACTGTGCGGGCAGATATCAATCCATTGGTTGTGTAAGCACATATAAATCCATTTTGTGTGTGTATGCACACATCAATCCTTAAGTGTTTATCCACATATCGATCCATTAGTGCGTATCCACATATCAATCCATGAAATCCATAAGTGTTTATCCACATATCAATCATTAAGTGCTTACCCACATATCAATCCATTAGTGCTTATCCACACATTAATCCATCATTGTTTATCCACTTATCAATCCTTAAGTGTTTATCCACATATCCACATATCAATCGTTTAGTGTTTAAGTGTATATCGGCCACTTCGTAAGACGTGACAGGAAACCTCGACTTGACCTGTCAGTAACACGTCACGTCCCATTAGACGTGGCGTAACCCTGTTTTTCACTCAGAGGTATAAATATCTATTGCACTCATCACGATCGATATATACATATATATGTGTGAGTGTGCGTGTGTGTATGTGTATATATGTATCTTCCTCTTACGACTTCATTCTGAAATACACACCAGACTGGGATCTTTAGACAGCGCCTGCGTCTCAGACCCCGCGGGACGCAAGGACGCTGACATGGTAAGTATCGTATCTGACGACAAAGTTTGGCCCACTTTATTTGTTGAAGTGGGTTACCGGAAATTTGATCGAAAGAAATTTCATCGACGGAAAATTGATCGACGGTAATTTGATCGAACGGAAGTTTGGTCGAATCTTTTTTTCAGCTCAGACGTTAAAATGTTCGTCAAATTCCTTTTTGAACGCACTATACTATATAGTAAAACAAAATAATGCGTTCAAAAAGAAATTTGACGCAAAATTTTAACGGATAAACTAAAAAAAAACGATTCGACCAAATTTCCGTTCGATCAAATTACCGTCGATCAATTTTCCGTCGACGAAATTTCTTTCGATCACATTTCCGGATACGGTTGAAGTGACGGCCCCCCCCCGCCCCCCCCCCCCCCACGGATGAATTATAATCTTTGTTTCGTGGATAGTATTATTTATTTTTACTTCTTTTTTTTAAAATGATTTTCAAGGTCTCAAATTAAAAGTCAACACATCATTATTACAAAATAATGCCTGCCCCGGGGGGGCTTGTTGGACTTCTTGTTTCTGTGACGGATGGAGTCTGGGGGCTTGTTAGACTTCTTGTCTCTGTGACGGGTGGAGTCTGGGGGCTTGTTGGACTTCTTGTTTCTGTGACGGGTGGAGTCTGGGGGCTTGTTAGACTTCTTGTCTCTGTGACGGGTGGAGTCTGGGGGCTTGTTGGACTTCTTGTTTCTGTGACGGGTGGAGTCTGGGGGCTTGTTGGACTTCTTGTTTCTGTGACGGGTGGAGTCTGGGGGCTTGTTGGACTTCTTGTTTCTGTGACGGATGGAGTCTGGGGGCTTGTTGGACTTCTTGTTTCTGTGACGGGTGGAGTCTGGGGGCTTTTTGGACTTCTTGTTTCTGTGACGGGTGGAGTCTGTGGCTTGTTGGACTTCTTGTTTCTGTGACGGATGGAGTCTGAGGGCTTGTTGGACTTCTTGTTTCTGTGACGGATGGAGTCTGTGGCTGGATTAAGACAAGACATGAAGAGTTGCTGTTCTTTTTTTAAAATCATTATTAAAACGGAGAGGAGGTTCTTAAATTGTAGATGGCAACTTCTATAATTATAAGATAGCAGCTTCTATAATTATAAGATAACAACTTCTATAATTATAAGATAACTTCTATAATTATAAGATAAAAATTTATATAATTATAAGGATCGCAAAAGTAACAGTTGGGGATACGCAAAAAAAAAAAAACGATCAAAAGAAAAGAATATTATTGAACACCATGGGCGTTTAGCAGGGGCGTAGGAAGAGGGGACGAATCGTGCGATCCACCACGGGTGGCAGTTATTTGGGGAGGGCATTTTCGGCTCACTGCATGTCTTTTATACAGCTGATACTTGTTCTTACTCTGTATACATTGTGATTTTCGTTAATTAGGGGTGTCAAAAATATGGATCACCGCCCCCCCCCCCGGGGCGTAACACCCCTAGTTTCTAGCGAATGGCCGGATTCATTAAAGCGTTGCATTAACGAAATTTATACCCCCCCCCCATCCAAACCGCATGTTTCCCCAAGTAAGGTCTGGTTTTAGAACCTTTGATAAAAGTGGACACGAAAAAGCTTACCTTTTAATATGTAGAGGCTTAGTTTATTCATGGGCAACGACCATACAGGGAACCAGCTTAATGACGTTACGTCTCTTGAACACGTGTGTAAGGGCGCAGCGCAGCAGTGGTGGTGGGCGCAGCTCAGCTGTGGTGGTGGGCACAGCTCAGCAGTGGTGGTGGGCGCAGCTCGGCGGTGGTGGTGGGCGCAGCTCGGCGGTGGTGGTGGGCGCAGCTCAGCAATGGCGGTGGTGGTGGGCGCAGCTCGGTGGTGGTGGTGGGCGCAGCTCAGCAGTGGTGGTGGGCGCAGCTGGGCGGTGGTGGTGGGCGCAGCTCGGCAGGGGTGGTGGGCGCACCTCAGCAGTGGTGGTGGGCGCTGTTCAGCAGTGGTGGTGGGCGCTGTTCAGCAGTGGTGGTGGGCGCACCTCAGCAGTGGTGGTGGGCGCACCTCAGCAGTGGTGGTGGGCGCAGATCAGCAGTGGTGGTGGGCGCAGTTCAGCAGTAGTGGTGGTGGTGGGCACAGCTCAGCAGTGGTGGTGGGCGCAGCTCGGTGGTGGTGGTGGGCGCAGCTCGGCAGTGGTGGTGGGCGCAGCTCGGCAGTGGTGGTGGGCGCAGATCAGCAGTGGTGGTGGGCGCAGTTCAGCAGTAGTGGTGGTGGTGGGCGCAGCTCGGTGGTGGTGGTGGGCGCAGCTCGGCAGTGGTGGTGGGCGCAGCTGTACTCTGGTGTAAACGTGGCTTATTCTGATGCCAACACATTGTGTCCCACCCTTTGAGGCCACCATATTTGATCGACTCGTCGTTTTGCCCCCTACCCCCATGAAAAAAATCGTTTCACATAATGTAACAATAATTAGCGATGTCAATAAATTTTGGAAAACATCTGCCCAGTGTACCCGTCGACCAACGTGGCCGGGTACCCGTCGACCAACGTGGCCGGGTACCCGGCGAAGCAGATAAGTTTATGATTTCTAGGGCGGCATAAAGTTCCCCGGCCCACCACGATGATCATGTGTTGTCTTATCTAACGATGTAATGGTCATGATTTTTATAGTCTGTCTCGGACATGTCTTCAACTAACGCAGTGATTCTCAACCTTCCTAATGCCGCGACCCTTTTAATACGATTCCTCATGTTGTGGCAACCCCCAACCACACAATTATTTTCTTTGCCTCTTCACATCTGAAGATTATACGTGTTTCACGGTGGTCTTGATGTGACCCCTGTGAAAGGGACCCATAGGTTGAGAGCCGCTGAACGAACGGATCTCCACTGTTACTTTCTACATTGCTTTCAGTACGTTTTCTACATCAATGGTTACCGGAAAGTTGATCGAAAGAAATTTCGTCGACGGAAAATTGATCGACGGAAATTTGATCGAACGGAAATTTGGTAGAATCTTTTTTTCTGATTTCTTTTTGCACGCACTATACTATACAGTAAAACAAAATAACGCGTTCAAAAAGAAATTTGACGCAAAATTTTAAAATATAAACTAAATAAAAGATTCGACCAAATTTCCGTTCGATCAAATTTCCGGCGATCAATTTTCCGTCAACGAAATTTCTTTCGATCAAATTTCCGGATACGTATATCGATCTGTTTGATCCTCTAAACTTGATACTCAAGTTATCTTAGCACAGCGGTTCTCAACCTGTGGGTCGCGACCCCTTTGGGGGTCGCACGACCCTTTTCCATGGGTCGCCTAAGACCATCTGAAAACACACATGCTCTACAGTTATGAAGCAGCAACGAACATAATTTAATGGCTGCGGGGTCGCCACAACATCAGGAACTGTATTAGAGGGTCGCGGCATTAGGAAGGTTGAGAACCACTGCCTTAGCATGATGTCGCGTACACTGACTATGGGCTTGGAACGACCTTCGGGCCTTGGGACTCTCGCGAGTTTTCCTTAAGAAGGAGGTTAAGCCCATAAGGATATCCTTTTTGAACAAAACAACAACAACAAAAACCCAATAACAACGTAATTCTTGCGGCAACCGCTTTAAATGCGAGCAGATGACTGTATGTTAGTTTAGCTGATGACTGTATGTTAGTTTAGCTGCTAGGGCCCCCGAACGAGCATCATGCCGGACAATCAGCGTAGTGGACACTAAACATGCGTCTGTGACTTTCTAAGGCGGCAGCGGGCGCTAATGAATGGCAGTCAGAGGCGTAGCTAGAGTGTTTGGCACCCGGGGACGTAACATTTTGCGTAAAATTTCTTTTTGAACGCATTATTTCGTTCTACTATATAGTATAGTGCGTTAAAAAAATAGAAATTTGACGAAGATTTTAACGTGTGAACTGAACAAAATATTCGATCAAATTTCCGTTCGATCAATTTTCCGTCGACGAAATTTCTTTCAAACAAATTTCCGGTAATCATAATTAACAACACCCTTAGAAGTTTAAAGTAATTTTTTTTTTACAAAAGGCTTCTCGTCCAACGCTCTCTGCACACCCTACGTTCTATGCGCATCCCACCCTCTATATACATCCCATCCTCTATGCACATTCCACGCTCTATGCTCATTCCACGCTCTATGCTCATTCCACGCTAATGCATAACTCCAGCTCTATGTACATACCACTCTCTACATACTTTCCACCCTCTATAAACATTCCACCCTCTATGCACAGGGCACGCCCTATGCACATCCCCACGCTCTATGTACATCCCACGCTCTATGCACATCCCACGCCCTATGCGTGTCCGGCAAAAGCTTCCCCACTGAGTTCAATCAATTAATCTAATCACAAGTGTCTGATACAGTCTAGTTCATAACAGGCTTATAATCAGCGGTCTCACATGCCGTGAAGAATGTAGCATTCAATCGCCACGAATTCATTATTTCCCCTACATTAAGGCTGTAGTAAGGTGATGCCCCTACATTAAGTCTGTAGTAAGGTGATGCCCCTACATTAAGTATGTAGTAAGGTGATGCCCCTACATTAAGTCTGTAGTAAGGTGATGCCCCTACATTAAGTCTATAGTAAGGTGATGCCCCTACATTAAGGCTGTAGTAAGGTGATGCCCCTACATTAAGTCTGTAGTAAGGCGATGCCCCTACATTAAGTCTGTAGTAAGGCGATGCCCCTATATTAAGTTTGTAGTAAGGCGATGCCCCTACATTAAGTCTGTAGTAAGGCGATGCCCCTACATGCAGGGCCGGCCTTAGGCCACTGCAACCTATGCGGCCGCAGTGGGTCCTGCACTTTCATAGGCCCCGCGCGGGTTTATTTTCTAATACAAAATCTTAATTTTCACTTATTATCCTTATTCCTACCCAGGCTGGGCCCCACGCAATCCGTTTCGCATAGGGCCCCGCAATTTTTAGGGCCAGCCCTGCCTACATGCCCCACATTTTAAATTATCGATTATTCTTCACATACTATTGCCTCATCATGATCTCATTCTTTCCCAAAGTCCAGTGTTATACAACAATACTAATACTTCACTCAGAGGCGTATCTAGATTGTTTGGCACCAGTGGTCAAAATTCATTCCCCCCACCCCATCAACTCTTAAGCCCCATTCGTTTTATCCACACAAAAAAGTACCATCAAGACCCTATTAGGCGCCCCCACTAGTCTGGTGCACGGAAAAGTCTGTCCCCCCTCTCCCCCCGTGAGTTACGCCTCTGACCTCATTGCCCCCCTCCCAAGGTTACACTTTTCTTATCTCATTTGACCCTATCATTCAAGTGTCTTAATATCGTCGCCGCCACTCCAGTCGGCGCAGTTGCGTCACAGGCTCCCCAGTGGAGTCAGTGGTGAGGATTGGTCCGAGAACCACTGTTATTACTTTATCAGCATCCACTTGATAACAATACAGCCCTAAGTATCGTATGGATGACACCATCTCGCAGCTTCAGCCCAGTAGTAGGCCACACTGCCCTTGCCGCTCATAAAATTCACCCGACAGCTGATTGCCTGCGAATAACACTTGTGGAAATAACAAAAACCAGCCAGGCTTATTTACCTGGAGCATTTTGGGGGCCCGACGGAAAAAAACAGGCCGTACAGGTAAGAGCTGTGCGCTTTACGGTCTACGCCTTCCGCTGGGTCGTAGCGAAGAAGAGACTCTAGTGGAAGTGTGGGAGGGGGCCACCACACGACACAGGACTTTTGTGTTCGTTAAGAGAGGGGCATGGGTACGGCGCTTTGATGAACACACACACACAGACACACAAACCGGGGACTACTTACCACCGAATGTAACACAAACATCTGATCATGGCGGATAGCAACAACACGGCGGCAGCGGTGGTGGTCATCGCGGGCGAGAGGGACGACTACAACAGCCTGGTGGAGATAGATGTGGATTCTAACGATGTGCACCCGGTGAGTGGTTCGAATCGTTTCCTATGGTGTTTTCTATGATTCCTGATTTTTATTTTTTTTAAAGTTCGTTTTTTTTTAATTCACCGGATCGGTCAGGAAGAGATGAGCTCTTGTCTTCATCATCCAAGCTAACGATTGTGTGTTTGTTTGTTTATTGGTGTGTTTGTGTGTGGTTGGGTAAGGGTGTGTGTGGAGGGGGTGCGTCAATTTCAAAAGAGACATATACAGCTTTCGTACAACTCCTTGCCTTATGTCTATGTCAGCGATTTTCATACATATCTACATATATATGTGTCTCTCTACTCTATATTGCTACAAGTTAGTATAAGTATCTCTCAAATAAAATATTATATATGTCTATATCATATATATATATAAATATATACATAGAGAGAGATAGAGAGAGAAAGAGATTGAGAGAGAAACATATAAATTGGTTAGATATAAATTATAAACGAAGCTGTAATAGTAAACAGCCTGTTCAACTGTCAGCTGTTTGTAAATCTTAGTTCTGCTGTGTCCAAAAGCAACATTATTATTTTTCTGTTTAGATTATTCAGTAGTCAGGTAATGGGTTATTATATTACGCGTCACGTACTTAAATGAAATACTCCCCCTCCATGTCTCACCCCTTTTTTGTCTGCTTCGATTTTTGTTGATCTACATCCGGGAACATGGGACAGTGGTGGTGTCAGTCAAGCGTTGTGTTTACCTGTATTGGGGGGGGGGGGGTGTGTGAATCTTTGCTGTTCATTAGTATAAAGTCGTGTGGCCATGTTGTTGTGGTATGGTGTCGACACAGAAGCGTAGCAGCTATCGTGTGAAAAAACGGTGTGTGGGTGGGGGGGGGGGTCATTTTTGATTGATTAAACTGAAAGGAGAGGATCACTGGTCGATTGACCTAACATCACGAAGTAACAGTACACGTGACGTCACGATACAGCAGTGACATTACACTGGACGGCAGGATACATCAGTAGCAGTACACATGACGTCATGAAACAGCAGTGACAGTCCACATGACGGATATAAACTGATCTATTTAACTCAAACTGAAGCATATCAACCCGCACACCGTATCAACTGATGCACCCCGAGACGCCAGCACACAGTCAGACAGACATCATTGTTCACGCCAAACCTAACACGGATTGATTAACTGACGCAGGCGCCTGACACATCGTATTGACAAAGTACCTGAAATGTAAACATTCACGCATAATCTGACACTGTTGTTTTCAAATCGCACGTGGACGACTTTGGTCTCGAGGCTGTGCTTTCTATATTCTTTCAGTGGTAATGACGTCATTGATTGATTTAACTAATGGTACCTCTACACACAGAAGTGCAATTTTCACAGCGGCTGAAGAGACTCCATGGAGATTAAGTTATCACCAGCTCAAATTGCTCCAATTTGTTAAGAACTCATTGCTGCATCGAACGTTTTGTTAGCACTTAGCTTTTTTAAAATTAAAATTGTGTGTGTGTGGGTGGGGGGGGGGGTAATTTAGGGCCCCCCCCTCCCCCGGACAAAAATACGTAAAGGTGGGGTGTACATTTACTTTGGGATTAATTCAAAACTAAACTGATAAATAATTATTACTCTTGGTTCAATGGACCGTGATAATTGTTGGGTTGAAGTAGCTTACATACGGCTGGTTGCTTGGCAAAATGCATTTTAAAATTCATTAATTATGTCCGGATAATAACATTTCGTGATATAATATATATATATATATATATATATATATATATATATATATATATATATATACAATCATAAGATACGACAATATATAAAATTGTATTGCTTATAAAGTTTATGATTGACCTATTGTTACAGAGGTATGTTTCCCCCACACAGCTGTAAAGGATATAGCACATGGTCGCAGAGCCATGCAAAAAGCCGGCACTAATTAATATTATGGATCGCCCAGTAAAGGGAGCAAAAATATAATCAGCGAGCACCAAAAATTCCCGATGTAATGAGACATTCATGGACTGCAATGGCGTGCTAAACTGATTCGTTTGAATGCACAATTATAATACCTCTGAACATTTAATTTGTTGTTGTTTTGTTGTTTTTTGTGTGTTTTTTTAACTATAAAACTAATGCACATCTTAGTTTTACTATTCCAATGGTACGGTATTGTGTAATGTGCCAACGGCAATTCTCTATACCCGTGGCGCCGAGCGAGACATTGCAAAACTGCGCCGTGAGATTGGCATAAAATACCTGCAGTAAATAAGTTAAGCTACAGAAGCGTAGTTTCCGAAACTGTATTGTCCCCAATTAACAACTAGAATTAATGATTTTCATTTCCGCCACCTGCACCTAATGTTTTTTTTTTTTTTTTGTTTTTTTTAATTTGCGGTTTTGTTCAAACCAAGAACAAGGAGATGATTATTATAATACATTATATGGATTATAATTGTAAGAATCTCATATTTAGATAAACACTTCCCCAGATGCTTTCCAGCCCCTACCCCCACTCCCCACACCGCGTGCCCCTCCTGGAATGTCACTCATTTATATTAAAAGTCTTGCGACACGGACGTGAACCTTGACAACACACCAGCACGTGTTTAGAACCCTTAAGCTGAGGACACTATGTGTGTGTCGTCGTGGTTGTTGACATGATGTATTTATATGTGTGATTTGATGTAGATGTGTCTGTACATTTAAAAAATTAAATATCATAAATTTGAACTTGAACACTAACAGTTCCCGCAACGTTGTAACATTGTTTCGCCCTCATCAAGCCCTTTGCTCGATGCCGTCCATTTTCAGCAACGTTGTAACATTGTTCCGCCCACATCATATCCTTTGTTCGACACCTTCATAAAGCCTGTTAGAACTTTTGGTTGCGCACACCGCGGCTGGACTTTGACACGTTCGAATACCGACTGCATGGCAACACATTATGGTATTTAAAAAACGGACCTCCACCCCCACACAAGCCCCCCATCCGATGATTATTTCCGACACCCAAACTATTTAAACCCTTCAGCTATAGCTCGCTGGCCGTGGACCAAAACTCAACACTTCGTTACCGGAAATGATTTATTCAAATAATGTGGTTAATAGGCTTGGGTAGGGGGTGGTTTTTTTTTTGTATAGGGAAGGGCGGCATCTTCTGCCAACTCCAGAGTTGTTTGTATTTTTTCGTGCTGGGGTGGAACAGAATCTCGGCGACCCTTTCCCAGGGGTCGCCTAAGACCACCTGAAAACACAAATACTTTACAGTTATGAAGTAGAAACAAAAATAATTTTGTGGCCGGGGTCGCCACAACATGAGGAACTGTATTAAAGGATCGCGTCATTAGGAAGGTTGAGAACCACTGGTCTAATACATCCACACGCGACTGCGTAGAAACAAAAAAACAAAAAACAAAAAAAAAACAAAACAAAAAAAATGAATCAGCCCTTGCCAAAAATCATCCTTTACACCAAGTTCAGTAAAGTATGTAAGGTAACATATAAGGTAACATATGTGTTATGGCCTATCTCTCAATGTTATGTTGTCTTACAAAATAATGTATCATTTAAAAAAAATAAAAAATTAAAATGAGAACTATTTTCATAAATATGGAACTCTTTCGTTAGCGGCGGGATTCTCAGCCGAGATGGGGGAGGGGGGCAGTGTGGTGATGAGGCTCTGGAAGGTGATGCATGAACGAATTTATTTAACGTAACTTGAGCGCTCCTTCATAAATGCTGCCCTCTTGGACTCTCGGACACTACTTCTGAGCCTAGTGCTACTTTATAATTTTTCGATACATTTTTAAATTGTATTCGTTTTTCTGTTTGTTCGCTGATGAAGGCTTCCTGCCGACACGTTCGTTGTTTTGTTGCGTTCCTTTTATAGGTTTAACCTTACTGTGTTTTACTAATTTCCTTCATAAAAATAAGAATGGGGGTCGGCGAATCGTCCTTGGGATCCAATAATTGATGTCAGTAATGTTTCTTTTTATGTTCATACCGAGAAACGGAACATTATTTATATGTACCCCTTCTCGAAACCCACACCCTTCTGATCCTTGACTCCACCCGACCCCCCCCTTACTCCACCCGACCCCCCTACTCCACCCGACCCCCCTACTCCACCCGACCCCCCTACTCCACCCGACCCCCTACTCCACCCGACCCCCTACTCCACCCGAAAATGACGCACCCCCTTACTCCCCCCACCCAGCCCCTACACCGTAAATTGCGCCCGGGGGGATATTCCTCTGATATAAGATACAGTTGGTGACCACATTTACGTAGCCGGCCCGTATCTATGTCAACGCGACACTTCGTCCACCCGTCATTTACCACGAACTACATTAAGTGATATACACGCAAGGGTCAGTACCCACCTTCCCCTCCCCGACTCCCCTATCCCCCTCCCCCCCCGCCCCGGCCGAACCTTTCAACGCAAGACGTCAGACGATAGGATTTAGCAATTCACAAAGCCAGTTAACCCTTACCTCACCTCATGGAATTAAACGTCACCCGAGTCTGACTCAGCCCCCACGTTGTATGGGAATGGAAAGGTTAAACAACGCTTTCAGTGGGGGTTGGGGGGGGGCGACACTTATGGCAGTCGCAACATTACCTCCCCCCTTCAAACACACTGTTCACACAACTATCCCGTACCCACACACCCAACCATTGTACTGGGAGGTAAAAGAACAGTGCCGGTCCTCATAGGTGACAGAATCCCCTTTCAATCTATTTACCACCTTCCATTACGCACCGTTCGCAACAATTTCCACCTATATCCCTCCTCCCCCCTCCCAACGCCACCCATGTATCCAATGACTCTTCCCGCAACACCATTCCCCCACCTTCTCCCTAACTGTTAATTGATGTGCATCCCTCTAGTTTTCATCATCTGGCTCCCATATGCTCTATCGTTCACGCCCTCACTCCCCTTACCCACCCCTTACTCCTCCTCCCACTTACTCCTCCTCCCCCATTATTCCTACTCCCCTTACTCATCACCCCCCTCACTCATCCTCCCTTTTCTCCCACTCCCCTACTTCTCCTCACCTAATTACTCATCCCCTTACTCCCCATCCCCAAATTCCCCCTCCCCTTACTCCTCATCCCTTACTATTCATTCCCCCCATCCTCTTACTCCTGCCCTCCTCACTCATCCTCCTCCTCGCCCCTTCCCCGCCACATCCCCAACCAAACACCTCATCACACGCCACACTGGAAAGATCCTATCCGTCCCTCAGACATCTTGTTCATCTACATCACCAAGCAGAGTTCAATCAGCCTAATAAATGACTTGTGCTTCCCATGACGCGATCTACAGCAGAAGACAAAACTCTACAAATTGAAAAGGATGCAACATAACGTTGAACACTAACTGTTGAGGCGGGGGGGGAGGAGGGGGGGGGGAGAGAATCTGAATAAAAAATGTGACGTCACATTACCTTACTTATTATACTCGTGGGTTTAAAGGGAAAAAAAATGGTCTGACGGTTACAAAAGCATTGTGCATAATTTCCAGTCAAGTTGACATTTTTGTTCGTTTTGGTTTTGTTTTGTTTTGAGTCTGCGAAATAAGCCGCCAAGCTACTAGACAGGGTTTTAAATCTGTCTCGAAAGATCTAAGACTGGCGTTGACACGTGATGTCTTGTGCTGAAAAAGGACATTGGTTGACAAATGATTGTGTACATAAATAACGGGTTGGGAAAAAAAAACAGCCTCGTTAAGCAATTCACACAAAGCTGCTGCCGTTAAAGATCAAATTTAAATTGATGGATTTTTATATCCGATTCTATTTATAGTTAATGACGTACACTGAGTGACAGGCGGATTCCCCCCCCCCCCTTTTTTTTTAAAACGCCAATCCAGATTAGCGCATTGTTACTACGTCACGAGGACGAGGTCACAAACTATGTTAAATGGCATGATAGCAAGGGTTCCTTTTTTTCATAAACCCATGCTGATGGTGAAGTGAAGCTATGTACCTCTAGTCGTTGTCTGCCTAAGCCTAAGAACCCCTTGAACTTTAAATCACAGTTTGAGATTTATCAAACTTTATATAGTATCGTCTCCATTCACGGAGCTCTGCGGACGCCAGATTGTGGGGATCCCTGCATTATCGGCAAATTTTCAAGTTTGTTTAAGTTGCTCGTATCACGTTGTTGCCGTGGACGCATGTGCAGGTGGCACACCTGTCTCCGTTGAGTATTTTAAAAATGCCTTCTAGCGGGCAAGTTACCTTCAGAGAACCTGTCCAAGTGGTGGATCGCTATAGCGTGAGTGCAGTGTTGTCTGTCTACAGCGTGAGTGCAATGTTGTCTGTCTACAGCGTGAGTGCAATGTTGTCTGTCTACAGCGTGAGTGCAATGTTGTCTGTCTACAGCGTGAGTGCAATGTTGTCTGTCTACAGCGTGAGTGTAATGTTGTCTGTCTACAGCGTGAGTGCAAAGTTGTCTGTCTACAGCGTGAGTGCAATGTTGTCTGTCTACAGCGTGAGTGTAATGTTGTCTGTCTACAGCGTGAGTGCAATGTTGTCTGTCTACAGCGTGAGTGCAATGTTGTCTGTCTACAGCGTGAGTGCAATGTTGTCTGTCTACAGCGTGAGTGCAATGTTGTCTGTCTACAGCGTGAGTGCAATGTTGTCTGTCTACAGCGTGAGTGCAATGTTGTCTGTCGCAATGTTGTCTGTCGGTGGATGGTGGAATGATTGTGGATAAGATAAAGTGGCGTGCGTATTTCGGATTAGGACGGTGAGGGCGTTTGGATACTACGCAAGGACGCGTGATTTGATGGATTTGTGGATATTTGGTAAGGGCTTGGGGGCGGGGTGGGAATTCTGGGTTCAATGATTTACCTTTGAGATTGATAGTTAGAAAGAAAAAAACCAGAACTACATCCCGGGATCTGCGAAAAAAACGGGATTACGGCAATCCCTGAATGTCTAATCCCGATATTCTGACAAAGTCAACATTGACTGACAATGTCTAAATAAAGTCTGTTGTCTGCCAGTTCGTAACTTCGTATCATGGCTAAAAAACAATAATGATATATTTAAATTTTTACGAACGAATTTTGAATCATGTAAGGCAGTGGTCGGCAAATCTCGGCTCTGTAACGACCTGAGTGCGGCTCGGCCAGAAATCGGGGTTGACTCCGGAAAAACATGGCTCTTCACAGGTTCTTGAAAAGAAATTTGGCTCTCAAACAAATTTTTTAATCGACCTGCTGATGATTTTTTGGGCCCTTTTGACCAATGAGTTTTCCGACCACTTTTGACCAATGAGTTTTCCGACCACTTTTGACCAATGAGTTTTCCGACCACTTTTGACCAATGAGTTTTCCGACCGCTTTTGACCAATGAGTTTTCCGACCACTTTTGACCAATGAGTTTTCCGACCGCTTTTGACCAATGAGTTTTCCGACCACTTTTGACCAATGAGTTTGCGGACGACTGATGTGAGGGATTAAACGCCGAGGGGATAACAAAACTTTAAACGCCGCCGGACAACGGGTTGATAACGCAACCTGGCTCGTGTAACAGTAACATCTTTTATATATATACTATATACACTTTATATATATACTATATACACTTTATATATATACTATATCCGCTATGAGCTGTGGCATTGCTTGAGAATAAATTAAACAATAAATTACAGACGGCGATCCTCATCAAGAAGTTTCATGTCTTTAAAAAGAAAGTAAGGGTTGTTTGGAGTTGCTGAGCATGTATTGAGTAAGTGCGCCCGGGAACGTGAAGATGTGTGGCAGTGGCGTAGTGAGGGGGGGCAAGGGGGGTATCATACCCCGGGCGCTACTCACAAAGGGGCGCCAAATGGTATATTTTACTATAATATTGTATGGTTTTCGAATAGGGGGGGGGCGCTAAAAAGGTATTGGGGGGCGCTAAAAAGGTATTGTGCCCCGGGCGCGAGTTAAGCTCGCTTCGCCACTGATGTGTGGATATGGAAAGTGAGGGCTCTGAACAAGGCGAGGCGTGTGCTAAGTGTGATGGTGAGGAAATGGTTTGTAGTGTGCGGGCGGGGGTGGGGTGTGGGGGAGGTTGAAGTCGGCGATCAATACTGATTAGGAACAGCTTCAGTGCAGAACCGACTGTATCTAAAAAAAAAATCTTTGCCTTAAAATTGAAATATGATCAGGGAAAATTCGATTTTGATGACGAGGTCAGTTTTCAAACAGCGATCTTCTCGACAATCTCGTCTGTGCAACAGTTAATTGCTGATGGAAATGTCGAACTAGTTATGCACCAAGTTTTTTTCTGTTTCTTCTTCTTTTTTTTTTTTTTGTTTTTGTTTGTTTGTTTTTTTTCTTTTTTCAGTGCGGAGGTGCGAATCTAATGAGTTCCTTCACCTTTCGCATCAGTCTTGATTGCATTGTGGAGGTGTTATATTTTACTAGAGCCGTTGGCATAGAGCAGCGCCCCCCCCCCCACCCCACAACAACTGTATAGAATTGCCGATCAATGCTTTGAAACTGCACTAAAGACCCCCGCCCCCCCCCCCCCGCCCCGGTCAAACCTACACCACTTCAAAAGAGATCGTACCTGTAATGTTTGTACCTGTGGAGTTCATACAGCTGGGGCCGGCCACGTGACCTCGACCATAGATAAGCTGGCTGTTCTCTGTCACTGTTTTGTTGATTCTGGAAATTGGCTGTCGATGGGTTTATCTACCTCACAAGACCACCTTGCCCTACCATCCCTCTTTTGCTCCACTCTTCTCTTTCACGCCCATCCCCCTTTACTCACCCGATCTCTTAAATCCATCCCTCTTTTGCTCCCCGTTTCTCTCTCAATCCCTCTTTTACTCCCCGTTTCTCTCTCAATCCCTCTTTTATTCCCCGTTTCTCTCTCAATCCCTCTTTTACTCCCCGTTTCTCTCTCAATCCCTCTTCTCTTTCACTACCATCCCTCTTTCGTTTTCGCTTAGGCTGTTCTGTCTTCTTTCAATCTAATGACTTTCACTATAGCTAATCTTTATCAGTCCTTCTTTCTCATTCAGTGCCTCCCATTAGAGGACCCCCTTCCACCTTTCCTGCACTAATGTAACACATAGTAAATCTAAATTAAGAAAAGGTCGTCTAGCACTGGTCACGTCACGTGATGAAATGTAATTTTTTTTCCCTTGTCCCCTTGACCGTCAGATGACCATTCAACTTTTCTTGTTCACATTATTTGTGTGTCTGTCTCGGGTTTAACTCATAATACGACACGTCTCTTGGAACTGTTGGAACTGTCGGAACTGTCGGAACTGTTGGAGCTGTTGGAACTGTCGGAACTGTTGGAACTGTGGGAACTGTGGGAACTGTTGCAACTGTCGGAACAGTTGGAACGCCACCCCCCCACACATCCAAATATTATTTCAAATACTATGTCTTGTGTGGTTGTGGAATCCCACCCCCTCCCCTCGCAACCCACCCCCTTTAAAAACAACTACTACTACTTCAGCAGTATTACACTTGACAACATCGGACTTCTCGTTATGACAGATGTCACATTACAAGACCTTTTAAATTTAAAAAAAAAACTGTATGAAGAGAGTATATGTTGTAACAAATGATGACAGCTCGGCGTGGAGGTGGTGGTAGGGGGGTAGGAGAAGAGGACATTTGATGGGGACACACAGGACATAAATGCAGATAGTTACGCCGCGTCAACATGACTTGACGTTGAACTTCCTTGGTCCTCCCCGGGGGCTGATTGAAGAACAACACTACCTGGGATGAAGAAACGTGAGCATGTGTGTGTGTGTCCCTGTAGGTGGAGAGGCGGGGTATGGAACCCAAGACAGTGGGGAAAGTCCCAGTAGGTGGAGAGGCGGGGTATGGAACCCAAGACAGTGGGGAAATTCCCAGTAGGTGGAGAGTCAGGGTATGGGACTCAAGACAGTGGGGAAAGTCCCAGTAGGTGAAGAGTCGGGATTTGGGACTCAAAACAGTGGGAAAGTCCCAGTAGGTGGAGAGTCAGAGTATGGGACTCAAGACAGTGGGGAAGGGTAATGTTGTAATTGATACACAACAAAACATCTTGACATAAGGAAGGGGAGAATGGGTTCTTGACATAGGGAATGGGATAAGTTGAGTAATGTATTTAGAATACGTTCGTGATATATTGATATATTGATGGACCAATGTATATGTATTCGTGGAATATTCAACGGTTCTTTTTTTGAAATGGCTAAATTACGCGTCTCTCCAGTTAGATGAGTAGATTTAGTTCATAAACTTTTTGTCATGATAAATAATATCATAAAAGTGTTATTTTTTTCCAGTTTTTTATGTTAACGCAAAAAAAACGTTAACAATTTTTTTTCAATGTAAACATGACCTAGTTCGACGAACTTCTTTTCAGTGTTTGTTCACGTGACATTGGGGTTGCGCAATAATACTAAAATAAAATGAATGCCATCGACAAAGCTTCATACACAAATTGCACCAAATGCTGGAAGGAAAATACGATCGTGTGAACCCGACCCCAGGCCAGCGTTTTTCCAAACTGTCCAGTTTGTCGGATAGGTTGGACACGTTTCGAAATTTCATCAGAGACCGCTGGCAGATTGATTAATTATATTTTCTTTTTTTTTAATTATTATTATTGGACCATAAATATTCCACGTGGTGCGGACTGGCAACGCAAGGCCATGACCGGTGCCGGTCCGCAGACCAAGATGGGGGGGGGGGGGGGGGACTCTGCTTGGCTGTCAGTTCACATGATCAAATTTCGCGTCAAATTGTCGTATGAACGCACTATTTTGTGCGTTGTTTCTTTTTTGGGGGAATTTATTCAAATAGTAATTTTAAAGCTGGGACAAGGCTTCATACACGAATTGCATCAAATGCTTGAAGGAAAATTTGATCGTGTGAACCAACCCTTAGGGTCGGTTCACACGATCAAATTTCGCGTCAAATTGTTGTATGAACGCACTATTTTGCGCGTGGTTTCCTTTTTTGGGGAATTTGATCAAATAGTAATTTGAAAGTTGTGACAAGGCTTCATACACGAATTGCATCAAATTCTTTAAGGAAAATTTGATCGTGTGAACCGACCCTTAGTCTATACGATGTTCGAAGGTAATGCGAAGTGTTAGAAATAGGATAAGGGTGGTATACGAGGTCCGGTGATGGACTAGGTGTAGGAGTAAATTAACGTGTAAACCTGTCTTGAGGAGACGACGGTCTGTGTAGTAAGAAGGACGGGTTGGCAGACTTGTCAACCCATCACGTCACTCGTCACGCCTCTATTGGCGCGATTCGTACAGGGCTCTCAAATCATTATTAAGGGCCACGTGTGGCTATCTTTAATTATCGTTTAAATGTGTTGGCGTAGTGGATTCTTTGGCCCGGGGGGGGGGGGGGGTTGGGGTGGGGAGTGGATGTGTGAGTGTGTTTTTTTTTAACCTGAATGTTCAAGCTAATCGTTGGTATCAGTTGACAGGGTCGTAGGAAAAGGAAGAGGGGTGCAGAGTGTAGGGCGGAATTGGCGGTCCTCGATGCGAGTCACTTTACACTATACATACAATTTATTTTTATATATATCGACGGGAAACATTTTCGACCAACTTCATTTTGCTCTTGTAAGGAAACGGGGGAAAAGTCCTGTCTAAGACTGGGGGCACTAACCATGGCTATGCATCAGTCCCACACAGGGTGCATTAACCATAGCTGCGCCACTTTCCATTCTGCTACGTCAATCTTTTTTTTGTCCTTGCGTCATTTCCTATGATAAACCAGAAATCGTAGATACGTTTCTGAGATTTAATTTCCCCACGTTTGTGTTTAAGTTTGATTGAGATACATATGTGTTTTCCGATGATCTTAGGCGACCCGTGTGTAAATGTCATTCGACCCCACAAGGGGTCGCGACCCTCAGATTGAGAACCGCTGCTGTACACTGTAGATCTTCCAATTAGAATAACCAACGGATCAAGGATTAGGCTTGTGAAGGTGGCTGACGTGTATCCGGAATAGGTCACACACACACATACACACACACGCGCGCTGCGAGAGAATCTAACGTATAAAGATATTTTCCAAGTACAACTGTTTGAAAATGTTCAAACATGCCCGAATGACTCTAATCACAGACTGGGGATCACCGTGTCGCCTGGTCATGTCGCACAACGCACTTCGTGACAAATTCGTGGATAAAAATAGACCGATATCAATTATTAATGGATGATATCCAAGAACACTGGTGTTTTGTAATACATACACTTGATAATTAGTGTCGGCGGTCATTGCATGGAATGTCGCGGAGAGTGTGCAGGTGTGTCTTGAAAAGCTCAAAGGTGTGTCTTGAAAAGCTCAAAGGTGTGTCTTGAAAAGTTCTCACAGGTGTGTAGCGTGTCTTGAGATGAACCTCAAAGATCAGACGGGGTTTACAATCTGCCGTGATCAACCTTGCCCATCAGCTGATCACGTTTTCGGATTGTTCAAAGTGTTCGATTCCGAATCATTCTGTCCTCTGTTTTACTGGTATGCATATAGAGGAGTAAAGATTGGGTCCACTCCAGCTATGACGCAATACAGCTCAGAAACGTCGGCAGTTGTTCTCTAACTGGTAATATGGATGATCACATCGTCTTTATTGCCCTCCCTACGCCCCCAGCCCCAACTTCACCTTCCCAACAATCTGATTGTAATTTCATTATTATTCATACACCTGCCATTCACGATATTTAAAAAAAAAGAATCACGGGGGGGGGTTCTGATAGCTATCAGACAATGCCCTGGGGCTCGGGTCTCAAACTCGCGGCCCACGGGCCGTTTGAGGCCCACAAGTCGATATTTTGCGACAGCACAGTTTAGTGTTGATGCGGTCCGCGCGTTTTCCCCATTCTCATATCTCTAATGTGACCCTCCGCGACGGTTTCAGTCGAATCTCACCGACTGGTCTAATTCTGAGTTTTATTATGTTAGTATAGGTTTGGACGTTGATTGTGATGGTAAAGTCTGTTTTAAAATCGGACTAAAAGTTTTTATTTTAAAGAATTTTATGAGACATTATGCTATATTATATATTTTTTGACACATTTTTAAATTTTATTCGTGTTTCTGTTTGTTCGCTGATGAAGGCTTCCTGCCGACACGTTCGTTGTTTTGTTGCGTTCCTTTTTATCAGGTTTAACCTTACTGTGTTTTACTAATTTCCTATTGTGTTAACCTGATTGCAGTCTCCCCCATTATTACCTTTATGAGACATACATGGCCACGAACATGGCGGCCAAAGTGCGGTTTTGAGAAAACACGCTTCGAATATTGTACATACACATATACCAGAAGTTTTAAAAAGTCAGTTGGTGGGGAATGCACAACTACAATTGTGAAAATCATAGCAATCTAAAAACAGTGTCATAGAATACATATTATATTTGCCCCTAGTGAGGGAAATTCCGAGCCTCATAGGCTTCATCACTTTCAAAATAGGGTCAGTCAAAAAGGCATTTTCTACGATTAAAAAATCAAAATTTATTCTCCCTAAAATAGCATCTTCCTTCGCATCATTAATTCATAAATATTAACTGCTCCTGCAATCTGTTCGAACAAGTTTTAGTTTTAAAATCGCTATTTGGAATCGCTATATTTTTATTATTATTTTATGCTTTTTCATCTTTGTTCACCAGAAGCTCATTATTTTCATAGCAATTATAAGCAGAATATTTCTTCTTAAGATCACCGGGAATTTTATTTTCCTACCAAGGATATAATGCCATTAACAATGATACGCAATGTGACAGCCGGGTCTACTTGTGGAGTTTAGGGGGTGACGGGATGTGACGGCCAGGTCTACTTGTGGAGTTTAGGGGGTGACGCGATGTGACGACCAGGTCTACTTGTGGAGTTTAGGGGTGACGCGATGTGACGGCATGGTCTACTTGTAGAGTTTAGGGGTGACGGGATGTGACGGCCGGGTCTACTTGTGGAGTTTAGGGGGTGACGGTATGTGACGGCCGGGTCTACTTGTGGAGTTTAGGGGTGACGCGATGTGACGGCCGTGTCTACTTGTGGAGTTTAGGGGTGATGCGATGTGACGGCCGGGTCTACTTGTGGAGTTTAGGGGTGATGCGATGTGACGGCCGGGTCTACTTGTGCCCGGTCAGTGTCTGAAACTCCCCCGCCCTGGGGTGTATAGGACGTAATTGTCACGTCGCAACCTTTACTGGGGGCACTTAAATATGCTCCCCTATATGGAAACACGTCAGTGGTTCTCACACAATCAGAACAGGCTTACCGCTGTTTTGAAAAAAAAAAAAGTAAGTATTTCTATCTCGTTGATCCAGGAATAACGGCGATGGCGATGGTTACCTTCATGCCAGTTGGAAGTCTGAAAATGGCGCCTCCCTGTTTCATCAATAAATGATGTTGGCGCCTGGGGGGCGGCTGTCCCCCATCGGCCTCCTTTGCACGGCCATGGTTCCCATAAATTGTTTGTAGTACGACGATATGACGGTTGGGGGGGGGGGCTCTGGGTGGTATGTGGGTCTGGCTGGTACGGGGGTCTTGCTGATATATGGGTCTGGCTGGTACGGGGGTCTGGCTGGTATGGATCGTCTTGCTGGTATTGGGTTCTGGGTGTTATGTGGGTCTTGCTGACATGGGGGTCTGGCTGGTATGAGAGTCCAAGGGGAGAAAATCAACGTCGCACCCCACTCCCCCACAGCATACAAGCATACATTATACACATTTTTAAAAAAAAAAGTAGTCTCAGGTTGAGCCAGATTATGAGGACCCCTGTCATAACATGTTTACGAAACTGTATTATCTGCATAACAAATGTCCTATTCTGTAAACCGAATTCCAGCACGGGACCTGCACATGGCACTTTCCCTCAACAACAGCAGTGGTTCTCGTGGCAAACCCCTCCTGAACCTAGTAAGTAAATCATCTAGACCAGCGGTTCTCAGCATGTAGGTCGTGAACCCTTTGGTGATCGAATGACTCTTTCACAGGGGTCGCGTAAGCACATCCGAAAACACACACACACTACAGCTGTGAAGTAGCAACGAAAATAATTTTGTGTTAAGGGGGGTCGCCACAACTTAAGGAACTGTATTAAAGGGTCGCGGCATTAGGAAGGTTGAGAACCACTGATCTAGACCTCCCCAAGCAGGTTGCCGTGCTCATTATTCAAATTTAGCCGACACCTCAAATTCACGGACTGTACGAAATATTATACGCTAAATCATGGGATCGCCGACCAGTCTTGAAATAGTTTAACGGACCAAAGCCAAATGGTTCGTTTGTTCCAAGGCACAGAACCCGTGCGCTGAAAGGCTTACTGGAACGCTACGACGACCATTTCCATTCGACGACTCTTAGATCACCTTTGTTTATGATCGGATCAGCCCTGTGAACAAGGGACTCGCGATTGCGCTTTGCAAATCAACGGGGGACGCGAACAGCGAGGGTGAACGTGACCTTTAAACCCTTGGTCACTGGATACTCGTGTGATCAGTTGAGGTCAATCGTATGACCTTTCATTATTGAAAAAAATAGTGTTTAAATGCGGGAAGTGGGAAAGGGGGGGGGGAGTAGTGTGAGATTAACGAAGTTAAGCTTCTACCGACTACCTTCTATAGCTTTCATGTAACATTTTCTTGGGTAAGCGGCGTAGGAAAGGAAGGGGTGTTTGGGGTGAAGGGGGCGGTCCGGCCCGACTGGAACTGTTTTCTATAGTGATAGTGGCGGCAATTTCGTGGGGGTGGCAATATTGGTCCGCCCCCATAGGTATGAACAATAGCTACGCCACTGAGGGGGAGCGGAGGGGATAATACATCTTCGGTGGCCCTTTCTTCTTTAAAAATCCGTTGGGGGTGGGGGGGAGGGAAGCATTTTTTTTTTGCGAACAACCGATACAATGTCGCGATGTATCGGTAGAAAAAAAAATTTTTTGTTGCCAGTTGACACTGATCTAGCTACGCCACTGTCTAGGCACTAGTGTATAATCTTGAGTCATTCCTTCAATTCTTTTCGGTTTAATAAAGCAAAATAATAATAATACATACACATATATATATATATATTTCCTGTTGTTCCCTGTTCACTTCTTAGTGTCGTATCGAATAAGGAAAAGACTCGGTCCCGAAGACGTTGGTTGAGTCATGACTAGAAGAACAGCTTTGAAATGTCAAGACAGTGGTTGGTTAAAGGTGAACCAGTGGAGGGGGCGGGGGGGGGGGGGTTGTCAGGGTGCAGGAAGACAAGGACCAGGGAATGTTCGTGTGTGTGTACATTGGTTTGAGCGTGTGTGTGTTTACGTGTGTGTGGATGGGTGGATGTGATCCAGGCTAGGTCACGGTGCCTTTGAACATCTTTGAAAGTGTTCTAGATCCTAGCATTCATACTGTTTGTTATCTAGTGGCGTTTCTGGAGTGTGGAGTGGGTTATAGAGTACGGTGGGTTATAGGGTACAGAGGGTTGTTGGGTACAGTGGTTCACTGGGTACATCAGGTAATTGGGTACAGTGAGTCATTGGGCACTGTGAGTTTTTGGGCTTCTTCTTCTTCTTCTTATGCCTTTTTACCCCGTCTGGGGCATAGGCCGTCCACAAGAATTTTACACTCATCCCGGTCCTGTGCTTTCCTTTCCAATTGCTTCCAGTTGTATCCCATATTTTGCGTGTCTGTCTCTAGTTCACGTCTCCATGTATTCTTAGGTCTTCCTCTCTTTCTTTTTCCCTGTGGATTCCATGTTAGACATTGTCTGGTGGTGCTATCTGGGGGTTTTCTCAGAGTATGCCCAATCCACCTCCATCTTTTCTTTATGATGTCTTCATCAACGGGCACCTGGTATGTCCTTTCTAATAGATCTTTGTTGGTGATGGTATTTGGCCATTTGATGTTAAGGATCTTTCTAAGGCATGTGTTTATGAATGTCTGCACTTTCTGTGTAATGCTCGCTGATGTTTTCCACGTTTCTGCTCCATAAAGTAGGACTGTTTTGACATTTGTATTAAAGATTCTGACTTTGGTTTGAAGTTTCAGCTGCTTCGACTCCCATATTTTCTTTAATAACACAAATGCTGATCTAGCTTTTCCAATTCTAGACCTCACGTCTGCGTCGGATCCGCCGTTTGTGTCTATGGTGCTGCCTAAGTAATTGAAGGACTCCACTTCTTCCAGTGCCTTTCCTTCCAGACAGATATGCTCTTGGTTGGATGAGTTCACCTTCATGATTTTCGTCTTGCTTTTATTTATATTAAGTCCGAGCTGTGATGAAAAGGTGGCTACATCTTTTGTTTTTTCCTGCATTTGTTGCTGGTTGTGGGACAGAAGTGCAATGTCATCTGCAAAGTCTAGGTCATTCAGTTGTTCCCAGAGTGTCCACTGTATCCCATTCCTTTTTTTGTCTGTGGATTTTTTCATTATCCAGTCAATGGCAAGGATGAATAGAAATGGGGACAAGAGGCATCCTTGTCTGACTCCTGTTTCGACTGTAAAGGCATCTGTGAGTCTACCTTCGTGGACCACCCTGCATGTCATTTCTTCATAAGAGCTCTGAATAATCCTGACTAATTTCCCTGGTACTCCATAGTGCCGAAGAAGTTTCCACAATGTTTGTCGGTCCAGGCTATCAAAGGCCTTTTCGTAGTCTATAAAATTTATGTATAAAGGGGAGTTCCATTCGATGGATTGTTCTACAATGATTCTCAGTGCTGCAATTTGATCTGTGCATGATCTGTTTTGGCGGAATCCAGCCTGTTGATCTCGTAGCTGCATGTCGACCTGGTCTTTCATTCTATTCAAAATAATTCTGTTAAAGACCTTTCCTGGTATGGACAGCAGTGTGATTCCTCTGTAATTTGCACAATTGCTGAGATCCCCTTTCTTTGGTATCTTGATGAGGTATCCTTCTTTCCAATCTTTTGGAACTCTCTCTTCTTCCCATATCTTTTCAAACAGAGGGTGCAGCATGTTGACTATTGTATTTATATCAGCTCTCATCATCTCTGCTGTGATGTTGTCCGGTCCCGGTGCTTTCCCTAATTTGAGCTGCTTGATGGCCAGAGCTATTTCTTCCCTATTTGGGGCGCTTTCTTCTATTTGTAAGTCTTCATTTGCTGGTTGTATGTCTGGTGTGTCTGTGGGTGGGGGTCTGTTTAATAGTTCTTTAAAGTATTCCACCCATCTTTTTTGTTGCTCTTTCCTTTCTGTTATTGATCTACCTTCTCTATCTTTGACAGGTCTCTCCGGCCTATTGTATCGCCCTGACAGCTTTCTTGTTATATCGTAGAGCTCTCTCAGGTTGCCCTTCTTGGCTGCTTCTTCTGCTGTTGATGCTAGGCCATCTATGTAGGCATTCTTATCTTTTTTTATGCTGTTTTTTACTTTTTGGTTTGCTTCTTTATATTTCTCTTGCGCTTTTGTTTTCTCCGCCCTGGTGCGGCTGCTGTTAACTAAACTTTTCATTTCTTTTCTCTCTTTTATTTTTTGCAGTGTGTTGATTGAGAGCCAGTCTTTGTGTTTCTGTTTCACTGATCCTAAAACTTCTTGGCAAGTGGATGTTACAGACGACTTTATGTTTTGCCATTTATGTTCTACTTGGTCATCTTCTGTTTGGTCTTCCAGCACTTGGAACTTATTCCTTAAGGTAACACTGAATTCCTCTCTTTTCTGCTCAATTACCAAAAGTGCTACGTTGAATTTTGTTCGCTTAACAGTTGGCGGTTCCCAGTTCTTCTTCAACTTTAACTTTAGTCTTGCCCAAACAAGATGATGATCAGATGCGACATCTGCTCCTCGTTTTGCTCGTACATCTTGTAGAGACTTTCTAAATTTTTTGTTAATGCATATGTGGTCTATTTGGTTTTGCGTTTTGTTGTCCGGGGATACCCATGTTATCTTGTGGATGTTTTTATGTTGGAATTCGCTGCCTCCGATAACAAGCTCATGTGTTGCGCAGAAGTCTGCTAGTTTTTCTCCGTTCTCATTTCTCTCTCCTACACCATGGCGTCCCATGATTTCCTCATATCCACTGTTGTCGTTTCCGATCTTGGCGTTAAGGTCCCCCATTAAAATGTTCAGGTCTCTATTTGGGAATTTTTCTATTATTGTTTGTAGTCTATTGTAGAATGTTTCTTTCTCGTCTTCTTTGCTGTCGTTGGTGGGTGCGTAATTGGACACTGTGAGTTTTTGGGCACTGTGGGTCATTGGGCACTGTCAGTCATTTGGGCTCTGTGAGTCATTGGGTACTCTGGGTCATTGGGCACTGTCAGTCATTTGGGCTCTGTGAGTCATTGGGTACTGTGGGTCATTGGGCACTGTCAGTCATTTGGGCTCTGTGAGTCATTGGGTACTGTGAGTCACTGGGCGCTGTGCGTGACCTGGTGCCTATCTGCCCCCCCCAAGCTATCATGTCTGCCCTGTACCACCATTTACTCTGCTGATGCCAGACTAAGTACTCTCCTGATCTATTGTACTTTTGTACCTGCGCCCATCGTGTCCTTTCTCAGCCCTGATCATTAGTGACATATATAAAGGAATACTATATTCATAAGGAAAAAGTACAAATATGAATATTTGGTTAGTTTTAATCTATTATTTTTCATGGGGGGGGGGGGGGGGGGTCATGTGACCCACCTTGACTTATAATGCGGGCGCCCGTGTGTGAGTTATTGGGTACGATACAGTAAGTTAGTGTGTACAGTGAGTTATTGGGTAGAATGAGTTAAATACGGTACAGTAAGTTATAGTGTACAGGGAGGATTGAGGTACAATGAGGTACTGGTTAAAGTAAATTATATCGCACAGTGATGTCTAGGGTACAGTAAGCTGTAGGGCACAGTGATGTCTTGGGTACAGTAAGCTGTAGGGCACAGGGATGTCCAGAGTACAGTAAGCTGTAGGGCACAGTGATTTTTAGCTACTGTAGGTTCTCAGATTTTAGGAAAAAAAGTCACATAAAACTTGTTATTAACCGTAATTTTACCTGCGAGTCCATAGTAAATGATTATTAAAGACCAAAATATCAGTAAATGGAAGTAAGGGGCGGCTCGTTAGCAACGTGGTTCGATTCCCGCTTGGGATTAAATATGTATTTGTTGCCATTTGTGTTTTGTATAAATAGTATAATCACACACTTAATTCTGTGATCTATTCATAATTAATAACATTGTCGAGCATGAAGCCAATCATCGCGAATATCACAGATTAGATGACAATACGCGGTAGTAAGCGACGGCGCAGAGGTTGAGCTTAGTCCAAATAAGCGGTGCAGAGGTTGAGCTTAGTCCAAATAAGCGGTGCAGAGGTTGAGCTTAGTCCAAACAAGCGGTGCAGAGGTTGAGCTTAGTCCAAATAAGCGGTGCAGAGGTTGAGCTTAGTCCAAACAAGCGGTGCAGAGGTTGAGCTTAGTCCAAATAAGCGGCGTAGAGGTTGAGCTTAGTCCAAACAAGCGGTGCAGAGGTTGAGCTTAGTCCAAACAAGCGGTGCAGAGGTTGAGCTTAGTCCAAATAAGCGGCGCAGAGGTTGAGCTTAGTCCAAACAAGCGGTGCAGAGGTTGAGCTTAGTCCAAATAAGCGGCGCAGAGGTTGAGCTTAGTCCAAATAAGCGGCGCAGAGGTTGAGCTTAGTCCAAATAAGCGGTGCAGAGGTTGAGCTTAGTCCAAATAAGCGGTGCAGAGGTTGAGCTTAGTCCAAATAAGCGGCGCAGAGGTTGAGCTTAGTCCAAATAAGGATTGGGATGGGAATCTCGCTGGGAGTGACGGATGTTTGAATTTTTGTTTGTGGATGTGTGATTTAAAAGAGCATGCCTCTGATGTGCATTGTGGTTGTGGTTTAGTGGTAGCACTATCCAGACAAAGCATCAATGGCCTCGTTGTGTTCGATATGGTTTCAATGTGGTCGATATGGTTTCAATGTGGTCGATAGGGCCTCAGTGTGGTCGATATGGCCTCAATGTGGTCGATATGGTTTCAATGTGGTCGATATGGTTTCAATGTGGTCGATATGGCCTCAATGTGGTCGATATAGTCTCAATGTGGTCGAATGGGCGTTGGACCTAAAGATAAAAATTAATTTGTTTACCAATTTTATTAGAATTTACCAGCGCCCCCCGCCTCCTCTACCGACTGTTCTCGTAAAAAATAATTCAAAATTATTTTGTTTACTTATAATTTTTTTAATTTTCAGACTTATCCAATAACTTATATATGTGATACTCATCAATATGCATAATTTGTGTAAATGCGATGCTCATCAATGCATTCATGCTGGTTTAAATGGGTATAATGCCATATATATTTTTTCTTTTCTTCTTATTACTTTTTCTTCCTGTGCCTTTTTTTTCCTTTGATATATTTTTTTCTAGCCAAACCTTGGGATATTTTCCCCGTGTTGTATTTTCGTGTGCCCTTTCTTCCTATGCCATTTTTGGGGGGGGGGGGGGGGTTCCCTACGACTTTTTTCTGTTACTATCTTCCGCTCACCGGCTCTCCGTAAAGGTTGGCTATAGGATATTGCTGGTGATAGTATAAGATGGGGTACGACGGACTACACAGTTCGGTGTTTAAAATATACATTGTTATACGACAGGGCGGCTAAATCTGTGACTGACTGCACTTGCCTGAGTTTTAAGATTTCGTGATATATATATATATATATATATATATATATATATATATATATATTATATATATATTTATATATTTATTGAAAGGAATGCGTTTGTGTTTCTTATCCAGACTGTACGAAATATAAACGGACCTATTGACGTCTTGGCGTAATGTAACCCCCGGTTGGTGTCCACTCTCGTATTTTGAACAGCTCAATCTGAACTCCAAATTTCGGAATTCTCCGTAAAGTCATCGGATTTAGAGATCTTTCTAGTCTCACAAAATATCCTCACCTGTCCATTTGTATCTCCCAGAGCTGTCTTTTCGGAAAAACAGTGAAACATAATAGACTTCCTGATTTCGCGTAAAGATTACTAAGCGCCAAAACATCGTATCTGATGGGTAGACTCCCAGGCGCATTTTGCACCACTAGGACGCGGAGTCACTGCAAAAAAAAAAGAGCTCTTTGTTGGTGCCGACGTCATAACATTAATCTATGTACTTATCAAATACAGCGAGGCACCTGTCAAGTACTGCGATGCACCCATCAAATACAGCAATACACCCATCAAATACAGCAGTGCGCCCATCAAATACAGCAATGCACCCATCAAATACAGCAATGCACCCATCAAATACAGCAATGCACCCATCAAATACAGCAATGCACCCATCAAATACAGCGATGAACCCATCAAATACAGCAATACACCCATCAAATACAGCAATACACCCATCAAATACAGCAATGCACCCATCAAATACAGCAATGCACCCATCAAATACAGCGATGAACCCATCAAATACAGCAATGCACCCATCAAATACAGCAATGCACCCATCAAATACAGCAATGCACCCATCAAATACAGCAATACATCCATCAAATACAGCAATACATCCATCAAATACAGCAATACACCTATCCAATACAACAATGTACCTATAGTCAAATGTGACGTTCCTGTGTTAAGTCATTTTGGGCTGATCGTTGTTGTGTGACTCAGTGTAAACCTGATACTTTCCCTGTTTTCGCGCTGGTGTTTCATGGACAAAACTATCTTGTTCATCTTGTATCCTATCATGTTCACCTTGTATCCTCCTATCATGTTCATCTTGATGCCTTCCTGAGCTGCTAACATTTATTGTGAGACAGATGAAATTACATTCCATTTAACTTTCGCCCCCCTGCGTCAGCACGCGTCACCTTGTCATCTGACTCAGAAGTCAACTATGTTCATACAGTATTGACCGCCGTTTGACATCCTGACATTCGTAAGTCCGTAATGACATATGTTTGGACATCCACCGTTCGGCCCCGGCGATGAATGTTGCCCTATCGGTGATCTCTCTGACCACGTGACCGGACATTGAAAGCGGTGACTCAGCCATGTTCATTTAGATGCTATTATCTGGAAGCTGGATGCCTCCGTCTCACTTCTGACTGCCAGATTGAAACCACCCCACACCTTCCCCGCCCAACCGACCCCACCCCCCTCCAACAGGGAAAACTGGTAGGCGGGACGATAAGTATAGTCACAGATGAGCGCGTCCATCCAGTCATCCGGTGTCTTCTAGTGACAGGGGATCCCTATCAAGACATCCACCCCGCCCCCACCCCTAGCTATCACATGAGTATATGGTGCTCGGGGGGGGGGGGCTTTACTTTTAATCATAACTAAATCACTCCGGGAAATCGGTAATTGTGACGTCATGCCTCTGACCATTCTGTGTGTCACGTGATTAAAGTAACTATAAAGAAACACGTGCGCTGCCATGTGTGGCTTAAGTGTCGAACACCTCTATCCCCGCCATGTGTGGCTTCAGCATCGAACACCTCTGTCGCTGCCATATGTGGCTTAGGCATCGGACACCTCTCTCGACTGCCTTGTTCTTAAACATGAAATCAGGTTCTAAAAGTTTAATCTCAAATTCGTTCGCGCTGAGACAGGAGCATAAAAATATGATTTTTTAAATATTTTTTTTTAAACTCATACTGAACACTTCGTAATAGACCGTGAAATGAATTGAAAATCTTTAGTGAGAACCGCTCTGTTAATTAAAGAAATGGCACGCAATTTTTAATTTTTAAAATTTATTTATTTACTTTATTTATTTATTATTTTAAAATTAATTAATTAATAATTTTTAAAATTAATTTTTTTTATCTTTATTATTTATTTATTTTTTATATTTTTTTAAATGTATTTATTTATTTTTAAATTAAAAAAAATATTTATGTATTTATTTATATTTTATTTCTAGGATAGAAATTATAATATATTTCATGTTAGAAAAATACTGTTCACATCCCTACCAGATTTGCATATTTTAACATCACAACAATGTCTTAGCTTCTTTTAGTAAATCGATCTTTTGAAGTATACCCTCTTCCGTCACAACGGTTTTCCTGTTATGAAAATGGCGGCTAACATAAATGCTTGACATTTTAACCTATTAAATGTACCCCAGACTGTAGCAGTGGTCAAAGCAGGTATTTCAGCTGTGGAGGTCATCTCCACGCTCTTTGGGATCTACTAGTGATCGATCACCTTCTGGACCAAGGGATCAACAATTTGAACCGTAAAAATGAAAACTTTCTCTAAGTTGAATACAACGCTCGCGAAATCAATGAATAACGTCAGTGATAATTTACGGCCCTCTATATGCATCCAGGAAGTATGTCTTTACTAGTTTACGACCCTCTGTATGGATCCAGGAAGTGTGTCTTTACTAGATTACACATCACTGTTAAACATTGTGGTTTTAAAAATGTAAAACAAGAAACAAATTATTGTTTTCTTAGAAGACGATTGCTATTATTTATGAAGAATATCGTTACCAACAATTTTGGAATTGATTCGTAACGAGCAGCACTTGAAATGTTCCCAGTCAGCAATTTTTGAATCGTATATCACGTTGCTAGATTTTTATGTATCTTAAAATATAGAATAAAGGTATTCTAGCCGTGGCTATTCACGGCAAGGCCCTTGACCAGAACAGTGGACTATGGGGTGCCCTCCAAATTAGCCTAAAAGCTGAAAACATGTGCAAGTCTCACGGGGACCAAGTGCAAGTCTAACGGGCACCAAGTGCGTATTTCAGAGACCCTTGCCAAGTAAAGAAATGCCTGTCTGATATCGTTTTCGTCTTCTGTCCGTCATAATATGCGTCTTTGAGTTGCCGACTTTGAAGCCGTGTCAATGAAATTGTGGTTACAAAAAAAAAAAATTCTTTCGATTCCAATACGATTTTCTGAAATATAGGTTTTAAAAATTCAATTCTAATTCTTTGTTTTTTTCTTGTTCTGTCCTGTCTGCAGAGGAATAAATCCAACATGAAAGCGTTCTTTTGATTTTCCTGTATTTTAGTTTCAAGCCTAGATATTTCTTTTTCCACTACTTCATTCAATCAGAATGTTGGCTATAAAGGCGTCTTAAAATATAACACAATTAAAAACAGAAATGTATATGCGACATACTCATAGAAGATGAGAGGACTCTACGTTTACATTCTATTTCTTTTAGCCATTTCAAAAAATCTTTACGCGGTATTAAATGTCATTGTGATATATAGGCACGTCCATCTTCTAATATCTGATAGACTCACTTGTCAGCTCCCAATCGGTTCGATTTATTCATCGATCACTCTGTTGAGCTTCATCTCCGGAGATTTCAGCTAACGTTACGTCGTGAAAGGTCATTTCTAATTAAGGCCGGTCCAGTCCTCACCACCTGGCCCGATGACCCTGCACCATATCCCCCAGGTTGTTCGATCGCAGACACAAGGTGTACTGGTGACCTTTAGGCGAACCACGTCACCGCCCGCTTGGGATGGCCCATTAAAAGCTCATTTTCCGGGGAGTTAACTCTTGTGGGCCTCTCAACTTGATGACCCATCGGTCGGCTCTGGAGAAAATCAGCAGGAAACAGATCTCTAGTCTGGGACGGTCTTGGAGATGGGAAGAGATCTACAAATCTATAGACTTGGATAGGTTAGAACTTACTAGGAGATGCTTAGATCTACAGACTAATGGATGTTCAGATCTGCACACCACATTCTGCCCAGATCTACAGATTATAAAATGTTTTTTTAATCTAATGATTAAGAGATTTTCAAATCTAATAATTATGCGATGTTCAAATCTACTGATTATGCGATGTTCGAATCTAGTGATTATGCGATGTTCAAATCTAGTGATTATGCGATGTTCAAATCTACTGATTATGCGATGTTCAAATCTAGTGATTATGCGATGTTCAAATCTACTGATTATGCGATGGTCAAATCTAGTGATTATGCGATGTTCAAATCTACTGATTATGCGATGTTCAACTCTACAGATTATGCGATGTCCAAATCTAGTGATTATGCGATGTTCAAATCTACTGATTATGCGATGTTCAAATCTACTGATTATGCGATGTTCAAATCTACAGATTATGCGATGTTCAAATCTACAGATTATGCGATGTTCAAATCTACAGATTATGCGATGTTCAAATCTACAGATTATGCGATGTTCAAATCTACAGATTATGCGATGTTCAAATCTACAGATTATGCGATGTTCAAATTTACAGATTATGCGATGTTCAAATCCACAGATTATGCGATGTTCAAATCTACAGATTATGCGATGTTCAAATCTACATGCTAAGAGATGACCAGATCTAAAGACTTGGAGACTGACAGTTGACAGTTTTATACGACATTAAAATTGAAACACGTCCAAGGGAGTAAAGCTGTAGGAGCAGCCATTTAAAAGTCACTGAAGTATTCATGAACAACAATAACAGAAAACTCAACAAAGTGAGGCAGTGAGTTGCCACATACCGGGGCAGTGGGTTGCCGGCCCCCAGAGGCATCTGGTTTCCGACCCCCAGAGGCAGTGGGTTGCCGACCCCCAGGGCAGTGGGTTGCCGGACCCCAGAAGCAGTGGGTTGCCGACCCCCCCCCCACCCCCCCCCAGAGGCAGTGGTTTTCCGACCCCTACAGGCAGTGGGTTGCCGACTACAGAGGTTATGAAATTTCCCACCACAGGGACAGTGGTTTTCTGACCACTAGAGAAGTGGTTTCCGACCACTGGCACAGTGAGTTTCCGACCAATGGGACAGTAGATTCCGACCACTGGCACAGTGAGTTTCCGACCAATGGGACAGTGAGTTTCCGACCACTGGAGCAATGGGTTTCCGACCAAGGGCCAGTGGGTTTCCAACCCCAAGGGATGTGGGTTTTCGACCACAGGGGCAGCGGGTTGCCGACCACAAAGGCAGTGCGTTGTCACACACAGGGGCAGTAGGTTTCCGATCGCAGAGGCAGTGCGTTTCCGACCACATTTGCAGTGCCTTGCCGACCACAATGGCAGTGGCTTGCTGACCTCCAGACTATACGAATAATGAAATGGCAAAATTAAAATGTCGCTCAGTAATATTCCATTACTCCGGCAAGTCAATTAAATAGCTCCTAAAATTGCTGACAAGAATCGCCAAATAACAAATGACTATTAAAAAATGGCTAAAATATAAATGCTTAGAAATAAATGGATGAATATTTAATACATATAAAATATAAAGGGACTAGAATTGCTAAATCAAATAAATTAGCATAAATAAATAATTATTAGAATTTCTTGATAAGTAAAACATAAATTGGTTGATTTACTGAATTATTACATAGAAACCGTTGATAAACCGCAGCTGATAACGACGACATTGGACAGCTCTTCAACGTTGATAACTGTCCCAGGTGTGGTCTCATAACGCTGTCCACATCCTAAAAGGACAAATCTGCTCCTTTTTCCCCTGGCGTCTTAACTCGTTAAGTAAAAAAAAAAGTATATTTCCTGAGATCTCTGGCCCTACAAATTATCCCCGGCGAATCGCCACCTCTGCCGGCGCCCCCGTGCTCCGCCTTGACCACAAAGGCGTGTCCAGAAATAATTTAGAAGTTCCGGGCCGGAATTCACTTTGTCTTCCCTTTCTTCCTCTAATTTCCCTCCCCCATCGCCCACCTTTTTTTCATATTAATCTCTTTCGTGTATTCGAGTCATAAAATAGATGGGGCAGCGATTCTCATATTTGTAACTGGACACCACCCCCCCCCCCCCAAAAAAAACTGTTGAGTTAGACCTACCGATACCATTATTCATAGCTGTAAAAATACATTAAAAATGTTGATCGAAATTCATGGTTTCGACCAAGTGTCAAAGATGCTCACGATTACCGGAAGGCCATTGTAACAAAATGGAGCTGCTGGCTCCAGTGTGAGAGCCGCTGTGATTGGAGGGGCTGAAATTGGTGCGTTGATGGTGTTAGAAAAACCCAGCGGAGGATGAGACGTGGCCCCCATTGTTAGTTGCAGACCAGGGATCTCATATAAAAAGAGTTCGTCTCGCGGGCTGGACCGTCATATTCCTTGGGGCATTGTGGTTACTCGAATGATTTTACAGGAGTATTGCTAAGATGCAAAAAAAAAAATATTCCTTGTCGTGAAATTTTAAAATTGTGTCCAAACAATGTCACCATATTCCGTAATCTGAGCGTGCCTGAAAACATGAAATAATCAAGGTGTCAACGTAGAGTGCAATCATGTGTCGTCAATTTATTTGACAGTGAATAGGGTTTTTAAAAAAAAAAAAAAGAAGTAATTAAAGGTGAAGGTCGTCTAAATATAGGAAAACTGTCTAACGACATGATGGACAAATTCGACGCTTATAGTCTGAGGGGATCCGTGACGTCACTGGCATCTCTTACGTCAATCCTCAAGCTGCAGATCTCGGTGAGTGTTGAACTTCGTATGTTGAGTGTTGGACTGCGTATGTTGAGTGTTGGACTGTGTATGTTGAGTGTTGGACTGCGAATGTTGAGTGTTGGACTGCGAATGTTGAGTGTTGGACTGCGTATGTTGAGTGTTGGACTGCGTATGTTGAGTGTTGGACTGCGTATGTTGAGTGTTGGACTGCGTATGTTGAGTGTTGGACTGCGTATGTTGAGTGTTGGACTGCGTATGTTGAGTGTTGGACTGCGTATGTTGAGTGTTGGACTGCGTATGTTGAGTGTTGGACTGCGTATGTTGAGTGTTGGACTGCGAATGTTAGGTATTGAAATGGTACGCGGAGCGTTGATCGTATAACCGGCACACCTTGACACCAGCACACCACTTTGAAAAGGCGTAAAAAAATATTGATGGACACAAGGGCCGCAATAACTTTCATCGGTGTCGCCTCGAGCAACGACTGAACACTTCAACGCAAATTTATATATTTATTTAATTTATGTTTATTACCTGATCGAAAACTTTAACTTCTGTCAGATCGAGGCATTCAATTCCCTCCCCCCCCCCGATACGCCTATGTATGTCAATCTCTTCCACCCGATACGCCTATGAATGTCAATATTTCCCATCCGATACGCCTATATATGTCAGTCTCTTTTACCCGATACGCCTATGAATGTAAATCTTTCCCATCCGATACGCCTATGCATCTAGAAATGTCAATAATTTTCACTGGACACACCCGTTACTATCAAAGTGATAAAGCTTCTAAAACAACAACAAAAAAACCAACAAAAAAAAAGAGTTCCACATTAGTTCCATCAAAAATTAACATCACCGAGCCCTCTAAACGGAAGTGACGTAATCGGGCCTCCTAATCGGAAGTGACGTTGGTGTTCTAATAATTTCATAAGCAAACATGTGTCGACCCAAATGAGTTGAATTGGCGCATACTTGTGGCTTGCATTACGGACATCGGCACCCGAGAAGTTACATTTGACACTATTAACTGGCTAAATTAATTTGATTGAGTGCTTCATTAAGTCAGCTGAGACCAAGATCGACTTCGGCTGTGAACTTTCAATTACGTCCAGCCAAACGTTCGCAATATTATTATTCAATTATTTATGTAATGATACTTTTTTTTTGTACACTATAACGTAACTTGGATCAACCTGTATGTTTGTTAACAACCTCGCCAGAAAATATGGCACCAGCTCCCTTGTATCAACCTGTACGTTTGTTAACAGCCTAACCAGAAAATATGGCACATGCTTCCTTGTATCAACCTGTACGTTTGTTAACAACCTCGCCAGAAAATATGGCACCAGCTCCCTCGTATTAACATGTACGTTTGTTAACAACCTCACCAGATAATATGGCACATGCTCCCTTGTATCAACCTGTACGTTTGTAAACAACCTCGCCAGAAAATATGGCACATGTTTTCCTTTGTATCAACCTTCCCTTGCCAATTACCAAGCTGGATGTAAGCGTCAAGATTGCACCTCGTTAGCGCTAACGGGGCAAGGATACCAACGGCAAAAAAATTCGTTCATAAGATCGCTATGTGTGCACAGCGCTCATTCGTTCAAGTGGTAGAAAGGCGCAAACACTGACGGAGATCTATAACCAAAATAAAGGCTATTTTTGGGGTGGGAAGACCTGTGTCTAATTTCTTAGACCAGGAAAGGTATCGGTGTATGTATTTGATAGAAACAGAAAACTAGAATATTTTGGGGTCAGCTTTACCTGGTAATACGACAGGCGTAGTAGGGGACCTGATATTTCCTTAACATTTCTTTATATTTAAGCCACATTTTCTTACATGGCAATATTTTTTGTTAAAAGATCGCGAGATTCCCATTGTCCCATTGTCTAAAGTATTTATTTCTGTATAGTGTACTTGTAAACAACAATTACGTATATATATATATGTGTACGGCTGCATAGAAGGCCCTGCACCGGAATATCTGAAAGAACTGATTTATAAACATTTAACCTTATAGAACCTGCGGTCCTCAACTCAGTCCTTACTGAAAATTCCCAGTGTGGATGAACACAGGAAAAAGTCGTACGGAGTGCACTCTTTTGAAGCGATAGCGCCAAAGTTATGGAATATTTTACCTGCATCTTTGAGTTTGAGGAGTACTGAAAAGGACAGAAAATTATTTAGAAAACATTCATTTTAAAGACTTTTTTGTTTAATAGATTTGATGACACCAGAGCGCAGTGCGCATGCTAAAGTAGCATGGATACCAGCGCTATAGAAGTATCCAATCAATCAAGATACATATATATATATATATATATATGAATTATTCATCTGTCATTATTTAACTGACGCCATTGAGACTTCGCTTTTGTGACCTATTGTATTTGTTCATTTTCTTTGACCATTTTGTCAGTGCAGAACGCTTTAGATGACCTGTAGCCTACGTCAGACTTCAGTGGCTGAAGTTAATTACTTAAGAATTTGTCTACTGTCCACCTTTCTGCGCTGCTAAATCCATTCCACCAGACCGGTCGCCCATGGTTTGAATTCTTTTGGATCGCGGTCCGTACCCGGTCAACTGTTGAGCAATTCTGAAAAAAAAAAATTTCTCCTGGGACGCGAGGTGACGTATCCCCCTACCCCCCACCCCCTGATTGCCCCTGACTTAATAAAGTCTCAGAGTTGCGCGTTTTGCTCGTATCTAGCTGACATTTAACCCCGTTTAAAAAAAACACGTTTATAGATCGGTCTTTGGTTAAATATAGAGACTGTTGAGACTGAATGGACGAACGAATTGGCTTGAGGTCGTGAAGTGCGCCCGAAGACCTCAAAATACAGGGAAATTCTTAGTGCGTTGGTTTAGATTGAGCAGCGCCCCCCCCCCCCGGCCCCACTACCCCTTCAAGGTTTATTAGGGTAACGCTTTAAAAATAAGATATTGATTGAAAAGGACAATCCGTATATCGATTAGATCAGGGTTTCTCATTCTTGGGGTGCCCGCACAGCTTGGGGGGGGGGGGGTCACGAGAGGCCGTGTCAGGGGGTGCGGGAATACTCAGAAAATCAGATTTATTTGCAGTTTTGTAATTATTATTTTTTTTCTAATCGTGTGTGCATGGGGTAGGGGGGGGGGGCTGGGAGTGCGGGGGAAAATGTTCTGAAATCAAGAGAGGGGTCACAGAGCTGCAATAAGGTTAAGAACCCCTGAGTTAGATTGTATCCTCGATTCACTGGGCACGGCAAGTCTGTACCCGTGGGTTACTGACCACAATTAGTCTGTACCCGTGGTATACTGACCACACTTAGTCTGTACCCGTGGTATACTGACCACACTTAGTCTGTACCAGTGTACTGACCACACTTAGTCTGTACCAGATTTCATGTAACAATATGTCCCCCGATGTCATGTAATAGGTCGCTGCGATGTCATGTAACAGGTCGCCCGATGTCATGTAACAGCTCACCCAATGTCATGTAACAGGTCACCCCGAGGTCATGTTACAGGTCCCCCGATGTCACGTATCAGGTTGCCCAATGTCATGTAACATGTCCCCCGATGTCATGTAACAAAATGCCCCCCCCCCCGATGTGATGTAATAGGTCAATGTGATGTCATGTAACAGGTCGCCTCGAGGTCATGTTACATGTTCCTTCGATGTCATGTAAACCCCCCCCCCCCCCCCGCGTACCCTGATTCTATCTTGTACTGTTTGTAATATAGTGTAACATCTGTGTGGGCTCTGAAGGGCTTGTCCAGCACAGATGACTTACACTTACACTGAACCTGGTCATATTCTAAAGAAGGCGGGAAAGGATCAAGTCAGATGCGTTGCCGATTTAGGGCACGTAAGCCCCCGATCAGGAGGAGGTGAAGACATATTATTATGAGAGCTATATGAGTGTGTGTGTAGTACAGTGTAGTTGGATTGGGGGGGGGAGGGGAGGGGGGCTATATACCCTATATTTCAATGTTTCAGACGTTCTCGTTGTCGCGGCCTTACTGGCCCGGATCTGAATGTTTCAACTACAGTCGATTGTATCTTGGTGTTTATAAAAATAAAAGCCGGTATTCATCAACTCAAGCTCTTTCGATGTCGTATTCCAAGGCGACTTTCCGAATACAAAACCACATTGAAGCCACACGTCATAGTGTTTAATATCTGATTTGGTTGTTGCTCCACTTATACATACATCCCTAGTACCCCGTCCCCATTGGCCTATAATGGCTATGCCTGGGATCTGTCAACACAGAGACGACCTTCGTCTAGATATGATGATGAAATTGGATCCATTTTATTTGAGTCCAGCCATGAATGACTAAGGACCCCCTGGTTGTTTTTGGCGAGTAGCAAAAAGGAAAGAAAAAAAAAAAAAAAGAATACCGCCCTGGGTTCAGAATTACGGGAAATGAGATCCTCTGACTGAAACTAACAATGGATGTTTCGCCTTAGAAGGAAAAAAAAAAAAAAAGAAAAAACACTTTTTAAAAAAAAATGTCCCGGATTTAAAACTCCCAGACAACTTTGAGCTCTATGATGACATCAGGTTCTCTTAACACGTGACATGCTACCCGTGTGTCATCCAGGACAAAGGGAAAGACATCTAGGGTGGGGTGAGTGGGGGGACAATTTAAAAAAAATAAAAAAATATATAATGTCAATTATTTTAACTTTTTGATTGAAGAATCATATCGTTAAGTCTATCAATAAATACTCCGATTACGCCTACTACTCCTATTTGGAAATCGTATTGTATTTTATTTTATTTAATGCAATTTTTCCCCAGGCTTTTTAGCAATGGCGGCGGCAATGCGTGAATTTCCCATCTACTGAAGCTACTTGACAAAACACGCATTCAAATATCGTCGATAATTTATTACTTTTATTTTGCTGGCCTCCGTCCGTCACAATGTGACGATGGTGAGGACTTCGTATGACGAACCTCTTGGATTATAAAGCTGGTTCGCAACAGCAAATCGCCTCTCTCCACGCCGCTGGATAACACAAAAGGAGCATCATGTGGATGATGCAGCTTGGCACCAGTGGCGTCGCAGGAGTTGTCGAAATGTTTCATCGTACCAATGGTATCCGCCTACGGGACGCCATCTCCGGGTTTTGAATTCAGAGTTGTCCTTCTCTTAGATGAGATGCCATCCAAGGTTGACGAGTCCCATCCATCCGGGGTTGCTGGTGATGTTTTTGCTTGACTGGGCTTAGGCGGGGATTGAACTCCTGGCCATCAGCTTGAGATTTGCTCAGTTTTGACCATACGGCCTCGATATCATATATATATATAAAAGTGAAAATTTGTGGGTTTGTCTGTTCCACAAAGGCTTTCACACGGATTGATGGATCTTGACCAAACTTGGCACATATATCCATCATTATCCAGAAGGAACTCTTAAGGGGTTGAGAACTTTTAATAACATTTCGTGTGGGGCCGGGGGCCCCGAATTCGTTTTTTTCTTATATGAGCTATATAAAAAAATTACAAACAAATACTCCTACGTGAATGGATGGATATAGATCAAACTTAGTACACGTACACTTGATTATCCATATTCAAGTACCGATGGGTACTGAACTCATAATATCCATTCTTCTGGGGCCGGGGGCCCCATTTCATTTTTCCTTATATGAGCTATATAAATATCGATAGGATTAGACAACACTATAGTTTCTATGTCAATTGATGGATATAGGCCTAGGGTGGTAGCAATACACTTCACTGTCCGTACAGAAATATCGGTGGATGTAAAACTAATAATATCCAATCTAGAATTTTCCAGAAAGTTCGATATTCTTAAAATGCTATATCTATGGCATTATTCAATAGATTTTATCGGGAAATGGGATAACATTAGAAAGCAGGGTCCTTAGATGGAACGGGATCATACAGAGAACAGTATCCTAACGGGATCTGTAGGCCACCGGGATCGGGGTCCTAATGCAATCCCGGGCCACGCCGGGTATATCGGCTAGTATAATTATATAAGTATAAGTATCCCCAATAAGTTGAAAACTTCTAGGAATTTCTATTTTGCGCGCCTATTGAACACATCGCTACAGCTATACACATGCATTATTATTTGTGGTAAATGACTAGCAATAGCAGTGGTTAGTAGTATTGTTACTGTTTTTGTTTTTAAAGTTTCCCGTCAAATATATTACATTTGTTTTTTAACCATAAGTTCCCAAAGCTTTGAAAAATTGCTTCCAATAAGGTGATAATGCTCCAATTCTTACGTTCTTCTAAGTGGTACTCTCTCACTGGAGCTTTTTAAGCATTATAATTACAATGAACAATACCACTTATGAATATAAAAATTATTGCTCAATTGTAACAATACTTTTTAAAGTTACACATTAGGACTGAGATCAAAATGTGAGCTAATTGTGACCTCACTTAAATGTACTGCAATGTGATGGATCATTCCAGGTAATGCGGGCAGGCACTGTGGGAACTTAATGGTTAAAACAGACGAAACGAAGATGTATATATATATATAATGATGAATGGTCTTTTGCGTTGTTTTCATCTGTCCTCCGTCAGTAAAAAGTTTCCATTCATCCCTGCGGCTCTACAGCCCATGTGGGGTTTTGGCCTGCCTCACCACTTCCTTCCACTCAGACCTGTCCGTCCACCCCTGCGGCTCTACAGCCCATGTGGGGCTTTTGGCCCGCCTCACCACTTCCTTCCACTCAGACCTATAACTGATGCTTTTCTTGTCCATGCTTGGATTCCCAGCTGCTGTAGATCTTTTTTCGCCCATCATCCATCCATCTAAGCCTAGGTCTGCCTTTGAGCCGTTTTCCTGTGGGGTTTGAGTGGAGTGCCCTCTTCACTCCTCTGTCTATTGGCCTTCCTTCTAAGTGTCCCGCCCAGCGTAGCCTGCCTTTTTTTTTTAAATTTCTCCTTTCCTTTGTGGGATCTTGATATAGACTGTACAATTCCTGCTTAGCTCGTATCCTCCATCCATTTTCACTATTTTCCTGATAACTTTTCTCTTCCACGTGTTTAATAAGTTTTCTGCCTATTTTTTTGTTTTGTTTTAAAGGAGTACAAAGTTTAGTTTTAGCTAATATACCTTTTTGAGAATCACCGATTCTGCTTCCTCAATATTATCCTGCTCTAAGACAAAAGCAACCTAAAAATGCTGAGCGACCGTTAAATTGCTGAACTATTTCAAGGTGTATGTACGTCTTGCTTCGCTGATTTAAGAACATCTGAACCAGTCAAACGTCTCTGAACTGTGCTAAGCTCTCTTCATCCTCTTGTCTTCAAGCGGCGATTATCTACCATTTTAAATAAGCTGTACAACGGTTAACTCCCTTAACATCTCCGCCTTGAGGAAAGTACATTGGTTCGCGGCCCAGAATAGGTGAGGGGGGGGGGGAAGGGGGAGGTCATATATTTTGCAGTGCATCTCAAACTTTTCAGCGGGGGAGTATGTGGAGCTTATGCATTGCCCCCCCCCCCTAGAGTACGGCTCCCCGAGCTATTATTACTTGGGGCTCATGGTGCCGGAAAAGGTGTACCAGTTCAATGCAGGTTATTCCCGTTTATAATCAGGGCGTCTCAGAGCAAAGTACAAGGATTCTCAAAGCAAAAAGTACAGGGCTTCTCAAAGCGTGGTTAAGTGCATACTACAAAACATATTACAGGGCTTCTCCGAGCATAATGCAGTGTTTCTCAAACCATTCTCAAATGCAAATTTCCCTTTTAAAAAAATTATCCCAGGGCTTCTCAAATCAAGAATGCCAAACCGGAAGCACCTCATGGCAACAGCTTGAGATGGACGGATACAGTACATACTCTGAAATTAAACCTGGCGTGTGTACTCATATGCCCCATATGCGATGCTTGATTTAGCCTTGAATTATTTTGTGAACAATTGCAGTCTTTTCGTAATGTAGGTACACACATGACACGTTTTGTCTGCATCAAAGTTCTTTGATTGAGTTTGATAGCTTCCCAGATTTCGTCTATGAATTATGATTTACATTAACGTTAGTACCCCCTTCCCCCCCCCCCCCCACACACACGTTTTTCTTCTTTTTCTGTTCAGCGTGTCCAACTTTAAACATGGATATAGGTCATCCATTCTTACACGGATAACGGTCATCCGTTCTCACACGGATAACGGTCATCTATTGTCACACGGATAACGGTCATCCGTTCTCACACGGATAACGGTCATCCGTTCTCACACGGATAACGGTCATCCGTTCTCACACGGATAACGGTCATCCGTTCTCACACGGATAATGGTCATCCGTTCTCACATAGATATACGTCATCCATTCCCGCATGTTTCTGTATTTCTTCATGTGGTATACTATATAAAAGTATCATTACAAAACAAAGATTATCTTTTCGCTCTTTCTGGTCTCTCTACCCTCTCTACCCTCTCTACCCTTTCCCTCTCCATATCTCACTCTCTATAATCTCTTTTGTTGTTTTTCTAATGCTCTCTTAAATTCGATTTTCCTCTATCCCTCTGTCTCTCTCTCCTAGTATCTCTCTACCCCTCTCTCTGTCTGTCTCTCTATCTCTCTCGCTATCTTGTACTATTCATTGAGTCTCCCTATGAAACAGAGGCGTAGATAAGAGAGGGGGGTAGGGGGACAGTTGTCCCCGGGCGTCAAACTAGTTATGGGCGCCAAAGTGTGCTTTGTTTTTATTTTATTGATGAAAATAATGGGCTTGAGAGTTTTAAAAAAGGAAGGGAGGCTCTTTAAAATTAATCTGGTCCCCGGGCGCCAAATACTCTAGCTACGCCTCTGCTATGAAATACTACATAACTGAATAATACAACCCATGCCCCACCCCCAGTCACGCCTGGTCATACCACTCAACATCTTGTTATCTAGAACCGCACTAGAGGCCCCTTCCCCCAACCCCACCACTCCGGTAGGTGAGTCTCACTTCAAACACACGAGTCTGACAAGTTGCATAACTCTATTTGTAGCATCATCATTCTCTCCCCTGTTGTCCCCACGCAGCTCACGGTGGTAACCAGTAAATTGTATTTATTTCAAGTCTAGTTCATCACAGCTGTCACACGACAGACTGACACATGACGGACTGACACGTGACGGACTGACACATGACGGACTGACACATGACAGACTGACACATGACGGACTGACACATGACATACTGACACATGACGGACTGACACATGACGGACTGACACATGACGGACTGACACATGACAGACTGACACATGACGGACACATGACACACTTAAAATACAAAGGCACTCACAATACAAAGACACTCACCATACAAAGACACTCACAATACAAAGACACTCGCAATACAAAGACACTCACAATATAGAGACACAATTCAAAGATACTCACGATACTAAGACACTCACAATACAAAGACACTCACAATACAAAGACACTCACAATACAAAGACACTCACAATTCAAAGACACTCACGATACAAAGACACTCACAATAAAAAGACACTTCCTGCGTTTATGTTTGAAAAAACAGGGATAACAGTGTATAAATACACATGTTTGATGTTACTGTGTCTCTCTCAACTTTCTACCTCCATCTCTCTCTGTCTTTACCTGTCTCTCTCTTTCTCTATATGTAGCTCTACCCATCACTCTCTATCTATCTCTATCTATCTCTCTATTTCTTTCTCTCTCTACCTTTATATATCTCTCTCTATATTTTGATCTCTTTATCTCTCTCTCTTCCCCTTTCTCTGTCTTCATCTTCAATGTTCTCTCTGCATCACCTTACCTATATGTTTCTCGCCTGATATGTGAGTCGCTTTTCCTCTAAATACTTTTCTCACTCTCTCGCTCTCTCTCTCTCTCTCTCTCTTTCTCTCTGTCTGTCGCTCTCTCTCTCCTCCTCTCTCACTTTCTCTCCTTTTTTTTTCTCTCTCTCTCTGACACACACACACACACACAGACACATACTCTCTCTCTCTGACACACACACACACACACACATACAGACACATACTCTCTCTCTCTCTTATAATTTCACCCTGCATTCTATATCTTCTGTTTCTCCCTGAACCACTTTCCTCTCTACCCGAGACAGCAGGATCTGATACAGCCTAGTTATTTCACTTCGTGCATTCCATAAATGTCTGTACTAAAATAAACTTCCCATTATGTAGACACCCCCATCCACCCCCCTCCACAACTCTACACGTGAGCTTGTCTACCGTAACTCACCAACTCTTCTCACTCCAACAGGTGTCTTAAAACTGTAAGCAGCCACCCAGCCTCAAACCCCCCAAAAATACCCCTGGTCAACCCTTTTTCCCAATCTATATCCCAGCCTCAAACCCCCCAAATATACCCCTGGTCAACCCTTTCTCCCAACCTAAATCCCACCCCAAAGCCCAAAACATACCCCTGGTCAACCCTTTCTCCCAACCTATATCCCAGCCTCAAACCCCCAAAAATACCCCTGGTCAACCCTTTCTCCCAACCTATATCCCAGCCTCAAACCCCCCAAATATACCCCTGGTCAACCCTTTCTCCCAACCTAAATCCCACCCCAAAGCCCAAAAATACCCCTGGTTAACCCTTTTTCCCAATCTATATCCCAGCCTCAAACCCCCCAAAAAATACCCCTGGTCAACCCTTTCTCCCAACCTATATCCCAGCCTCAAACCCCCAAAAATACCCCTGGTCAACCCTTTCTCCCAACCTATATCCCAGCCTCAAACCCCCAAAAATACCCCTGGTCAACCGTTTCTCCCAACCTATATCCCAGCCGAAAAACCCCAAAACACCCCTGGTGAACCGCCTCCCCCTCCCCCCACGCCCCGGTCCCACCCTGGGCACCATCACTAACCTTGTACCAAAACTCCCCCAGTGATGAAACCAACCATGTTGTCCAAGTGCTATTTGCCCGGCGTGCATTCTTTGTTGACTCTCTCCCTAACCACCCCTTCCCGTCTAAACGCGCGTCAGTTAAAGGACATTACCTGGTAATGAAGCTGACTCTTGTTCCTTCTGTTACCACGCTTCACTGTGTATAAGCCAAGCATATATTTAGCGTTTCCTGATTTTTAATGTCTCAACTTGTTCACCTTTGTATTTTACAAATTGAACACTGGACGTTTTTTTTAAAAGGAAGTTTGTCACCGGCGCAGCACTTGCTGTGAAGAGGGTTCTCAAACTTTTTAATTAAAAAAAAAACATTTTTGGTTATCGCAAAGGGGGGAAAAAAAGACATTTTGTAACAATTGAAAGTGGTTTACCCCTCAGTGAGACAATATCTTATGCCAAGCGATATCAAATCTTCAAACTTTTTTTTGATGCAATATCGTTAACACGATAAGGTTAAACGTTAAAAATAAATTAATTATCTACTTTGTTATTTATAAAGATTTCTTATTCAGATTTGTATAAACTCAAAGATATCCAACCTCCCCCCCCCCCCCCCAAAAAAAATCAAGTCTTGTTTTTAAAGCAGTGGTCTGCAATTCGCGGCTCGCTAGCCGCATGCGCTCTTTGGCAACCTGTGCGCGGCTCGGCCAGCCGGCCAAAAATCAGTTTTGACTCCGAAAAACATGGTTCTTGACAGTTTCTTAAACAGAAATTTGGCTCTAAAAAATTGTTTAATCGCTCTGCTGCTGATTTTTTTTGGCTCTTTTGACTCATGAGTTTGCCGATCAATGGTCTTTAGTCTCGAAGGTTCCCCAATCAATCTTACATTTTACAAAAAGAGATGACCCAGCATCATTGTGTTGTATCGTCCCCCCTCTCACCCTATCCTTTAACCAATTCTTCAGTTACCCTCCAAACGGTCGTTAGGGGACCCCCACGCATCACGTTTTGAGACCACCCGACCACGCGTCCTCGACAGGAGGAGGTAAAAGGTGCGTCAAGAAATTGGACTGGTTAAGTAGGTCCGTGCCCTAGAAGTCTATCTCTGACGGCGAGGTGACGCCCCGTCCAATGACTCCATATCTGGATGTTTGTTTAAATTTACTTTCAGTTTTCAGGCCGTGAAGTATCTATAGGAATCTCGGCGAGCAGTAGCGAGCGTGTAGGCCAATTCTAAAAATAGTAGTAGTCTGTGTTAATTTAATTTTTTTTTTTTAAATTTTGGAACGTGGGGGGGGGGGGGGGGGGGCTGGGGGAAATTCTCATAGCCCCTTTCATTAGGTGTCTGTACATCGAAAACACACCTCAATGATATCGAATTCGAGGGATTTTTTAAAAAAATGATTTAATGTGAGTGTTTTTTTGTATAATAGATATTTTATTTTTTCCATGGACATGACTTATGAATGTTATCGCGTGTGAAAGACATTTTGGGAAACACACACATGCAGGCCACGAAAATATACACAGCCATTTCAACGGAGTTCCACTTTTTAAATACTCTCAAAGAAACGTCTACTGAAAATATTTGTTGAAGAGTCTGCCTAATGCGCTAGTGGTTTGAGGCTATGGTGCTGTTTTTGCAATCGAAGGAATACATTTAAAAAAAAAAAAAAGTGATTTTGTTTTCTTTTGTTTTGTTTGGGTTTTTTTAATGGCCACCAAATATGTTTTTTTTTTTATTGGGGGAAATGATATCCCTGGTTTTGTCGTTTGTAATTGGAAATCTGATGAAGTGAACACTCAAGAGATATTTATTATTTTTGATTGGCATTTTGAGCTGGCAGGATTTGCATGACGGAGTACTTTTCACGTGTTGCTAAATCCATTTTAATAGGCTGGCCTCATTGATTTGTTACAATATGGTTTCAGTAATTAATTATTGCTGAGGCTGTCTCAGTGATTTGTTACTAGGATTGTTTCGGTGATTTGTTACCAAGACTGTTTCGGTGATTTGATACTAAGCTTTTTTCGGTGATTTGTTACTAAGATTGCTTCGGTGATTTGTTACTAAGATTGCTTCAGTGATTTGTCACTAAGACAGCTTCGGTGATTTGTTACTAAGATTGTTCTAGTGATTAGTTACTTAAATTATTTCAGCTGCACAATGGTTGCTTTGTATGCAGAGACTACTAATAATAAGATTAATCCCATTTTAAAAAAATTTTAAAAATCATGTATGTAAATTGAAAATACAGTAATGACATCCAACGGAAAAGCATGTTTAGCGCTGTATGTATCAGATTGGACTGGCGTATGTCAATACAAGCTTCTTTTGTAATGCTGAGATTGAATGCGCCAGTTAATTGGGTTTTGTTGTTGATGGTTTTGTTTTTTTCCCCGGAAATGTACAACGTGTTAGATTGTCAACACGGTACACGAACATTTAAAGATGTTGTCGTGCCACTGTCGCCTGACACTACACAATATTTTATTTGTTCACCAGAATTGGAAACGAGATACTGCCATTTACTCTTGCTTTATTCGCGTAGAGATTATTTTTCTATAGCTACGATGTGTGGAGGGAGACTATTTTCCTGTAGATAAAATTTGTATTAGAGATTATTTTTCTATAGCTACGATATGTGGACAGAGACTATTTTCGAGAAGATAAAATTTGGAGTAGAGATTATTTTTCTACGGCTACTATGTGTTGACAGAAACTATATTCCTGTAGATGAAATTTGAAGTAGAGATTATTTTTTCTATGGCTAACATTTCGGTTTGAGGCTCATTTCCTTGCATATAAAATATGGCGTAGAGACTATTTTTCTGTAGTCCTCCTTCTGCGTGAATAGAAGTGCTTGCTTGGTGGTCCTTATATCTCAAATGGTTTAAATGTGTCCTCTAGCTTTTAGATGGAGTACCTCTCCATTCAATTTGTGTTGTGTTGTACAGTCCTGGGCCTTGCTGGTGCTATTTTGTGAACCTAATTTCCGCATTAGTTGCAATCGAAGAGAGCCTAGATCCCGTAGTGTGAAATTCCATATTGACAGTGAGATTCCCTATTGACAGTGAGAGTCCATATTGACAGATTCCCTATTGACAGTGAGATTCCATATTGACAGTGAGATGCCATATTGACAGTGAGATTCCATATTGACATTGAGATTCCATATTGACAGATTCCCTATTGACAGGGAGATTCCATGTTGACGGTGAGATTCCATAATGACAGTGAGATTCCATATTGACAGAATCCCTATTGACAGGGAGATTCCATAATGACAGTGAGATTCCATATTGACAGCTTCCCTATTGACAGTGAGATTCCATATTGACAGTGAGATTCCATATTGACAGTGCGATTCCATTTTGACAGTGAGATTCCATGTTGACATTGAGATCCCATGTTGACAGTGAGATTCCATGTTGACAGTGAGATTCCATATTGACAGTGAGATTCCTTGTTGACAGTGAGATTCCATGTTGACAGTGAGATCCCATGTTGACAGTGAGATTCCATGTTGACAGTGAGATTCCATATTGACAGTGAGATTCCTTGTTGACAGTGAGATTCCATGTTGACAGTGAGATTCCATGTTGACAGTGAGATTCCTTGTTGACAGTGAGATTCCATAATGACAGTGAGATTCCATATTGACAGATTCCCTATTAACAGTGAGATTCCATATTAACAGTGAGATTCCATAATGACAGTGAGATTCCATATTGACAGATTCCTTATTGACAGATTCCCTATTGACAGTGAGATTCCATATTGACAGTGAGATTCCATGTTGACAGTGAGATTCCATATTGACAGTGAAATTCCATGTTGACAGTGAGATTCCATGTTGACAGTGATATTCCATGTTGACAGTGAGATTCCTTGTTGACAGTGAGATTCCTTGTTGACAGTGAGATTCCATAATGACAGTGAGATTCCATATTGACAGATTCCCTATTAACAGTGAGATTCCATATTGACAGTGAGATTCCATAATGACAGTGAGATTCCATATTGACAGATTCCTTATTGACAGATTCCCTATTGACAGTGAGATTCCATATTGACAGTGAGATTCCATATTGACTGTGAGATTCCATATTGACTGTTAGATTCCATATTGACAGTGAGATTCCATGTTGACAGTGAGATTACATATTGACAGTGAGATTCCATGTTGACAGTGAGATTCCATGTTGACAGTGATATTCCATGTTGACAGTGAGATTCCATGTTGACAGTGAGATTCCATGTTGACAGTGAGATTCCATGTTGACAGTGAGATTCCATGTTGACAGTGAGATTCCTTATTAACGGTGAGATTCCCTATTCTTTGCAATCTTATAAATTATTATCAATATTTAAGTGCATGTTCCGACATAGCTATGAGGTGTTCATTTCTATAAGGATGTTCAGCAATGGCTAAGTTGTACTGTTCATTTCTATACAGATGTTAAGCTGAATGTTATTAAAGGTTCATTTCTGGATGTTAAAACAAGGTTGTGAGATAATGTTGATAGTCCAGTCCTTTATCATGAAGCGTTCATTTCTATGGTACCTATAGAAATGTTCAACGAATGTTTATGACACAGTGTTCATTTACAAAATCAATACATTAAACTGGTGATTGGAGCGCCAGGCGTAATAGAAAACTACAATACAATCTCAAAGCTGTTTTATGCACGATAGAGACTTGCGCTCGCTCGTTGTTTTTCTCATCTTTGGAGCGCCGTGGGGCGGACTTACTCACTTCTGTGGTCAGTTCGGATAGAGTTGGATGAAGCTGACCAGAATGAGGGCTCGTGATTCGGACATTCCGGAAATCATAGTCACGTGTGACCAAGTAAGTCAATGGATCAATGGCGAACTTTGTACAAGAATTACCCTTACTTTAGCTGAATAGTTTACTTTAACTTTCTGCGCGTGGGTCACTGAGCATAATTATTGAGTAATGAGTTGACCCCGCTTCTTTCCACCCCCCTCCCCTCCCCCCAAACCCAACGAAACCATGTCACTTTGTTGAGTTTCAGCACCGTGACATACCCTCACTTCACCCCCAACCCCCGGCCCTGCTACATACACAGAATTTGCCCCCCAAGGACAAGCTCGTCTCTCGCTTCAGTGACGCCGCACTAACATGCTTGTTACGGTTGGAGTTTGAGCTTAAGCTCTTAAAGCCACGCCTAGAACAGCGTGAACCTGCTCCATCTGTTAGGCAGTGCCATATATAACAATTTTTTTCTGAAGGTGGGACTCGCTCCCCGGCCTGGCCGCCCTCCCTGGCCTGGCTGCCCTCCCTGGCCTGGCCGCCCTCCCAGCAACATCCCTATCGGGGCGCTGTAACTCTTCTTATTACAAACCACCCGGCTGAGATCAAACGCACGGCTTCAGTCGGTTGGCACTCTTAGAGGCGCCATTACCACCATCACCACCACACATTTCACGCACCACTGAGCATGATATGACCTATCACGCTTGCAATAGCACACACGAAAAAATATCCTATCTCAACACTACCTATATCTTATTTCGGTGAAGGTCTGCCCACCCCCCACCACCACTCCCCACCCCCACCCTTTTCCCCTCTAGGTCTCACCTCAGAGCAGCGTATCGACACCCCCTTGTTTGTCTGTAACACTTGAACTGCACATCGAGGATTATTTCAAAAGTGCTCCCCTCCGCCTCACCCCCCCTGTCGGGTTAAAGAGTTGCGCAGGTCCTGTCACGGAGCCGTGACCACAACACGTGACTGCCTCGCCACATACACTGACACCTACTGTAGCGTGTCCGCGTAGCTAGCTCAAACTATATCCCATTCATAAATTATTTGTATTATCCCATATAGTTTGTGTGTGTGTGTGTAGTGGTGGATATCCACTGTTGTATGACACGTGTCGTCCTGGTTTCAAGGAGGCCAGCCCGGGGAGGGGGGGACTGTTGGTGTTTAGGACCCGGTCAGTCTTAAGGTTATCAAACCATTAAATATCTATTCTGCCCCCAACCCCGGGGCAAAACGGTTTTAACTCATATTGTAATCAGGGAGTAGAAAATGGGGATGTTGGGGCGCTGTGCCCCGGGGGGAAACTTCATTCTTTATATGGAGGGACGGGACCTTCTCAAGGGTGGATATTAGTGGAAACTCAATGCTGTTTTTGGGGGGGGGGGTAAAAATCGTGTCCCGCCCCGGGATGACTTATCTCAGCAACGCTTATGCTTGTAACTTTCAGAATGCCTCATGTAGCTACCCTGGTACACTTCTGTCACGTAAAAAATATCTTTGTTTCTTCTTTCATTTTTTTATATTACGCTGGCCACAACGGACCTACTGCTTGAGACTGTTGTCGGTCTCTAGGACAACACTTCAAATATGGCCTGGGATACGTGGAAAGAGATCTTTGCTTTTTTTCCATTCTACCCTTCACATGGTAGCCTCAAACTGTATGTCATAAAAAAAAGACATGTATGTAAGGGGGAAAAAAAAACACCACGAATTTTGGAAGACAAAGACCCACTCAAATTCTCTGACGATGAACTTATAAGTTCGTGAAAATGTTCAGAAAAATCTTCTCCCTGTTTGAAAGCGTCGTTGTTGACCCGCCCCACCCCCACAACTCCCCACCGCAAACCCCCCCCCCCCCCACCCAACTGGTCCGATAAGATATTTCTTGATTTATAACAATGTCCGTAGAACAGTGGCGATGACGTCACCAACAGGAAACAGACATTAACGTTGTTGACATCTGTGGCGAAACACGTCGTATCCGTGACTTGACTCTGCAGACTCTGTGCCCGTGGCGCAAGTTCATATCGCTGCTGTAACTTCGTAATCTGAGACGCAAGTTTTCATGAAGGGTGGATCCATTACTCTTAGTGAGATCTAAGAGCAGCAGACACTTTTAATGTTCTACTACAGCGGTTCTCAGCCTGTGGGTCGCGACTACCTTTGGGAGGGAGGGGGGGTCGAACGACCCTTTCGCAGGGGGGGGGGTCGCCTGAGACTATCGGAAAACACATATACACTACAGGTATGAAGTAGCAACGAAAATAATTTTGTGGTTGGGGGTCCCCACAACATGAGGAAGTGTATTAAATGGTCGCGGCATGAGGAAGGTTGAGAACCACTGCTCTTCTACATCGTTAATAATTATTAATTTGTCCTTCACCTCTAGGCCGGAATTTTTTTAGAGTGACTGATACATTTTTTTTATATATATATATCGGTTTAAACGTAGTATCACAAGCTTGTGGACTGGAGTTCAATATCTGGCAAAAGCCTAGACAAGCACACACAAAAAACCGGGTGGATGGGACTCGTTAACCTTTGATTGACAACTCATTAAAAAGAAGACACACTGAAATCAAACCCGGAGATGGAGTACTGTAGGCGGTATGGCACTGACACAATGGAAAACCTGACCACTCCCGGGGACAGCCACTGGTGCCAAGCTGTATCATCCACACATGATGCTCACCTTTGGGGTCATCCAGGCGCGTGGAGAGGGGAACCGGCTGACCCTCCTACAGAAGAGAAATGACAGGCCTTTGTAATTTCGTTCTGTGACGTCTGCGCCGTAGCCCAATGACAACGGGAGCGGGAGGTTGCTGCCCACAAATGTGCAAGGCTCTTTGCTAACTATATTGATAGGCTCCGTGCAGGTGTCACACGTCTACGTCGCCAAAATAGTCTACCACAATGGTCACATGGTAACCGGTACACTAATATACGTTGGTGATAGAAATAACACCTTCTAAAGTATACGTATATTTGTAGTTAGCTTTTTAAAAAAAAAACACAAATGACACCGCTTAGTAACGGGAAAGCTACAATCAATAAATCATGAAATATATTTAAATATGAGGTATTTTATCCTTTGATCACCCTCTCATTCTTAGCCCCTCCCCCCCCAGGGGAACACATTCACTCTCTCTCTCTTTTCTCATCCTCCACTTTACTAACATACCCCCACACCCACACCCACACACAATCACGTGATCAATGAGTATTGTTGAATGGTTATCTCGAAGCTATAATCAAAATCTTTACGTGAGTGGCGTTTTCTCATACTTGACTCTTGCAAACTTGTTTTAATGACATTTTCCTTTCGGCTAGTAATCTAGGTGAATAATGAATCCACCCCCCCCCCCCCCCCCTATTTCACGTACACGGGTAGAGTACGTTTGAACCTCTGAGTATGTGATCTGAACATGTGATTATTTTGGTTAATAAAAACGGTTAATTCTATAGCATCGTACTTTTGTGTTTGTGGCTTTGGGGGGGGGGGGGGGTGGGGGTTGGTGGTGTTGTCTTATGATTAGTATTTTGTGCATCATGTGTCATCAAAGGTGGCATCAGAGGTGGCATCAAAGGTGGTGCATCTACGAATAGGAAAGACTTAAATTAAAGGGCGGCAACATTGAATAACCTGTCACGTCATCACTCATTAAGAATTATGAGTTTGAAAATGAAAGAGGGGGAGGGGGATATGGTGGGTGTAAAGTGTGTAGGGGGGTGTTATTTGAGCCAATCAGAACTACCACTGTGTCTAATGCCATGACTGCTATCGTCAAACAAAAGACCATCAAACAAAAGACCTTGCTATTAAAGCAATCGACTACACCAGATACGACAACGTTACACCAATTACTTATTTGCTTTCATCTTGCTCCATCATATTTTTTTTCCCTTTCTTCTTAAATAAATGTCTTATCGTGCAATACATAATTTTGATTGTTTAAAAATGTTTCATATAAAACTAAACACTTGGGGATAGCCAGAGCCATGAACGATAACCCTCCTCCGTCCCATTTCAGATCTCTTAGTTTATTTTTTTATTATATATTATCACCTCAATATTTTATTAGTGAACGGAGCTAACGGTTTTAAAATAGCTATTTCCCCTTGGTGAAGCTTTCAGAAGAAGAAAAAAGACAAAAATCATCATTTGGGGTTTTGTAGGGGTTTTGGGGGGTGCTGTTTTTAAACAGTGAAGAGCTAAATTCAAAACTCGGTGGCAACTTAGAGAAATAGTTATTTGAGATCAACAGATGGGGCTTTAAGCTCTGCGGAAATATGACCGCTCAAAGCGCGAAATATAACAATAAGAGATTGTTCAATTGCCAAGTGAACCAGTTTAAACAAGATTAGTATCTAAGTGCGATAAATCAAGTGAACCAGTTTAAACAGGATTAGTATCTAAGCGCGATAAATCAAAGAGATGTATAAATAAGCATCCCGATTTGAGTCCAAATCTTCCATAGTTTGTCTAGAACCGTCAATCAAAGATTGTCTTTTCAGTCAAAGATTGTCTTTTTAGTGATTGCCACAACACCGTTCACAATACTCTTGTACAGGAGACAAGATGGCGGCTCAAACCACGCTGATGTTCTCCACTTCCGTGACGTACACCGCCCTACCGGAAGTGACGTACGGCTACACGCCGGTCGTGACGTATACCGGACCGTCGGCGGCCCAGCTCCGCGACCTGATCGACTCGGACGCCCAGTACTTCATCAACCTCTACATCATGGGCGTGGCCACCACCCTGGTCGGCTTCTTCGGTGTGGCCTCCAACGTCGTCAGCTTCGTCGTCTTCATCAAGCTCGGCGTCCGGGACTCCATCTCCGTGTGCCTCCTCTCCCTCACCGTCTCCGACTTTGGCGTCGTGTTGATGGCCTTGGCGTACAGCCTCTGCTTCTACGCCAAGACGTTCAACCCGCGCTTCGTCCTCGACCCAGAGGCCGTCCAGTACCACTTGTCGTGGATCCGGGCGATGTGTTTCGACCTGTCCATGTCCACCACGGCGTTTATCTCCGTGGAGCGGTGTCTGTGCGTCGTCTACCCGTTCACCTTCAAGAACGCGTTCACCCTCAGGCGCGCCGTCGTCGCCCTGCTCGTCATCCACGTTTTCACCATCGGCAGCTACATGCCCATCTTCCTGTCCCAGGGCCTGGTGTGGAGGTTCGACCGGGCCCAGAACATGTCGCGGGTCGCGCTGTGGCTCGCGCCGAACCGACAGGAGGTTGAGATGTACAGTAACATCTTCACTCACATCATCGTGACCACGACCATTCAGGTCACGGTGGCCATCAGCACTCAGGTCATGGTCATCGGGTTACGACGCTCGACCGAGTTTCAGAAAAACAATGCGTCCACATTCAATACAGATCCCTCCGTAAAAGTGTCTCCTTTTGGTGATACATCTCACACCGATGGAAGAGCGATGATGCGTGGCAACGGATCGTTTAAAGACACAACCCGCGGCTCGCCGCCAACCGCTAAAGGTCTGCCACTCAACCGGGGGTCATCTCTTAAAGACCGACCGCTCCGAAGGCAGCCGGCGCTCTCCGGCAAAAACAAATCCGTGGCCAGAATGGTGAGCGTCCTGGCGGCCATTTTCCTGGCGTGCCACTCGTGCCGCCTGGCGTTCGTGTACGCCCGTAGGATCAACCCCTCGTTGAGCCCCAACACGTACCTCCAGAACACCTACACCACGTGCGTGAGTCTCTTCGCGTTTGTCGTCACGCTCAACTGCTCCGTGGGCATATTCGTGTACTACCACCTGAGACCTAGCTTCAAGACTGTCCTGCTGAAGACCTTTCTCCCTTGCGCGAACGACGGAAGCGGGATGTGACTATCGGGTGTCGGCCGGCACGCCCGTCCCCAGGTAGTGGGGCTCTATGCTTACTGGATTTATGAGCTTCATGCATGTGTTACAGGCACGAAATCATTTTTTTCAACGCTGCACTGATGACATTTGAACTGTTAACTTCTTAACTACTTGTGACGTTACAAAACAAGGCAAATGTTTACATTGACTTGTTAACCACTGAACGACTGAAGACTCACATTTTTGGCAAATGTTTACATCGAATTGTTAACCACTGATCGACTAAAGACTCAAATTTTTGGCAAATGTTTACATTGCACAGTGAACCACTCTGCACGTGAAGTTTCAAAACAGAGCGAATGCTTATGAATTTTTTTTGACTACAAATGACGTCATTATTTGATTTAGGTTTTATGACAGTGACAGACAGCTGTCCAATTAAAAATAAAAAAAAGGCATCACATTGTGTATGCAGAAACGTTTGAAATAAGTTCACTTTACTTTACAATCAAGAACTCTCAAAACAAAATGTATCAGATTGTCTGTCTGTCTGTTTGACATTTCTTTCGTCTCAAATTCTTCCTCTTCGCCTTTTCAACTCCCAGTGGAGCGCAAGCCGTTAACAATTTCTTTTAAAAGCCTTCCAGTCTCTTGCTATCTTCTCTAACTTTTCCAAACGCTTTTAAATATTTGTCAGTACCTTCTATTCAAATTCAACAACAAAAAATATTTGCAAGTCGTGAATTTCCTAAACACGACTGCGTTATTTAGCTGATAACTAGGATGCTTTTAAAACCCTTTCAAACTTTTAAAAATAAGTTTTTTAAAAAACCTTTATATTAACTTCACCTTTTTTTTTTTCGTGGCTGGATTGGTGGCGGACTGGCAAAAAGCTTCGGATGGCTAAGTGACCCACTTCCTGTCATCATATCGAGCTGAAACTTGGCTCATAGACACGTTGCCGATGACAACACATTCGTTCAAATGTTCACTAATTTGGATTCTTATTAAGTGCTATACTTTTGTGCATGTTTGGTCAAATTTTCAGCCCCTGGACCCCACTCCCCATTGCTCGATATTACATGTTATAAAGGATTTATACCCCCCCCCCCAAAAAATTTAAGGGTTGTTTAATTTTAGTTACAATCCATTTTGTAAAATAAATCATGCAGGACGTCATAATCTTCTAGAATTCCCCCCCCCCCCCCCCCCCCGCAACACGCTTTAAAAAAATATTAATAATTTTGTATCACGTGATATTTAAAAAAGTAGCTTTTATTAGCTAACCATGAATGAATTAATTTGATTGGTTCAAGCTGAGTCTCATATAATTGACCAAGCCAGGGGAAGGAACATTTTACTAATGATGTAGTAAACAAATATTTCCTTATCATTAGTAAACATATATTTCCTTATCATTAGTAAACATATATTTCCTTATCATTAGTAAACATATATTTCCTTATCATTAGTAAACAAATATTTCCTTATCATT